>CAMZMU010000043.1:2940380-3540380 GCA_947311845.1 Poa pratensis
TCATCGGGTCCAAGGATGACCGCCATGCCGGCATGGCCTTGACCTACAAGACAAGAACTTCACCACTATGAGCTCGTCCCTGGACTGCTGCATCGGGTTCCGGCGACCGGGATGTGGGAGTGCATCGATTTGTACCCGGTCGGGTGCAAGGGGCATCGACATGACGGAGGCTGTGCGCGGCATCCAACGGTGGTGGTGATGATGTTCTGCACGTAATGAAGGAGAGCTCGACGACGACCGACACGACTACTACGCGCTAGGGGTACAACTCGGCGGCAACACGTGGACACCCTTAGACGCTGAAGCCGACGTCGGCATTGGGCTGAGGTATGACTGGGGAAAGTTCTACGCGTCCAAGACGTTCTATGACCCGGCCAAGAAGAGGCGTGTGCTGTGGGGGTGGGTCGCCGAGACCGACTCCGAGCGCGCTGACGTGGCCAAGGGATGGGCCTCTCTCCAGGTATATTTTCTTCTCCAGGACAAATGGCAAGTTAATTAACCTACGTACAATTTAGAAAGTGTTGCATAGCATGATTAGGAATGTTGCACTTTTCTTGGGTTCCACAGACACATCTGCATGGCACGGGTGGGTCAGGCATGGCCATGCAGCCACTTGTGATGAATCATAGATAGATTGCAGCTAAATCAATGTTGCTGTCATGTGGTTATCAAGTGCCATTAGGTAGGGAAGGTTCATTCGCTATTCAATCTACAATTCCAGCTACTGTTGAGATACCTTCACTGAAGGATGTCAATGCACCTGTGTCCTACAAACAAACTCTGCATGTCCCATGTGGCCTAGTGGCCCTAGTGGCATGCAAGATTGGTAATCTGATGCAAGTACCTAACTGAATAATAAGTATAAACAACTTCAGCTAAGAAAAGTGATGGCCTTATCTGCCTAGTCAGGATTAGCGCTATTTATTTTGCTGTCATTATGACACCACGAAGATTCTTCAAGAAATTTAAAAAATCTAAATTGCAATGATAATAGTAGCTACTTGTGATGAATCATAGATACTAGCAGCTAAATCAATATTGCTGTCATATAGTTGTCAAGTGTTTATCTTCCCTTCATTCAGTCTACAATTCCAGCTACTGTTGAGACATGGAGTGTATATACCTTCACTGCAATTGTGGATACATGGAGTGTATATACATTCAGTCTACAATTGCAGCTCAGCATGCCCATGACTCATGTGACACCCCATGTGGTCTAGTGGCAGGCAAGATTGGCAATTTGGCAATGCCACCAAACTAAATACTAAATAGTTTATGTAGTACAACCAAACTGGGATTAGACAAGAAAAGGGGTCTCTTGTTTGCTTAGATCACAGTTAGTTAGTTAGTACTATCTCTTAGCTGTCAAAATGATACCAAGAAGATTCTAAAAGGAACTGAAAAGTAATGATGCAAACTAGATTAACAAGCTCTGAATAATTAATTAACTAGTGCCAAGTGCTAATGCTTGCCTGATGTTTTCTGTTGTTGCAGGCGCTTCCTCGCACGGTGGTGCTGGACACCAAGACCGGCAGCAACCTCATCCAGTGGCCTGTGATGGAGGTGGAAACACTCCGGACTAACTCAACAGACCTCGGTGCGTCACAGTCGACCACGGTTCTGTATTCCCACTCAGACTCCACCGCGCCACCCAGCTCGATATCGAGCTCTCCTTCCGCCTCGACTCGCTCGATGTAGCCGCCGCCAAGGAGGCCGACGTCGGCTACAACTGCAGCACCAGTGGCGGCGCGGCAGGTCGTGGTGCGCTCGGCCCCTTCGGCCTGCTCGTGCTCGCTGACGCCAGGCGCCATGGTGGAGACACAGAGCAGACAGCCGTCTACTTCTACGTCGCCAGAGGCTTCGACGGCGGCCTGCGCATGTACTTCTGCCATGACGAGTCACGGTCGTCCCGTGCCAACGATATTGTTAAGAGGGTCGTCGGCAACACTGTGCCAGTGCTTGACGGCGAGGCGCTGTCCGTCAGGGTGCTGGTGGACCACTCCATCGTTGAAAGCTTCGCGCAGGGTGGGAGGTCGACGGTGACTTCGCGCGTGTACCCGACGGAGGCCATCTATGCCAACGCCGGGGTGTACCTCTTTAACAATGCCACCAGTGCCCGGGTCACCGCCACCAGCCTCGTCGTCCATGAGATGGACTCCTCATACAACCAGGCCTACATGGCTTCACTGTAAAAAGAAACGGAAAGATTATTTTTTGGTTGCATATAGATGTGTATTCCCTTTCTGAATTTTGCTTCCCTCCTCCCATCTTTTTTTTTCATTTTTATTATGTCTATTCATTGTCGAGGCCTTTCATAAGTTGTAATAGCTAGTGGAAGATGCCATGATGCAAAACTAGAGCTGTACATGTATAACGTCAGTCCAAATTGTTCAGAGAATTTTTGCTTTCAAATTTAAGTTGGTACACATTGTGTCATGCTGTCTACAATTGCAAAACAACATTGTGTCGATGTAACTCCACAAAATGGGCACAAGAAATAAACTCACCTGAGTAGCTGACCATGCTCTGGTGTTCTTGGGCATCCAGCCAGCGACTTTAGACATTCCTGATATTCTGTTCCAGTATAACTGTCCTTCAGGGGCATTTCTCTAGTTTGTTCTTCCCAGAGCCCCTCC
The DNA here is from genome assembly GCA_947311845.1 of Poa pratensis. Classification (NCBI taxonomy): domain Eukaryota; kingdom Viridiplantae; phylum Streptophyta; class Magnoliopsida; order Poales; family Poaceae; genus Poa; species Poa pratensis. The sequence continues at coordinate 2,943,017 of CAMZMU010000043.1, forward strand.
ACAAGATCACAGAAATTGAAATGAAGTCGCCAAAGCGGAACCACACGAAATATACCCTTACACCGACGAGCAGGCACACCATAAAAAGACCAACGAGGGATTCATCCAGAACTCAAATTGACTTGCTCAATGTTGTTTGTGAATACACTTCTGTCGATATATTACAGTAGTAACTATGTAGATGGTAGCTCAACACGAAGATCACCTTTATACTTGATGCACGATGTCATCATTGGAATCCTCTTGAAATACCTTGATGCACATCTCAAAAACAGAGCAAATAAAGTCTGGATTTTAATCGGGCAGGCGTGTATATCCTGCACATTTTGCAGTTAGTGACCATGCATAAAGGTCCAACATCACGAGGCTGCTAAATGGAAAATGTTTTGGACGTGAAGCGTTATCGAACTACCAGTTTGGTCGTTATGCTAAAAATGAAAACCAATTACTAACGCTAACTATTACAGTGTGGTGGTTTATTTAGTCCCTATGATGTGTCAAACTTGCCAGTTAGTGCACGAAATTCAAGCACCCGGCTTACCTTTCTCCTTCAATTGCTCAGCAGGAAATTGAACATGAGATATGAATCAATAATACTATAGGTGTCGTGCATAACCTTTAATCCTCTGCTGTTAGCAATTTGCAGTTTGGCACTTGGCCTGTCAAAAACACATCGATCAACAATTAGGACAGCTAATGTGACAAAGCGTTATCCTAAACAACTTTCTGGAAGTACAGAATCACGATGCCAGAAACACACCTCTTTGAACCCTGCACCTGCAGGGAACATCATTTACTCTTACTCTGCCCCCACAATGCCGGCCCGAGCATATTTTCGATGCTGTCTTTTGCTCAGCATTTCTTGTTTTTCTTCCAGTGGACTTCTCACTTATGTTTCAACTTGAATCAAGTATGAAGTTAGCGCGTTAGACAGAGGGATTACCAGAAGTCCCCACATGAGCAAATGCCATTGCTAAACTTGTGAAATCTGACCGCATCTCTCACAAGAATATCACGCCCGGTTATCTTAGAGATGAACTTGGTAGCATTGTGACAATCCACACAGACGCGTAGATTTTTAACAATCCTAATTGGCATTTCCTGCGGAATAAAAATTAAGCCAAATGCAATCGCAAGCTTCTCGCTGTGATTGCTGAGCATTTGAACCTTCTCAGAATCCGCTACATCATGCAGCACTGAACTGACATCAGGCTTGTACCCTTCTTCCACCATCTTAGAGTTGAGCCACTGGAGCTTTTCATAAATATTTCTGGAGAAGGGATGAGACTGGTCATCGGCTGAAAATATGTGAACTTTATTCTTATACTTTATCCAGCTGCAGCCTGGTTCCTTCTTGACTTGCCTGTCCCTCATTCCACGCCTAAGCTGCGCAACCTCGGTCCATTCACCTTTAGAAGCATGCATGCTGCACAGCAACACGTAGCTCGCTGGGTTTTGAGGGTCAACTTTCAAGAGATTCTCAGCAGCCCATTTGCCAATCTCTATGTCACCACGCAACCTACATGAGCTCAGCAATGTCGCCCAACCAATTGCATCAGGACAGCATGGCATCTGCATTATGAACTCCGCAGCTTCTGTTAACATCCCTGATCTGCTATACAGGTCAATCATACAGGTGTAGTGATCATCCAAGGGCACAATAGCATGGTCCTCCTGCATTGATTGGAAGTAGCTGCGGCCTTTCTCCACAAGCCCTGAACGGCTACAAGCAGAAAGGACACCAATAAACGTTACCCCGTCAGGCTTCACACCCTTAGACAACATCTTCTCGAACAAATCTATAGTTTCTTTTGCCTTCCCAAACTGCGCATAACCAGAGACAAGGGCTGTCCAGGAGACCTGATCGTGAAACGGCATCTCATCAAACAAGCGGTGTGCGTCCTCGATACTGCCGCACTTCCCATACAAGGTAACTAGTGCATTAGACACTGTAATGTACGGCCTCAGCCCTGATACAAGCGCCATACAGTGGAACTGTGCTCCCTCTTCCAGGCTCGCCAGATTACCGCATGAACTTATAACACTGCCTAGAGTGAAATCATCAGGCTTAATGCCATCCCTCTGCATCTCCGAGAAAACCCTTACGGCCTCCTCGCCGCACCCATTCTGTCCATAGCCAACAATCAGCGCAGTCCATGAGATGATGTTTTTGCAAGTCATCCTTCTGAAAACGGCTTCCGCCGATCTGATGCTCCTGCATTTCGAGTACATGTCAACAAGCGCACTTCCAACAAATACATTATCATCATACAGAGTTCTGATGATGTAGGCATGGATCTGCTTCCCCTCTTCCGCGGCAGCAACGGCGCCACATGTTGTAAGGATGCTTCCGAAAGTGTACTGATCAATGCCGACACCGGCTGCCCTCATCCTCCTGAAAACATCCAGCGCCTCCGACTGCAACCCATTCTGCGTAAGCCCCGTAACCATCGTGGTCCAAGTGATGGAATCCCTGTCGGCCATCGCCTCGAACAGCCCCCTCGCCTCCGCAACCATCTTGCACCGTAGCAGCCCCGTGATCATCGTGTTAAACATCACCACATTCTTCCCTCCATCTCGTCAAAGACCCGCTTGGCGTCCCCGATGACCCCCAGCTTGGCGTACATGTCGACCAGCGGGCTCCCGGTGAATGCGTACGCCCCGAACCCGAGCCGCAGGATCTGGCAGTGCACCTGCCGGCCGAGCGCGCGGTCGCCGAGCGCCGACGCGGCCATGACCACGCCGGACATCGTGATGCGGCTCGGCCTGACCCTGACGCCGTCGACGACGCTCTCCTCCCGCAGCAGCGCCCGGTACGCCGCGGCCGCCCGCGCGGGGGCGCCGGCGCCCGAGAACCCCGCAATGAGCGCGTTGTAGGAGACGGCGTCGCGCTCGGGCATGGACGCGAAGAGCCTGTCCATGTCCGGGAGGAGGCGCGCGTGGGCGAGGGCTGAGAGGAGCGCGTTGCGGGTGAAGAGGTTGGGGTCGGGCATTGCGTCGAACAGGCGGCGCGCGCGGGCGAGGCGGCCGGACCGGGCGTAGGCGGTGAGGAGGTGGTTGAGGAGGTAGGTGGGCGGCGGGGGAGGGAGGGTCCGGAGGATGAGGCAGTGGATGGCGGCGGAGATGCGGGCGCCATCGCGGCTGCCGGCGGCGTTGGAGGAGGAGAGCAGGGCGGCGTAGTGGTTGCAGAGCGGGCGGCTCATGGCGGGGAGCCGGCGCGGCGAGGGAAACAAAGCGCTTGCCGGTTCATAGCGTGGAAGCGGAAAGGAGCCTCGTCCTGCGGCGGTTTTGGCGACGACTTTTCCAAACCACGGATCGACTCTTCTTTTCTTTTCTTTCCTTTTTTTTTTATACAAGTTCCTGGATACATTAAACAAGGAAAGCAAAATTACAGGTAATATCCAGAAACAGCACAGCTGTTCCACAAAGTACAGAGAGGCCCCTACAGCAAACGAAATTACAACTTGGTCCCTGAGCCAAACTCTGCAACGCCAAATCCGCCACCGCTCGCTCCGCCGCCGTCGCACCACCGGAAGGGGAAACGAAGGCACCGAGAGCCGTAGCTAGGTCGCCGGAACGAACCCATAGAGGTAAGCACCTCGCTGAAGTCGCCGCAGTAGTCACCCGTCGCGAACGGCGGGATCTGAGGACGGAGGAAACCATATCGGCGGGGGCGACGCCCCGATTCGGTCCGTCGGTCAGGCCGCGAATTCCGGCCAAAGCCAGAGTGCAAGCCCGCAAGCAATCCATCCGGAACAGCCGTAGAGAAGCTCCACTCACGACTGAGCAAAAGAGCACCGCGTCAATCAACACAACAAGGCAGCGTGACCAATACAATTCGGGGTCAACAAAGCAATAAACCCGGCGGCTTATTCAATCTCCCAATTAATTTCGGTGCTTATTCTGTTTCCTAAATTCTTCTGTCCGCAAATCAGGCGCTCCTCCTCCGATCCCTTGCCCAATTTTCCTTCTTTGCCATCTCTCCCCAGAGGCCCAGACTTTCTCCGTCCTCTTGTTTGTTCCCTATATTCTTCTTCCTCAGTTAAGTTGGTTAATCGATTACAGATCAGCAAATCTCTCTTTTCTATATGTACTACACCGTCCGCAGTCCTTTTGAGTAATTTTATTTTACCCTTATCATACAAACAAAGTTTGAGAGACAGAAATGACACCAGAACTATATGCATTCACTGTATTTTTCCTTCTCTTTTACCAAATGTAAGAAGGTTCTCAGTTTAGCCATCGAGATGATATGATTGAGTTTCATTTGAAATAAATTGTTAATTTTTTTTGCTTTGAATGACATTTTTGAACTTACTCTTTTTTCTGGGGACGGAGGCCACAATAGGTGGATCACTGTTGCCGAGGATGCATTTTTTATCTAATTTGTTGGCTACTTGCTCTAGTTCTTCTAAGCTGAATATTTTCCTTCTTTGTGAAGTAGCTTTGTGTTTTGAGTGATGAACTGTTGCGAAAGCCGCTCATGGTTTACTACTTTGTATCCATATTTGCTATATTTTCTCTTGTACTTTTTTAATGTCCTAAATGACATCTTATCTCAAAACTTCTGTGGTAAGAGCTAGATGTTTTAATTGTGGAATTTGTAGCTGAATTTTATTTCTTTATGTTGCACACTCTGGTACCCATTCTGGCTCACACTAGATAAACCTTGGAGATCTCTGCATGTCAACTCCAGGCAGAAGAAGAATTCTTGCTGCCAAGTCTACCTATATGCTGGGTACCAATATGAGAGGCCGTGCTGTCAACGCCGGACTCCTCTCTACCGCACTTGCCAAGGCCGATGGTTTTCCTGTGGCACAAGATCTGGCAGATGAAGGTCCCCACCAAGGTGGAATCTGTTTTATCTATCGGTGCTTCGCGAGTGGTGGCGGTCTTACCGATGCCCAGCTTGTTTGCGCTATCCTTTGGTGAGGATGGCTCTGCCATTTCTTCCTCGGAATGTAGGACGGTTGGTCGATGTTGGAGGTACCTCGGCCTGAAGTATGTTTGTTTTGTATCCCTTTTGAAGTGCAGATTAGGGAAGGGATTAGTTGAATAGGTGGTGACAGCTTTGGTCAAGGAGCTGCAGCCGAAGATCTTGGTCCTGCTCCGGGTCTCGTAGATCACAAGGAACAGGTTCAACCTGAATGATGTTGGACTGCTGCCGGGTATCGCTGTGTTCAGGAATCTGGAGCCGAATACAGGCTCCCAAAAAAAGCAACAGGTAGTTCATATGCGCCATTCTGTACGGTGAGATAAGATGGAAAAATAGTAGTACTGTATTTTATTTCTCTTGTAAATAGAGACACGGATGAAAAATGGGTCACGTTCAAAGTGCAGTTCAATATAGCCAGCCCTTGTGTTTCTGAAAAAAAAAAGGAGTAGAAAATAAAGCATTGTTGTAAGTGCAGTTGGCTTTTACATTTCGGAAATGAACCAGAAGCAGAGAGCCTCCTCATATTGCTCATCAGTCATCAGTTCTCTGGATTCTCACACAAGCCTTGAACCAAAAAGTTGCAAAGGGTAATAGTTCATGCATTTGCCTAAGTAGGTGGTGATGATGAGGCGTGAACTGGTTTACTGATGGAAGTTTAACGCAATCAGCTCCGTGAAGAGAGTTGCATAGGGTCAATTCTTACAATCAGCCCCGTGAAGAGAGTTTGAATTTAACGCTGAAACTCTGAAGCTTATATTTACTGATGAAAGTATAACGCAAGTTTTTTTTGTTTTGAGGAAATCTAATACGGGCTTTTTGTAGTGACAAGGCCCACTGAGCTCAAGAGTTGGGCCAGTCTTCATCCCGTGAAGAGAAACACCAGTCTTCACGAATCTCTCTGCCACAACCGGCGGCGCTCGTTCCGGCGATTCCCTCGCCGCCGGCGCGCCATGCTCCGCCTCCGAAGCTGCATCGCTGCCCGTCTCCTCTCCGGTAACTCCGCCGCACCCATCTCCCCACTCCACCGCCTCCTCTCCGGAGCCGCGGCAGCGCCTGCCATTTCCCCAAGCCCTAGCTTCGCCGTGGAGGACTACCTCGTCGGCACCTGCGGCCTCAACCGGGCGCAGGCGTTCAAGGCCTCCGCGAATCTCTCGCACCTCAAGTCCCCCTCCAAGCCCGACGCCGTCCTCGCCTTCCTCACCGACCTCGGTCTCTCCGGCGCCGACGTGACCGCCCTCGTCGCCAAGGACCCACAGCTCCTCTGCGCCGACGTGGAGAAAACCCTGCCCCCCGTCGTCGTCGGGCTCACCGCCCACGGCCTCTCACATGCTGAGGTGGCCCGCTTCGTCTCGCTCGCCCCCGGCAGCTTCCGTCGTAGATGCATCCTCTCCAACCTACCATACTACCTGTCGCTCTTGGGCTCCTACGACAACCTCCTCCGGATACTTAAGAAAAACTCCAGTTTCCTCGTACGCTGCCCCGAGAAGCTGGTCAAGCCCAAAGTCACGCTCCTGCGGGCTAGGTGCTTGTGATATTACCAAGCTGTGCATCGCTAAACCATGGCTGCTCACCACCAACCTCGATCACGTCCACGCAATGGTGGCTCGCGCCGAAGCTCTAGGTGTGCCCAGTGGCTCTGGGATGTTCAGGCAAGCACTGCAGGCTGTCGCATTCCTCAGCGAGGAGAAGATTGCCGCCCGAGTGAAGTATTTGAAGAACATGTTCAGCTGGTCAGATGCCCAGGTGGGCATTGCTGTTTCTAAGCTTCCGCAGGTGCTTGCATTGTCCAAAGACATGCTGCAGAGCAAATCGGAATTCCTTATCTCTGAGGTGGGGTTGGAACCGTCCTACATTGCTCATCGGGTGGCAATGGTCTCTTATAGCTTGGAGGGGCGGCTCAGGCCCCGGTACTATGTTGTGAAGTTACTCAAGGAAAATAGATTGCTAAATCGTGACAGGAGCTACTATTCAGCAGTCAAAGTGACCGAGAAGGTATTCGTGGAGAAGTACATATCCCCTCACAATGAAGCTGCACCATACCTTGCTGAAGACTATGCAACTGCTTGCAAAGGGGGAGTGCCTGCTAGATTCAGATCTACATGAACCAAGGGTAGGCTATGAAAATGGTAACTGTGTGTTGGTTATTTGATGTTGTATGTCTGTTAGATGCTGGTTTGGTCGTTGCTAGCAGGTGATGAAAGTGAAACTGATAATTTATTCCCGAATCCTGATATTTTAATGCCATCATTCAGTAGATAAGTAAAATTACCAAATTTTCAAATTTTCCACACAAAAAAAAAACACCAAAATTACATTATGCACAAAAAAAATGCAAGTTATATATATATATATATCAAAATTTCCCAAAATTTACAAAATGCCAAACTTTTTCTAGAAATGTTCAAACTTTCCACAAAATAATGCAACTATTGTTGTTCCAGATTTAATTCCATTTAAGAAAATTGCTAAATGCTGAAAAAACAGTACCATTAAATATATTCAACATGAAAATAATTCAAAATAATACAAAAAAAATGTCAAGAAAAAGTAAAATTACTAAATTTTCAAATTTTCCAAACAAAAAAAAACATCAAAATTACATTATGCACAAAAAAATGCAAGTAATATATATATATCAAAATTTCCCAAAATTTACAAAATGCCAAACTTTTTCTAGAAATGTTCAAACTTTCCACAAAATAATGCAAATATTGTGTCAAGAAATTATATAAAATTATCAAAATTCCAAATTCCCCATAATTCAAAATTATGCAAATAATTTGTCCAAACAAAAAGTAAATTACCAAAGAAAAAGTAAAATTACCAAATTTTCAAATTTTCCACACAAAAAAAAACACCACAATTACATTATGCACAAAAAAATGCAAGTAATATATATACATATCAAAATTTCCGAAATTCACAAAATGCCAAACTTTTTCTAGAAATTTTCAAACTTTTCACAAAATAATGCAAATATTGTGTCAAGAAAATCTATAAAATTATCAAAATTCCAAATTCCCCATAATTCAAAATAATGCAAATAATTTGTCCAAACAAACAGTAAAATTACCAAATTTTCAAATTCTCACAAAAAAAAACAACACAATTACATTATACACAAAAAAATGCAAACAATATGTACAAAGAAAAAATCCCAAAATTTACAAATTGCCAAACTTTTTCAATAAATTTTCAAGCTTTCCACAAAAAATATAATAATTTGTCAAAAAAAATGCAAAATCACCAAATTTTCAAAATCCATACAAATTTCACAGCGGGGCCACTGTCAAGACTTTTACCATTTCCCTAAACAATTTCCGTATGATTATTAAAACGTCAACATGTGGGTCCCGAATGTCAGATATTTCACAAATAGGAAGAAACAAAAATGAATTTCGAGGGAAAAAAAAATCTTCTAATCTATAATAAATTTAGCCTATATTTGGCAAACTTTCCCCAATTCAAATAATATTCACATTTCAATAATTTTCTTGCAACAAAAAAAAGAGATTTATGAAATTTGTCAAACTGTGCTAAGTAAAAAAAAAAAAGGGTACCTATTTCTGCCAAATAAACAAATAAGTTTGAATAATTCAATTTAGCCTATATTTAGACAAGTTTAGGGAAAAAATCAACATTTCAAATTACAACGGACACGATTAATATCTACACAAAATCCAAATTGCCTTCCTCTAATTTTACGCATTTAATTTTATTAAATATCGACTAAATAGATTAACCTCTAAAAATTCCCATCCGGAAAAAAACAAAAGATACAACAAAATGCTCCAACAAAACAAATACTAATTATTTACGTCAAAAAACAAATATGTTCAAACACTTCAGATTGGTAAATATTTGAAAAAAATACTTCCTCATTAGAACAATTTCTACAACATGAAATTATTTCTATATATACCCTCAGAGAAAAAATGTTGTTTTTTTATTCGATACGATCAAATTTCAGATTTCGATATTCCAAAATCTTAAATACCTGCGAAATCTAATCATTTTACAAACATAAAATGATTTGAATCTGCAACACACCCCAACTTGAACAATATTCAAAATGTAAACAATTTTTAAACGAAAACTTCTTTCGATTTCACTAATTTTAAACCTGCACAATTTTTAAATGAACATGTTACCAAATTTAAATTGCGCAGCAAAACAAAAACCGGAAAAAATTCTATACATACCCATCGACAAAATATAAAAAATATATCAAAATGCTAGGGAAAAAATTGTCAATTATTTTTCACACAAACCAAATAAGTTTTAAAAATTCAAATTGACCTACATTCGGACAATTTTATGGGAAAACCACCCTTATTTGACCATTCCAACTCAAATTTCAAATTCACATACTTAATAATTTCAAATACCTCCGAAATCTAATCATTTTTGCAAACTTTCAAAGAATACAAATTTGAATACATTTCAATGCGACAAATTTTAACAACCTCGAAAAATCTCCTAATCGTAAACTTCTCAGAATTCAAATAATATTCATATGCATACTTCCTAAAAAACATATTCGAAAATCATCAGACGGACGCGCGGCATTGCCGCGCCAACTATCCCTAGTTTATATATGACCGCAGATCGGCACCAGCCAAAAACCGCTCATCTGTGGCACCCTAGAAATGCATCATCATCCATGCCACTACTTCGGTAGTTAGGATGCATCTTCCTAGCTTAGTACTTTACGAAGAAAATTAAAATAGATGGTGCTTTGGATCCCCCACTATCATATCGTATGCGAGGTGCTTATTGCGGTATGCATAACTGGTACATTTTGGCAAAATGGCGTGCACGCACGTCCACATAATTGCAAAAAACCACCACAATTGGTGGTCAAGCTTCAAAAACCCACCGGTTTTCACCAAATTCACAAATCACCACCACTTTTCGTTGACAGCGTTGCAAAAAACCACCAGTTTCTACGAAACCTCGTCTTAGCCGAGTTAACGCTCGTTCTGACCAGTATGGCCCACTGTCAGCCGTGACGTGGCGCGTGTAAATTTTGCGAAAAAGTCCTCCATAATTTTTTTCTTCTTTTTTCTTTTATTTTTTCCCTCACGCTCGCGTTGACCCCACCTGTCACTGACTGATGTGGGACCCACATATCAGCTAAATTAAAAAAATCCCACCCAAAAGAAAATCACCGTGCTCACCACGGGCCGCCGCCGCCACAGCTCACCATTGTTGCTCGCTGTGCGCGCCCCCGTGACGCACGCCCCTCGCCATGAACGTCGCCAACGACCTCGCCATGCCGTCCACGTCCTCCTCGCTGAGCAGTGCTTGCCAGGAAGCTTGGGAGCAGCCGAATCGCGCTCTTCTTGCCGAAGTCCGGCCGCCGTCGATTCCTTTGTTGCCGGCCGCCCCAGGCTTCCCCGGCCACCACCTCGAGCTCCCGGTGAGCTGCTGATTGCCCAGGTTCCCTCGCCTCTCTCCCTAGCCTCCTGTCGCACCGCCGCGACTTGCGCCTCCGTGCGCCGCCGTTCGGCCGGCGGCTACCCGTGGTGAGCAGCAATGGCGCTCGAGCCGGTGCTCTCCGCGCCCGTGCCCGTGGGCGGCCGTGGCCGCGCCCGTCGTGCAGGCCGCCATGCTCGTGTCCGCGCCCGCGTAGGCTGCGGCGCCCGTGCAGGCCGCCGTGCTCGCGTCCGCGCGCGCAGGCCGTGGCCGGCGCTCGCCCGTGCAGGTCGCCGTGCGCGCGCCCGCGTAGGCCGTGGCCGGCGCTCGCACCAGCTCCGTCGCCGCGCCCGCGCAGGCCGCCGGCGCCCGCCCTTGCCCGCGCCCTGGCCGGCGCTCTCCCTTTCCCGCGCCCGCCACTTGCCAGCGCTCGAGCTCACCGCGCCTGCGCCCTGGCCGGCGCCCGACCTTGCCCGCTGCTGGCCGGATCAACGCGATCGATCCGTGCTAGGTGCCTGCGCATGGGTCAACGCGAGCGTGAGCAAAAAAGTAAAAGAAAAAAGAGAAAAAAATTAAGAAGGATTTTTTCGCAAAATTTACACGCGCCACGTCACGTCTGACAGTGTGCCATACTTGTCAGAACGAGCGTTAACTCGGCTAAGACGAGGTTTCGTGAAAACTGGTGGTTTTTTGCAACGCTGTCAACGAAAAGTGGTGGTGATTTGCGAATTTGATGAAAACCGGTGGGTTTTTGAAGCTTGACCACCAATTGTGGTGGTTTTTTTGCAATTTTCTCTCATCGAAGGTTAATTAGTTACTTAATTGGACAGAAAAGGCTTAGCTAGTACTAGTACTGGTAGACTGAATGAAGGGAAACCATGGACGGATGCAGCGCCGGCCTCCGGTATGAGAATTGAATGGGCGCATGGTTTCCGACCAGTTTGGTCAGTCAACTAACTAAACCGTTTCTTGCAGAAGAGGCCAGCCAGTAGGAAAAGTAATTAAAGAGACCGGCCGAGTCGCCAGAATAAAGGAGGATAAAAATATGCATCAGCCACCACGTACGGATGTTTGTAGACGTCACGTACTGGATCCATCGATGATTTAGAACTAGAAGCAATTAGAAGGATGTTCTTATCGACGTGAGTGGTGCGTACTGTTGGTACTGATTACTGAAACCAAGTGCATAGCAAAAAATAACAAAAAAGAAGAACCCTTCATTTGCATTTGTGTATAGAAACATTTTGCCTTGAGATATAGTCAAATTACCAAAGAAAAAACCACCAGTCGGCAGCACATTGTAAATATTTCTTAAGTCGTTCGATGAGATATTCCCTAGGTTTTACAAGCATTAACACATCTCAACAGTATATCATCGAACATTTCAAATACCACATGTATACATAGTACATACTATCATTGGGACAAAGTTTCAACCGCTAGTTATAAAAATGAGAGAGAAACGGAAAAGAAGAGAATATAGCTACGCGGGATAGGGGTTGAGATTAAACTGGTCGTGTGTATTAAATTGATGTACCAACCACCTAAATGAAAAGTTCGAAATGATGAAAAGAGCCAGGTACTATATTTCAACACTCCACATCACGTCCAGGTTATTTATTTCTTAAGGTGGGTTTGATGTAGTCCGTTGGAATTTTTGTTGTACTGTCTTGGGAGGGTCTTGAACTTAAAAACTTCTGACTCTATACCATATTGAACTGAATGCACTAGCCAACTCAATTAAAACTGTTAACTGATGGAGAAAAGCGGGCAATATGTATTTCAACACTCATGAGTTTGTTATCGGAGGGGAGAGTGTATATATAAAGGAATTAATCTCTGGAAAGAAAACCACCTTATGATCTTACCGTCGGCTTACTGATTTCAGTACCACTTGTGGTTTGGAGACTTTTGTTGCTTTTTGAACAAGAAGAATAAAGTTTTTTTAGGCTTGAGAAAATCCCTAGGTATAAAGTAAGCTGGCCTAGAATGAGATCCGTAATAATAAATCTGGAAACATCGATGGAATCTAGCATTATCAAACGCACGATGGCTTGGTGGCAACCCCGACGATGGCTTTCTTCTCAACGACGTGTGTGCTCTGTGTGGGTGGCCAGGTCGGCCGGTGGTGGTGTCTAATGTGACCGTGTTTCATAGCGACATTGGTGCACTTGTACCGATTTTTGGCCGATTTTCCGCTGATTAACCGGTGACCTCTCTTCTTGTTAATCAATGAAAATAACAAATATTTTGCCTTGTTTCACAAAAGAAAAAATAAGTGCCAGAAGTTTTTTTTCATGGTAATACGATTCTCATTGATAAATAAAAAACGAGATACAAAGTACGTATACACCGATCTTACAGATCTGGAAAGATAGGACAAACCTATGTGACAAACCAACGCCTATCCATTTTCTTCGGCACCACCGTAGCAGCCACCAAAGAAAAAATAGACAGATTACCTCTTCACCCGAGCTCGACGCGGCTCCATCGCTGATCATCAGCTTTTCGGACCTCCAAAGTAGTTTGCCATAGGACAAACCATTGCCGTTGAAAGAATCAGACCGGGGCAGCACGACCCCGGACACGCCATCGAACTGTTTCTTGCAGAAGAGTTCACGTACGGATGTTTGTAGACGTCACGTACTGGATCCGGTATGATGACGTCTACAATCATCGAAGGTTAATCATACTTATAGGAAAAGTAATTAAAGAGACCGGCCGAGTCGCCAGAATAAAGGAGGATAAAAATATGCATCAGCCACCACGTACGGATGTTTGTAGACGTCACGTACTGGATCCATCGATGATTTAGAACTCGAAGCAATTAGAAGGATGTTCTTAGTCGACGTGAGTGGTGCGTACTGTTGGTACTGATTACTGAAACCAAGTGCATAGCAAAAAATAACAAAAAAGAAGAACCCTTCATTTGCATTTGTGTATAGAAACATTTTGCCTTGAGATATAGTCAAATTACCAAAGAAAAAACCACCAGTCGGCAGCACATTGTAAATATTTCTTAAGTCGTTCGATGAGATATTCCCTAGGTTTTACAAGCATTAACACATCTCAACAGTATATCATCGAACATTTCAAATACCACATGTATACATACCAAGGTTTTGGTTACCGCTCGGGATTTCGGGTTACCGGGCGGTAACCGAGTATCCCGAGCACCCACGGGAAAGGTGCTTACCGGTCAAAAAATCCTAATTTTTTTTGAATTTGAACACAAACAATAAGATAAATAAGATGTATTCCCTCCGTAAACGTAAATCAGAGGATGTAACGCATGGTAGCGGCGCTGTGTTCGCTCCTACAGGTCCCGTGTTTGAATTCCTGGCCTGTATCTTCTTTTTGCGTATTATTCGTTCTCTGTACGATTAAATATAAAAAAAAAGTAAAATAGTCTACTACGAGGTTCGAACCTGAGACCTCGAATGTAGGTATCGAACATAATGGTAGCATACCGCTACATTGAACTCATCGTTGTGCATATTTCAAGTGTAAAGGCTAAATAACCCGAGAATATTTGAATTCAAAATTTGGATTTCAAATTTGTCCGGTAACCATCCGGGATTTCTCGGTTACCGCGGTAACCGGGAATCCCGAGCCCCCTCGGGAAAAAAATAAATTCGGGAACCAAAACCTTGATACATATATACTATCATTGGGACAAAGTTTCAACCGCTAGTTAAAAAAATGAGAGAGAAACGGAAATGAAGAGAATATAGCTACGCGGGATAGGGGTCACTACCGGAAAATCTGCGTTTCCCTTGAGGACAGTTCTTTGCCGTGTGCCCCCGCGTCTCGGAACACGGCAAAGAGAACTGTGCCGTGCTGGACAACCGAAGCTCACGGCAAAGAAGGCCACCACGGCAGAGTACAGCAAAGGCACACGACAAAGCACTCGGCACGGCAAACTGTACGAATAACACACGGCAAACAACCCGTGCTCGGCAGAGAACTCTTTGCCGTGCGTTTTGCCTCGATCACACGGCAAATTGGTAGGACCAGCGACGCCCATTATCGGCAACTTTCCCGCGCTTCAAATAAACACGCGGGTAACATGTTTGCCGTGCGTGGAAAGCAAATATCACGGCAAACACTGGACAAATTTTGTCCCCGCCATGGCGGGCAATTTCGCGCACTCTAAATTAAGCTTTTGCCGTGTGCCTCCCTACGGACGCACGGCAAAGTTTTTATTTTCGGTGCTTGCCGTGTGCCTCTGTGTTAGCCGCACGGCAAAGCATGTGTCTTCCAAGAGGGGTTACATCATATAAACATCGAAGAGAGGTTTAGGCTTTCCTCCCTATATTATGTTAGGTTACATCGTATAAACATCTCAACCCAACTTAGGGCAAATGTTAACACATGATTCCATCCCCGGCACCTGACACGGGAGTTTTCACGCTCCGGACCCCGCTACGGCGAAACCCTACACCCGCTGGAAAAAAGTCAAACCTGTCGATCTACCCCTTTGACCGGCACCGAGAGGGGTAGACGCATGAACTTTTTTGCTCGGTTGTGTTAAGTTGGTACATGGGACCATGGGGAACCAACATTTCATGTGGTTCATCGCATGATTCCGTGCCCGGCACCAGACACGGAGTTTTCACCTCTAAGTGTCGGAACTTACTACGGAGTAAGCGGGGTCGGTGAAGGGGTCGCACCTCGGAGCTGTATCTTGGTTCCCACAACCTACCAACACATTCTTACACATATATTAGGGACCCATGCAAGTTTTGGTGGGATTCCGACGCTTCGGACCCAGCTACGGCGAAACCCTACACCCGCTGGAAAAAAGTCAAACCTGTCGATCTACCCCTTTGACCGGCGCCGAGAGGGGTAGACGCATGAACTTTTTTGCTCGGTTGTGTTAGGTTGGTACATGGGACCATGGGGAACCAACATTTCATGTGGTCCGTCGCATGATTCCGTGCCCGGCACCCGACACGGGAGTTTTCACCTCTAAGTGTCAGAACTTACTACGGAGTAAGCGGGGTCGGTGAAGGGGGTCGCACCTCGGAGCTGTATCGTGGTTCCCACAACCTACCAACACATTATTATACATATATTAGGGACCCATGCAAGTTTTGGTGGGATTCCGACGCTCCGGACCCCACTACGGCGAAACCCTACACCCGCTGGAAAAAAGTCAAACCTGTCGATCTACCCCTTTGACCGGCGCCGAGAGGGGTAGACGCATGAACATTTTTGCTCGGTTGTGTTAGGTTGGTACATGGGACCATGGGGAACCAACATTTCATGTGGTTCGTCGCATGATTCCGTGCCCGGCACCCGACACCCGACACAGGAGTTTTCACCTCTAAGTGTCGGAACTTACAACGGAGTAAGCGGGGTCGGTGAAGGGGGTCGCACCTCGGAACTGTATCTTGGTTCCCACAACCTACCAACACATTATTACACATATATTAGGGACCCATGCAAGGTTTAGTGGGATTCCGACGCTCCGGACTCCGCTACGGCGAAACCCTACACCCGCTGGAAAAAAGTCAAACCTGACGATCTACCCCTTTGACCGGCGCCGAGAGGGGGTAGACGCATGAACTTTTTTTCTCGGTTGTGTTAGGTTGGTACATGGGACCATGGGGAACCAACATTTCATGTGGGCCGTCGCATGATTCCGTGCCCGGTACCCGACACGGGAGTTTTCACCTCTAAGTGTCGGAACTTACTACGGAGTAAGCGGGGTCGGTGAAGGGGGTCGCACCTCGGAGCTGTATCTTGGTTCCCATAACCTACCAACAAATTATTACACATATATTAGGGACCCATGCAAGTTTTGGTGGGATTCCGACGCTCCGGACCCCGCTACGGCGAAACCCTACACCCGCTGGAAAAAAGTCAAACCTGTCGATCTACCCCTTTGACCGGCGCCGAGAGGGGGTAGACGCATGAACTTTTTGCTTGGTTGTGTTAGGTTGGTACATGGGACCATGGGGAAGCAACATTTCATGTGCTTCGTCGCATGATTCCGTGCCCGGCACCCGACACGGGAGTTTTCACCTCTAAGTGTCGGAACTTACTACGGAGTAAGCGGGGTCGGTGAAGGGGGTCGCACCTCGGAGCTGTATCTTGGTTCCCACAACCTACCAACACATTATTACATATATATTAGGGACCCATGCAAGTTTTGGTGGGATTCCGACGCTCCGGACCCCGCTACTGCGAAACCCTACACCAGTTGGAAAAAAGTCAAACCTGGCGATCTACCCCTTTGACCGGCGCCGAGAGGGGGTAGACGCATGAACTTTTTTGCTTGGTTATGTTAGGTTGGTACATAGGACCATGGGGAACCAACATTTCATGTGGTCCGTCACATGATTCCGTGCCCGGCACCCGACACGGGAGTTTTCACCTCTAAGTGTCGGGGTAGACGACGCCCTGGGTCCGGGGTAGACGACGCCCTGCACGTTCGGTACACTTTTTCGGGGTGTCGGCGCATGCGGCCCGCACCGGAGGGTTTATATATATAGTATAAATAAATATAATTAAGTGAAGTAAATTAATAGGCTAGAAGCCTTAACAAAGAAAATAAACAAGGAAAGCATATGAAAAAAAAGTGAGACATGCTTTGCCGTGCACCTGACAGAAAGGCACATGGCAAACATGTTCTGTGCCGTGTGCTGCCACTTAGGGCGCACGGCAAAGACTGAATTTCAGAGCGCGGGGAAAATATGTCAATTCTTTGCCGTGGTCCGAACTTTTTGTACACGGCAAAGACTGGATCACGGCAAAGACGGGAGGTTAGGACACGGTCCGAACTTCCCCAAATCGACCGGTGCTCAGTTTCCACAAATCGACCTCGCCGCATCCCACGCAAGCGCCGCGCATTGCCGCATCCACCCGGACCACCCATCCATCCACGCCGCGCTAGCTCCGCCACCCATCCACGCCGCCGTCACCAGCGGCGCCACCACCCATCCATCCGGTGAGGAGCTGTTGACGAAGAACGCGCCGGTGAGGAGCTGGGGCGCCGCGCCGGTGAGGAGCTTGGGGGCGCCGCGCCGGTGAGGAGCTTTGGCGGCGCCACGCCGGTGAGGAGCATGGGGCGCCGCGCTGCTGCAAACCCTGAGCCGCGGTGACAACGACGACGGCCGGCGGCTCCTCCTTCGACCAAGGTTCGGCCGTTTCTTCCATCGACGGGTCCAGCTCCCTGCATATATCATGTGCCTGTACGTAGTGTGGTATGCGTTCTTCGTTGCTCCAGCAATCAGACATGACTCAGCGATTATGAATGTGATCCTGACATTGTGCACTAAGGCAACATAACTTGGGAACTGAAAGAAATTATGTTAGCATAGGAATTACCATGAAGATGCAAAGTAGATAATGGACCAGGCTCTGCTTCCACCGGCTGCAAGTGGATGGCCAAAGCACATGCGCTTTGTAACTCCCATAAGAAGTGACTGGCCCGAGAGGAGAAACAGGAATGCACCAACACCATAGCCATTAGAAATGTCGGAGTCATAAACCCAAAATGTGGAATTGTTGTTGTCTGTGACTATTGAACCCTTTTATGGCATAAAATGGACATAATCAGATTAAGGGCTTGTTTGGTAACTGCAATCCCGGGGGATCCCGGCCTTTTTTTTTTGTACCCAACAGGAGGCATTTTGTACCCAAATTTGTCATGTGTGAAATGCTAGGATTTTTTTTGATAGGTTGACATTGCATGGTTTTACCTCTATCATTGATCATTGATATGTTCTTTTTGTGGTTTTCAGATGTCGTAGTTTACGGGGCTTCTTCTCCAGCTGAGGAGGGCCGCCTCGGTGCCCCTGTTCCGTCCCCGACCTTCTGCGGTGATCGACCACGCTTCTAGGGTATACATCTTTCGCCTCTCTTGCTGCATAGGTTTATTTTGGTCTAGATCACCAAGTCAGTCGAGTCGCGTAACCCGAGTCAGATCCCATCCGGAAGGGTTACAAATTTATAAATATGCAGGATTGTCCATCTTTGCATATTTATAACCGTAACACTTCCGGGTTGTCCTGTTGGACAGTCCGAGTACGTGTAGATCGGGTCGTGTTCCATGTTCTACCCCTTCCTGAGACGGAATTTCGGCAGCACCTCCCCGTTGTTCTTCGGATGCACACCCTCTCGGCTTGACAAGCTCGAGACGTGTATTCTGAAGAACAGCGGGGAGGTGCTGTCGAAATTCCGTCTCGGGTCGGGGTAGAACATGGGACACGACTCGATCTACACGTACTCGGGCGGGATAGGCCCCTACCCATTAGAAGTGTAGGTGAACCCTTGCATGTTGTAAAAGATAAAATTTGGCCGTAAAAAATGGTTTTGTTAAAATTCAGTGACATGTTGAACTGAAAGCATTGTGTATGTCTTTTTTGGTACCGATTAAAGGATGGATCCGAGACAGAACCGTGAGTGGATGTATGCTGGCAGAAAGAGTCAGTGGGAGTTTAGTGATGAATGGAGAGATAAGGCCGAGGAGTTTGTGAACAAGGCGTTTGACATCAGCAGCAGACCCATGAAAGTGTTTTGCCCCTGTTCAAAATGCGATAACCGAAGGCGACAGTCGAAGGTAGATGTTAGTACGCACCTGATCAAGAATGGGTTCACACCATTCTACCATGTTTGGAATTACCATGGTGAACAGTTAGCAAAACGTCCTAGAACCGAGCCACGTCAGATTCAGCCAGCGGGAGAATTTGACACTGGGTTCAACAACTGCTTAGACGCCTTTGTCAATGCTAATGCGCCTGAAAGCCGTCGTGTAGAGGCGGAGACACCTCAGGAGGCGGAGACAAGTGAGCAGCCGGATGAAGACACGAAGAAGTACTACGAGACTATGTTTGGCTCGCAGAAACCCCTTCATGAACATACAGATGTTACCCTTCTAGATGCCATCGCTCGCCTTATGGCCGTGAAGTGCCAGAGGAAGATATGCAGGGATGGTTTCGATGATATTCTGGCCGTCGTTGGCAGCCTTCTACCGAAAGGGCATATCTTGGCGAAGAGCTTCTACGAGGCGACTAAACTCCTCCGTGACCTTAAGATGTCATATGAGAAGATAGACGCCTGTCCAAAGGGATGCATGCTATTCAGGAAAGAACATGCTGGAACAAATTATTGCATCCATTGCAATTCCTCTAGGTACTTCGAGGTCGACCTCGGTGGTGGACAGAAGAGGCAGACCGGGATTCCCCAAAAGATTCTCCGGTACCTTCCATTTATACCGAGGATCCAGCGGCTTTACATGAACAAAGACACTGCCCAGCAGATGCGATGGGCCGCGTTAGGGAAAGATACACGGACAAGATGATACATCCGTCGGATGGTGACGCATGGAAGAACTTTGTAGCGAAGTATCCACTGAAAGCGGGCGACCCGAGGAGCGTAGCTGTTGCTATATCAACCGATGGGTTCAATCCGTATGGCATGTCGGCGGCAACATACAGCTGTTGGCCTGTGTTTGTCATACCCCAGAACCTCCCCCCGGCGAGTCCATGAGATCACATAACATGTTATTGTCGATGATAATCCCAGGACCGAAATACCCGGGTAAGAACATGAACGTGTACCTGGAACCGCTGGTTGAAGACTTGGCTGTTGGCTGGAACGGTCGCGGGGTCCGAACATATGACGCCTCAACAAATGATCACTTCGATATGTATGTCTGGTACCACACATCCCTGCATGACTTACCAGCGCGTGCTTTGTTCTGCGGCTGGTGTACACATGGGAAGTGGCCTTGCCCACAGTGCAGACAGGCTGTGACTTTCTCATGGCTTACGAAGGGAGGCAAGTATTCATGCTTTGATCAACATCGACAGTTCCTTGAGCCAGGTCATAGATACAGGAGTGACGTAAAGCGGTTCAGAAAGGAGTCGAGATCCATGCTCCGAAACCACGTCTGATGACCGGAAGAGAAATCAAGGCTGAGCTAGAAGCTCTCGTGCCTAACCCGATGGGAATGGTTTCGTGGGTTATGGGGAGACGCACCAGTGGACTCACATTCCGTGCTTCTGGAAGCTGCTCCCTTACATGGAGGATGTCGAGCTTCCACACAACATTGATGTAATGCACACCGAAAAGAATATCGCCGAGGCTCTTTATAGCACCATCATGGACACTGAGAAGACGAAGGATAACGTCAAGGCTCGAATGGACCAAAGAACTTTGTGACAGGCCAGATCTTGATATGAAGCCTCCTGGAGTCAACGGCACTAGGTGGTCTAAGCCAAAGGCTCGGTTCTGCCCTACAAGGCCGGAAAAAAGGGAAATATTACAGTGGCTCGTGGAGTGTTTGTACTTCCCTGATGGTTATGCAGCTAACTGGGCGAGGTGTGTGAACCTGGACACGCAGCGAGTAGGAGGGCTGAAGAGTCATGACTACCACGTGTGGCTTGAGCGCATAATGCCGGTGATGATTCGAGGCTATGTCGATGAGGAGACTTGGCGAGTACTGGCGGAGTTGAGCTTTTTCTTCCGCAGATTTGTGCAAGGGAGTTAGATCGTGAAGTGGTTCTGAAGCTGCATGAACAGGCACCCGAGTTGCTTTGCAAGCTAGAGACGATACTTCCGCCAGGGTTTTTTAATCCGATGCAACATATGATCTTGCATCTCGCGCACGAGGCTTTAATGGGGGGGCCTGTGTCGACCCGTTGGCAGTTTGGGCCTGAGAGAAAAATGAAAGACCTACGCCAGAATTGCGGGAATAAATGCAAGATCGAGGCATCCATGGCCGAGGCATGCCTTAACGAGGAGGTGTCAAACTTCACGACAGGTTTCTATGATGCCAACATTCCCACAATCCACAATCCAGTCGTTCGCTACAATGCAGCCAACCCTGAAGATGTACCCAAGCTTAGCATCTTCATAGGGCTCGGTGGCAAATCAAGTGGCACGAAGAAGTTCATCATGAAAAAGCTCGAGCGGGATATGATCTCCTCGTATATCTTGATGAGTATGGAGGAAGTGAAGCCGTACCGCGAGTAAGTCTTTCACCATTTAGTATTTCACAAACATTCACTCCTATATTCGTGGCTAACTCCTCTTTTCTCATTGGCGTAGACGATTCACTCGTGAAAACTGGAAGCTGAGAAGGGACCCTACCCCGAAAGAGTCGAAGGATCTTTTTGACAACGGTGGTGGTTTTGGCAAGGGTGGTGGTTTCATTAGCTGGTTCGCGGGTTTGGTACTGTTCTATCTAACTTTTCTAGTACCGTGGACATTCATCGATCATTCCTCGTTCTAAACTTCTCGTGCTAAACTTGTAGGCAAAAAAGGACAAAGAGATGAAGCCAGAGCTTAGAAACATTGCCCATGGCTTTAGCCATTCCGTCAACTCATTCCATGCTTATGACGTGAATGGATATCGCTTCCATACCCATGACACACAACAAACCGGGGCAACCGGAAGACAATAAATAGTGGGGTGTTATGTGAAGGCTCAGATAAACTCCATTACTATGGAAGAGTTGAGGCTATATACGAGTTGAATTATGGTTTTGGTAAAGGGCTAGATCCCGTTGTATTCAAATGCAATTGGTTAGACCCGCGTCGGGTTAGACGGGATCCTACAATTGGATTGGTCGAAGTTGAACGAAGCTCCAAGTATTCGGGAGACGACGTCTACATTTTGGCTACCCAGGCCTTCCAAGTATTCTATCTCCCGTACCCGTGCAAGAAGACATCAAAAGCATATCAAAAGCGTCTACAGGGGTGGGATGTTGTGGTGACGGTACCGTCGCACAGTAGGCCGGCTATGCCTAACGGTCAAGATTACCGCCGCCTAGACCCCTCAACATCTGACGGCGAGTTCTATCAGGATGGAGGGCTCCCTGGGAAATTCACTATCAACTTGCCGACCGATGATGACATGGAATACGGCGAAGAAAACGAAGATGCGGAATGGAGGAAGACACCGCGCATGATGAAGTCGAGGAGGTTCATAACCAAGCCGACGTGACTTTGCTAGAGCGCTTCCACGCAGGACTTCACGTCGATGAGCCAGAGGGACCACCTCCAGGTTCCGTGGATGGTTGGTGGTGTGGCGACCCTGACAGTGATGACGACACGGGTGGTCCAATAGTTGGTCCCGATGATCTCGACACAGGCTACTGATAGCGATGAGGACACATGTATTAGTAATTGCCAGTCTAGCTTATATGTAATAGGTCAATGCTACTTATGTAATAGTGATTGTCGCTACTTTATTTTGTGAGAACTCATTGTCGCTACTCCATTTACCTTAATTGTCGCTACTTCATCTAATTGTATTCATTTTCGCTTTACTCATTGTTGCTTCATCTATTTACCTTAATTTTGGATCATGTATACTGATGAAACCTATTTTTTTGTCAATGCAGGAAACATGGGGGGAAACAATTGAAGAAGGCCTTGTCAAAAAGGTGGGCAGCGTGAAGGCACTCCTGGTGGGATCGAGTTCGGCACCTCCACCTCCTCCCTCACCTCCACCCTCACCTCCACGTGCGAGGAGTACGAGGACGAGAAGGAGGCCTAGCAAGACTCCTAGTCCTCTCCCTGCCGAGCAGCCCGACGAGGATGACGCGGAGTACGATCAGGAGGTGCAGTCGGACTCTGAGAGCGAGTCGCTGGCTTCTGAGGAGAGCTGCTGCCGGAGGCTTCTGAGGAGGGCGAGGAGGAGGAGAGGACGAGGAGGATGACAGCGAGGAGGAGGGCGCGAGGAGGGACCTGGGGAGGACGGGTTTGTGCTTGACCCGACGCTGCAGTGGGACCCGCCGGGGAGTGGGTTGAGACTGAGGAGGATATCCCTGAGCCACGGACCAGGCCGCCGTATCAGCGGGGGTCGGCGGGACTCCCCGATCCCCGATATTACGCCTACAAGAACACTCTTCTCCTGCCTGTTGGAAAAAGGTACTTATTATAGTTTTTGTTCAATTTTAGCTTCTCATTGTGTTTTGACCCGCTAACTATACTAATTTTGGTTTTCTCATTGTGTAGGACATTTGAGTACCAGCCTCCTAAAGTGAAGGGACAGCGTACCTACGCGAGCATCCTTGGATGTTGTCTCAGGAAGTTCTTCCCAGGGATTGTCACCCTCCCAGAGGGTGGCAAGAGTGTAGCTTGGACTTTCAGGCACTACTGTTTCGCGCCGGATCCCGATGGCGAGTACCGCAACATGGCGCTTAAGACACTCGCTATTTCTGGGTAAGTTTGTTTGACTTCTCATCATTCTATAAATCCGAGATTGCACTAATGGCTTTGACCCTATTTTACCTATGTGTGCATGCTTGTAGAACTTCTTCACCTGTCGGAAGGAGGAGAGGACAAGTGCGAGGCCATCCTTTTGACGATGGCCTCTAAGATGGTGACGGACATGCACTACGAGGCTCGCGTGAACTCTGTCCGCAATTGGTACGCCGAAAAGAAATTGGCTGGAAAAGAAGCGTGCTCGGGACATCTTGATGCAGCCATGGCAGTACCTGCAGGTAGCGTCATTTCTATATTATCGATTTTGTTGACCGCCGTGTAATATCATTAATATGTGTGTTCTGTGCACGTAGGTGCCTCCTCCGTACGTCGGTAACAACAACGAGTGCCACCTCGCGATGGTAGCGTGGTGGACTAGCCGGAGTATCTCAAGATACACGCGGAGGGAAAGGCAAAGCGGGCGGAGAACAAGGGTGGAACACACCGCCAAGGCAACCTCAGCCTCTCCCAATGCATACAAAATGAGGTGAGCAAATGCATTCTTTAATCCACCTATGTTCGTGCTCTCTTTTGCAATATCGTCTCCTTTTCACCTATGTTCGTGCTCTCTTTGCAGAAATTGAAGACCGGCGTAGACCCCTCGCCCTTCGCCGTTTGGTCAAAGATGCGTACCAGGGATACGCCGGATCCTGACAGGGTCGATGTGGATCAACGAGAGCGCCGAGCTCCGGAGCAAGGGGTACACGGAGAAGTTCAAGGAGCGCAACGGTGAGGAAGCTGACCCTCTCACCAGTCCACTTGACGTCGAGGCTGTCGTGCTTGCGGGGCAAGGCGCGGCGAATGGCCGCTTGTGGATAGGTGACGGCTCCATCGACCCTCGCACCGTCCCGTCTCTACGCCAGGTCCGCCGTGGGAGGGCGCCTGGTGCGCCTGCTGTGGAGACCCGCCCACGAGTTTCGAGTCTAGCTGTCGACGAGCTCCGGCAGAAGCAGGTGCTCTATGAGCAGCAGCTGGAGCAGCAGCAGGAGCAGATCCGGCAGCAGCAGAGAGATGCGGCAGCAGCAGGAGCAGCATCAGGAGTTTGCAGGCAGCAGCAGGAGCATCACAGGCAGATGATGGAGTGGATGTTTGGCACGATGCAGCGCATTGCTCCTGGGGACGGGGCTGTTGCCATGGGAATGTTCCCTCCACCGCCTCCACCGATGTTCCCATGGGTATGTTCTCAAACTTGTCATTCTATCCATCTTATTGTTGTAACTAAATTACTTGTGTAATGCGAGACTTTTTTCATGTTGTAGGTGAATCCAGGATCGGCGGGTGGATCTCACTCGATGGCGCCGCCGCTTGGTGGCCAGGACAATCCGGAGGGGCAGCCCCATGTCTCCAACCCTAACGTTGTCCGGAGGCTCCCGTGGGTATGCTCGCATGACTTGTCAAAATGCCATTGCCACTTTAGTTAGCCATGCCATTGCCACTTTAGTTGAACTTGTCAAAATTTAGTTAGTTGAACTTGTCAAATTTTACCCATTAGTTGAACTTGTCAAATTTTAGTTAGTTCAACTCATCAAATTTTAGTTAGCTTTCTTTTAATGCCATGACTATGCCATTTCCACCTAGTTGTCGAACTCATCATTTTTTTGCAAACATGTAGGACGATCCTCCTCAATGATGTTGAGGACCTACTCCGCCGCCGGAAGGCCAGTAGAGGTTAGTTACCATTTCAACTTGCTACCACTCTCGTTCGAAAACTTACTTCATGTCTCACTTAGATCGATATAGCCAATCAATGAATCTCCAATGGTCACTTGTGTCTTTTGGTTTACCACATAGATCAACTTGTGTCTTATTGTTTACTACATCTAACTTAGATCATGTCTTTTGGTTTACTACATCTAAACTTGTGCATATTCTTGAATTTGTCATTTCCACTTAGTTAGTTGAAGTATGCTTATGCCATTGACACTTAGCTATTTTAGTTGTCAAACTTGCCATTTCCACTTTGTTAGTTTAATGATGCACATGACATTGACACTTAGCTACTTTAGTTGTCAAACTCATGATTTTTGTACGAACTTGTAGGAGGATCAACAATGACGTTCATCTTCGCCATCCGTCCATCGTCGTGGAGTTCATGTGGATGCTATTGTGAATGATGCCTATGTGGTGTTTGAGACTATGTTTGTGCTATGTTGAGTTCATGTTTGTGGAGTTTGAACTATGTTGAGACTATGTTTGTGCCATGTTTGAGTCTTATGGAGGAGTTTGATCTTGTTTATATATGTTATGGAGCACTATTTAGTCATATTTGTGTCAAAATTATCATCTGTGAATTATTGTGTGATTTATCGGTAAAATTCAGGGATTTTTCAAAAACAGTAAAAATCTAGGCCATATGGCCTCTTTGCCGTGTATGGGCACACGGCAAAGTACTTTGCCGTGTGGAGGCGCACGGCAAAGCGTGCACGTGGCGCGCGCCTGTGAACCTGGCAATTGCGTGGTGACCATATGGTCTCTTTGCCGTGCTGCCTAGACACATGCACACGGCAAAGGGCTGAGGCTGGGGTCTGGGCAAAGGATCCTGTGCCGTGCTGTGTGGAGCGGAGCACACGGCAAAGATCCCGTGTGTCGTGATTACCCCACAACGGCGTCAGAAAACACTTTGCTGACCCTTCGCGTGGTTACCTGCGTGAAAAAATAAATGGGTTAGGTTGAGACTCCAAGTGCAGAGTGTATGTAGTAGTGGAAGACAGTTTTCCCCACGAGGGGTGACTCGAGGGTTTAATATCGAACTCTCGGGGAACCAGTATTTCAGGTGTTATCTCCTTATCCTTCTCTTGAGAACCTGCAACAAAATAAATTGTTTTGTGCACTCAACCTCACCAAGTGGTTGTCAAGCACAAGGTGTGAGAATGATAATAAAATAAATATGCAAACAGTAGTAAATATGCAATGATAGTAAAATAAATATGCAATGATGCTGGAAACAATGGTAAATGATATTTTTGGTTTTTTTATAATGAATGCAAGATGTAAAAGTATTTTTGTATTTTTGGATTTAATAATGGCAGCAAACAAAAGTGGTGATAAAAGTGTTGGAAAGGTGTTTCTTATGATTAAAAATGGACTGGGGTTCATGGTTTCACAAATGCACTCTCTCTTGATAACGTGGTAGACAATGGAACACTAAAATTAACATGTAAGATGGCAAGACATGGTTTGACAAGTTATTAATAATATGGGCATCACGTCCTAACATAGAGATTTCAAGTATAAGTTGTTCTCTCTCTTATGCTCCACCAAGATGCGAACTAAATCATAACACCTTAGTAATTATAAGATAAATCAGAGCATAGCAATAAGTTCAATGACATGAAGTTAAAATAAGAACATGCTAGATCTAGTCATGGAGGTAGTGGCCAAGGTCACATCCACTCTCCGGTAGCATGGTATTTTTGTTTATCCCTAGTGAGGCAACAAAGTAAGGTAGAAAGCCCAAGTGGATCGCAGAACTATCTGTCACGTTCATTGCACTAGCCACCCCCCGTTACTCCAACTAATGCACACGTTCTCCCTCACATGCTCTCATAAACATGCTTGATCATGACAAGTAAATAAGAACGGGTACATAATATGCATCTACTTTCATAACTGAAACAAAACCAATGCAATCTCAAACATGTATTAACTCATAATAAAGATCCACCACAAAGAAATTACATAGATGACCGTAATCATGTTCAGCAGCTCATACGGTACTAATTAGTGAAGCTCATAGAGAGGAGAGATACATAAGTTACTTCCACAAACCCATAGTCCAGGGGTGGACTACTCCCTCTTCATCATGGTGTCGGTGGAGATGTTGTTGGAGGGAAAGGAGACCACGCCGGCAGCGCCCCGCCAGAGTTTTCCCTCTCCAATCTTCAGCTACAGGTCTCTGTTTCGTGGTTTCTGTGTTTCGGCGGCGCTCCCTTTCGCGAAAGCCCTGGGGGGTCTATATATAGTCGTTTTTAGGTCAAGACGAAGTTTCGGGAAGAAGGATCGACAGCAGCGGAGGCCCGAGGCCAGGATGAGGGGTCCCACGCGGTCAGGGAATCTGGCCGCGTGGGCCCACTTGTTTTGGCCTTCTGGTCTCCGTTTCTTCGTTTCCTTTGCGCCTACGTTTCGTTCCTTCCAAAAAAAAGTGATCCCCGTAAAATCTCAGGTCATTATGACGTGATTTGGTCGCCTGAAACGTAAAAATATAGAAAAAGGGGTTTTCTGACAGTGCAGGGTTAATTCCAGAAAAATGGGGAAATTGTTAATTATCCCAAAATTCAATATAAATCATGAATATACCCCTTATATGATGCAAATAACATGGAATAACATGTAATAAAATGTAAAGTTCATGTATGCATTTTACATGTATCAGCCGTGCAGTGCTGGGCAGAGAACACGGCAAAGACTGGGTGTTTGCCATGCGTCGTCACGGAGAGCACACGGCAAAGACGTGGTGTTTGCCGTGCACCGTCACGAAGAGCGCACGGCAAAGATGTGTTGACCCGGGTGAGGGTTGACCCTCTCTGACAGATCTGTGCCGTGCTGGGTGTGGCCTGGCACACGGCAAAGGCTGTGCCGTGCTGTTTTTGGAAAAGAACACGGCAAACGTTCTTTGCCGTCGCTTATTAGGCCGTGTGAAGTTTGCCGTGCAATTTGGCACGGCAAAGTCTTTGCCGTGTTCCGAGCACCCTTTGCCGTGCGTTTTGGCCGCACGGCAAAGAACTCGTTTCCGGTAGTGGGTTGAGATTAAACTGGTCGTGTGTATTAAATTGATGTACCAACCACCTAAATGAAAAGTTCGAAATGATGAAAAGAGCCAGGTAATATATTTCAACACTCCACGTCACGTCCAGGTTATTTATTTCTTAAGGTGGGTTTGATGTAGTCCGTTGGAATTTTTGTTGTACTGTCTTGGGAGGGTCTTGAACTTAAAAACTTCTGACTCTATACCATATTGAACTGAATGCACTAGCCAACTCAATTAAAACTGTTAACTGATGGAGAGAAGCGGGCAATATGTATTTCAACACTCATGAGTTTGTTATCGGAGGGGAGAGTGTATATATAAAGGAATTAATCTCTGGAAAGAAAACCAGCTTATGATCTTACCGTCGGCTTACTGATTTCAGTACCACTTGTGGTTTGAGGCTTTTGTTGCTTTTTGAACAAGAAGAATAAAGTTTTTTTAGGCTTGAGAAAATCCCTAGGTATAAAGTAAGCTGGCCTAGAATGAGATCCGTAATAATAAATCTGGAAACATCGATGGAATCTAGCATTATCAAACGCACGATGGCTTGGTGGCAACCCCGACGATGGCTTTCTTCTCAACGACGTGTGTGCTCTGGGTGGGTGGCCAGGTCGGCCGGTGGTGGTGTCTAATGTGACCGTGTTTCATAGCGACATTGGTGCACTTGTACCGATTTTTGGCTGATTAACCGGTGACCTCTCTTCTTGTAATCAATGAAAATAACAAATATTTTGCCTTGTTTCGCAAAAGAAAAAATAAGTGCCAGAAGTTTTTTTGCATGGTAATACGATTCTCATTGATAAATAAAAGACGAGATACAAAGTACGTATACACCAATCTTACAGATCTGAAAAGATAGGACAAATCTATGTGACAAACTAACGCCTATCCATTTTCTTCGGCACCACCGTAGCAGCCACCAAAGAAAAAATTGACAGATCACCTCTTCACCCGAGCTCGACGTGGCTCCATAGCTGATCATCAGCTTTTCGGACCTCCAAACTAGTTTGCCATAGGACAAACCATTGCCGTTGAAAGAATCAGACCGGGGCAGCACGACCCCGGACACACCATCGAACTTCAGCACTGGCACCCCCACACGACGACGTCGGAGTAGGGAACCAGAACCGTCAGCCTCCAACCACGAACCCAGCACAAGGTGCACCATCTTCCAGCTGTCACCAGTGCAGACCACCGTCTGCACGTACTCCTGGACGAATCCTCTCTGCTCCACCGTGGCGCCGGAGACAACGCCACAGCAACGGGGACAGAACATGAGGAAAAACCCATCTAATGGAGTCGCCGCCGCCGCCTCGCCGACACCATCCATGAATCCTACAGCCACCGATCTGAAAGATCGGCAAGCACACAATGCCACCAACTCCGAGACGCCGCCATGAAGGACAACGCCGGTGTGGGAGTAGAGTTGAGCCAGATTTATTTGCCCGGACGTCGCTCCCACCACCCCAACGACGTACCATGGCAGAATCTTTCTAGCCCTAACTACCATGCAAAAATGGGGATCCCCTTCCCTCCTACCGCCGGAGCGGCAAGCGGAAGGGGAGGAGCCCAGCTCTTCCGCCGGTGGAGTTTGGTGGAACAAGGACCGCTTCCTAGTCGCCAGAAGTTGGCCTACTCCCACGAATGAATAACGATAGGACATCGTGTCAGGGGACCAATATACTTTGTTTTCCATGCATGCATCACTAGTAGGAAAACCATTATAGGTAGGTTGTATTCTGTGGCGCACCCTTAATTGGTGCGCCACAGAAATATATTTCTGTGGCGCACCAGGCTTGGTGCGCCACAGAAAGTCATATTTCTGTGGCGCACCTGGCCATGTGCGCCACAGAAATGTGACTTTCTGTGGCGCACCAAGCCAGGTGCGCCACAGAAATCCACATTTCTGTGGCGCACATGGCCGGGTGCGCCACGGAAAGTTATTCGGGGGGCGGGTTAAAAATTGAAAAAATAATTCTGTGGCGCACCTGGCACGTGCGCCACAGAAAGTAGACATTCTGTGGCGCACCAGCCAGGTGCGCCACAGAAAGGGTACATTCTGTGGCGCACCAACCCGTGGATCGCCTTTTTTGTCTTGCAGGAAGTAAAAGAAAATGATAATAAATTCAATAAATAAAATCCTTTGACATGTAGTTAGGTATGAGTGTTTAGTAGGTATAATTTTTTTGAAATATGAATTGTGACCTTTTCTGCAACAAACAGGAAAAAAAACTTGTAACAGACTCCTCAAATCTGCAATTCACAGATTCCTCAAATTCCAAAAGAAAAAAAAGTTATTTCAAACAGACGATTTTTCACAGCAAAATCAAAAATAATTCAAAAAATTCAAAAAAATTCAAAAATTCCAAAAAAGACACAGAAATGTATAACAAAGAAGATTGTTGACTTTTCTTGACATTTTTTTATTTTTTTGGATTTTTTTATTTTTTATGGATTTTTTAGATTTTTTGAATTTTTTTAGATTTTTTGGATTTTTTGAATTTTTTAAGTTTTTTGAATTTTTTTTGGATCTTTTGAAACTTCTGAATCTCCTTTTGAAAGTTTAGAAGTTTTTGAAAAATCTGAAATTTAAAAACACACGTTTATAACATATACATAACAAATACACATACAAAACTTAAGAGGATACATATGATATATATATCAATAAGAACTTGAGTAGCACAAGGGTAGGTGAAGTGGGTGGAACTTAGAAGTTAAGCGTGCTAGGGTTGGAGAAATTTGAGGATGGGTGACCTAGCGGGAAGGTATCAGTTCAAAAAATTCAAAAAATATGAAAATAATTCCAATAATTAGGATTTTTCATATTATTTCATATTTTGATTTTTCTGATTTGTTTTGAAACTTTTAATTTTTTTTTTTGCAATTTTTGAATTTTTTAATTTTTTGAGAATTCTGTGGCGCACCAGGCAGGTGCGCCATAGAAATGTGGTGCGCCACAGAAAGTGGATTTCTGTGGCGCACGCCCATGGTGCGCCACAGAAAAAAAAAATTTAGTGGCGAGGATTCTGTGGCGCACCCAGCAATTCTAGGGGTGCGCCACAGAATCCATTTTTGGTGCGCCACTGATAAGGCTTTTCCTACTAGTGCATGCGTGGCGTGATCCTCTTCTCCACGTATTATTGGACGCGAGTGAAACTTCTGCAAGGACGGATGGCTATATCCAACACAACACAGCTGCCCAAGTAATAAAAACCTTTTTTTTCTCATTTTCTTGTTCGAAAAGTGAACAAGTCCCAAACCACGATCGAGTACTGCCCAAGGCAGTTTCGTTTACGGGATTTTCCTATATAAATTGACTACCCGTTCTTGTTCCTCTCCAAGAACAACTCGTCAGTTCATCGCACGCGCAACAATCCCATCACATTCCCGCATCACATCGGTTGAAAATGCACAAGACCTCATCGCTATCGGGGCTGGGCTTCGACGCCGGCAGCGCCTCGTCGTCCTTCTTCCGCGCGGTCGCCGACTCCTCCTCCTCCTCCTCCCCGCGTCGCCTCACAAAGGTCTCGTCATCGGCGCCGGTAACGTGGGCATGGCCATCGCGCAGACCATCCTCACCCAGAACCTCGCCGACGAGATCGCGCTCGTCGACGCGCTCCCTGACAAACTCCGCGGCGAGGCGCTCGACCTGCAGCACGCCGCCGCCTTCCTCCCGCGCGTCCGCATCGTCGCCGGCACCGACCCCGCCGTCACCAAGAACTCTGACCTAGTGGTCATCACGGCCGGGGCTAGACAGATACCGGGGGAGACCCGGCTGAATTTGTTACAGAGGAACGTGGCGCTGTACCGCAAGATCGTGCCGCCCGTCGCGGAGCACTCGCCGGATGCGCTGCTGCTTGTGGTGTCGAATCCGGTGGACGTGCTCACGTACGTCGCCTGCAAGCTGTCCGGGTTCCCGGCGAGCCGCGTGATTGGCTCCGGCACGAATCTTGACTCGTCCAGGTTCAGGTTCCTCATCGCCGAGCACCTCGACGTCAACGCGCAGGACGTGCAGGTAACATAGTATTTATAAATACGTTAGCTCTTGCTTCATGAAGGACCATGATGATCCATTAGCTCTTGCTCGTTAACAAAGAAAATGGATCCCTGTTGTGCTTGTGCAGGCGTACATGGTGGGTGAGCACGGCGACAGCTCGGTGCCGATCTGGTCGAGCATCAGCGTTGGCGGTATGCCAGCATTCAAGTCCCTACGAGGCGGCGGCGCTGGAGGGCATCCGGCGGGCCGTGGTGGGCGGCGCCTAAGAGGTGATCGGCCTCAAGGGCTACACCTCCTGGGCCATCGGCTACTCCGTCAGCAGCCTCGCTGCCTCCTGTCAATTCGAAGAGGAACCGATGCCCTATCGAGGGCTCGGGTTACGTGTTATAAAGAAAACATCGGGAGGCCCCGAAGGCTTACAGAGTCGAGTCCGTATCCAAGTGGTGTACTACACCATAATGAATACGTACTAGGATAGAATTAGCATTACAAGTTTAACATCCCCCCTTAATCGAAACCTTTAGAAAGGTTGAGATTACGCTTGAACTCATCTAAATCTTTTGTACCTAGAACTTTGGTGAAGCCATCAGCTATCTGATCTTTGGTAGAGATGAACTTGATATCCAGCAATTTGTTTGCAACCCTCTCTCTAACAAAATGATAATCAATCTCAATATGTTTTGTTCGCGCATGAAAGATAGGATTCGCTGACAAGTATGTAGCACCAAGATTGTCACACCATAGACACGGTCTTTCTTTGAGAGAAACTCCAAGTTCCGTAATCAAAGCTTCCATCCATATCAATTCAGTGGTAGCATTCGCAACTGCCTTATATTCTGCTTCAGTGCTAGAGCGAGACACAGTAGCTTGTTTTCGTGCACTCCATGAAATTAAATTAGGACCAAAGAATATGGCAAATCCTCCAGTTGAACGTCTATCATCAAGACACCCTGCCCAGTCTGCATCTGAAAAGGCACTAACAAGAGTAGAAGGCGACTTCTGAAATGTGAGTCCAACCTTTATGGTCCCTTTAACATATCTCAAAATTCTCTTAACAGCTGTCCAGTGAACAGTAGTCGGTGCATGAAGATAGTGACAAACTTTGTTTACCGCAAAAGACAGGTCAGGACGTGTTAGCGTCAAATACTGTAGTGCACCAACAATACTCCTGTAATGTGTACTATCTTCAGGACCAAGAGGAGAACCATCTGTCAATGACAATTTTTCTGAAGTAGATAGCGGTGTAGGACAAGTTGTACATTGAAGCATCCCAACTTTAGTGAGCAAATCAGCAGCATATTTTTCTTGTGTAAGAACAACCTTATCGGAACATCTCTTTACCTCTATACCCAGGAAGAAGTGAAGATCTCTGGTGGCTCTAGGTTGACGAGGAATATCTCCCCGGCAATAGTGCCAGAAACAATGCTTGTACGTCACACGTCAGTTGGGAACCCCAAGAGGAAGGTATGATGAGTGCAGCAGTAAGTTTTCCCTCAGTATGAAACCAAGGTTTAATCGAACCAGTAGGAAAACGAGGTTTGCTTCGAAGGTGTTGGTGAAGGAGTGTAGTGCGGCGCAACACCAGAGATTCCGGTGCCAACGTGGAACCTGCACAACACAACCAAATTACTTTGTCCCAACTTAACAGTGAGGTTGTCAATCTCACCGGCTTGCTGAAAACAAAGGGTTAAACGTATCGACTGGAAAATGATGTTTGTTTGCATAAAACAGTAGAGAACAATGATTGCAGTAGATTGTATTTCAGATGTAAAAGAATGGACCGGGGTCCACAGTTCACTAGTGGTGTCTCTCCAATAAGATAACTAACATGCTGGGTAAACAAATTACAGCTGGGCAATTGACAATTGATAAGTGCATATAACATGCATGGGTGAGCTGTGGTGTCTACTATGAGATTCATTTGGGCATTACGACAAAGTACATAGACCGCTATCCAGCATGCATCTATGCCTAAATAGTCCACCTTCCGGTTAACATCCGTACCCCTTCCAGTATTAAGTTGCAAGCAACAGACAATTGCATTAAGTAAAGTGCGTAATGTAAACAATACATTCATCCTTGAATAAAGCATTGTTGTTTTACCCCTAGTGGCAACAACACATCTACAAGCTTAGAACTTGCTGTCACTATCCCAGGTTAAATAGAGGTTGAACCCAACTATCATGCATAAATACCCCCTCTTGGAGTTACAAGTATTCACGTGGCCAAGGCTTCAACAAGTAACGGAGAGCATGCAAGATCACAAATGACATAGACATGATAATATAATATTCAGCTCCACATAGGTATCAATATAAGTCAGATCCCAGCAAACACAACATGTAGCATTACAATAAGATGATCTTGATCATGATAGGCAGCTCACAAGATCTAAACATGATGGCACAAGTGGAGAAGACAACCATCTAGCTACTGCTATGGACCCATAGTCCAAGGATGAACTACTCACGCATCACTCCGGAGGCGGGCATGGCGATGTAGAGCCCTCCGGTGATGATTCCCCTCTCCGGCAGGGTGCCGGGAAGAGCTTCAGAAACCCCCCGAGTTAGGGTTGACGACGGCGGCGGCAGCGAATATGTTCTGGATGAAAGGCTCGGTCTTTTAGTGTTTTCGCGTCTCGGGGAATAAATAGGCGAATGGGCGATGTCGGCGGACCCCCGAGGGGCCCAAACCACAGACAGGCGCGGCTGGAGGTGGGCCCACGCCGCCTGGTGGTTTGGCCACCTCGTGGCTCTCCTTCGTCTCTCCTTCGGACTCCGTGTACGTGCTGGAAAAATAGAGACCTGGCCTTTTGTTTCGTGCAATTCCGAGAATATTTTCAGAAGTAACTTTCTGAAACCAAAAACAGCAGAAAACAGGGAACTGGCACTGTGGCATCTTGTTAATAGGTTAGTCCCAGAAAATGCATAAAAGTGATACGAGGTGTATATAAAACATGTAGCAAATGGTATAATATAAGCATGGAACAGCAGAAATTATGGATACGTTGGAGACGTATCAAGCATCCCCAAGCTTAGTTCTACTCGTCCTCGAGTAGGTAAAACGATAACAACAAATAATTTCTAAGGAGACATGTTTTCACACAATCTTGATCAATATATTGCAAGGCTCATGTCATGAATGAAGTGACTCAAGGCAATGATCTATAGTTTGCTAACAAATAGATAAAGAGTAAACGATGAATCATATAAGCAAAAACTTTTCATGAATAGTACTTTCAAGACAAGCATCAAAAAGTTTTGCATAAGAGGTAACATATAAAGCAATAGATTCAAAGTAAAAGGCATTGAAGCAACACAAAGGTAACATATAAAGCAATAGATTCAAAGTAAAAGGCATTGAAGCAACACAAAGGATGATAAGTTTCAGCAATTGCTTTCAACTTGTAACATGTATATCTCATGGATAGTTGTCAACATAAAGCAATATAACAAGTGCAATAAGTAAATATGTAAGAATCAATGCACACAAAGTTGACACAAGTGTTTGCTTCTAAGATAGAAAGGAGTAGGTAAACTGACTCAACATAAAGTAAAAGATAGGCCCTTCGCAGAGGGAAGCAGGGATTAAATCATGTGCTAGAGCTTTTTAAGTTTTCGAAAGCATATAGAGAGCACAAAATAAGTATTTGAGAGGTGTTTGTTGTTGTCAACGAATGGTAGTGGGCACTCTAACCCCCTTGTCAACCAGACTTTCAAGAGCGGCTCCCATGAAGGACGTTATCTCTACCAGCAAGGTAGATCATCCCTCTTCTCTTTTGTTTACACATGTATTTTAGTTTCTTTATAGATGACACTCCTCCCAACCTTTTGCTTACACAAGCCATGGCTAACCGAATCCTCGGGTGCCTTCCAACATTCACATACCATGGAGGAGTGTCTATTTGCAAAATTAAGTTGCTTACTGATAAATCAGGGCAAAACATGTGAAGAGAATTATTAATGAAAGTTGTAATTAATTGGGGCTGGGCACCCCGTTGCCAGCTCTTTTTGCAAATTATTGGATAAGCGGATGTATATGCCACTAGTCCAGGTGAAAGTCTGTCAGAAGTAAATGACAAGATTGAAAGATAAAACACCACATACTTCCTCATGAGCTATAAAACATTGACACAAATAAGGAGTAATAAAGTTTTGAATAGTTTAAAGGTAGCACATGAAATATTTACTTGGAATGGCAGGAAATACCACATAGTAGGTAGGTATGGTGGACACAAATGGCATGGGTTTTGGCTCAAGTTTTGGATGCACGAGAAGCATTCCCTCTCAGTACAGAGTTTAGGCTAGCAAGGTTGTTTGAAGCAAACACAAGTATAAACCGGTACAGCAAGAATCACATAAAAACATATTGCAAGTATTATAAGACTCTACACTGTCTTCCTTGTTGCTCAAACATTTTACCAGAAAATATCTAGACCTTAGAGAGAACAAATATGCATCCCAAGTCTCAACAAGCTCTACGGTAGTTCTCCACTACTAGGCTTTAACTACATGATGCAAGAGCTTAAACATGATCTACTTGAGAGCTCAAAACAATTGCAAAGCATCAAATCAAAACAAGACAATGATCTACAAGAATGCATATGTCTTTTCCAATACCAACTACTACATGTAGCATTTTCTTTCTTCCAAACAAACACCAATAATTTATTTAAACATAAACTCTCCAAATGATAATATAATGCAGCAAGAGAGTATTTATAAACAAGTGCTAACAGCTCGAAGAGATGCATGAAAAACAGGAGCTAAAAGCACTGCAGTAGCTAGTTAAGAATACTCAACAAATATAAGTGAAGAACATGAGTATTCACATGAAAAAGCGGAGCGTGTCTCTCTCCCACACAAGGATTGCTAGGATCCGAATTTATTCAAACAAAAACAAAAATAAAAACACACAGACGCTCCAAGTAAAGCGCATAAGATGTGAAAGAATTAAAATATAGTTTCACTAGAGATGACCTGATAAGTTTGTTGATGAAGAAGGGGATGCCTTGGGCATCCCCAAGCTTAGACGCTTGAGTCTCTCTGAATATGGTTGGGATGAACCACGGGGGCATCCCCAAGCTTAGGCTTTTCACTCTTCTTGATCACATAATATCACCCTTCTCGCTTGATCCTTGAAAACTTCCTTCACACCAAACTCAAGACAGTTCTCATTAGAGGGTTAGTGCATAATCAAAAATTCTCATATTCTGTAATGATACAATCAATCCCAAAGCTTCTGGACATTAGCTACAGCCACCAATGCTTTGTGGAGCAAAGAAATCCACACAAACACAGTAAAAGAGCGAATGCAAAACAAAAGGCAGAATCTGTCAAAAACAGAACAGTCTGGAATGACGAATTTTTTCGAGGCACTTAAGTTGCTCAGATGGATCTGGCCTAAAATAATGAAAGTTGCGTACATATCTCAGGAATATGCGTGATTTTTCTCAGAATTTTTTGAATTTTCTACAGGGAGATAAGCTCAAATCCGTGACAGCTAAAAATCTGTCACTGCGCAGAAATCCAAATCTTGCATCAACTTTCAATATAGAACTTTACTTGGCACAACATTGCGATAAAATAAAGATACAAAGGAGTTGCTACAGAAGTAACAAAACTCCTTGACTCAAAGAAAACAAAAATAACAGCAAATAAAAACGATGGGTTGTCTCCCATAAGCGCTTTTCTTTAACGCCTTTCAGCTAGGCGCAGAAAGTGAAAATCAAGTGTTGTCAAGTGGCAAATCATTCAAATCATCAAAAGCTTCTTCCAACACACAGCTTGTAACAATGGGTATCTTAGATGTTCCTGGAGGTGTTTCATTACCTTTAACCGTACTAAAAGTTTTATCAATTTTAAGCTCATAATGAGTCTTTGGTTTTGGCACTTTAGGAACATACATAAACTTTTGCTCTCTACCCACATAAACTTTCTCCTTTTTAGACTTAAGAGAAGTAAAGGTTGAACTTAAGGTTTCAATAGCTTCCTCTAACTCATCAATTCTATGATTTTGGGTGTCATGGATATTATTATCCTCAAGAACAGTGATTCTTTCATTGATGGTGGCTATTGATTCATTAGTCTTACCAATACAATCAAGAAAATTTGGAAAAAAATTCTCCATAGAGTCTAACTTATTTATAACATCCTCCAAGGTGATCTCAACTTTAATATCTTTAGTGGGTGGTGTTCCTACCAAACTTTCAATAATATTACAGGCTTCTAAAGCAGGAGTACCCAAGAAATTTCCACCTGTAAGAGTGTCTAGAACATACCTATACCAACTAGAGATACCAACATAAAAGTTCCTAAGGAGGATAGTGGTAGAGTGTTTCTTAGTACATCTATGATGAGCATCACTAATTCTATACCAAGCATCTTTCAAATTTTCACCTCCTAGTTGCCTAAAAGAACGAACTTCAACTTCAGGAGCATTCATTTTGAAAAACAAAATCAAACTGAATTAAACAAGTAACTAATTTTTTTGTGTTTTTGATAAAGAGAGCAAACAAGACTAAATAAAAATAAACTAAGCAAGACAAATAACAAAGTAAAGAGATTGGGTGTGAGAGACTCCCCTTGCAGAAGCAATTCGTTTTCCCCGGCAACGGCGCCAGAAAACGTGTTGGTGGCTCTAGTTGACGAGGGAATATCTCCCCGGCAATAGTGCCAGAAACAATGCTTGTACGTCACACGTCAGTTGGGAACCCCAAGAGGAAGGTATGATGAGTGCAGCAGTAAGTTTTCCCTCAGTATGAAACCAAGGTTTAATCGAACCAGTAGGAAAACGAGGTTTGCTTCGAAGGTGTTGGTGAAGGAGTGTAGTGCGGCGCAACACCAGGGATTCCGGTGCCAACGTGGAACCTGCACAACACAATCAAATTACTTTGCCCCAACTTAACAGTGAGGTTGTCAATCTCACCGGCTTGCTGAAAACAAAGGGTTAAACGTATCGAATGGAAAATGATGTTTGTTTGCATAAAACAGTAGAGAACAATGATTGCAGTAGATTGTATTTCAGATGTAAAAGAATGGACCGGGGTCCACAGTTCACTAGTGGTGTCTCTCCAATAAGATAACTAACATGCTGGGTAAACAAATTACAGCTGGGCAATTGACAATTGATAAGTGCATATAACATGCATGTGTGAGCTGTGGTGTCTACTATGAGATTCATTTGGGCATTACGACAAAGTACATAGACCGCTATCCAGCATGCATCTATGCCTAAATAGTCCACTTTCCGGTTAACATCCGTACCCCTTCCAGTATTAAGTTGCAAGCAACAGACAATTGCATTAAGTAATGTGCGTAATGTAAACAATACATTCATCCTTGAATAAAGCATTGCTGTTTTACCCCTAGTGGCAACAACACATCTACAACCTTAGAACTTGCTGTCACTATCCCAGGTTAAATAGAGGTTGAACCCAACTATCATGCATAAATACCCCCTCTTGGAGTTACAAGTATTCACTTGGCCAAGGCTTCAACAAGTAACGGAGAGCATGCAAGATCACAAATGACATAGACATGATAATATAATATTCAGCTCCACATAGGTATCAATATAAGTCAGATCCCAGCAAACACAACATGTAGCATTACAATAAGATGATCTTGATCATGATAGGCAGCTCACAAGATCTAAACATGATGGCACAAGTGGAGAAGACAACCATCTAGCTACTGCTATGGACCCATAGTCCAAGGATGAACTACTCACGCATCACTCCGGAGGCGGGCATGGCGATGTAGAGCCCTCCGGTGATGATTCCCCTCTCCGGCAGGGTGCCGGGAAGAGCTTCAGAAACCCCCCGAGTTAGGGTTGACGACGGCGGCGGCAGCGAATATGTTCTGGATGAAAGGCTCGGTGTTTTAGGGTTTTCGCGTCTCGGGGAATAAATAGGCGAAGGGGCGATGTCGGCGGACCCCCGAGGGGCCCAAACCACAGGCAGGCGCGGCTGGGGTGGGGCCGCGCCGCCAGGTGGTTTGGCCACCTCGTGGCTCTCCTTCGTCTCTCCTTCGGACTCCGTGTACGTGCTGGAAAAATAGGGACTGGCCTTTTGTTTCGTGCAATTCCGAGAATATTTCCAGAAGTAACTTTCTGAAACCAAAAACAGCAGAAAACAGGGAACTGGCACTGTGGCATCTTGTTAATAGGTTAGTCCCAGAAAATGCATAAAAGTGATACGAAGTGTATATAAAACATGTAGCAAATGGTATAATATAAGCATGGAACAGCAGAAATTATGGATACGTTGGAGACGTATCAATCTCCTAAGTCCTTGAGTGCAAAACTAGCACTTAATTTATGAAGCAATGCTGAAGTGGCTTGATCTGACGAGCTAGCAACAATAATATCATCAACATATATCAAAACATATATTGTGATACCTGATTTGTTGAATAAGAAGAGTGACGTGTCGGCTTTGGAAGGAGTGAAACCAAGGTCATGCAATTTTGAACTCAAGCGAGAATACCACGCTCGAGGAGCCTGTTTCAACCCATAAAGTGTCTTGTCAAGTTTGCAAATATGATGCGGAGCATGTGGATTTTCAAAACCAGGAGGTTGCTTCATATACACCTCTTCCTCCGGAACGCCATGTAAGAACGCATTCTTGACATCTAGCTGCCTTAAACTCCATCCTCGAGAAACAGAAATTGCTAGCACAAGTCGAATAGTGGCTACTTTAACAACAGGACTAAACGTATCCTCATAATCAATGCCATATCGCTGCTTAAAACCTTTGGCAACAAGTCTTGCCTTATACCTGTCAATGGTGCCATCTGCACGTTTCTTGATACGGAAGACCCACTTGCAGTCAATCAAATTTTTGTTGGAGCTGTTGGGAACAAGATGCCAAGTCTTGTTCTGAATAAGTGCATTATATTCTTCTTCCATTGCCTTCTTCCAATTATTATTTTCAAGAGCTTCAGCCAGATTAGTAGGTTCACCTGTAGAAGTGAGCAAACCGTAGCGCACAGTACCATCAGTATAAATTCTCGGCTTTCTTATACCTTTTTGAGACGTGTACGCGGTTCTGCTGGAGGTTGCACAGGAGGCTGAATAGGGCTGTCTTCCGCAGAGGATCCAGCAGAATCTGCTGACTGTGTTGTTGGCGTACTAGGCGCAGAGGTGCGACCCCCTTCTGCATCGCCATCCGTGTCCGTTCCTGAAGACTGAGCGAGCTGCTCACTCTCGCTCGTATGCATGCGCTGCTTGTTCTCTCTCGCATGCATGTGCTGCATGCCCACTTGCATGTCACGGTCACTGGACCTAGCGCCATCATTTTCTGCATTTGAAGACAAGGGAGGCGAGTGATTCCCAGGCGACGTGGCGGTGGTTCGGTGGCCAGACGCACGTCTGCTGGACGACAGCGGCGTCTGATCTGAGGTGAATGTCCGACCAGGTGATGATCCCGGTACAGAATTTTCAGAATCAGCCTCCGAGTCCGTGCCATGCAGACTTTGATCATTTTCTTCAGTTTCTTCGCCAGAGCTTGAAATTTCATGCTGGGAATTTTGTGCTTCTCCAGGAATCTGTAAAACATCAGCAACAGGTACAATAGGAGCAATATGCATATGATCATCAATATTCACCTCCTCAAGGTTCGATGCTAAATGAGTTGGCAATAATAGGATTTCTTTTCGAAGTTGGGTACCGGCATTGGGATGAAGTGAATGGAAAGGAAAAGCATTCTCGTCGAACACAACATCACGAGAAATATAAACACGCCCAGTGGACACATCAAGACATTTTACTCCCTTATGAAGTGGACTATAACCTAAAAAGACACACCGTTTTGATCGAAAAGCAAGCTTGCGCTTATTGTAGGGACGAAGATTAGGCCAACATGCACAACCAAAAATGCGAAGAGATTCATAATTTGGTTTGACATCGAGTAACTTTTCAGTAGGAGATGCAAGATCAAGAACTTTTGTGGGAAGTAAGTTGATAAGAAAAGTGGCGGTGAGAAAAGCTTCGTCCCAAAACTTGAGAGGCATAGAGGCATTAGCAAGCAAAGCAAGACCAACTTCCACGATGTGACGATGTTTGCGCTCAGCAGAACCATTTTGTTGGTGAGCATGTGGACAAGAGACATGATGTGTAATGCCAACTTTTTGAAAGAAAGCATGGAGTTTTTCATATTCACCACCCCAATCAGTTTGCATAGTGATAATTTTCCGCCCAAACTTACGTTCAACAAATTGCTGAAAATTGAGAAAAACTTGATACACGTCGGAGCGCTTCTTGAGCAAATATATCCAAGTAAATTTACTATAATCATCGATGAAGCTTACATAGTATGAATGTTTGCCAACAGAAACAGGAGCAGGACCCCATACATCAGAGAAAATTTGTTCCAAAGGAACAATAGACACACTAGTAGAGATAGGGTAGGGCAATTGATGACTCTTTGCTTGTTGACAGGGATCACACACATAAGGATTTATTTCAGGCGAATACGGTAGTTTATTTTTCCTAAGAATTTGTTGAACAATAAACGAAGATGGATGCCCTAGACGACGATGCCATGTGGATGAAGAAGGCTTGACGGTGATGAGGGCGTGCTTGTGAGAACTCGTGGAGACAGGAACAAGAGGATACAAGCCACCACGACACGGACCTCTAAACATGATTTGCTTCGTGTCCTGGTCCTTAATCAAAAAGAAAAACGGGTGAAATTCAACAAAAGCATTATTGTCTAGGGCAATTTTGTGGGCTGATAGGAGATTTTTGGATGCACTAGGAACATGAAGTATATTGCGAAGCTGAAGTGAACTATGAGGGGTATGTAATATTGAATGACCAACATGCTTAATTGCCATACCTGTACCACCGGCATTGTGAACTTGATCACGCCCCTTGTAGTTGTCCCGAGTGTGCAGCTTGTTCAATTCACTAGTAATGTGATTTGTCGCACCAGTGTCCATATATCAATTTGTGTCCACACCATATGCTCCTTTTTCCTCGGTGCGGGAGTCATCATCATCATCATCATTATCTGAGTAGCGCCACCAACACTCATTTGCAGGGTGACCATACTTTTTGCATATTTGACAAGTGGTATCTTGGAAAGGAGAAGGAGTGCGTCCACGGCCACGACCACCACCGCGACCTCCTCTGAACGCACCACGACCTTGGTACTGACCACCTTGGCGACCACGGTACTGGCCACCATCTCCACGGTATTGGCCACCGTTGCCACGGTATTGTCCAACTTGGCCACCGTTTCCACGGTAGTGTCTACCACGGTACTGACCACCATCATGTTCACGGTACTGTCCACCATCATGTCCACGGTACTGTCCAGCATCTTGTCCACCATTGCCACGATATTGGCCACCATCTTGACGACCATTACCTCCACGTTGATGATCATAATTATTGTAGTTGTTGTGGCTGCGACGAGACGCATTATTTGCCGAGGACTGAAACGAGCCTGTATTCTGCCCAGATTCGGACAACATGGTCTGACGAAGATCATACGCTTGGAGTTGTGCACACATGTCATTCAGAGTGGTTGTGGGGACAGCATTGATTGAGGCTACAAGAGAATTATACTCTCCATCAAGACCAGCAAGGATGAAGTCCCTGAGTTCAT
This sequence comes from Poa pratensis, assembly GCA_947311845.1. Taxonomy (NCBI): domain Eukaryota; kingdom Viridiplantae; phylum Streptophyta; class Magnoliopsida; order Poales; family Poaceae; genus Poa; species Poa pratensis. The sequence continues at coordinate 2,986,956 of CAMZMU010000043.1, forward strand.
CATCGTCTGTTTTCTTTCCTGCTGCTGCAAGCTCTGACGCAAATCCCTTCATCTTTGCAATAAACTGAACAGCCGACATATCAAGCTTTTTTGTATTTGCAAGGGCGCCGCGTAACATGGTTACCTTGGCTCGAGATTGTGAGGTGAAGAGGTCTGAAATAGCAGACCATACCTCGGAGGCATGCTCGCAGTCCATCACATGAGCGAGCAAGTCAGGGGACAACGACCGAACCAGAAATCCTAGGACGACCTGATCGCGCGCATGCCAGGCTTGATGCGCTGGATTAGGCACGATCTGCTTCTTCTTGTTTTCATCCTCAACCTCAATTGTTTCGGCTGGCGCGGGATCGGAACCATCAAGCAATCCCATGACCATCGCGCCGCGCAGGGACGGAAGAACTTGAGTCTTCCAGAACAGGTAATTTTCTCGTGTGAGTTTCTCCGTCGGGGGCGCTCCAAGAGCTGCCGCCAGGCTCGCCATGGTTGAGGAGGTCGACGCCATCGGAGAGAGAGGGAGGGAATTCTGCGGCGTGAATCACAGCCGGGGTGTCTTTCTGTTTTGATTTTCTTGCACAGCGATCAATCGCCGGCGAAGGATTTTGGAGGAGATCGGAACTAGCTAGACGTCGAGAGGAAGGTGCTCTGATACCATGTCAATTCGACGAGGAACCGATGCCCTATCGAGGGCTCGGGTTACGTGTTATAAAGAAAACATCGGGAGGCCCCGAAGGCTTACAGAGTCGAGTCCGTATCCAAGTGGTGTACTACACCATAATGAATACGTACTAGGATAGAATTAGCATTACAAGTTTAACACCTCCCTCCTCCGCGACCAGCGCCATGTGCACCCGGTCTCCGTCCTCGCCTCCGGCTTCCACGGCATCTCCGACGGCCACGAGGTGTTCCTCAGCCTGCCCGCCCGTCTCGGCCGTGGCGGCGTCCTCGGCGTGGCCGAGATGGACCTGACCGAGGCCGAGGCCGGGCAGCTCCGGCGCTCCGCCAAGACGCTATGGGAGAACTGCCAGCTCCTAGGCCTCTGACTCATCCGAGGGATCTACTGGTGTAATCTTAATTGCATTTCCAGGAACTCTACTGCTATATATTCCTATTGCTGCTGCCACACGAATGCTTGTGTAATTTTGGTCTGCTTTGTTAGAGTTGGAGTACTAATGTAACCCCTGTTAATTTGGTGGAATAAAATGTGTTTTGTGCCGGCATTGCTAAATCTGGTTGGATATTGAATGGTGTAGAACACCCTGGCTTCTATATAAACCATGTAGTAGGATCATTGCTAATTTGGCTAGTAAGTGATGAAGATGATTTTTGGACACTCCATGCAATGTCTTGGCCTCTTTACACCATCTGTGTTGTGTTGCTGTTGCTTGGTCGCCATACTAGGCCTTGCCTATTTACCAAGTATTGGCTATCCAAAATACTGGTAGAGATTTCTTGACCCTTTGCTGGTCAAAATTTTGGCAAAAGTTGTGAAGTAAACGTGAGGGGACCAGAAGTTGTGAATTTACGTTTTACCAGAATTTGTTGAATCACCGAAATCTCCGATTTTTCAGAACTTCAAAAATTATTTCGTCAAAGTTTCATCAAATTTAAAGCAAAATTCAAGTAAATTTGACATACCTCGAAAGTCTAGCGGAAAATATATTCCGGAACCACCGTAATAACCAAAAACTCGTCGGAAATTTGAGCTGTAGAGTGGGAGTGGGCAAGTTCTTGTAGACAAATCAAAATTTTGGCAATCAAAAAAGTATGAGCCAAAGTATCATGGGCCACCGAAATTTCCACGGAAAGGCGGCGGCCAAACATACCCTAGTGAAATATACATGATATATAAACACAACTCAACCGCATCACAAATTTTCTGTACTTATTACCTAATTATTTTTTAGGGAAAATTCCCTAAATAGCTTATGTGATTATGTCTCTTGCAGATCAAAAAGAAGGAAAAAAAACTTGGCTCTCTTGCAAGGTGCAAATGGACTCAACGGCCTTTAAAGGAAATAAAAATGGGGCTTTTGGGCCTTGTTCCATTTAAAAGGTTGGAAGAATTCTGAGGGGTGGCCGACACAGTCCGAGCCGCCAGCATCTCTGCGATGCGACCCGGCGGCGGCGACGCGCTCCGCTGCTGCCTCGTCGCCGCCGCTGCCTCCTCCGACGGCGCCGTGTCCGCTACCGTAGAACCATCCGCAGCCTCCGCTCCTCCTCCGACGCCGCCGCAGGTCGAGCTGAGCCCTACCTCGTGCCGCCATTCGCTGCACCTCTACGGCTCTACCTCCCGGCTCACTGTTATAGCTTCTGTTCCTCCATTGGCTATGCATTTCAGTTCTTAAGCTAGCTGTGATTCGTAAGCTAGCTGTTTGGCCATACAATTTCGGGTGCAGCTGTTTCCACAATTCTGTTGCACTTTAGCTGATGTAGTAAATTCTCTTTTGGCGAGGATAAGATTGGTATTTCTGTGTGTAATAAATTACTCGTACTAAATTTGCTCTAATGGTCTAGAACAAGGATAGATAGTTCAGATCAACATTCAGGAACAGGCTCGGCGAGCACAATGGGTTATTTGTTTTAGAGAGCACAGACTGATTTAGGAAGGAACTCTGAGCAATTAAACCTCACATTGCTTTAGAGAGCAGGAAACCTGTCGTAGGACTGTATGAAATCCGTGTAGCTACGAGTATAAATAAGATTTCAGATATCACCTCACATTTTGCCCTGTAGGGTCCTGTCAGCAATGGCAGTGCAAGTGAAAACCCAAATCTGGATGCCCTACTTCTGAGTTTCTCCAATTCGTGTGGCTTGAAATACACAAAAGTGTTTTATTAGCAGGAAAACTGGACATCGAGCAGACATGCTTGCGACCTTTTATCTTTAGCTTTATACCGCTCGCCAGCCGCAAGCTAAGCATTGATTTCTTGTCTTTATTCAAAGCAAAAAGGTAATTCTCGCAATGAAAGAGGGAAATGAAAACAAAACCAAAAGATAAGTATAATGTCCCTTGCTTTTATTCCGTCTAAGGAATTTGTGCGCACACACAGCCCTCAAATATTTGTCGCAGCATGTAGCATGTCCTTTTTTTTTGCTCCCCCGTCCAGCTATATTGTAGTGCACTTGAACGATCTATCTGGCTCCTGTCAAGCTACATGCTCTCTGATAGTTCCAATTGGTTAACTTAACAGAGGTATGAAACTGGCTCACTTCACACATGTGCTCGATCTGTCTGCCTGCTTCTTCAGATTTATGTAAGCTATCTTTTATTTACTTATCCTGCTTGTAAATCAATGTATATAGGAAGTCTGGTACTGATCGACTACCGGTTTAGAGATTAATCTTGAAGATTGTTGAAGAGCTGACCGAACGATTGTAAGCCTGAGATGGAATTAATCTAGAAGCCAGAGATCGACATACGCAACCAGTTCATCATGCGAACGGCGGTATTTTCACACTTACCAATCATCTTCAATTCCCTTTTCTATGCTTGAATTGCAGTGATAATCTGGGTAGTGTTTAGTATATGCATCCTCAACCAGTACTGTAGTTAATCGGAATGCTCAATTAGTCGTCATGGGTATATGCCAATAGTCCAATACCATCGGTCAACAAAACCGAACACCGCCCCTTCGCCGGCCCTCCTCCGCCGCTGCTGCCGGCCTCGCCACGGTGGCAGCGGCCCCTGCCTCCGAAGGTGGTGCGGGGAGACCTCGCGGTGAACGCGCGCGCTGCGCTCCTCTCTTGCGGCCGTGCGTCTTGGCGGCTCGACGGCGACCTGTGGTTGGAGATCCCGTGGTGTGGAGGTGGCGGAACGGCGCCCCGGCGCGGCTGCTGGGTGGTACGGCGAGGGCCTGTTCTGGGCCCAGATGGGCTAGGCGTGCAGCGGCGGTTTCCAGCGCGTCGCGCCTCCCTGGTGCTGCATGGTGGTCCTACCATTGGGCTGTGCCTTTGCAGCGCGCCCGGCCGGCGGTGGTGTGTTCCCGGGCTGCGGCCCGTAATGGTTTCGTGACGGCGACGGTCGGCGTGGCTGCTTGGGGGCGGCGCGGCAGCTGGAGTTGGAGGCGTTGGTGCTCTTGCTGGCGTGGTGCTAGGAGTTGCCATCTGTCTCCGGTCAGATGCCTCCACGCGATGCGGAGTTCCGGTGAAGATCGGTCGGCGTGGCTGCTTGGAGGAGGCGCGGTGGCCGGAGTTGGAGGCGTTGGTGCTCTTGCCGGCGTGGTGCTGGGAATTGCCGTCCATCTCCGGTCGGATGCCTCCGCGCGGTGGGGAGCTCCGGTGAAGATCGACGCCCGTCCGTGGTTGCGGCTGGCCGGGTTTGATCTGCCCTTTCGGCGATCTCACGGGCAATGGTGATGATCCGGACTGCGGCGGTCCTCGTCGGCGCGTTGGGGAGCCTAGGCGTGGCGGTGTGCCGGGGGGAGGGGGGGACTAGGCCCGGTCGCCCATTTCCGACGGCTTCGACGACGGACGTTCTCCTGGGCGGTCGTTGAATGAGCCTTGGTGGGTGCTTGTCGGCCTAGTTTACCAAATATTTGTCTTGGGTTCTCCTACCCTTATGGTAAAATTCTGTTGTGAAGTGTTTTGTATGTCAGCATTGTAATTAGTTAATTTCATCATGCCTTTGTAGCCTTGCCCTTGGCATCTAGTTACACATATATATACACTACTGCTACTATGTATGTACCTATTTTGAACTGGTTGTCAGTGTCCTCACCGCTTCACGTATGCATGCAGGTTATCAAAGCGGATACTATTGATGCAGCGGTCGAAGGAATTTGTAATGAGCTAAAGGATACTAGTAGAAGAGAAAATTTCATCTATTTTGATGGCTGGGACGGGCTTGGCGCATCTACTGTCCTGCGAGCTGTAGCCCAACGCCTAGCATCAAATGAAAAGTCAAGGCCTTTGGGGCTGCAGTTTGAGCAAGTCATCCACATTGACTGCTCAAAGTGGGACAGCATGAGAGCAGCTCAAAGGAAAATAGCAGAGCAGCTTAAGCTTCCCAATTGGGTGACTGAGATGTTTGACAAGGAAGATGAGGAGGATGATTTCAATGGGATTACTGATCAAGGCTCTCGTGCGGAGATACCAGAGGTTGCGACTGAGATCGAGAGGAGCATACAGGGTCGCAGGTTTCTGCTGGTTCTTCACAATGGGAGCAATGAGGACGTTAACATAGCTGACCTTGGCCTTTCCATATACGGATACTTGGGTAGCAAGATGATATGGACCTTCCAAGGGAGGTTTCGGATCGACTCCAAGATGAGGGACAAGGTTATGAAAAAAAGCACAACAGATGTTCTTCTCTCGGCCGCGCACTCTGAGAGAGATCCACAAGAGCTGTGGTCCTATCTACTGCATGAAGAGGCTACACAAATTGTTTGCAAGTATGGCATTGATCCTACACTAGCTGTTGAGTGCTTTTTGTATATGTTGACACTGAATTGCATCCGTGGCCATCATGTCAACGCTGAGTATGATTTGGCTACGCATACTTGCAACTATTGGATATGTGATGGGATCTTACATAAGGTCACAGATATCGATGAAGCATGGCACTTGGGTGATGCTCTGGAGGGTGAGATGTGATTGGATATAGACTACTGCCACAATGAATTGCCCTCTCACTTGGTAAGACATGATGAGAGCATACCGCACTGGTCTTCACCGGCTAATGGATTTCTACTGGTTCCGGCGGGAGTCATTTGTAATGGAATGTTTCAGCATTTTGATAACCTTGGTGTGCTAAAGCTCTTTAAGTGTGCCTTCAGCTTTTTATCACCTCCATTTATCTGCTGCCGCAGCCTCAGATTTCTATGGCTTGACCACTGCCAAGACCTAGGATACACAGATGGAGGAAAACTTAAAGAGGAGGAGGACACCACGGAGTCATGGGCATGCTACCAAAGGTTGTGGGTGCTTGACCTGCGCTACACAGATTGTGATTGGATGTTGTCCACGAGGGTGATGGATCTTATGACCCAGCTCAGGGAGCTAAATGTGATGGGAGCCAAGAACTGGGACATGAGCAATTTACATGGACGATTGCGTAACATTCGCAAGCTCCGTGTAACAAAGTCCACGTGCTACTTCAACACCGACGTGCTCTCAGATATGGAAAGCATAGAGCTTTTTGATTTCTCGGGGAATACCATCAGACAAGGCATGAGAAGCTTATCTGGGCCAGCAAGCAAAAATAGCCTTAAGACTGTCATTATTGATGGATGTGATGGATTAAAAATCATCTCTTTTAGGAACCGCAAAGAATTGAAGAACATGTTCTTGAAAGTTTTGTTGGGCAGTCTCCAGGAGCTGGATCTCTCAGGCACAAAAGTAAAAACTATCGACCTTCGAGGAGTACAATCGACACCCCCCAAGCGGATCATCCTGCTTGGTTGTGAGGAGCTCCGTGCAATATTGTGGCCAGAGGGTGTAAAAGAGGCAAAATGGCCGGATGTGCTGCGGATTGACACCACCTCAACATTAGCGTCAACTGAAGGAGTGGAAACAGCACATGCACATCCATTTGTGGATCGATCCCTCCAGAAGCAGAAAGAAGAATTTTTTAAGGATGGATGGCAGATTTCTCTTACGGATGCAAGGCTCCTTAGGTCACTTTCTCTTGTAAGAGGTTATTTTAATATTGATATCTGTTCTCCGGCTATTCTTGGTGGTAGCAATGTCCAAGGAACAAACAACGACCAACTAGTGCAAGTCCAGCCGCAAACAAGTACCATAATGGACTGCGACTACAGAGATGTCTTGAAGGATGGCCCAGTTGAAGTGATGGTGATGCTTGCCTGCCCTGATCTACCGTGTTGGAGTGGAGCCGAAACATGTATCATAAAGGTGATCATGCATGGGCAGGGCAACAAACTCTTGGAGGATGCTCCAAGTGTTAGTACTAGTGATTTATTATTCCCTGATTTCGTATGTGAACAGGCTACATCGCTGCACGTGTACGATAACCCATCCATCACCAGTATCCCGGCACCTCCCAAAGGATCAGGATGGAAACGCCTGTTCTGGTCCCGGGTCGAGAGGTGCCCCAAGATACACACAGTATTCACTCCTTCCCAGGGCAGTGGTGTGAACAACTTTACTTCTCTGCTGACTTTCTGGGCGTCCCAGCAACTCTGTGCACGCTACATCTGGGACACGCCATATTATTCTTTTAACTAGATGACCCGTTGCGCCACTGGCGCAAGTGCCAAAGGCGAGTCCCGTTTAAAGAAAACGGCTTAGATGAATAAAAAACATCATTACAAAATGAATTGTAATCCGTTGGAAAGTAATTAAGTTATATATATTTAAATCTATTGTTTTCCAAGTTTTAAATTCCTGTGGCTACCATCAAACAAAAGTAAATTACTTTCCTTAAGGTTTTCTCTATAATTCATTTGATCACAGAAACATCTGTAATAGTGGATGCGTCTAAAATAATTTATACAATATGGAGAAGTATTATCTTGAAGTAGAACATTATCCCCTGATTCCACACTGTACCCTCTAAAACATGGTATGTGTAGGCATGTTGTGAGAATTGTTATGGGAATCAAATATATCGATCGAAAACTTATTAGGAATAAGTTAAGCATAGCCTCCGCATATTCCAGCAAGTTTGAGAATCAAACTGTACACAAGGAATTTGACCAACAAAAAATGTGTACAAACAGAAACTTCAAACAGAACACTGATTGGTTAGATGCCAACGATAATAGCAAATACTGTGTATATGCCAAAATAATACAAAATTGACAACCCAAGAATGCATCATATTGAACATCATAATGTACATCGCCATATATATGGTTTGGACCAGGATTTTGTTAATAGTCGTGGCATAGGAAATTCTAATAGGAAATTGGCATCAATGCAAGGTAAATGACCATTCAGCGTCTCTAGCGGTATATTCGAACCAGTTATAATAATGGCCTCGATGACTTTTCAGCGAGCCTTGCATAGACCAGTTGCCTGGCATACAGTTTCTGTTCTATGTTACTGAAGTGTTTAATTAATTGCTTTTAGGAAGTGTGGCACTGATAGATTTATAAATCAGACCAAAAATATATAGCAGCGATTTATTCTCACTTTATTTCTCCTGAAGCTCTGCGCAACACATGAATACACTCATCAAAGTTACTGGGCATACAAATAAGACTGTTTCCTGACCTATCATGACTATTTCCAAAAAAGAACCAATGATAAAGTCAGATCTACACAAATCCTAGCCAGTTTCAATAGACCGCAGGATCAGGACAAGAAATATCAAAACATACACAGATCATAGAACCATACATCACAACCATACTTTCTGGTTTGAGGCCGAGTCTCGTGATTGCACCCCGTCCCATGTCATTGGCAGAAGCAAAACAGTGAGGTCAAAGAGTGGAACCACATAAAGCACACTGTCCCGTACTGACCTGAATTAGCACAAAACCGACATCAACCTAGCACAATGGCCAACATCAACATTATCAATTAAATACGCACAAACCTAGCTTCAATAGATGAAATCATTCATTTTGCAGCCGTACACTCAATTACCACAGTTTCTAGCATAATTATTCTAGTAAAAAAAATCAGCTATTGCTTGCAATTACTCACCAAGTGGATATTAATAGCTTTGAGAGGATAAAAGCACACCGAGAGTTGGATCTATTAGTCACACCTTCAAGGTAGTGATTGTAGAGATAAATTAACGCAAATTCATTTCATTAATTAACAAAACAAAGTGAAGTTTGCTCTTGCTTTACCAAGTCAAACTTGTGCATCTTGCGATAATCCTCACAGTTAATTTGCAACAATCATGGAGAGTTGTTTTTTATTAGTAAGCTAACACCAAGAATACAAATTAAACAACTATATGTAAAATTGCCTAATCCCCAAATCTACACCTCTCATTTAGCATTTGTATCAGCCACCAAACAACAATATAAAATGCAACATCAAGCACATGACACACGAACCGAGCATAACAAAATCATGGATTGCACAGAAATCAGAGGAAATTAACCAAATCATACCGGCATACTTGCTAGTCAGCGCTTTGGCATTCATATCAACCACCAAACAACAATATAAAGTGCAACATCATGGAGCTGTGGAAATTGATCTGCAAGGGAAAGAGAGAGGATGAGAAATTGAGAATACATGCTAGACATCCAAACCTTACCCGGAAAAATAAAAATTGAATTGTGGAGGAACGAATCAGAAGGAGGAGCTCACCATAAATGGTCTAAAGACCATCACCTAAATCTACCCGCAAGAAGATCATGAAGCACTTGATGAGCATAAATAAAAATATCCCTTATGGTACTATGTTATTCTTAACAATCTATTTTGCATTCAATCCCTGCAGCAATTGGGAAACCATGCAAGCCTCCTGGAATCGCTATCACTACTACTTCAGGTCTAAGCTGGTGAACTGCAGCTTCACAATCAACACTGAACTATGACATACTGCATCCTTGTTCCTTACTCAAGTGCCTTCTTGCCTTTTGATTCCTCGGATTTACCAAAACCAAACATGTCCCACCAGCCTAAATCAATTTCAGTCATGATACTGAAAAAATATTATCCTGCAAAATGAACATAAACTAACTCAAATTAGTTCAGCTCTGTTAGCGTTCGACCATATTACTAACCATGCAGCAATAAACCAATGTGTTCTGTTATTTTTGGGACGTACAAGTCTGTTATTAATAGACAACAGAGAAATGTGATTATGTGAAGATAAAAAAGCACATCGACTCACCTTGCAGCCTTCCTTCCTGGCTGTAGTGCAGGATCAGTAACCTCATCGGGATAAATAAACATTGATCAACACATCACACTGTGCACATTGGTTTTCTTCTTCTTTCTTCTTCTTCACAAAACTCCCCCATATTCTTCTTTCTTCTCATTTTCTTCGGACCTGCACATACAGCGTCTATTAAAAATCATTAATTATTAATAACGAAATACACCAACAACTTCATGGTTCTCACCTAAATCTTGACAATCGCTATGACATACACTTTTTTTATGGATGAAGAGAACCACGACTGGACTTGCACATCAACCAAGTAGATGAAGCTAATCCAATTTATCCATTTGCTGAATAGACATAAAAAACAGTCAGCATGTACATCATACATCTACAATCAGTAAGGAAAATAGCTAAGATGACTCCTACTAAACAGTGAGCTATAGATAATGATGGGTTGCTAATTACTACCGCTGGATAATTAATCGCTGCCACAGACACCACAATTAACCTTTGAACATAAGAAAGCATGCCTGAATATAACCAAGCACACATGTATGGAACTGATGCTTGAACAACAGCAAGCACACATGTATAAAAAAAGTAATCACACATGAGAATCTACTGGAACAAACAGAAGATTGATTCCATATTGACTATAAGGATCAGAAATACTGCAGGAAATACCATTTTGCATTAGTCAAGCAACGGAATAATTGGATTTGGCTCTTTCAGTTTACACACAATATATATTAGTACAGTTCTTGTAACTCTAAATATTAAACATGACAATCAAGAAAAAGAGAGGATCAATGCTGATCAAACAGTGCAAAACAATCATTTTCGTAAACCAAGGGAAATTAAGAGCTACTCCCTCCGTTCCAAATTAATTGACGCAGTTTTAGTACAACTTTGTTCTAAATCTGCGTCAATTAATTTGGAACGGAGGGAGTAATACTTAATACATCTCAGCAAGAAAGCTACTGCAACTATCTGTGTACATACAAGGAATCATATGTCCTAAATAGGAATACTTTGAATAGATGCTTATAAGAGGTAATTTATCTTACCTCAACAAGGAAACGTGTAGCATCATGAAGCTGTACCAAAATATTGAACTTGGGAGGAGCATTGGCTTGCATCTACTGTAACAGAATCTGTACCAAAATATCAAGCAAATTCAAAACATATCACAGGTCAAATCTGCATAAAGGGGCATCGAGAGAGATCAAGAAGGAAGGGAAGAACCGAATAGCCCACCATGGTGAAGCCACAACCTGTAGCTGAATGGCTGCCTCCACCTCGACACGGTCATGGCCGCACATATGGCATCACCAATTTACCATTCCAAAAGGTAAAGACTGAAATGGTTATAATTAGGTAGTCAAGCACAAAGAACCACTATTTGAAAAGAGCGGAAGGCATAAAGATGATTACTAAGCCAACCAAACAGCAGAACTCACACAAAACAGCTGATGCGCAGAATTACCTGCCACAAAAAATGAATTTATGCCAGGGAAATCCACATTGATATACCAACAGCAGGCCAAACTACCAATGAGCCCCTTGTACCTGTCAGAGAGAAACAAAAGGTTGATCCTGTCATCTTGATAGTTTTACACACACCACAATCTTGTAATAAAATCAATAAGCATCTACCAATCCAAGATAAAGCTAAAACCAAAATTAGCTCAAAATTATATGAACCACTATTTGAAAAGAGCGGAAGGCATAAAGATGATTACTAAGCCAACCAAACAGCAGAACTCACACAAAACAGCTGATGCGCAGAATTACTTGCCACAAAAAAACGAATTTATGCCAGATGAACCTATTTACAGCACTGCGTCTAAATTTCCTTTTAGATCGTCTCTATACTTTAATGCTACAGTTTTCAAGTTGATGACACTAATCCTCTATTTCCTCTGAAGGTTCCTGTTGCTATTTCAGTCCTTTTAGTTTGCATTGTTATTCTGGAGCAAAACGCTGATTGTCGCTCTGTTTGTTGCATTTCTAAATGTTTTTTTTGGATTGAGTTAGTGTGTAATCACTCCATTTGTTTCCATGCAAAACTATCTGACCGATCAGCACAAAACGAAGTTGCGGTTAGAGTGGAATATCTAAAAGGAAATTTAGACGCAGTGCTGTAAATAGGCTCATCTGGTTACTGATACAGGAGTAGCATTCCAACAAATATTCAGAAATATCTTGTTGGAAGCCTACTAATATGATTTGTTGGATTAGGAGACAGCTAGAAAAGGAAAATAATAGTGGCATTAACAACCTGGATACCCCCTTTATCCCTATTTCTTATACCTCCAGAAATCAATGTATAAGGAGATATGAGAATCAAGGAACTACAGAGATCAGCATAAGTGACAACTAAACCTTGTCCTCTCTCTGCAATCATTAAAAAAGGCTAAAACCTATCAAGTTTGTTCCTGCTCTTTTGGACAGAACACAGCAAATTGTAGGACGAACTGATACAATTAAATTGGACCAAACATGACTTTTTATACATGTAGATTAAACACGTGTGACCGAACAAAATATGACTCGTAAAAATTACCTTGGTCTTCTTCTTCAGAACAATCCCCAGATTCTTCTTCTGCAAAGAAAGAGCCTCTCATTGACCATTTTCTTTCTTCTCTCTTCACAGATAAAAATTACCTTGGTCTTCTTCTTCAAAACAATCCCCAGATTCTTCTTCTGCACAGAAAGAGTCTCTCATTGACCATTTTCTTTCTTCTCTCTTCACAGAAAAAAGACTACAGGTCAGCTGAATCACATGACCACAAATAATATGCTCACAAATATACCAGAACTCCTTTGTATGGTATAAAAGAAACACAATCAAGGATCATAAAACCAGACCATAAGCTGCAGAGTAAAATTGTCGACTTACAATAAGTAGTTAATCAAGACCTTTCATTACATGCGGGTGAAAGCTAATCAGATCTGCAAGAAAACACCACATATATATAAACATGCATCCAACCATTTATCCTGAAGGAGAGGGGAATGGCAAGCTATATACCTCAGTGGAGATGTAGAGCCAGAGGTAGAGCCCCTTTGGAGCACCAGACCACGGCCAGCAGCCGCACGCGAGACGGGGCCCTTGGCTGGCGTGTGAGAGCAGCACCATACCATGGCCGACAGCCTCCTCCGTTCAGCCGCATTGGGGCAGCATCAATTTGGATGGTGTGAACCTGATGACGGTGACAGCCGCAGCTGACAGCCTCCTTGGCTCACAACCCCTCCTCCTCCCTTCTCTGTAGCCGGCACCCTTGTCCACGAAATCAAGGAGAGAAAGAAGAGTGAGAGATGAGAGAGATAGATGGAGAGGAAGAGACAAAGAGAGGATGGAGAAGCAAACCTGAACCAACCGTTCGTCACCGGCTTCCAGCGTTCCGGAGGACCACCGCCGCTTGACCAGTTCCGTCCGTCGCCGGCTGCCGGCGTCCCGACGGGCTCGGCGGCTGCTGGCGTTTCGTCGGGCTCGCCCCGGGAGCGGGGGAGACGAGGCGTTGGGTCGTCAATAGAAGGAGGCGGCGAGCAGCACGAGGAGGGACGGCGAGCTGCCGCTCCGGGCAGGTCCTCGACCCGCGCGCCTCAAACGGGAGGCTGGACGCCGGCCGCCGGCCGCACGGGCGCGCGCTCGCCTTGCTGCAGCCTCCGGGGAGCCGCCGCGTGCCCGACACTCCGAGTTCGATCGCCGACGACCACGTCCCCGCGCAGGCTCGCCGACGTCGACCTACGCAGCCTCAAGCAGGAGACTGGCTGCTGCCGCCGGGGAGACGCGGAAGAGCAGCACGAGATGGAGCCTGCCGGCGACGAGGACCGAGGACGAGTGTCCCCACGGCGACCGGATCTGGCGAGGGCGGAGTAGAGGAGAGGAGGGAGAGGCTCTGCGCCAGCCAGAGCGGGGAGGAGGGCACGGGAGAGAGGAGGGAGGAGGCCTCGCTGGGCAGCTGGGCCGGTGGAGAGCGGGGGCGCGGGGCACGGCGCGCGGCGGCGGCGCAAGGAGAAAGGGACACGGGAGGGGATTGGAGGAGGAGAGACGAGCGTCGATTGGAGCTAGGGTTTCACCGCGGCGCGGGGTTTTGTCTCACGCGGCTGAGCGGGCCAAACTGAGCGCAGAGGAGCCGGTCTCACCCACTGATTTCTGGACCCAGTGCGCAATGTACCCACCCGTCAGCGACCCATTCTGCCAGCCAAGGAGTAAGAAAAGAAACGACCGCATCCGACGGCTGTGGTGAAAAGCGGAGGAGAAAATTACTGTACACGGATGAAACTACGGTCAGGATAAGCTGCCTCTGAGGAAGGCTGAGAGGCCTGGGAACGTTGTGACATTTAAAGGAGTAATGAGCTGAGGTTCCTACACCTGGACCACTGCCCAAGGCTCGTACATGTGCTCCCCTTGTCCACACTGCAAGCAAAAAGCGGCTTACCATTCCCTTTTCTGAAGACCCTCGAGATAGTGTATTGTGGTGACCTCAAGGAGGTATTCCCATTGGACCCTAAGCTTCAAGAGCAGGACAAAGGTGTACTAGAATTCTAAGCATAAACAATGATGGTGATGCTTTGTGTAATTGGGGTTGTTTGTTGTGATATGAATACTCAACTATCTACTGATTGCAATTTGTAAGCATAAATGATAATGATGATGATTTTGTGTGTGATTTGTGCAACACTTTCAGTCTGGTTATAAATTCATTGGCAAGGTTCCTACCTAAGTAAGAGCCTTTGGCTGGGATGCTATTTGTTCCCGGAATTAGCTTCATGCTTATTGTTCCAAATGATAGCTTAACAAATGCTCATCCCGAGCGGAGGACTGTGCCCTGGTAAGGAGAAGTGACTAACAGCTCGTCCTCCTCTCGTCGCCCCCGTGTGGTGGCGGAGGGGGAACCCTAACCGGGCCACCCAAGTCCCCCTCCCGCTCTCCTCCTCCCTCGCGGCCGCCAAAGGGTGCGGCCGGGCAAAGCCTGGCCAGCGCCGGCGGTGGCGGAGTCTTTTCGTCCCTCGCGTGGGGAGTCTGCGCGGGCAGCGATCCCAGGCTAGGGCGGGCTCGTCCACCGGAGTCTCGGCGTGGCGGCTATCTGGCGCTTCGGCGCCTGGGGGCTGCGACGCACGATGGAGGGAGGTGGTGGCGGCGGCCAAGGCGGAGTTCCCTGGTCGGCCGGCGGCGGCGGTCGCCTCCATGGCCGGAGGGCCAGCGGGGATTTCGGTCTCTGGTGTGCTCTCTGGCGATCGTGGCGGCGGCTGTAGATCTGATCCCCGTTCAGATCTGTCACGGGGTGGCCATTGGCCAGCCGGCGGCTCATGGAGTGGTCAGCGAGGGGCGGCTGGAGGTTCTCTGTCGGTGTTCCCGCGACTGCGTGCATCTCACAGCGCGGCTCCGCACGGATCCAGTCAGCTGCGGGGCCGGGTGGCGCGAATGCCGATGAAAATCGCGCTGACTTCGGTCATGGCGGACGATGGCGGCGTCTTTGATGTTGTTTCCTTGTCAAGGCATCGTCGTTGCAGTTTGCGTCACCTCGCTCGGGCTGCTCCGGGGGAAACCCTAGATCTGGGTCTCTCGGATCGGATGATGGTGGCGTCGTTGGTGTCGTTTTCCCTCCCGAGGGCATCGTTTTGGAGCATACGCTGGCTGCAGGGACCAGGAGGTGGAGCGGTGTTTCATCTACCGCATCGACGATGGCGGGTCTCGGTGATGGACGCGTGATGATGGACACGCGCAGGCCGGTGGTGCTGTTTGTCGTCATGGCGGTGTCGACGGCAGGCCTGACAAGGTCAATGCGTTGATACTTGTTCTGAAGATGGATCAGTGGAAGACGGCGGCGGCGGCTTCTAGAGTGTGCGCATGTGGTGCCGGCTGCTGGACCGGCTTCAGACTTATTGATGTATTTCTTTGTAAGACACGGTTGAATAATTAACAAAAAAAGGCTGTGTGCATCGTTTCGATGCAGAGGCCGGGTTTCAACCTCCATTTCGAAAAAAAAACATAACCATGTTGGGAAAATTTCATATGTTCTAGTAATATTTCTCGAGAATAAAGTTGGAGCCAGCGCTGGGAAGAAGTCACTGGAGAAATGCCCCTAAAGATACTGCAATAGGTACTATATATAAAAGCTGGAAGGATTCGCCCCCGTTCCGCCACTCCACGTCACCCCGATTTCGTCATCCGTCCCACCGCCGCGACCGACGGTCAGGATTGAGCCACGTCGACCCCAATTCACCCGGTACTGTTCACTGGCGAATTTTAGCCAATCACCATTCGCCACGTCTCCCGGTTGCCCGTGCTCGCATGCCCGGTCACCCTCGCTCCGCACGAATTTTGACGCACGGACGGCCGGTCATCCGGCTTTTTCCCCGTCTTCCTCTCCCGACGAGATTTTACCACTTAACACCATATGTTGGGGCCTCTTTTGCATAGAACCACAACCACAAATATTTTTTGCAGAGAACACCAACATTTGGGGTAATCATTTGCACATAACACAAAATCTGTAATTAGCCGGTTGGACAAATAATTAGCCCACTGGTCCCACCGTCAGTAGCAACGTGGCAGTCACCTGGCCGCTCGAACCTGCTACACCTAACAAACCGGTCTGGTCAACCCATTCAAACAGAAAGAGCAAAGCCTCAAGGTATCAGAACGGAGCATACAACCTGGCGGCGGCGGCGGCGCGCCAGCGACAGGGACGGTGTCGGCATGATATCTCCATGTCCAACGTCGGTCCCTGCATACATCTCGCCGGAAACGGCGATCCGGCACCATGTCAAACACCCTGGGCGCTTGCCCTCCTTATCTTTCCCGGCGTACATGTGCACATTGCGCTCACCGTGAATGTGTTGGCGTCGAGTTCGTCGTCCATGAGAACGAAGGTGTGCATCTTCCTGCCCGCGGCGAGCATCTCAAGCCATGAGCATGCCGGGAGCGCGCTCGCGAAGGCAACAGCGTCCGACTCCATCCCCGCCGCCGGCTCTATCCCCTACGCCGACGCGCCGCCTCCCCCGCCCGCCGTTGCCGTTCCGAATCCAGGGAGTTTAGGCTCCTTCCCGACGCCGCCGCGCCGCCGGTCTCCGTGTCGCTCCTCCGCTCTCGTAACTGGTTCGAACACACACAGTCCGATTCGATCGGCCAGATGGGTGCCACGCTGGACATCATGGTGGTGGGCCTAGCGCGTTAATTGCTTATTAAACCGGGTAATGACAAGTTATGTGTTCGGTGCAAACAATTACACCAAATGTTGGTGTTCTCTGCAAAAAAGATGTAGAGTTGTGGTTCTGTGCAAAAATAGCCCCAACATGTGGTGTTATGTGCAAAAACCTCTATCCCGACCCATCTCATCCGGCAACGTGTGCTCCTCGCCTCCTCCTCCCCTTCGTTAGCGCCGCCGCCTCGCATCCTCCGCCGACACCATCGGCTCCCTCATCCTCGGCTTCTCGCGCCGCGCGGCCTCGCCGCCGTCCCGCCTTCTAGGACCAGATCGAGGCCGGAGCGACCTCCGCCGCACTGCCCTCCTCCTCCTCGACGAGTCACCCACCTTTTTTCCCTTCCTCCTCTTTTCCGCTCCCGTCCAGGCCCGTGCTGCCGTCCTGGCTCGCCGCCGCGCCGCCGTCTCCGACCCCCCCCCCCCCCCCCCCCCCGCGGCGAATTGAAGCCGCCGTCAGCTCTGCTTCGACCTGTTCTTCCGCTCCACTGAGTTGCACGAGCCGGGGATGGTATGAATCGGGCGAATCGCCGCGCTGCTCGTGCTCCTCCCCCCCCAGCCCTAGGGAGGCGCGACGACCTCGCGTGGAGCCGGGGCGGTGCGTCGGGCGGCGGATTCGTTCCCCATCGCAACGATGGTGACCAGCGTCCGGGACGATATCGTCGCCATCGATGCTAAGCGCCAGGCAGGCCTCGGGGCTCCACGCGGAGGTTAAGTGCCGCTGGGGCTTCCTTCTCTTCTCCACCGACCGCGGCGGCAACGTGGGGTGCTGGCGACGGCGCACCAGGAGAGGTCTGTCTGCGCAACAGGAGAAGTCTGCCCGCCCTCCGAGAGGAGATCAAGAACCTCGCTCCCTCTGGCCGCTGGCGTCCGTCTTCATGAATCGTGAGTATGTTTTACCAATTGCTGCATCGGCTTGCTTGCGAGCTGAATTATCATCCTTGGGTTGATGATTTCGTTTGCTTTTATTCGTCGGTTTGTGCAGCTACGAGATAAAGACCGTCACCTACGGCTCCCAAGTGCTCCACCTCCTCTGCTCCAGCTCCGCCTCCAGTTTAGTGCCCTGCCCTTTGCTCCTTCCGAAGGAGTCCTTCGTAGCCATTTTTTCTTGCCAATTAAGTGGGGATAGCATAGCGTCTGACTGTATGTGGTGTGGAAATGGGTCCATCAGTTTTTGGCCATGTTGATCTATTACTGCACCATCTTGCTAGCAGCTACTTCTTACTTAGTTAGCTCGCTCTGTGTAAAATGGTACTACTAGGAGCTGGGACAAGCGTTCTTTGTTTAGAGCAGAAGAGGGGCATGGGCTGGTCGGATGAACTTGAACATTATGCTATGTTTATCGGTTTTGTGTCCACGACAATTTGTTGGATTCAGCAGCGCTTGTGTGGTATAGCTGACTAGCTGTAGCTCCCAGTCTTAAATTGTACTACGTGTTCTTATGTTAAGTTGTAATACCTGTTGTTTCATTTGGCCAATGATTAGTTGCATCTATACTTCACGGATTAGCAGTTTGTTTTATCTTTTTACTTGCTGATGACAAATTAACACCGTAACAACATCTGTATTAATAAAAATACTTTCTGCAATCTTATTAGGCTCTTAGAACAGCTAAAAAAAGAGTCTCCACATCACGGCACAATTTTCTCTTAGTCTGATTGTCTACTCCATTATGTGTGGTTCTTTCACCTTCTCCACTACATGCTGGCTATTAATATTCTCCTTAGAATCCCTATTGTTTTCCTCTCTTGCAGATTTGCTCAAGCAGTGAAAAATTCTGGCCAATCATGTTTATGTCTCCATGAACCACTGCTTGTGCCGGATTCTGGTGTCTCCGTGCTGAGTTGTACCGCACAGAGCATGGCGAGGATATCACCTTCACCATCCTCTCGCTCCAGTACACCGGACTCGGTGCAGCGGGGTACGTCGAAGGCGAGGCAGCCTCCATGGTAGAGGTGACCTCTCTGTATGGAGTCAAGGGGCATATGGCTGTATTGAGCTTTTGTTCGTCACACGCCTCCAAGCCAATCGTCCTCAGAGGCGGCCACACAAGCCCATGGTTTACTCTGCCATTTTCGGCTTTCTTTGGTTGCAAGATCCTTGCTGACGTATTCATGTTCATGGTGGTCGCCGTATCATGTCACTTTGTTGCGTGCCAACTGCTCGATAGAATGCCACAAAGAACCAACAGCTCAATATGCACCATGAGATTGGTAAGAAAATATAAGTTGTTCCATATTGCATTTTTCGAAAAATGTTCCATATTGCATACTTTCTCATCTACGTCTCCTTGTGCTAGCCTTTCCTGACAAGCAGTCATGCATAGTATAAGTCAGATATTTTCAGTTATGAACGGTTTGCGCTCATGCAGTTGTATCCTTTTGGTTCATGGTAGAGCATTATAAATTTAAGAGATTGGGAGTCACTTTAAGAAATTATGTTGTTTATTTTCCTACATCCGTACAATGATAACAAATAGTTATGCTACATGTAGGTTCAGATTTCCAATATATGTAGTTGCTTTCTAATCTTTTGAAAAATATAGATGGAGATGAAAAAGGATAAGGCGTTTTACTACCATATTAGAAATCTTGGGATCATTACATGTGTTCGATACATGTCCATAACCTGATTTTTTTTCTTGCAGACCTTTATATGTTGTTCTTTGTTGGCTAATTTTTGGCTGCATGAGATGAAATCGGAGCATGGATGGGACATCCGGTACCTAGCATTCTCTTCGTCGTTGTCGTTAATTTTCAGTTGATTATGTTTGGTACTACTCGACGCATCATTCAAGTCCAAGGGGCTCTCTATTGTGTGCTTGATTACTGCGGGTTCTTTTGCTACACTGGAGTATTCCTTACACCTTTCTACTAAAGTCGATCTTCAGCACTAATTTGAAAAGAGAACCTTTCGAAGAAACGAGTAAAAGGTTGTTTCTATGACTGAGGATAATCACACTTGAAGAAACATAACATTGACAACGAGTAATGGATTTCATGTAACTGTTCCTGTTAAGGCCATTTCAATCGGCCCACTCTGTCTAACTGTCAAATGTTACTACTCAATAGTATCTCACCTAAAATGTTTCAGAAAACTGCACATATCTGTTTCAGATTTTTGTGCCTAGAAGTTCAGTTTGGCGAGTTTCATTGTGGAGATGAATGTGCATTGGCTTCTTTGTATTTTGAGTTGTTCTTTACATAAAAAATTGCACTGGACACTCTTCTTCGTATATTATTGGATTGCGCAAGGAGGATAAGCCATTTTCTTCAAACCAGTATCAGCCCAATGCATCATTGGTTCAACACTTGGTGGACTCCAAATTGTACTTCCACGTGCTTTTGTTCTCTGCTCAAACATGTGGGCGTTGGTACTTAAAATTCAGTTTTATGACTTTCAGTTTTGCAGCATGCTATTTGAGATCATTCTACTTATTCTAGAATTAGTTTCGTACCATTATCTATTATCTTAATAGTTTCCATATATTTTGTGGTCACCGAGTCTTTCTTTATCCCTAGGGGTTACCATATCTTACATTGTAAAACAGGAGCTCTGCTCTATTACTTGCTACCCCTATAGCACCCCAGATTTCAACCTTACCTGAGATGCTACCGCGCTACAACAAATTCTATCAAGTCCGGAGATTATTAGGAATTTCGACAGATTTTCTTTGTATATACGGACATCCACGACAGGCAGTTATCAGTAAGAAGATAGAAAGCGGTAAAATAACTAGAAAGAAACACCAATAGAAAGCCACTAAAAAGAAATGGCGTCCACTGATTATTATTTGAAGTTATGTGACGTGCTCAATGAAGTAGAGGTGCTACGCCCATATCCCATACTCGTCGCTTATTAGTACCTAAAAACCGAATGAAACACAAGAATGAGTATAAAAATACTCAGCAAGTAAAATACAGAACCATCAGAATAATAATCCCATTGTGTCAAGTACATAGCTAAGGGTTACCAATTTTCAACATCCTACACCACTGAACCCAACCAGGACCACCTGAAAATACCTGATAATCTCTTTATGAACTAGAAGACTGAAACCGAATATCTGAATATGTAACTAAAACTGAACATCGAAATATGGAACTGAAACTGAATATCTGAATATGTAACTAAAACTGAACATCTGAATATGTCGGCCGGACTAGCCCACGAGCTGACAGTTCTCACCGAACTCTATCGGAGTAGCCACTCGGGACAGTCTCTCACCGGACTAACAGAAAGGGTGAATATGTCGCCCGGACTAGCCCACGAGCTGACAGTTCTCACCGAACTCTCGGAGTAGCCACTCGGGACAGTCTCTCACCGGACTAACAGAAAGGGTGAATATGTCGCCCGGACTAGCCCACGAGCTGACAGTTCTCACCGAACTCTATCGGAGTAGCCACTCGGGACAGTCTCTCACCGGTCTGACATGAAAGAATAGCCATCGGACTAGCTCACAAGCTGACAGTTCTCACCGAACTCTATCGGAGTAGCCACTTGTGAACAGTTTCTCACCGAGTTAGCTAGGAAATTAAAAAAGTGAACTATTTCTGAACATGGATGAAGAAACCGAATCGAAATAACTGAATAAGTACAAGGCGAAACATTTGAACAAGACATCTTAATCAATGACAACAATCAGTCAAACTGTCACACAATGGACGAACATAGAGAACAAGGGTTCGTCGTGCACTTGCCTTTACCGATAGCGAAGACGTTGATTGGGAATAATCCCACACCTGTGAGTAAGCCAACTATGCAGAGCACATACACCAAATGTGGCTAATCACATTTCCGAGGGGGCAACCCCTTTGCTGTCCCTTCACGAAAGAATTCACAACTCGAGCCTTGAGGCTCGGAAACAAGAAAATGTTATGCCTATGCATTCATATGGAACTTAACTATATACAACTCCGACTATACGAACTCAAAATATGGAGCTAACTAATTCATAACTAGCAAAAACCACTATGCTGTTTCCAGATTCCAGCATAACGATTAGCTCTCTTTGGAAAGTCAAAGCAAGACGACTAATCATGATAATTAATTGAAACCTTTTGTATTAGCATCACACAGGACATAGCAGGGAACGAAATATGAATTTTATTCAGTGGTTAAAGCTCCTAAACACCATGGGAAAACGCTATTCTTCGCTGTTTCTGAAACCTTGGACAGCTGCAATGAAACTGGTATATCAGGAGCATCACAACCCCAATTAACACGCTTGACCTCTCAAAACGATCGTAGGAACGAGTCCTACGAAACATTCCATAGATACGTCCACTGATTTTGCCATCTAGGTACTCGAAATCACCGATTTCCAGGTCTGTATACCCAGAAACAGCAGCAGGAAATTACTTTTCCCCCAATCCCTAAAGAATTTGCTCATCCCCTGCCTTAAGAATCATGGGACCACCATGTACAACATGTGAGAAGGCCAAGGAGGACGGGAAACTCACCCTTTAATCTTGAGCAAGGGGAAATCGGACAGGGAAAGGTGGAGATCTCCTCTTGTTCTTCTCTTGCTCCTCTTTGTGAATCCTCTTCTTCCTCAGAGGCTGCATCTGGAGGAGTGGGACGTGGTGCTGGGTGGAGGATTAAGTGGAGAAGCGAGGAACAAGGAGGAGGCGCCATGGGGAGGGAAGAGGACGGGGCTGCTGCGTGGAGGAGAGGATAAGAATGAACTCCTGAGGTGAGGGAAGGATAGGGATGGGAGTAGACCAGGAAAAAGGAATTTATTTTTATTTAAGCTATTTCGAAATACCAAATATATCTAGCCATCAAAATGAAATGAATTATGAAAGCTGCATCTGGAATCCGTTTTCTGCAAATGAGTAGTCCATTTCGATTGTCTCGACCAGCCCGATTCAACCATCAACTCAGATATTTGAGAAGAGGCTTGTTTTGAAAGGTCAATAGAAGATGGCCATGAAAGAGATAATTTCACGATGTTATCTTATAACAAAAGAGTACTCCAAAATCAAATGTCTCGGCGAGATGCCCCCGACTGTCGTCTCCGATTTGAAATTCAAGAATGACGGATAAAATGGGCTTCAACGGTGATGACAAGAACCTCGATGAGAATATCCAATAAATTGCGGGGTATTACAATCCCATAATAGGAAGTTTTCCTTTTAAATCTCATTCCAAGTCTTTCACCAGAATGTATATTCTACTATGTTGTTTGCCCATTGTTTGTAAAACGCCTACGTATTTGATATGTCTTTCACCAGAATGTCTCGACCCAATATCACACACATCCAAACGCTGGATATTCTGGATATTCGGGCCTGAATGTCGTGAATATCCAATATCGAGGCTGAAAGCGAACATCCGAACGGAGCATTAGAGAACAACTGTGAAAGGATTGTCCATGCATGCCACAGCTTTTGATTTAAACTATTTCATTTGTTTTGAATAGCATCAATGAGAGTACCTATCAACCGGTGTTTGTGACCTTGACTCTTTTTTTTCTCGCATGGATGACCTAGGCGTCTCTACCTCCTATGTAAGTTTGTTCTTCGTTAGTGTAATATTGAGGAGTGAAATCAACCATATATTTGGTCGTCCATGGAGTCAACAAGTTGTCCGATTCACTTTCTTTTCTAAAGCATATGTGCTCCCGCATATTATTATGGAGCTCCCCACACTTTTGGTTTGACTTTCGGATTTTTGTCAACTACACAGACAATTAGGAGAGAGTTTTGCCATTTTAGACAGATGCTTGCTTATTAAAACTGCGAAAGTTTCTTAGTGAATTTAAACATACTGTTAGTGCCTGCAAATTGACTACATTACCAAATTTCCCCGTAAATGTTAGGCTAACTGAATTGCCGATAGGGGCGCGGCATGTCTTCGATCCCTTCTTTTTAACTACTCGGTGTAGTTTAATTTTTTTCCCGTTTCCTGCCACATTCTTCCAACTGCCACATTTTTTAAATTTGATGCCTTTCTCGACGTCCCCAACGTGTACGACAATATTTTTTAGCTCCTTTTTCCCTTAATTTTCAGCCGCATTTTTTCACCCATGGTAAATTCAAGTGCATTACCTGACCTTCTCGACGGTAAATTCCAATCGATGATACTTAAAGCGATTTAACGGGAAGGGCCCGGCGTGTCGTCGCGCCAAGTTGCCTAGTAGGAGATTAGGACTGGAAGATAGATGATAGTCACTAAGCCCATCCCAGATCATGAGGGCCAGGTGAGTGTTTCCTTCTTTTTTTGACAACCAGGTGAGTGTATTTTTAGATATCTGATATATATCATAGTACATATTGTTATCCAGTATGCAAATAATCACATTTATTTTATGTGTTCATTTTATGCACTTAGAGTGACAGTGTTTCTTTTGCATTTGTAGATGGCCCAACGGAATATAAACCAACTTAAATTTTTGAAAGACAAAATTCTCTGTAGGAATTGATTGCACTGATATGATACATGTACTGCTATAGCTTTGCATCATGGCATCTTCCACTAGGTATTACAACATACTGGAAGGCCTCTGACGACTTTTATTTATAATAAAGATTGAAAAAACAGGGAGGAGTGAAGCAAAATTCAGAAGGGAAATTACACATATGGGTCGAGGTGGAAGAAGGCCTTGATGTCGAGCTTGGTGGCGGCGCGGTGGAGGCTGAGCGGAAACACGGAGCCGCGGTCGACGGTGACCTTGTCGATGTCGGTGGAGTTGGTACGGAGCGTCTCCACCTCCTGTCCTCCTCCACTGGAGGAGGTTGCTGCCGGTCTTGGTGTCCAGCACCACCGTGCGAGGGATCGACTGCAGCAACAGAAAACACTAGTTAATTAACCAATCAGCTCCTTGTTAATATACTTTATTTACACAAGTTTCTGTACACCTTTCGTTCTATCATCAACGTCGGCTTTTGGAATTATTTTTTTTCCTTGAAGAATCCTCTTGGTATCGTTTGACGGCAACTATAAATTGAGCTAAGCAGACAGGAGAACCCTTTTTTTTGTCTAAACCCAGTTTGGATGTACTAACATAAATTGTTAGAGTATTTAGTTTGGTGACAGTACCAAATTCTCCAATCTTCCATGCCACTAGACCACATGGGGTGGCACATGATTATGCAGAGTTTGTTTGTAGAACCCAACTGCATTGGCATCCTGCAGTGAAGGTATCTCAGCGGTAGATGGAATTGTAGACTGGATGAAGATAAGGACACTTGACAAACACCTGGCAGCAACATTGATTTAGCTGCTATCTATCGGAAACTCAAGTCCACACCTAGTTGGACGTACAAGAGATATCTCGTCCATTGAAAACATCAAGATTCGTGCAACTATTTTGCAAAGCAGTCCTATCATTCATCCAAATTTGTGTCTTGAAGCCCCTCACATTTCGCTCATCGGACCACATCCAAAACTTCATCATTTAAGTCATGAACATTTCTTAACTTCTGAACATTCAAGGCTTCTACAATTTTTGACGAATTAATGATCAAAGAAATGTTTCTACATATTCTTCACCATTAGGGAGAGTTTCGGATTTATGTATTAACAAGAAATTTTCAGATTTATGTATCAACAAGATTTTCTGAATCAATGCATTATTAAGAATTTCAGATTTATGTATTTAACACTAAATTTGTGGATCATGTATTAAAAAAACGGTTTTGCTAATTCTCAGTCGCCTGAGAATTAGCTAAATCTCAGTCGCCTCGATCGCCGTTGAATTTGGGTGCTAAGATTCGTGCAGTTTGCATTTTTTTTTAGCGAAGCCTGTCGTTTTCTGTTCGTGTACGAAGCGATGCGGCAGAGAGTTTGGTTGCTGCAGCTGCCGCACGGGTGTGGGCTGCAGCTTTGGGCCTTTTGTTTTCTTTCCGTCGTTTTTGTTTTTCCAATGGACGTGAACTTTTTGTCCCTACCGCTTGCGTTATAGAACGCCAGCCAAGGCCCCAATTCAGCTGCAGGATCTCTTTTTCCCTAAATTAAAACTGCACGATATTTTTTTGTTATTTTTTTGTTGCACGTTGGTTTGTTAGTATTCAGTGCACACGACGACTATGTTTTGTCTCTATTTATTTATCTGAATGATGGTTCCATATAATGTTATGATAATTATTTTCTCGATTTTGCTAGTTCTTGGCCGACCGAGAATTAGCTTAGAGCTAGGGTCATTAGATATACATCGTGATTCGTGCGTCATGTGAGTTGCAAGTCAGTTGCAAGTGAGTTTTTCCAGTTTCAAGTAGGTTGCAACTGAGTAAAAATATTTCGGACCGCTCAATTTGTATCGTGATTTTATGTTGGCTGTGAGTTACAAGTGGGTTGACTAACTGAAAATTAAGCTAATTCTGAGTCGACCGAGAACTAGTCACTCCCTTATTTTCTTATTTTTCTTGTCCTCCATATTTCATTTCTTCTTTTTTGTCAATGTGCTGTAGCAAGTCAGTTTTATATGATAATTATATCTCATCTGCAACTGTAATTAGTCCAGTTGCACCATGGCTGCAACTATATCTTTTCCCAATTGCATGGGGTTGGAAGTGTAATTATTCTAGTTGAACAATGGTTATAACTATAATTTTCCTGGTTGCGACTGTAATATTTCTAATTGCACCATGGCTGTAACTGTATTTTCTTCCCAGTTGCATGGGGGTTTCAACTGTAATTTTTTCCAGTTGTAAAATGTTTGCAACTATAATTTTTCTAGATGACAAGGATTGCAACTGTAATTTGTCCAGTTGCAAGTGGGTTGCAGCTAAATTTTCTCTAACTATAAGTAGGTTACAACCGATAAAAAATGTTCCCAACCGTTGTATTAGCGTCGTGATTTGTATTGTTTAGGGGTTGCAAGTAGGTTGCAACTAAGTTTTTCCAGTTGCAAGTGAGTTGCAACTGAGAAAAATGTTCCCGACCATTGTATTACCTTCATGATGTGTTTTGGCTAGGAGTTGCAAGTGGTTGGTAACAGTGATTTCTAGTTACGAATGAGTTGCAACTAAGTTTTTTCAGTTACAAGTGGTCTGCAACCGTAAAAATATTCCCGGTCGCTGTATTACCTTCGGGATGCGTTATGGCTTGGAGTTGCAAGTGGTTGGTAACTATGGTTTTTCAGTTACAACTAAGTTTTTTCTAATTGCAAGTGGGTTGCAACTGAGAAAACATATTCCTGGCCATTGGATTGGCATCGTGGTTCATGTTGGCAAGGAGTCGCAAGTGGATTGCAATTGCGATTGTCCAATTGCAAGTGGGTTGCAATTGTTATTTTCTAGTTGCAAGTGGGTTGCAAATCAATTTTACGTTGTCTCAACTAAGTTTTGTTTTCCGGGTGCAAGTGAGTTACAACTGAGTTTTCTCTAGTTGCAAGTAGGTTGCAACTGAGAAAAAAAATGTTTCTAGCTGTTGTATTAGTATCGTGATTCGGGCTAGGTAGGGGTTGCAACTAAGTTTTTTATCCAGTTGCAAGTGGGTTGCACGCGGGCGTTGTAACTGCATCCTAGGTGCACATGGGACGTCAACGTGTGTAATTGTATCTCATAGATTACTGGTCGTACTTGCATATCGGTTGCATGCGAAACATAACTACAACTTGATTGCATACCGTGTGTAACAGTACATAAGTTGCACCCGGGTCGTAACTACGTCTCAATTGTGCGCCTTGTTTAACTACAAATCAGTTGCACACCGTGTGTAGCACCGGTTGTAACTGCACGTTATTTACACAGCTTGTGTAAGTGTACATCAGTTACACACGCGCTGTAACCGCGTCTCAGTTACACACCATGTCTAATTGTACTTCGGTTGCACAC
Source organism: Poa pratensis (assembly GCA_947311845.1). Lineage (NCBI taxonomy): Eukaryota > Viridiplantae > Streptophyta > Magnoliopsida > Poales > Poaceae > Poa > Poa pratensis. Next base: position 3,014,705 of record CAMZMU010000043.1, read on the forward strand.
ATGTGGTACATGCAGTCTGATTAAAAAATCACTCATTGTTATTATTTCATTTTCAGAAGATGAATATAAGTGTGATAAAATTGTATCTAATATTATTTCACTTTTTTACTGCTTTTTTCGAAAGAAAATCGTTTTTGCAAACAGACACACGAAACTCCCAAGTATTTATTGATCGATTATTCAATGAGTTGAAATAAATTTAAAAAAAAGAAGTACGGCTTGTTAGCCCAGAAAGCAAGGCCATGGGCCATGGGAAGGAGCACCTACAACTCTCATGCCTCAAATACAAACGGATAATCACCCAGGAAAAGCATCGACCGACACAAGAACAGATCGCTACAGGAATCGACTGAGAACTAGTTATTTCTCAGTCGACTGAGTCCTAGACGGTCCCAAAAAATCCAGGCATCAATAAGAAAACGGATAAACAGACTCCACACAAAAATCTTGGGACAAAATCCGAATTTGCATCTAGAAGAAAACGGATCTGAACCAAGAAAAATAGGATCAAGAATAAACCCACGAATCAACACACATATCTTCCATTCAACAAACAGAAAAGCAAGAAAAATCCCCAATATGGGGGCTGCACTGGCCTCCCTGCCCTCCACCAGCCGCCATGCTTTTGTCCATGGATCCAGACTCCATGGCCCTGACTCGCCGTCTCCTTCGAGGTGATTTGGTTCCAGCGAGGTTGCGTCTCGGTAGGAGGGTGGTCTTGGCACGAGAACGTCGGATCTGGAGGCGGCAAGGCTTGGAGGACATATCCGGGGTCGGGGACGATGGATCCGTACACCGTCGCTGGTAGGGAGGGCGGCAGTGGTGGCACAGCCATTAGGGGTGGGAGACGCGATGACTGCGGCTGTGTGAGAGAGCCAGGAAAGGGTAGGGCTACGGTGGGGAAGAAAGGAGATCAGCATGATTCGTTGGCTTATATCTAGGGTGACCTGGTTGCTAATTTATTCAAAGATGGGGGTGTATATGCAAAACAAATCTACCAGCCGTGAGATTCAACATGGACAGGCAGGATAGTTCGTGGACGTCGGACTGGTTGGGGAATCGCCGCGTTCGCTATCTATCTATGATTCATCACTAAGTGGCTACTATTATTTGCCATACCAGTGTGTCCGTGGAGCCCAACAGAAGTGCGAATTACTAACAAAGCACCATTTTATTAGAACCGATGCATGTAAATAAATTAACTTTGCAATCTTGTATGGGAAGAAGAAGAAGGGATGTTGAAGTACCTGGAGGGAGGCCCATCCCTTGGCAACGTTGGCACGCTCAGAGTCGGAAGGCTGTGAAGGAATTCACCTTGTTTTATTTTTCTTCTTATAGTAAGAGCTGTTGACTGGGATGCTGTTCGTTCCAAAGCTAAGTTTTGTGGTCATTGTTCTCCCATCCTGAAATTGGACATTGCGTTGCTACTCGCCAGTGAAAGGACATTTCTTAAATCCCTTGTGTTTTGTGTGTTAGGCAACAACACTAGTGATGATTTAACATGTGAATCAAGTGATGCAGGTTTTAGGTGATTAAAACATCTTTGCATCAAATCCAAAAAGGGAGTTGAAAAGAGCTTGTAGTGTTGCTGAAGGGAATCGGATTATCCGATCCAGATATATCGGATTATCCGATTTGCAAAGTCTGCTGGAATTCTGCTAAGGACTACAAGCAACCGCTCACTGAAGATATCAGGAATATCCAATTTTAGAAGATTCGGATTATTCGATCGTCAGGAATTGCTCGAATTCTGCTAAGGACTACAAGCAACCGCTCACTGAAGATATCCGGAATATCCGATTTTGGCAGATTCGGATTATCCGATCGTCAGGAATTGCTCGAATTCTGCTAAGGACTACAAGCAACCGCTCACTGAAGATATCCGGAATATCCGATTTTGGAAGATTCGGATTATCCGATCGTCAGGAATTGCTCAAATTCTGCTAAGGACTACAAGCAACCGCACACTGAGGTTGTCCGGAATATCCGATTATGGTCTGCTCGGATTATCCTGTGGCATCGGATTATCCGATGCTGACTTGGATTGGATTATCCGACTCACCTGTCTGCAACGGCTAGAAATCGTGGAGCAGTATATAAAGGCCTTCTCCTACCTTGAGCAGGGTACCACGACCAGAAATATCTAGCCCACCATTGTTGAAAGCTTGAAACTCCTAGATCTCTCTCCCTACCCACTCAAACACCTTGTCCTTCTAGGACTTGGGGGAGTTGACCTAGATCTACACTTCCACCAAAGCGATTTGAATTCTACATCCATTCCTTGTGAGGAACTTGTTACTCTTGGGTTCATTGGAACTCTAGAGGTCGTTGGTCGTTCTTGTGGCTTTGGGAGCCGCGGGGACTAGCCGGAGCCTCCAATTAAGTTGTGGAGTCGTGCCCCGTCCTTGTGATTCTTGTGGCTTTGGAGCCGTGGGAATTTGGTGAGAGCCTCCAATTCGGTTGTGGAGTGTGCCTCATCCTTGTAAAGGTTTGTTGCCGACCTCCAGGGCATCATATAGTGACTCGTGGAACTCCTCATTGGAGGATAACACGAGGGAGATACGGTGTGCCATATCAAGGCTATTCGGGGCTCACTTGTGATCCCGCACCGCTCCAACGAAGACGTAGCTTCCATTGGGAAGTGAACTTCGGGAATCATCTCTGCGTCACCGTGTGGTTATCTCTTAACCTTCCTTTACTTGTATTGCTAGCTTATCTTGTGTAGAATATCTTGCTAGCTTGTTTATTGCTCATCATATAGGATTGTTCACCTAGTTGCATATCTAGAGAACTTATATTTGAGCAATTCCCAAATTTGTATTAAAAGAAAAAGAAAATTTGTAGTTGCCTATTCACCCCCCCTCTCTAGTCAACCTACTCGATCCTTTCAATTGGTATCAGAGCAAGGTCTCTTTATTAAGGGCTTAACAACCTAAAGAGGAGGATGACTAGCGAGGAGGAGTTGAAACTTGCTAAGGAACAACAAGAGAAAAATGATCAAGAACAACTTGAGAAAGAACTAAGTGATTGATGCATGTAAAATGCATACATGAACTTTACATTTTATGACTTGATATTCCAACTTATTTGCATCATATATGGGTTATATTTATGTTTTATAATGATTTTTGGGGATAATTCACAATTTCCCTAATTTTCTGGAATTAACCCTGCACAGGTAGAAAACCCTATTTTCTATATTTTGATGTTTCAGGGACCCAAACGACGTCCAAATGACCTGGAAATTTACGAGCATCAGTTTTTGGAAGGAACAAAGCGTGGGAGCGAAGGAAGCGAACAAACAGAGGCCCGAGGGCCAAGATGAGTGGGCCCACGTGGCCAGATTCCTTGGCCGCGTGGGACCCATCATCTGGGGCCTCGAGGCTCCGTTGCCGTCGATCTTTTTTCCCGAGCCTCCGTCTTGACCTAAAAACGACTATAAAAATAGTCCCCGACGCACTTCGGAAGAGAGCGCCGCAGAAACACATAAACCACGAAACAGAGACCTGGAGCTGCAGATTGGAGGGGGAAAACTCCGGCGGGGCGCTGCCGGTGTGGTCTCCTTCTCCTCCAACAACTTCTCCACCGTCTCCATGATGAAGAAGGAGTAGTCCACCCCTGGACTATGGGTTTGTGGAAGTAACTTATGTATATCTCCTCTCATTGAGCTTCACTAATTAGTACCGTATGAGCTGCTGAACATGATTACGCTCATCTATGTAATACCTTTGTGGTGGATCTTTTTATGAGTTAATATATGTTTGAGATTGCAATGGTTTTGTTTCAGTTATGAAAGTAGATGCATATTATGTACCCCGTTCTTGTTTACTTGTTCTGATCAAACTTGTTATGAGAGCATGTGAGGGGGAACGTGTGCATTAGATGGAGTAACGGGGGGTGGCTAATACGGTGAATGTGACAGTTTGTTCCGTGATCCACTTGGGTACTTTTACCTTACTTTGTTACCTCACTAGGGATAAAGAAAAATACCTTGCTACCGGAGATGTGGGTGTGACCATTGCCACTACTCCATGACTCGATCTAGCATGTTCTTATTTTAACTTCATGTCATTGAACTTATTGCTATGCTCTGATTTGTCTTAATACTAAGATGACTAGATTTAATTCCCATCTTGGTGGAGTATAAGAGAGATTAATAAACAAAAAATCTCTGTGTTAGGACGTGATGCCCATATAATTAGTAACTTGTCATGAACTTATTTGTTGCAATCTCATATGTTAATTCTAGTGTTCCATTATCTACCACTTTACTAAAGAGAGAGTGCATTTGTGAAACCATGAACCCCGGTCCATTTTTAATCATAAGAAACACCTTTCCAACAACTTTTATCCATTTTACATTTTCTGCCATTATTAAATCCAAAAATACAAAAACACTTTTACATCTTGCATTCACAATATAAAACCCAAAAATATCATTTATCATTGTTTCCACCATCCTTGCATATTTATTTACCATCATTGCATCTTTATTTACTGTTTTGCATTTATCCTTATCATATCATTCTCACACCTTGTGCTTGACAACCACTTGGTGAGGTTGAGGGCACAAAACATATACTTGTTTTGCAGATTCTCAAGAGAAGGATAAGAAGATAAAACCTACTCTACTGGTTCCCCGAGAGTTCGATATTAAACCCTCGAGTCACCCCTCGTGGGAAAACTGTCTTTCCTATACTATACACTCTGCACTTGGAGTCTCAACCTAACCCATTTATCTTTTAACGCAGGTAACTACGTTAAGGGCCATCAGTGATGCGGGGATAACCCTACCCGATGATGATGCCCCGGTCACCATGAATGCCATGATTAAACTCTTTGGGTTCATGAAAGGCAAAATGGTGGACGAGGTGTATACTCGGGTCACTAATAATCAAAATGCCTCCCCATCAACCGGTGCCCCTATCGTTGAGGTCTTGGTTGATAAGGATAACAAAGAGCAACCTAAAACTAGTGAGAAGCCCCCTCTTAACTTTGCTCCACCTAGTTCATATCTCACTCAAGTTCCACCTACCCAACCTCATATAAACCATCAAAGTAGACCTCCTCCTAAGCTTGATAATACTCGTTATTTTTCTTGGAAGAAATCTATGGAGTCTTATTTTCGCAGTTGCTCAGTGCACCTTTGGAGGGTGGTTGTACACGGTTACAATCCGGTTGATCCCAACAACTTGACAAAGCAAGAAGAGATTGATGAACAACTTGATGCAAATGCCAAATACATTCTCGAGAGTGCCATGTCCGCCAATGATGAAGATCATGTGCGGAATCTCAAAACCGCCAATGAAGCTTGGGTTTATCTTGAGTCTATATATGAAGGCAATGAAGGCATTCAACGATCCAACATAGCTATCCTTCAACATCAAGTTGACAATTTCATAATGCTAGAAGATGAATCTCCCAATGATTTCTTTCGAAGACTCATGAAGCTTGTTGTGACCATGAGGGAGAATGGAAAGAAGGATATGGACGATGAATGGGTCAAGTCCAAGTTCCTCAAGACCATGGTTCCATATAATGAAAATATGGTGATGAATCTTCATGCTAGAGCCGACTACACAACAATGTCTTCCAATGACCTATTGGCACAATTCATCTCCTATGATACCTTGAAGGCCACGTCCAAGTCTTCCATCAACCAAGCTCGTGGCACTAAGAACCTTGCCTTGAAGGCTCATGTGGGAGAACATCCAAGATATGAAGAAAGCACAAGTGGTCATCATGAAGAAGATTTTGTGGGTGAACTCAATGAGGTTCTTGCTCTTGCCGCCACCAAGTATTGGAACAAAAAGAATCTCAAGAGCAACTTCTCCCCACCAATGAAAAGAATGTGCTTTAATTGTGGAAAGGAGAATCACCTTGTGAAGGATTGCCCCTATGAGAGAAGAGAAGATCATGGAGGCCAACTCATCTTAAAGAAGAACAAGTACTTCACCAAGCCCAAGGTCTTCATCAAGAGATCTCCTCAAAAGGCTCTTGTCATCGCAACACATGAAGAAGAGTATGAGTCCGGTGGCGAGGAGGAGGATGATGATACAAGTGAGGAAGTGGGGATGGCGGCTCTTGCAATGGGCAACCTTCCTCCTTCATTGGCACCCCTTTTCTCCGCTCCAAATGACAACAAGATCTCCAAGCCCATGTGCCTCATGGCCAAGGAAACCAAGGTGAATTCCCACCTAAAATTACTATCTCCTCTAAACCATCTCTCTTGGATTGTGTTGAGGATGTAGGGAAAAATGAAGAGAAAGAGGATACAATTACCCTCTTTATAAACAAGCTCCAAGGTCCAACCAAGAAAATGGTTGAGGCTCTCATGTACCAATATGGAGAAGCCAAACACCTCCTTGAGGAGAAGGAGAATAGGATTTATGAGCTTGAGGGGCATGCACGTGATCATGCCGATAAAATTGGTGAGCTAGAAGATCAACTTGTTGAGGAACAAGTGTTCCGGGAGCAACTTGAGGAGACCCAAGCCAAGGATTTATCCAAGGCAAAAGAAACCCGTGAAACCTCTATTCAAGTTGCTAGTGATCTAAAAATTAAAAATGATGAGCTTGTAGAGAGTCATAACAAACTCCTTGAGAATTTTGAGCAACTTAGGGAAACCCACAAGGTGACCTCAAGTGAGCTCACCAAGCTCAAGGGGTCACATGCTAAATTACAAGCTCAATTTATATATGCTAGCTTCACCACTCCTCATAATGATAAAGATGCCAATGCTTGTGCTACTAACCCTTATGTCTTAAAGCATCTCTCATGGAGGAGAACACTAGGTTGAAGGCCCAACTTGAAAAGGGCTAGCCACTTGCATCCAAGGGGAAAAGAACCTCAATGATCTTTTGACCAATCAAAAGGGAGTGGTTGGCAAGGAAGGGCTTGGGTTTGCTCCCAAGTCCAAGAAGGCAAACAAGAAGATGCCTACTTCCCCTTCAAAAGATATTGTATTTGTGAAGGAGGGGGAGTTGGGCAAGAAGAATGTTGAACCCATTGTGGGTGGTAAGGCACAAGGGGCAATGCCACTCACAATGACTTTGCGGAAAATATAACCCCTCATATGTGCTTATGAAATCTAGAAATGGTTATGTTTTTGCTAAATATGTTGGCAATTCATATGGAGATGATTATCACTATGCTATTTGGGTTCCAAAGACCCTTGTGACTAACAAAAGAGGACCCATTCCAAAATGGGTACCTAAATCAAAGACTTGATTTATTGTAGGGCTTTTCTTCCGGTGGATCTTCATGGCTCATTGATAGTGGGTGTTCATCTCATATGACCGGAAGCAAAGAAGTAGTAAAGGGCTTATTGAAACAATTACTCTCATTCTCTCATGTCACCATTGGGAACAATGCAAGACTTAAGGTATTGGGATATGGCAAGGTGGTGATCACACCGGAGTTATCAATTGAGAAGGTCCTCCTTGTTGAATCCCTTTCATATAATTTACTTTCCGTTGGTCAATTATGCAATGCCGGTTACACCGTTATCTTTAATAAATACCACGTGACCATCCTTTTCACACAATCTCTTAAAGTAGCCTTTGTTGGATTTCGTGAGAACGGTTTGTATGTGGTCGATTTCTCGAAAGAGACCACTCAAATTGCCACGTGTCTAATGGCTAAATCCGACAAGGGTTGGCTTTGGCATCGCCGGCTAGGCCATGTCGGTATGAGAAATTTACAAACTCTTGTGAAGGGTGGACACGTGGTAGGACTAACCGATGTTAATTTTTCCAAAGATCGTCCTTGTAGTGCTTGCATAGCCGGAAAGATGCATGAAAAGAATCACCCCAAGAAGACCATTATCTCCACTAAGAGGCCTTTGGAGCTCCTTCATATGGATCTTTTTGGGCCTCCCACATATGATAGTCTTGGTGGCAAGAAATATTGTTTGGTGATTGTGGATGATTATTCAAGATATTGTTGGACTTTCTACATCAAGAAGAAGAGTGAAACTCAAAAGATATTCATTGACTTTGCAACCCTAGTTCAACGCCAATATGACTCCAAGATTTTGGCAATTAGAAGTGACAATGGTACGGAGTTCAAGAATTACACTATGGATGATTTCCTAAGTGGGGAGGGCATTCAACACCAATATTCCGCTGCATATACTCCTCAACAAAATCGTGTCGCCGAAAGGAAGAACCACACTCTTATTGATATGGCAAGAACTATGTTGGCCGAATTTCATTCCCCATACAACTTATTCCTGTGTTGAAGAATCTATGAACATGGAGTTTGTCGAGGATAATGGCTCCCAAGCGGAGCATATTGATCATGATGATGTAGGTGATGATGCTCCATCTCAAGCCATAAGAACTATGGGAATTGGAGAACTTATTCCTATTGAAAAACCTATTGATGATACTCAAGAAGAAGGAACAAGTTCTAGTCAAGTTGAGCCATCCACCTCAACAGTTGATCAAGAAACTATCCAAGAACAAGAACATGATATTCATTCACATGACCAAGAAGATGGTCAAGACCCACCCAACTCTAGTGGTGAACGAGAATATAATGAACCCACAACCCCAAGAACTCCACTTAGGGTTGACCATGAGCAAGATGAAGGCAATGATGAAGATATTTATGTTGGTGAAACAATTGGTCAAGCCATGGAACGCCGGGTCATCCGGCGTGCATCAAAATTGGATCATCTTTCCCACTTCAAAGAAAATATCCTTGGGAGTATTCGTAGGGGTGTGTCCACACGCAAACAATTATCTAACTTTTGTGGTCATGTCTCTTGTTTGTCTAGCTTAGAACCTCTCAAGGTATATGATGTTCTTGAAGATATGGATTGGGTTGCGGCTATGCATGAAGAGTTGAACAACTTCGAGTGCAACAAAGTATGGTCATTAGTTGAAAGACCCAAAGACACATGCCATAATGTCATTGGAACCAAGTGGATATTTAAGAACAAGCAAGACTCACATGGTCAAGTCATCCGCAACAAAGCAAGATTGGTTGCACAAGGCTACACCCAAATCGAAGGAGTCGACTACGGTGAAACCTATGCCCCCGTTGCTAGACTTGAATCCATCCGCTTACTAATTGCTTATGAATCTACTCATAATATTGTCTTATATCAAATGGATGTTAAAAGTGCTTTCTTAAATGGTCCACTAAATGAGTTGGTGTATGTTAAACAACCTCCGGGTTTCGAAGACCCTAAATTTCCTAACCACGTCTACTTACTACATAAGGCTCTTTATGGGCTCAAGCAAGCTCCACGTGCTTGGTATGATCATCTCAAGGAGTTCTTAGTAGACTGTGGCTTTGAAATTGGGGTAATAGATCCCACTCTTTTTACAAAAAGGGTAAATGGAGACTTTTTCGTATGCCAAATATATGTTGATGATATTATCTTTGGTTCCACTAACCGTGAATTTAGTGATCAATTTGGCAAGCTAATGACCAAGGAATTTGAGATGTCCATGATGGGAAAGTTAAATTATTTTCTTGGCTTTGAAATCCACCAATGGAGAGAAGGAACATTCTTATGTCAAGCCAAGTATATTAAGGACATGCTCAAGAAATTTAATATGACAAATGCCAAGCCTTATAAGTTTCCCATGGACTCCAAGGCGGATCTTCACTTAGATCCGGATGGTAAGGAAGTTGATCAAAAGCTTTATCATTCTATGATTGGATCTTTACTTTACCTTTGTGCATCTAGACCGGATATTATGTTTAGTGTGGGTATGTGTGCAAGATTACAATCAAGTCCTAGGGAAAGTCATGAAACCGCGGTTAAAAGGATTCTAAGATACTTGATGGATACTAACTTTGGTCTTTGGTATCCCCATGGCACAAGCTTTGATCTTGTAGGTTACTCGGATGCGGATTGGGTGGGTTGCAAAATGGATAGAAAATCAACTTCGGGTACTTGCCAATTCCTTGGTAGGTCCCTTGTGAGTTGGTCTTCTAAGAAGCAAAATTGTGTGGCCTCGTCCTCCACCGAAGCCGAATACATTGCCGCCGGAAGTTGTTGTGCACAACTATTATGCATGAGGCAAACTTTAAAGGACTATGGTGTCATTTGTGAAAAGTGCCTCTTTTATGTGATAATGAAAGTGCCATTAAAATTGCTCACAATCCGGTTCTTCATGGGAAGACCAAGCATATTGAGATCCGGTATCATTTTATTCGAGATCATGTTGAGAAGGGTGATATTGAAATCAAGTATGTCAACACCAAGCATCAACTCGCCGATATGTTCACAAAGCCTCTTGGTGAAGCAAGATTCAAGGAGTTGAGAGGAGAACTTAATGTGGTGGACATAAGCAATTGGATTTAGTGGACTTCTTGCATACCTACCCATATTAGACGATATTCATTTGGTTTGGATGTAGGCATGGACATAGGGGGAGTGCGGTCCTAATCCATTGGACTATCCCTCCCCTCATTATGCCGATAGTAAGAACTCATTTTGTCTCTATATTTTCATTTCATGAATTGTGAGCTTAAATGACGAGTAGTGGTCGTGAACCAAGATACATCTTCGCGATGTCACACCACAAACTCATACATGGTGGCCTAGGCCACCGCCCTCTTCTTTATGAAGAGTTGGTTCTTTTTGGGTCTTAATTGAAAATCATTTGGAATTTTTGGTCTTTATGTTGGTTTTATGGAAAACACACTCAACTTGGCATTTCCTTGTTCGATTCTTGCAAGCTTGAGTGTGAAGTACCAATGTCAGTTTGGCAATCCTATCCTACCTAAAAACATTCTATCTTAAGCACACAAGTCTTGATTTGAAACTGAGGAGAATGGGTTCAGCAGGCCAGAATTTTTGTGTTTCACAGAATTTCTGGAGTCAGTCGGAATATCCGATTCTTGACTTGCTAGGATTATCTGACCCGTCGGATTATCCGGTCTAAGTCAGACCCGGAATATCCGACTGAGCGGTTTGTCTCTATTTCTGGAGAGCGTCGGGGTGAAGGGCTCATACGAGCTTTTCTTCCACCCCCGACACTCTCTCTCCACCCCACCACCGCCTGCCGTCCCCACGCCGTCTCCGGTGACTCCCTCCATCAATCCTTGCGGTTTCTGGCCAGATCTGGTGCTCCTCCTCCCCGGGAACTCCTTCCTCCAAGCAGTTTCCTCAATGGAAGATGGTAAATCTCTCATTTTCAAATCTTGGATGTTCTTCATCTAGATTCATAAAAAGGAGTTTTATTGATGCTTTGCTTGAGGATAGAGTCTCCCTAGGTCATTCCCTGCACACTAGGAGCACTAGGGTAGCATCATTTTGTGTCGATCTACTTTTAGACCTAGGATTCGAATCAAACTGTTCTGAAAATTTCAGATCAGATTATCCGGTTCTGCTGGAATTGGATTATCCGGTTCCGACAGTTAAGTTCAGAATTATTTTGATTTGCCTAGGTCTAAGTATTATCAACCTGTGGATGCTCTCCTATTGTACCTAGTGTCATTCCTTGCTCTGTGACTTGTGTGTACTCATCTATGCTATCCATCTATTGCTTTATCTCACAGGTGGTTCGAGTAGTCCTCCGAAGAAGTTTGCTAGAAAAGAAAAACTGTCAGTCAAGAAGAAGCCCGTGAAGCAAGTTGCCTCTAGGCCTCCGAGGAAGGGCAAGGAAACTCGCCCCAACTACTTGACCATGCCAAGCGTTGACTATGCCCGAGTTCGTCAGTCCAACTGGTATAGGACTGTGCCCAGAGATGAAGAGATTGAAGATACGAACTTCTGGTGCATGGAGCAGCTCTATATATACAAGGACATCTATCAGCATTATCAACACCCTATTCGCCCGATGCAGCCCTACAAAATGCGAGATATCAAGGCCAAGGCCAGTTATGCTCAAGCTGCAGATGTGATTGAACAGATGGTGTAACACCCCGAAAATTCAAACCTAATTTTAGTGGTGTTTTCTGGCGACTGAAAAACTTTTTCTCTTTTCTAAACGTTTATTCAAATATTCTGGTAATGATTTGACTTAGTGTTTTCTCTCTCAAGAAAATTTCCAGTGATCCACGAACCACTCCAACCCTCGACAAGAGCAAGTATCATGTACGCAAGATGCCTAGACACGCCTGTCCAAAATACCACCTCCATATCATACACACAAAAAAACCTTCTTGCCATGAACACGCAAGTATACTGTCTTGCGGACAATTACTAAAACCATATTTCCATACAACCAATTGAGCCCATATTTTATAGGCACCCTCCCAACACCAATACAACCCAGTGGTTAATTATTGGGAATATTCTGAGTAGATTAATTAATTTGATTAAAATGTAATTAGCTTCTAATCGTTCTAATTTTGTTAATCTGATGTGTTCAAATTAGACCTCAACCTGTGCGTGCAATAGAAAAATAGAGGAGTTTTGATTGGCTTAACTTGCTTGTGCTTTTTTCCATTAGCTAGTAGTAGCTCTGCACCGATCGATCAGTCTAACAAGAGGTAGACTGTAGCTTCTTTGTACGTGTGTGCTTGCATGAAGTACTAGATGTTTATTTGCTCTTGTGCACTCTCTCCTGCATGCATCGATGGAGTACATGCATGCATGCACAAAGGATGACGTAAGAGCGTATGTTAGCTGGTTCTTGCGTGGAGTTGTGCATGCCCAGGGAAACTGAGTCAGTTCGTCCGTGTCACCCAGGGAGAGGACAGCAATTAGAAGTTGGACACGTAGCTGATCCTTACGAGTGAAGGATCCTAGATATTTTAGCCAGCGTTCGACTGAGCAGCTCCTATAAATACATGGCGGTGCTGCTCGATGGTGATCGACCGATCGATCAATTAGTGAGGCAAGCAAGCTAGAAAGAAAGTTAGAGAAAGAAAGGAGAGAGCCATGCACGGCAGCCTCACCCCTCCTCGTTCTTATCCCTCCATTCATTTTTTTTTTTGGAGGAGAGTGTCGGTGTTGTTACACGTGATAAAGAAGCACCACCGACACTCACTCATTCACTTCTTCCATCTCCAGCTATATAAGTGCAGCCTGAACATCTCTCTCTCTAGTTGCACCCTCACTCCCCTTTACCTCCTCGTGCAACCAGAGCAGCTAGTGGTGGCCGGCGACGACGACGTCCGCCGCGGCCGTACGCGCGTACGTACGCGTCGCCAGGAAGAAGGAAGGCCGCCCCCGTCCAAGCCAGCCCTCTCCTCGGGCGCGGTGGAGCTCGGGGAGCTCACCTCGGCCGTCGGCCGGCCCTCCCGAGCATCCTAACGCCGGCCGGCCTCTCCCCGAGCCGCACGACGGGCTTGCGGGCGACGCACAGGAGGCGTCCCCGACGTCGAAGCCGCCTTCCCTTGGCCGCGGTCGGCCGCCGCCGTTCCATCCCCGCCGTCTGTTGGCTCCCCAGCGGTCCTGGCGGTCGGCTATGAGGCACCAAGCAAGCCTCCCGTGCTTCCAGTAGGTAGAAGACAATGAACAGGAAGCTGATCGTTCAAAACTGCACCAGCAGCTCGAGCTGGCTATCTACTGCACTGTGCGGTATATAGCTATCCTTCGCTCGCCCGTTTCTCCCAAACCGTAACTCCGTTTGGAGTGATTCAAATTTCTAAATCTTCGTCTCGACGAGCTCTTTCCGGTGGTACTGATTCCATCTTGTTCCAAAATGGTTCTATGGGGTGCCCTTTTATACGTGCATTCCGGAGTCCGCGGAACGGGGCTATCGCTGCCCTACGCCGCGGGATCACCCTGACCTTTCCAAACCCGGTGGATCCCGTCTTCGAAGGCAAGCTAACCACTTGCTATGAGCAGTCCCGCAATGTTGTTTGTTTATTTGTTGATTGCCATGCCGAGTGTTTATCTTTTGTCTGTGTACGGTTATATTTATACATGTCTGTTTATTGTTCTTGTTGAATATGGAACTTGTAATATTGCTTCCGCCATGTTGCATATTATGTTGCATATTTATTTATCGTACTTGCTTGGTTATATTATGTATTGTTAATATTTATCGAACACACACCATTCTTGAGACAATGGACTGGGGGAACCGCCGCCGTCTCACTAAAATATTAACGTCGATCTGTGATGGCACTGGTCGGCGGGATCGCCGCCGTAGTCACCCGGTCGACGCAAACCAACTGTGTTATATTTTGTAGTTGATCTGTGAAGGCGCTGGTCGGCGGAATCGCCGCCGTAGTCTTCTGGTTGACGTTTCTTTTTCCTTGTCAAACGAGAAGGCGCTGGTCGGCGGGTTCGCCGCCGTAGTCTTCCGGTTGACGTTTCTTTTTCCTTGTCAAACGAGAAGGCGCTGGTCGGCGGGTTCGCCGCCGTAGTCTTCCGGTTGACGTTTCCTTTTCCTTGTCGAACGAGAAGGCGCTGGTCGGCGGGTTCGCCGCCGTAGTCTTCCGGTTGACGTTTCCTTTTCCTTGTCGAACGAGAAGGCGCTGGTCGGCGGAATCGCCGCCGTAGTCTTCCGGTTGACGTACTTTTTATTTTGCTAAGTTTGGACATGGATACTACTATTTCTTGAAATATGGTGTTGCTAATGACTTGTTGTTTGATGATATATTATTATATTGTGATTGTTTTGCTGGACTAATTCTCGGTTGTTTGGACATGTTATGATGAAACTTGATTAAATGAAACTCCCCTCCAAACATCGATAGGGTCAGTCCACGGTGCCACTAATCTGAACTTTGAAAGCAGAACCATCGTCGTCTCATGGAGGACCGTGACCTAGTAGGTTGTTGAGCCCCTTTTGTGCCATCCATTGGGCGCAGTCGTTCGGTTGTGCTGTCCGAGGGTAGAGGTCGACAGGCACGGGTTCGACTGTGATAGGGAGTCCGGAGCTAGGCATACCCGGTAGCGCCGGGGGATGTGCCGGATTTACTTGCCTGTTGTGCCACGCGCATAGGGTGGTGCAGGAGAGTGTCTTAGCAAGTGGACCGTCATGTGAGTGTATTTTGCTTAGTACGACTTTGGGCGTGAGAAACCTGGAGCGTCGGCTGAGTAGGGTGCATTCTGATAGGTGGTAAAGCAAACTCTCGAGAGACTCAACCTAGCAAGCTAGCCCCGTTCCTGGGATATGGAACAACAGTTCAGTGTCGGTCACACTGTGTGTCTTTGTCGTGTCAGGAGGTTAAACTTAAGTTCTGTTTGAAATAATTAATGAACGACCTAATCTCACTAAATGAACAAATAAGATGATGCAGGGAATGTTGCCTTGAGGTGTTGATGGTTACCCAGGATATAGGATGGCGGTGTGATCGTTGGGAGCCTAGAGTTAGGCCTGAGCCAACATCAACCGTGCATGCCCAGAGTGGAAAGATAAGGCCAGTGGGCCTAGCAGTGATCACAGATGCTGTTGTGTATTATTTGGTACCAACTGGTACACTCGTTTACTCGTCACAGGTAATCTCTTTGTATGATTGCCGGTGCACGATCCAACCCCACCTGGCTTGGACTCTGTACTGGTGATACCCCCGTTGCTTCCTTATGACATGTTTGGTTGTCAATGCCATGCTACTTTTATATCATGTATCTAGATTACACCTTGCCATGTTGTAGGATTTTATTTCCAATGTATATCTTGTTGCATGATTGTTGGATTGTTTGTAGTGAGTGGCGATTCTTGCTGAGTGCATACAAATGTAGTCACGGGCCTTGTGTTTGTGGCCAGATTCTGGCGAGGATTCATCTTCCACCTTAGCGAGGAGATGGAGCAGGAGCGTGCTAGGATCAGTAGCCCAGCCAGATACCCGTGGAGTGGAGCCGCTCCAAGCCGTTGCCTTAGTCGTCTTCCGCTGCCAGTTAAACTCTGTCCTGAGCCATGCTTGGCTTGATGTTTGGTCATGCCTTGATGGCCTTGTAAACCATTTGTAGCACTTCTTGTGCCTGATTGTGTAATGATTTCCATTATGTTGCACTGTCGTGACGTGCGGCCAGATATCTTGGGCTGGCGCACGGGGCGACCGCCTCTCTGGTGATATGTGCCAGGGAGGGGTGTCACAGATGGGCATGGTTCCTCTCATTGAAAAGCAATGTCCCTACAATGTGCCACTTATTCTGCAGTTTTTCTCCACCTTGGTGATCGAGAGTGACCATCAAAAGACCATGAAATGGATGTCGGGCAGCACTACACATCCTCCTTTGCTCGGATGGCTACTCTCCTTGGCTATTCTTTCCGCAACAACCTTCCTCCTAGTGGTCACCGTATGCACTCTGTTGAGAAGCCCAATAAAAACATATTGAAGGACATGTATGGGGCTGGTGCAATTATTGGCCAAAAACAGGGCCTCCTGCCGCTCTATGACCAGCTTGTGATCATCTTCCGCTCAACTATTGCTCCCAGCGGAGGTAACAATGACAATATTGTCGCTCCCCTTGCCAATCTGCTTTGCCTTGCTAAAAATATTGTTGAGAATGAAGACCCTGGCGCTGATTTTAAAGTGGATGTGATGCATTTCATCTTTCGTGAGTTGTTTGACTCTATGGTCAGTGGGCTCACTATTCCTTATGCTCCTTACATCATGATGCTCATCAAGGACACTATGAAGAACCACAACTTCAGCAAGTATGCTATTCAGCCCCATTCGTACAAGAGGGTTTATCAGAAGAGGAAAGAGGTCATTCCATCTTCTGCTGCTGCAGCTCCTACCCGAGGTTGCTTCATGGGTGATGCACGTCGTGGCGCCACCAGTCAGGCTCCGGTTCCTTCCTTTGCTCCGCCCAAGAATCTGAACTGGTTCCAGCGGAACATCCTGTGTATGAATGCGGACATCCGGAGGGGACAGTATGACACTTATCTTAGGCAGGAGAACATTCTCAAGCACCTTCCTCGCCTCGCAGATGACCCCCCAGAGTCTGCTCCTCTTTCTTCTGATAAGTGAAACGAGGGCTCTCAGTTTCCATGGGCTCAGCTTGAGTCTCATCTTCTAGAGACAGCTTCTGCAGGCCCTTCCAGGGCATCCTACACTCGTACCCGTAATTATGAGTCTTCAGAAGAGGATGATGCTGAGTTTGAGGACAATGATGGTTATGATGATGATGATGACGGTGACGATGTTGATGATGACGATGCCTCTGAGTCGGAGTGATCTACTTGGGTCGTAGCATCGCTCTTTTCCCTTTTTGGCGTTTCGATGCCAAAGGGGGAGAAGTAGTTCTATTAGGTCTCCGTGTGGGATTTGCATGGGTTTTGGGCACAAGCATATGCTTTTACCATTCTTGTTGCGCTTGTGTCCATTTATGTCGAACTTATTTGTGTTGTGTTTTCATGTGGAACTTATGTGTGTGAACCTTTGTGCTTAAGTTATGAGACATATGGATTTCTTATATGGTTATGAGTTGTATCCTTGTGCTATGGTTTATCTCTACTCTATTGTGCACAAGGTATAGTTCTCTCTCAAAGCTCAACCAATTTTGATATGTCTCTCATGAAATTTCCTATCTAGTTTCCTTACTATTTGGAGGTGCCCTCTTCCTATATGTGTTGCATTTGTATTCCAATGCAATTTAATTATATGCACACATTCAGGGGGAGCTTCTCATGTCTTAAGCTCGGGAATCGAGGTAATATATAATTATGCTTTCCTTGCAAATCCTAGTGTTGTCATCTAACACCAAAAAGGGGGAGATTGAAAGGACATTTCTTAAATCCCTTGTGTTTTGTGTGTTAGGCAATAACACTAGTGATGATTTAACATGTGAATCAAGTGATGCAGGTTTTAGGTGATTAAAACATCTTTGCATCAAATCCAAAAAGGGAGTTGAAAAGAGCTTGTAGTGTTGCTGAAGGGAATCGGATTATCCGATCCAGATATATCGGATTATCCGATTTGCAAAGTCTGCTGGAATTCTGCTAAGGACTACAAGCAACCACTCACTGAAGATATCCGAAATATCCGATTTTGGAAGATTCGGATTATCCGATCGTCAGGAATTGCTCGAATTCTGCTAAGGACTACAAGCAACCGCTCACTGAAGATATCCGGAATATCCGATTTTGGAAGATTCGGATTATCCGATCGTGAGGAATTGCTCGAATTCTGCTAAGGACTACAAGCAACCGCGCACTGAAGATATCTGGAATATCCGATTTTGGAAGATTCGGATTATCCGATCGTCAGGAATTGCTCGAATTCTGCTAAGGACTACAAGCAACCGCACACTGAGGTTCTCCGGAATATCCGATTATGGTCTGCTCGGATTATCCTGTGGCATCGGATTATCCGATGCTGACTTGGATCGGATTATCCGACTCACCTGTCTGCAATGGCTAGAAATCGTGGAGCAGTATATAAAGGCCTTCTCCTACCTTGAGAAGGGTACCACGACTAGAAATATCTAGCCCACCATTGTTGAAAGCTTGAAACTCCTAGATCTCTCTCCCTACCCACTCAAACACCTTGTCCTTCTAGGACTTGGGGGAGTTGACCTAGATCTACACTTCCACCAAAGCGATTTGAATTCTACATCCATTCCTTGTGAGGAACTTGTTACTCTTGGGTTCATTGGAACCCTAGAGGTCGTTGGTCGTTCTTGTGGCTTTGGGAGCCGCGGGGACTAGCCGGGAGCCTCCAATTAAGTTGTGGAGTCGTGTCCCAGCCTTGTGATTCTTGTGGCTTTGGGAGCCGTGGGAATTTGGTGAGAGCCCCTAATTCGGTTGTGGAGTGTGCCTCATCCTTGTAAAGGTTTGTTGCCGACCTCAAGGGCATCATATAATGACTCGTGGAACTCCTCATTGGAGGATAACACGAGGGAGATACGGTGTGCCATATCAAGGCTATTCGGGGCTCACTTGTGACCCCGCACCGCTCCAACGAAGACGTAGCTTCCATTGGGAAGTGAAATTCGGGAATCATCTCCGCGTCACCGTGTGGTTATCTCTTAACCTTCCTTTACTTGTATTGCTAGCTTATCTTGTGTAGAATATCTTGCTAGCTTGTTTATTGCTCATCATATAGGATTGTTCACCTAGTTGCATATCTAGAGAACTTATATTTGAGCAATTCCTAAATTTGTATTAAAAGAAAAAGAAAACTTGTAATTGCCTATTCACCCCCCTCTAGTCAACCTACTCGATCCTTTCAGCTAGGCTGGCATGTTCTTCCTGGCTGGAATTTCCTTCGCCCAGATGTACTACGAGCTCCATCTATGTGAAATGATGCACCGTCTTCCAGAGATGGTGGCAATTAACTTAGCCTCGATATATACATTACTGTCATTGTGGTGTTACATTCTGCATTGCTTTTGGGCATTTTAGGTTACTGCGTAAGTAAGTAGCCATTTAAATAAGAAAAAAACGCCTCTTTTCTTTTTGTAGTTTTGAGTAAACAGAAGCACGGAACTAATACCTGTATAAAGCTTCGAAGCTGAAACTGAAACGCGATTCGCTTCAGCCCTTCATGTCTCCATTTAAGTAAGCGTATATTGAATCATTATACTTCAAGCTTGAAGTTTGGCAGGGTGGTGGTGTGAGATCTCTCAAATTTTTTTCACCAGTTACAAAAAAAAGGTACAAGCCGACCCAATGGGTTCTCGAGAAAGGCCTGGCGAGGGCAGAAACCTCATGGGATCCTGTGGCCCATCGGCCTTCGTATCCATCCGATAGTCATTTCTTAAACCAAGCTTGGCGCATGCCGTCTCTTTTTTTCAATCTCTTTTCTGATAGCTAGGTTCAGTTAACTGAGTTGCCCACTAGTAGGAAATAGGCCTTCTGTGGCGCACCCCCAGATGCGCTACAGAAAACAACAATTCTGTGGCGCACCCCTACCATGGTGCGCCACAGAATTATTTTTTCGAATTAAAAAAAAGGGCGGCCAGATCTAGATCTGGATTTTCAAAAAATTCAAAAAATCCAAAAAATCAAAAAATGAAATAATTTGGAAAACCCTAAATAATTGAATTTTTTGAACATTTTTAACACTCCAAGCATATCTCAAATGATGACTTCCCAGTAGGTCAACCATCCTCAGATTACTCCAACCCAATCACGCTTAACTTCTAAGTTCTATTCAATTCAACTACCCTCATGCTACTCAAGTTCTTATTGATAATAGTGTCATATCAACCCTCTTAACCCTTGTGTATGTGAATATATGTGTGTTGTTTATGTGTGGTATGTGTATATATGTGTTTCTAAAATTAAAAAAAAATCAAAAACTTCAGAAGGAAGTTAAAAAAATCCAAAAAAAATCAAAAAATCAAAAAACTTCAAAAAATCCAAAAATTCAACAAATCCTAAAAATTTGAATTTTTTTAATTTTTTGAATTGTTTTTTTTTTTTTTGATTTTGTAGAAACAAATCTTCTTTTTGAAATAATTTTTTTTCCTTTTGGAATTTGGAGGATCTGAGAAAAGTTCACCGGGTAAATCCCGATGAAATCGAGGTCCAATTTTTCTCTAATTTTTTTTGATATATTAAACGTATTTTTTCTGTGGCGCATCCCAACCCATGCGCAACAGAAAGGTCAAATTCTGTGGCGCATCTGGCCCATGCGCCACAGAAAAGTCACCAGAGGATGCAATCCAAACATTGGTGGTGGGCCCCACCTTATTTCTGTGGCGCACCATGCTGTGTGCGCCACAGAAAGTAGGCATTCAGTGGCACATGGGACCTCTATGTGCCACAGAATGTGAAACTTTCTGTGGCGCACCAGCTTAGGTGCGCCACAGAATCTTTTTTTGTGGCGCACGGCTCAATGGTGCGCCACAAAATGTGGATTCACAGAAAAGCTATTTCCTAGTAGTGGCCTAAGGGGTTATTATTATACCTGAGTGAACCAGGGAGTCAAAAAATACATACGTAGATACGTAGCTAGCTACAATGAATATTTTCGAGAAAAAAAAGCTAGCTACAACGAATTAACACTGTTCAGAATTCAGGTCCGCCGGTTGTGCAACCGCTGGATGAACTGGCTAGTAGCTTCGTCTCCTGCTACGTAATACAGGACAGGTACTTGCTCATCCATGCATGTGCTTCTCCTCAGTGAATTCTTCTTCTTTCCTGCGATCGACGGTGTATATATATGCATGATTGCTTTGCCGTGGTTGCTTTGCTTGCATGAACCTAAGACCACATTTCTATTATGTGGAGGAGAGATAAGATGAAAAAGATAAGAAGTGGGGTCTCATGTAAGACGCAAGCTCTACGCGTGCTCCTAAACAAAAAAAATAAATGAGAGGAAAGAAAAAGAGAGAAATGAAGAAAAATGACTAAACTAATTGCCAACTTTATAGTCAACCCTATTGTATAAGTGGTTGATAGTGTTGGCTACATGTAACGTGGCGATCTTATATACTCCCTCCGATCCGTATAAGTGTCGCCAGAAAAGAACAAATCGCGTACTACTTAATAGTACAACTCACGACGGTTTTTTGAGATCAGAGGGATTAATATGCAAGCCTCTCCCTCTATCCATATTATTGCTGGATCAGTACTACTAGCTGCCGATCGATCTATCTAGAGCATCTTGCTTGGCTGAATAATTGGCTTGGGTACGTCCAGATGGTTCTCACTCTCGGCCTCTCTCCGACACAAATAGGCCAGCACCGGATAACCAATTAATGGACTACGTAACCTACGCTGCCAGAAACGAGAGCCCATGGTTGGTTTAGTGACAGGGCACATGAGTTGCTGCAGTGTCATGTCCGGTACTTGTAAATTGTAATGATATGATACACGTCGTGACCAAAACGATGCCATGCCACCTGCCATTGCTTAACCACACACATCCGTTCATCCTCGATTATTGGCTATTGGTTTGTTTTTGTTTTGGTAGCACGCAAAAAAGAGGCTTTCCATTGCAGGAGAGGCTGGTTAAACCATGAAAGGAGTAAGAGGAGTGTAAGGTGGGACCACTCGTACGTCGTGCATAAAATTAGTAGTGTAGGTGTTTATAAATTTTTGTATAAAATTGGTCAAAGTTCTAATATCTTGATTTAGGACAAGATTGATATGCTTTATATTTGGGAAAGAGGGATTTTCGAGCTAGCATTTACTACATGTCACGTGTAGTGCATTTTACAATATTAACATTTTGGTGCGAATTAATTCTGTTTTGAACTACATCATAATTCTGAAGCGCGACAATTTTTATTCCAGAGAGCTGAAAATGACATTGCCTCCCTCCTATCACCCTGCGTGTTGTTTCTTGCCAAATTCTTTTCGAGCAACTCTGGTGCGTTTTTTTTCTTTTACGAAAAGGAGTGTTAAATCTCCCACCTATAGATCTTCAGATGCACACAGTCGATAGATGTAGAGTGTGCTCCCGATATTGCAGCAGATGCATTGACACGTCGACCCATAATCAAGTTACCTTCGAACCATGGTGCAATCATTTAATCCGCGTCGTCGAGCTTACAATGTTGACGTGCCGGCAACAAAGGAGAAAACGAACACCTACCGTGGCATGAGCCACATGGTCGACACTTGGAGATAGCCATGACCAGGAGTTGTGTTCCCTGGATTTAGATGGCTTGAATCAGTCGTCGAGCTTACAATGCCGATGTGCCCGCGACAAAATGAGAAAAAGAACACCTAACCTGGCATGAACCAGATGGCTCACACTTGGAGATTTCCATGACCACGAGTTGGCTTTCCCTAGATTTGATGGCTTGAATTGAGTCCGACTGGAGTCCCTACCGCGGAATTATGCCCCGGAGCCATCTCTGTTGCTATTATCCATTAATTCGATGCTTGTGAAATGTTTAATCTAGAACTTAATTCAGTCGCCACATACATAGTGAAATAAATTCTCGGCACAAGCAGGAACTACACTTGGTTGGCTAATTTTTTTGGAAACTTTTTTTTAGAGATGCCACGTCCACTTACTCAAACAACGCTTGTCCAAGGCAGTTGTTGCTGAGCTTGAGATCGTAGAAGCCATCATGATGCCTCGCGAGACAGAAACATTGCCTCCACTAACACAGAATAATCCATAGATGTTGTATGTATGGTTTGATCCTCGATGATTTGGGAATTCAAATGAAGATTGGTTCTTAGGGAAAAGTAGCTAGACTCCGAATACACACAAAAAAAATGGATGAAGATTTTCCACTGTGCAATTCACTGTTCATTCATGAAAGAACAACGTAGAGCTCAGGCTTGTTGTCTAGACTCTAGAGAACGTGTGGCAGTGAGGGGCACATCAAGTAGCCATAGGAGTGAAGTGCAGAACTGACCAGCCTCGCTCACGGTGGGCTAGTAGTGTCATCACGCGTTGAGCTGATCCATGGTGTCAGCTAAGCTAGCCAGCGTGCAAGTTACTCGCGTTCGTTCATCAGTGCCACCTGTCGCATGCACAATGCCTCGTCAGCATGAAGCAATTGAGCAAGCTCGCGTGCTCCCCCGGCCTCGCAACCACGCCGACGTGTCGCTATAGCTGCTCGCCGGTGAGGCCCCTGATGTGTCGCCACGTGTCACACTGCCATGTCAGCATCAATTGGTCGATCGTCAGTCAGTCGACTAACCAATGCAAATGCTCAGTGGCGTGGAGCTCGCCTCTCTGCAGTGCAGGTTCACTGCATGGTGCATTCCTCTGCCGACTCGCTCAACACCACGATCGCGGAGAAGAAAAACTCATGAAGAGCAAAATCACATGTTAATTAGTCATGTGCTCTACCTGACATAACACCCGCCACCCTGTCTGGTGGAGCAACGTACACGTGGACAGAGCCACAGCCAGGAGATGGATCGTTTCAGTTCCCACATCAAGTTCGGATCAATCGATCGATCAGCTGGGCCATCGACACCTCTTACCCTCTTGATATATGATCTGCATTATTCTAGATTCTCTGTCTGTTACTTCTTGATTTGATTCACGAAACTGACCCATCATCCTAGCTTAGCTAGGACATTGACCATATGTACCCATGCAGCCTCTCCCTCTCTATCCATATTATTGTTTGATCATCGTACACCTAGTTATTATACTGTTGTTTCTTCCGATCATGTGAAACTGATTGATTGGCTTCGGTACCTCCAGATGGGTCTCCCCTCAGTCCGTCTCTCCGACACTGACGAGTCACCACCTCATGGCCGGAGAACCAATCCGCCGTCGGCGTACGCTTGGTGGGCCCCACAAGACGGCATCCAGGCCGTTCCGTCAGCCCTCCATACGCCGACGGCATGCGCCCCGCTATTTTTTCAGTTCCTCATACGCCGACGGCTTTAACGTCGGCCTTTGCATGCACTTTTGTTTGAATTTTTTGAATTTTTTAAACTTTTTTATTTTTTCTATATCGAAATTTCTAACTCACCTACATACTAAATCTCCAATTACACATTTAATCATAGATCAAAGTAATTACGCTGGTCAAAGTTCCCGTTCGGTCACCCATCCTCTAATTGCTCCAGCCCAAGCACGCTTAACATTTGAGTTCCTTCAAAATTAGTTTCCAAATGAGAAATGAGAACTTACTGATACTTGTATCATATCAATCATATTAACCCCTGAGTTATGATGTTACACTTTTTCATTGTTTAAATTTAAAAAATTCATTTGAATAAGTAACAATGATTATGTAATCGTATATTTTGAATAAATGACAATAAAATTAATTTTACTTTTATTTCTTTTTTACATTTAATATGGAATAATTCATATCTTTAATTCCGTTAATCGAAATTTAAAAATAAAATGTCTATGTCAATTAGAAAAATGAGAGTAATTCAAATATGACATCCATATCATCATTTGCATTGTATAAACATCGATGGTTTTAGAAAATTGATTTCTTCCGATGAATAGTCATGTTGGCCATTTTGACTCTTTAAAAAAAAAATCAAATAAAGTGAAAAAACCCTCAAAAAAGGTATCCTTTGGCATTGAGTTATTTTATGTGTACTAGTTTCTATTAAAAATGATAAACTTCTTTTTTATAAATTGTTCAAAAAAATGTTTCGCAAAAAGGTTTATCATCTATAGACATGTATAGGTTTCGCGCCAAATGACCAAGTTATGGCCATCACTGTGCCATAGTTTGTGATAATGTGTCCATATTTGAAACATAGGTGTGTCTTTGTATGGCAAACATTGTTGCCAAAAACAAATTCCAAATTATTTTTATAAATATCATTTTCCATTTTTTAAGTGCCAGAAATAACTTTTGTTATGGAGGAAATACCAAAAATATGTTGCAAAAGGCACCCATCTTATTGTCACAAAGGGTACTACATATTTTATGGATAATACCCAAGCATTAGGAATTTTCTCGATTTTCACCTAATTATTTCTATTTAAATGACTTTATGCCGATTTTCCAAAAGTAATTGAAATTGAAATACAAGTGTGTGATAGTTTGGTCTAATTTTTAAAAAAAAATCATTTTTAGGTACACAAGTAGTGACTTTATCACAGAAACATCGATAGTTTTGAAAAATGTGACCCCTTTCAATGAATAGGCACGACGGTCATTTTGACCGTTTTTTCACAAAAATAAAAGAAATTGAGAAAATACTCAAAAAATGAATTCCTTTGACATGGAGTCCTTTTATGTGTACTAGTTGCTAGCAAAAATGATAAACTTGAGTTTTGACAAATATTTCAAAAAAATGCTTCACAAAAAGATCTATCATCTATAGATATGTATAGCTTTCGTGTCAAATGATCAAGTTATGGCCATCCCCATGCCATAGTTTGTGATAATGTGTCCATACTTGACACATAGGGGTGTCTTGGTATGGAAAACATTGTTGCCAAAAACAATTTCCAAAATATTTTAGTAAATATCATTTTCCATTTTTAAGTGTCAAAAATGACTTTTTAATTAAGCAAGTACCAAACATATGTTACAAAATGTCATGTGCATGGTGAAAAAGATTTTATGGATGTCATATTTGGACTCCTCTCATTTTTCTAATCGATTTAGACATTTAATTTGTTAAATTTCGATTTACGGATTTAAATATATAAATTATTGTTTGATCATCGTACACCTAGTTATTATACTGTTGTTTCTTCCGATCATGTGAAACTGATTGATTGGCTTCGGTACCCGACACTGACGAGTCACCACCTCGTGGCCGGACAACCAATCAATGGAGCAGGTGCCCTACGCTGCCAGAACTCATGGTTGGTTGAGTGAGAAGACACAGGAGTTGTTGTAGTGATACTATCCAAGTGTGACCAAAACGCTGCCATGCCATCTGCCATTGCTTATCCACACAACCATCCATGTTCTATCTATGGTTTTGGTTTGGTTTAGTTTGGTTGGCACATAAGAGAGGCTCTCGATTTTACGATAGGCTATGTAATCCAGACGAGTGTAATGTGGGGCTACGTCAGCCTGAAAGTGGGTTCCACCGGTCAGAAAATCAATTAGAACGCACAAAGTATTTTTGCTACGCTATTACTGAACAGTGGTTGTATTTTGCGAAAAATTCACATCTTGATGGTTTTTTTAAAATCCTAACCCCACTTGTGGTGACTTCTTTGCAATTTTCTCTCCGGGATCAGCCATCGTGGCCTTATGCCAAGTCTCGAGTTCAACAAAACAAACAATCAGGCAAAGGCAATCATCATCAGTCGCATGAACACTCTGGAAAGCATGTGCTTGAATTATAACTAAGTATGCAGCATGAAAGAAATGTACTAGCCCGTTCGATCTCAAGCTACACACCTTGTTGCAGCTTCATTGCAGATCGATTGGCTCCGGCCATTGTCAGTTGGATCTCTCTAGAACGATCGATCATATATCATCTCTCCGACAATGGTGAGTCAGCAACGTCTGGATGGAGTAAGCCAGCACTCCTCCCTGCCTGCTTCATGCATGTGGCGTGCTGTGTGCCCAAGTGGACTGGACAGAAGTACACGGGAGGATGCGATGTCACGTCGTACTATCCGAAGGAGCTAGTATGACCAAACGGTAGCTGCTGCCAACTGGCATCGTTGCTTAACCACGTACACAACAATTTTCCCTCCATCCATCCATAGATTGGTTTTGGTTTGGTGATGAAGAAAAGAGGCTTTGCTTTTTGAGAGACACGGTGTATACCACCACAAGGGTAAGAGAAGAGTCTCTGAGGTGGGACCGGCTTAAATATGCGTCGCAGAGAACCATTGGTTTTGGTTCGCTGAATTTTTTGTGGGGCCGATCAGTATCTCTCTCCATGGAACCGATTGTCTCATTTCTTCTTCTTCTTCTTTTTCTTCTTCTTCCTCTTCATGTTCTTCTTCTTCTTCTTTCGGCTAGCATGTTAGGGAGTGATGAGGACAGCCCCGCTCCACAACTTAGTCACAGGTAAAAATCCGAAGTTCTCCCAAACGCCCTGCTCTGTATTTCCGGGTGAAGTGGAGGGTTATGGTGGTTTGGAGTCATATGTATCACACGGCCATGTCAGTATCGCCCGACGTTATAATCTCAATGTCCATTTTAGTGGCAAACTTTGAAGCTGGATCTCTTGACTTTACCACCCTTACTTACCCCTGACTTTGGGTCACTGACAGGTATGGCCCACATCCCGTGAGTGGTGGGTCCGATGTGTCAGTGACCCAAAGTCAGGATCAGGGTGGCAATGTCAAAGGATTCTTTTCCACAAATTTCATTGTGGTTCTAGATGTATGGCATGTTTGGTCCTAGCTAGATTTTGCCACACTTCTCTTACCAAGTTGTGGCAAGCCAAAAAGTAGGGTGAAAAAACTAGTCGCCACAAGTGTTGGAAAAACTATGTATCAATAACAGAGGGGAAAGCTACAAACAAAGTATGGCGTGAAACAGTTGGGGACGTGAAATAACCTTAGCCAAAAATGAAATAAAACAGCTGTGTGCATCCTCGTGATGCAGAGGCTGGGGATGTTCCCCATTTCTAAAAAAAACTTGTTGCAAAGTTTTGGTTATGTGTGGTTATGAACGAAACATGTCCGTAGTATGCTCTCGCGTGACTCAGCGTGTGCTTTCCACATCATTGCTAGTAGTTGCAACGGTCTTTGCCACCTGCCACCTATAGCCATGTCAGCATCGAACCTATCTAGCAATCATTTCAGACACATTGTCGGCCTTACAATGCTGATCCACGTGTCCACAACAAATAGGAAAAAAGGAACACCTGACATGAAGGCACGAGCTAAATGGCGTGACACTTGGCAATGGCCATGACCAGGAGTTTGGTTCCCTGGATGGATCCTAAATTAGGATGAGCGTCGTCCCTACTGTTGCATTATTGTACTTGGTGATGTTGATGCATCTGAGTAAATTATAGTGTCCACAAACCGGCAAGAATAGTGATAGTCATGCGCACATGATGCATCCGACCTGTCTATGGCGTGGTTCTTGTGCCCATCTCGTTTGCTGTTAATATGTTCATTAATTTGATGTTGGTGAAAATTTCAGGATTTATCTTAAGTCAGTCGCCACACAGCGGGAGAAACGATTTAGTACTCCTCACACAGACTCTAACTGGCTAATAAAATTAATAACACTCCCCGGCCTATTTTTATTAAGAAACTCTACTTTGTGAGAATCACCACTCGCTACCGAAGATTGTCGGTAATGAGCTTGAAGATCGAAGAAGCTACCACGACACGTCGAGAGACAGGAACATGCATCCCCTACAACTAACACAGAACAGTGCATATATACGTTGTGTTTGTGGTTTGACATTCCTCGATGAGTTAGAGGTACGTACCCAAATAATGGTTAGTTGCTATAGAAAACAAGGCTCGGAATTGCATTATTTTGTACGAACACAGTACTGCTGTAATGCTGAATTTGGATTAACCTGCATTAATGCATTATTTGCGTTTCAATTCGTGTGCATTACCATTCAAAAAAAAAGTATGTGCATTATTTATGCTGAATATGGAAGAACCCATTGGTTGTTTCCAAGGAATTGCTAGCTAGCTAGGACAGTGACCACGCGGCACGCTGGGAATGGGGCGAACCCCGCACCGTTTCCAGCCCACACCGCATGTCACTAAGCTGCTTTCCCAGTCCAGGCCAAACCAACGAAATCTTTTTTTAATCCGGCCCGCCCCGCCCCACACAGGTTTTTAGACCCGCACCGCACCGCCCCGCAAGGAAATTTCGGGGCTGACACCATGGACCCAACCTGTGGCTACTCGTTGGCTCTTGGCTGCTACTGCTAGCTTGGTGATTTAATTCAAGTTTCAAAAAGCTGTAGAGTGTGGAAAAATATGTAATATACACCAGATTAAAATCTCAAAAGGCTCATAGTTCTCCGACATCTGAATGCTACTTTGCAATTAAAAAATCACAGAAAATTCGTAAAAAGGATACAAGCAAAATATACACCAATACATCTTGGAAACCATGAAAAATAGATAAATCATGATTCCACGAAAATCCCTAAGAACTTCTCCAAAATTAAATTACAAGTTCCAGATATCATTTATTTTCTTCATCCAGCACAATTTTTCAACAAAAAAAAAATACAGAATCTATCATGATAATTCTGCTCATATATACCAGTAGATTCCACTGCTTGTCCAAGATTAGATGCATAGGAATATAGCAGAGCATATTCGCTGACTGTACTGTACTTACTTATGAAGTACTGTAAAAAAGAACAAAGGCTGAGCAAGCTAGCTCTACGGGATGATAATTTTGAGAGTAGTACTGTCCAGCACAGGGTTACACTTGACACATAATTTCGCG
The DNA here is from genome assembly GCA_947311845.1 of Poa pratensis. Classification (NCBI taxonomy): domain Eukaryota; kingdom Viridiplantae; phylum Streptophyta; class Magnoliopsida; order Poales; family Poaceae; genus Poa; species Poa pratensis. Next base: position 3,044,274 of record CAMZMU010000043.1, read on the forward strand.
TCCAACCATTTGTAACCAATACACAGCCACTTGACATCAAAACTCTCTGCCAGTACACTCTCTTCTAGATTTCTCATGGCCATTGACCTCCATGGTGAAACCCTCGTCAGTTTAATATCTGTAGAATAAAGTAGCATGGTTACAAAGCTCAATGGTACAGTACATATCATACTAGTAATGAATCATTACTTCCTCCAACATGCTGCAGACCAAAGTGTAGCATCTAAAGATTAGAAGATTTAAGTAGCATGCTCTGAATAATGTACCAACAGTTAGCAATAGTACATGTATTTCTCTTATATACGTACTGTATATAGAGTAGTACTCCAATACCATACGTATCCCTTTGTATGAGCCACAGGTGGGGCTTTTCCACCTCTATATCAACACGTAACCCGAGCCCCCAAAGGGGCATCGCTTCTGCCAAACCCTAAACACCAACATGGTATCAGAGCTGGCTCTTCCTCGAGTCTAGCCGCCGCCGCCGCCACTTTCTGCCACCGCCGCCGCCCAGATCACAGCCAATAAACCTCAAAGACAAAGGCAATAACCAGCCGCCGCCGCCCTCCGTTGCCACCGCCGCCAAAGCCAATACACAGAAACAACAATCTGCCGCCGCCGCTGCCTATTGACGCAGCCGCCGCCAAAAACCACAAACCAAAACCCTCCCTCCCTCACAACCACGATCGGCACTGCCATGTCTTCCTCGACATCTGTCGTGCTACCCGACCTGGGCTCTCCCCCGTCGGAAAAGTTGAACCGGGACAACTATTTGTTCTGGTCTGCTCAAGTCATGCCCTCCTTCCGAGGGGCGCGTGTTCTCGGCCTGCTCGACTGCAGTGACAATAAAAGAACTGCCAATGGATTGTTCACTGGATGTAGATGTGAAAGAAACAACATAACATTGTTACAGAGAAAAAAAGGCACTCGTGCACACAAATAATTCACGGATATTAGCATAGAGAAATGTTGGCTCTAAATTCAATTATATTTGGGAGGTAAATCGATCAAATAATGTCAATAAAAGGCTAGCTCTAAATCTGAAGGAAGCCAACGGAATCTGTAATAGAAGGATTGTCTCAATAATAGAAGGACTGTCTCTAGCTCTTCTCATTTTGTTGCCAGTATGGGCAGCAGATGATGCTCACAATCAACAGTGTTGAAGCTCCGAAGTGGGTTAAATCGAAATTATTATTGTTATGATTTATACTGTGGACGCCCCATGATGTTGTAAATTAAATATGCCAGGTAGTCTATCTGTTTGCCCCTGGGATGATTATATTTGCAAGTGTGTAGGTTCGTTCCTTTTGTAATACTCTTCTCTACATGTTTCTTGTTTAAGACTTATGTTAGGACTGGAGTAGCCCAGGCTTCCTTTCGCAGTTGCCGACCGAGTTCTTCATTATTATCTCTTGTATAACCCTTTGGTGTTCTCTGCATTAGCGTGGTATGCCCATGTAAACTGTTGCTTTTATCGGATGCAAAATGAATTTCCTTACCTAGTTACCTAGCGACAACTCCAGCCGAATTTATCACCGGCCGGCCAGGTGATGTGCCTACTACGCTACTGGTACAAGATCTCTGTACAACTGAGATTCTAAAGGACGTAAAAATTCATAGGAAAACCATGCAGAGCACAAATGTCAGATCTACCTCATGCTTCCTCCCAGTTGCCAGGTCTTCAAAACAGTAACACTGTATATTCCCGCTCAGCTTCAGGATCCTGCCTGTTTATCTCCCATTGGATTTGTTCCTCGTGCTCCAGCAACACCAAGATCTTCGGCTGCAGCTCATGACCAAATCTTTCACCACCTCTTCAACTAATCCCTTACCTGATCTGCACTTCAAAAGATACACACCAAACATACTTCAAGTCGAGGTAACTCCAACATAAACCACCACCAAAGCATAGCGCAAGCAATCCTCACCAAAGCATAGCGCAAGCAAGCTGGGCATCGGTAAGACCACCACCACTCGCTAAGCACCGATAAACAGAACACGTTCCACCGTGATGAGGACCTTCATCTGCCAGATCTTGTGCAACCAGAAACCCATCCACCTTGGCAAGTGAGGTAGAGAGGAGTTTGTCGTTGACTGCACGGCCTCTCATCTCGTTACCCAGCATATAAGTAGGCTTGGCAGCAAAAATCCATCTTCCGCCCGTACTTGATGTGCTGAGAGACCTCGAAGGTTTATTCATCTTCTGCCCGTACTTGATGTGCAGAGAGCTCTCCAAGGTTTATTTCAATTCAAGTGTGAGGCAGAATAGATACCGAGTGTGCAAAAAGCAAAAAATAAATTCAGCTACAAAATCACAATCAAAACATCTAGCTCTTACCACAGAAATTTAAAAGTTCAAACAGGAAAATATTGACGGGTACTCACAAATGTACACATTCTCAATACCCATCAAGACACAGAAATTTTCATTAGCAAAGACAGTTCAACTAGTGAGCAGGGCCGGAAGTCCAGGGCACTGCAAATCTAGCAATGAATCATATGTTGCCACTTCATTGACAAATAAAGAGATCTATTCCCAGTCAGAGACATGTGTCCATACAAAATTAAGCTTGCATCAGAAGTAATTGTTGGAAATAGAGATATACAATTGGACCATTTTCATGTAAACTCCACATGATCAACTCAATCTATGTTAGGTAAATATGTTCATGTTCCAAGATTCTGATTGAACAACTTTCATTTTTGGAAAGCTTAAAAATACAATTGGCATGTATATCTAGACATAAGCATTCTCCATTGTTAATCTGAAGATAATTACAGCAGATTTTTCATGAAAGATTTGATCACCTAGCATTTGGTAATACACTGAATGCTTATGTATGATTTAGAAAGTTAACTTGAAGCCTTTTTTCCCTATAATGTCTAGAGCTGATGTTCACAATGGGAATAAAACAGATATAAAAAACTTATATTATAGTTGCAGCAGCTGGCAAATACGTGCTATCTGGGAGCACCTCCATACCATTAAGGAAAACTCTACTAAAAGAAGTTGCTTCTAGTAACCTCTCTTGCTTTCTGAATCTGCTCTAGAAGAAGAAACAGTATCAGCACCAAAACCATACCGAGTTTAATCTGCCATTCAATGAATCTGCTCTAGAAGAAACAGTAGCAGCTGTGACTGAACCACATCGGTTAGCCAGACATGCACTGACTGAACCACATCCATACAAGTTCAGAGAACAGAGACACACAACACACATGGCAGTCAGAACACCAAACTGTTCTTCAGTCACTCTCCAAGCGTGGCAGGGACGTTACAGCCATGAACAACATCATTTACCCAGCAGCTTGGTGGCTGGTAGCAATTTATCTCGGCGTCTCTGTTTCCTGTAGCCACATCCCAGTGCGTCGGCGATCCAGTAGCAAACAGTGAAAAAAGAAGATAACTTAAACATTGTAACATGTATTCGTACAGCAAAACATTTGCCCAAACATTCCTCCTCTCCCTCTGTGAGGAACAATTTACTGCAAAATTGCTATGGAGCTCTGGCATCCATCAAGAAAAAAACATCTATTTCTACAGCTCAAATGTTGTCTCCCTTTGGCACCCACCCAATCAACGAATGGAATGCTGTTTAACCTCAGCAACAAGAACTAGAAGAAAAATGTATTCACTTAGCTTGGGACGCAATTAATTTGTTACAACAGAAAATCAATCCAGCAGATATACCTGATCAGTTCAACCACACTACAGTCAGCAGTGTAGCCTTCCTTCGAACTGAACCAAGCTGCAGGGTAGGTATCCGGCTGTTCCAGGCATGCAGAGAAAGGGCTGATTATCTATATCCTCACCTTTTATATATGGAGTGTAATATTATCTATATCCTCACCTTTTAAAATTTAAAATTTAAAATGTTCAGAGTCCTTAATTATTTTATAGGAACTGAAGAGTTGTTTGCTCAAACCTCATTGTGTAGCTTTCTTTGCCCACCACATGGATAGGTAAATGAGACATCGACAAATCATGTAGATGGTTTGCTGGCAGGATCGCTGAAAAGATGGCTTAACTGCCAGCGGATGATCGACCAGACAGAATGTAAATCTGAAACAAATGACATAACACTGTTACAAGATACATGGCTCCGTCGTTCGAAAGTAATACCCAAAATAATAGCAGAGAGCAATGTTGGCTCTACACTATTCTATTTGAAGGAAAATTGATTGCTGATTAATCTACATGGTTTATCAATAAGAAGATTAGCTACAATACATTCAGTTAAAACATATAGTTCTTGGCGCATAGATTCAGAAGTCCGTGCAGCACAATACTGATGGGGATCCAGGAATGTACATACTCTCAATACATATGGGTGGTATGTTGACTTATTTCCCTGAACTGATAGCAAGTTAACAGATCATGGACTAGAAATATGGACCTTTTCATATATGATGAGAGAGTAACTCCATGCTCTAAGCTGCATTCTTCTACTAATTTCTTAATCTCAGTGGGGAACACCATACCACTTTTATCAATTGCAGGGACACCTGGATAATAATAGCTTTATGATGTGCCAGTGAAAATAATAGAATTGTTGCAATGCACTAGCAACTAATTTGAAAACAGAAATTTGTTAAATAACATGGCGCGAGGATGAACAAGTTCGGAAGCAAGCCATGGTTTCTTCTCTACTGAATAATGACATTAACATATCAGGATTCAGAAATAAAATTATCAGTTTCATCACTTGCTAGCAACGACCAAACCAGCATCTAACAGACATACAAGAGCAATAAACCAACACATAGTTACCATTTTCATAGCCCACCGTTGGTTCATGTAGATCTGAATCTAGCAGGCACTCCCCCTTTGCAAGCGGTTGCATAGTCTTCAGCGAGGTATGGTGCAGCTTCATTGTGAGGGGATATGTACTTCTCCACGAATACCTTGTCGGTCACTGTGACTGCAGGATAGTAGGTCCTGTGACGATCTAGCAATCCATTTTCCTTGAGAAATTTCACAACATAGTAGCGGGGTCTGAGCCGGCCCTCTAGGCTAAAACAGAGCAATGTCGGACAACGAGCAACGTATGCGGGTTCCAACCCCACCTCAGAGATAAGGAAATCTGATTTGCTCCGCAGCATTTCCTTGGACAATGCCAGCACCATCGGAAGCTTCGAAACAGCAATGCCTACCTCGGCATCCGACCACCTGAGCCTGTTCTTCAAGTACTCCACTTTGGCTGCGATATTCTCTTTGCCGAGGCACGCAACAGCTCACAGCGCGTGCTTGAACATCCCAGACCCACGGGGCACGCCAAGACCTTCGGTGCAAGCCACCATCTCCGGGAGGCGGTCTGGGTTGGTGCCGAGTAGCCATGTCGCAGTGATGCACAACTTAGTAGTATCGCAAGCACTTAGCCCACACTCCCGCAGCAACGCAACATTGGGCTTGACCACTTTTTCGAGGCTGCTTCCGAGGATATTAGTCCTGCACCTGAGTACCTTGCGAAGGTTCTCATAGGATCCGAAGAGTGACAGGTAGTAGGGTAGGGTGGAGACGACGGATCTACAGCGGAAGCTACCGGGGACGAGCGAGACGAGGAGCGCGATCTGAGGATGCGACAGCCCGAGGCCGGTGAGCCCGACGAGGATGTGTCAGGTATATGACCTGAAGATACCCTTTGGAGGGTGAAGATGAATGCGGTGTCACTTCAACGGCTAGGATCGTTCCACCGCGGCACGAAACTGGTGACAAGCGACCTCTCATAAGACCAGCTGTGCCTGGCTTTACTTCATTGATTATCTATCTGAATGCTTGTAAGGGAAATCCCCAAATACCTATACTCTCTATACTCAAGAATCCACCTCGCGGAGCAATTTCCCGCTGAATCCTTTGTGTTCTTGCCTGTTTGTGTGATTTGAGTGATTAATTAGCTAGTTCTCATGTCGATTCTCGCTGGGACCTGAAAAAATTGGTATCAGAGCAGTCGTTCTTCGGAGGCGATTTCGTTTTGGCGTGCGTGGAAGGTTGGGTTCTCCTCTAAAATCCCTTCCCACCCACCCAATTCGCGGCGGCGGAGCGTTGGGCGACGGCGGCGCGGGTGGCGGTAGATCCCACATCTGGGAGGTCGACGGCGGCGGCTTGGCGGCGGCCGCACAATTCGAGTACAGATCGGTGAGTTCGTTCGGTTGCTGAGGATCCCTTCCTTAGTTGTAAAATTCCGGAGACGACTATCGATCCGTGTACTTTTGGAGGCGTTCGCGAGGCGTCGGCAGATTGAGGATGGGGCGTTCAAAACAGGGCGCGGACAACGACGGCTTAGTTGCTCTGCGCAACGAATTCATCGAGCACCGGCAAGAGACGGAACAGATGCGGGAGGATATTGCACAGATTCAGACGGATGTGGGCGCCATTCAAGTGCGGCAAGACAAGGTGTTCACGGCAGTCGACAGTATGCAGACAGCAGTGAGCCGAATGAGTGCTCAACTCACAGCGATGTCTCACGCAATCGAAGATCTGCGTCCAGCTCGTAACGACTTGCATACAGCTCGTGAAGATATCCCCGAAACATCAAACCAGAATCAGAAATCTCCAACTTTGCAAGACAAAGAGCGTGAAGAAACTGAAGCATTACGCCAACGTCTAGCATATGAAAGAGACAAGACAAAAGCAATTGAATTCCTCACTAGTGCACCACTCCCTCCAATCAACACAGGACGCAAATCAGCTCCTCCTGGTTTTCCGGTTGCAGCGCACCTTGCTCGGGGTAGACCGGTGACACCCACATACCCAGCAGCAAAACCACCCAACACACCTGTGTTTCACAACTTTCAGCCTCCAGATGTGCGGCGTCAGTGGGAGGGTTACTACAGGAACTATCAAGATGAGATGCGTGCTCAATTTCTGAAGAACATAACAAAGGGTCCTCGTCTTGACTTCCCTCGTTTCGATGGCGATAATCCGGTGGGATGGATTCGGCAATGTGAGAATTTTTTTCAAATGGCTGCCGCACCAGAGGAATTTAATGTCAGTCTGGCTCAACTGTACTTTGTGGATAAAGCAGATGTTTGTGTAAAGTTTGATAATACGATTGCTTAATTGATTCTGCCGGCTACATGGGTATATAAAGTACAAGATAAACCGACTCAAACTAGGAGTTACAAACCGACTCAACCTAGGAAACTTAGGGCTCAAGTAATAGTCTAACATCCCCCCGCAGTAACAACGGGAGGCTCGACGACGTTGAGACTGAAGCGAATATCAATGAATGGTGTTGGTGCAAGCCCCTTAGTGAAGATGTCGGCGAACTGTGATGTTGTAGGTACATGAAGAACTCGTACTTGGCCCAAAGCAACCTTCTCCCGAACGAAGTGAATGTCGATCTCAATATGCTTGGTACGTCGATGCTGCGCTGGATTGCCTGACATATATACTGCAGAAATATTATCGCAATAAACCACTGTTGCTTGATGCATGGGACGATGAAGCTCCTCAAGTAATTGGCGCAACCAAACTGTTTCAGCAACTGCATGGGCGACAGCCCGGTACTCCGCCTCAGCAGACGAGCGAGAGACCGTAATCTGTCGCTTCGAAGACCAAGAAATAAGATTGTTACCAAGATAAACACAGTAACCTGAAGTGGATCGACGAGTGTCTGGACAACCAGCCCAGTCAGCATCTGAATACGCTGTCAACGATGCAGGTGATGATGAGTTTATATGGAGACCGTGATCAAGTGTGCCTTTGACATAACGAAGAATGCGTTTGACATGATTATAGTGGGGAACACGAGGATCATGCATAAAAAGACAGGCTTGCTGCACAGCATAGGATAGTTCAGGACGAGTAAGTGTGAGATATTGAAGGGCGCCGGTTAGACTACGATAGAGGGTGGGATCATGATAGACTTCACCGGCGGAGGAGAGTTTCGAGGTGGTATCTACAGGAGTGCGAGATGGTTGACAATCTGTCATACCGGCCTTGTTTAGGAGATCAACAGAGTACTGACACTGAGAAAGAAAGAGACCGTTACTATCACGTGTGACGGCGATACCCAGAAAATGATGAAGAGGACCAAGATCAGTCATAGAAAATTCTTGTTGGAGAAGAGAGATGATGTGTTGAAGAAAATCAGAAGAGGAAGCGGTAAGAACAATATCATCGACATAGAGAAGAAGATAGGCAACTTGATGATTAGAGTGGTAAACAAAGAGAGAATAATCTGAACGAGAAGGAGAAAAACCTATTGTTTGAACAAAGGTAGAGAATCGTTGAAACCATGCACGAGGAGCTTGTTTGAGACCATAGAGAGACTTTTGGAGGAGACAAACATGATTGGGAGAGGTAGAATCTTCAAATCCTAATGGTTGTTGACAATACACAGTTTCATTAAGAGAGCCGTGAAGAAAGGCATTTTTAACGTCTAGTTGATGAATTGGCCATTTAGAGGACACTGCAATGCTAGAATAGTACGAATAGTGCCAGGTTTAACTACAGGAGAGAAAGTTTCATCATAGTCTATACCTTGTTGTTGAGAGAAACCACGACAAACCCAACGAGCTTTATACCTAGAGAGACGTCCATCAGAGTGAAATTTTTGTCGGAATACCCATTTACCAGAAACGACATTTGCATTGGGAGGACGTGGAACGAGCTGCCAGGTGTTGTTAGAGAGAAGAGCGAGGTGCTCCTCACGCATGGCAGCAGCCCAGTTAGGATCGAGAAGAGCAGATTTGTAAGATTTAGGGAGAGGAGAGAGATTAGTGGTAACATGCAAATTAAGCTTTTGAATAGGTTGGGCAAAACCAGATTTTGCGCGTGTGCGCATAGTGTGCTTATTGTTTGGTGGAGGAACGGGGACAGCACATGGTGGGGGAGCAAGCGGAGATGGAGAGGATGAGGCGTCCGGCGCAGCGGAGGATGCGGACGTGGAGGTGTGCTGCCGCGAATCTGCCGTGACAGAGAAATCTCGCGTTTGTGTTGTCGTGTCAGGGAAATCGTGAGTTTGTGTTGCCGTGGCAGGGTTTTGGTGCGGGTGTTCTGTCGTGGCAGAGATTTCTGCGTTTGTGCTGCCGTGGCAGGGTGAGCGGGTGGAACATCGGCAGATTGAGATGCAGTGGTGAAAAACGGAAATTTGTTTTGGGAAGGAGATGAGTGGGATGCTAAGGTGGGACGGCTGTCTGGGATCGAGCGAGTAGAGAAAGGAAACACCGTTTCGTCGAAGGTGACGTGACGAGAAATATGCACACGACCGGAGAGAATATCAAAACACCTATAGCCTTTATGTTCATCGGAATATCCTAAGAAGACACATGGAATAGATCTTGGTGAAAGTTTGTTAAGTGATGTAGCATAAATATTGGGAAAACAAAGACAACCGAAAACTCGAGCTCGGAGTAGTTAGGGTGAGACAAAAAGAGAGAGAAAAAGGGTGTTGTTTTAGGATTGACACTTGATGGGCGTATATTTAGTAAATAAGTAGCAGTGCGGAGTGCTTCGGCCCAAAATTTGGATGGCATGGAGGATTGAATAAGAAGTGTGCGAATAATATCATTTATTGTGCGGAGAGAGCGTTCAGCTTTGCCATTTTGGGGTGATGTGTATGGGCAGGAAAAACGAAGGAGAATGCCATGTTGGAGAAAAAAGTTTCGATTTGCAAGATTGTTAAATTCTGTACCATTATCACATTGTATGAATCTGATGGGAAGTAAAAAATGAGTTGCAACATAGCGTTGAAAGTTAATAAATATGGTGTGCACATCAGATTTGTTTCTTAGTGGAAAAGTCCATGTAAAGTGTGTGAAATCATCCAATATAACAAGATAATATTTGAAACCAGAAATACTTAAATTGGAGAGGTCCACAAATCACAATGTAGAAGTTCAAAAGGGAACGTACTAAAGGAGCTAGAAGAGCTAAAGGGTAGCCTAACATGTTTTCCTTGTTGACATGACTCACAAAGCGTTGAATTATGAGAATCTTTAGTACAAGGGATGGAGAAATCACTAAGCACAGAGGACAATGTGACACTATTGGGATGACCTAAACGCCGATGCCAAAGATCCACCGTGGCGAGCATGGAAGATGGAGGGGCAGCAGCGGGAGCACCGTGGATGGAGTAGAGGTCGCCGGAACTATCGAAGCGGGCGATCTCCGTCTTAGTTTGGAAATCCTTCACAGACAAGCCAAAAGGGTCAAACTCGACAGAAACATGATTATCAGTAGTAAAGCGACGAACAGAGATTAAATTTTTGATAAGAGCGGGTGCAACTAAGACATCACGAAGGAGGAGTGGTTTGGTGGTGGACGAAAGTTGAGTGTGACCGACACAGGAAATTGGAGTGGAGGAACCATCACCAAGTGTAATCGAGGAAAAAAGAGATGGAGTGCATTGTGACAGCATATTATTGGATGAAGACATATACTAGATGCACCAGAGTCAAAGATCCAAGCAGTACCTGTGTTACCTTGGGCAGCAAAATTGTTCATGGCCTGAGAAACGCAGCTTGGTCCCAGCTTGGGGCGGGGGCAGGTGACGGTGCTGTTGGCGGTGCAGGAGCTGGCGCTGATGGTGTTGCCGCATACATGGGGTACTGCATCGGTGGGTAGTAAACTCCAGGGTCAGCGTGGTAGAGGGGCATCGGCATCGCGGCTCCGTAGGAGATCGGCGAGACAGCAGTAGACGGAACAGGGCTTGGAGCTGCGTAGTATGCTTGAGCGGGTGGTCGCATCCCCGGTTGCCACGCGCCGGAGTATGCAGGAGGGGCGCCCGCGGGAGAGGGTGTAGTCCATGGCATTGGCCAGGCTTGGACGAGGCCCGTCCACGGATCATGAGGAGGACGCCACGCTGGTGGAGCTGGTGTTGATGTCGCTGGAGGGGCCGGTGTTGATGTCGAGGCCCCAGGTAACGGTGCCAGGGGCGGTGTTGCAGGTCGAGGCGGCGGTCCAGACCGCGGGGGGAAGTACATGGGGTTCTTCCCGCGGTAATTGGGACTCGGGCACCACCCGGGAGGAGGTTGCGTAGAAGACCCTGGCGCTGGCGCTGGCGCTGGTGCTGGCGCCGCCGCTGCCGCGGCAAGAGGTGGTGGCGGCCGTGGTGCGGCGGTGAAGACGTGGGGCTGCGCTTCTTTGCGGGCGAGCGCATCGGCAGCACACTGAAGGAGGGAGCGCACCTCAGCAAAGGAGGGATACGGCCTCATGAGAGGGATGAAGGCAGCCTGCATCTTGAACTCATCACTGAGCCCTTGGAGAAGAATATTGATGAGCTGGCGATCTCCCACGGGATCACCCAGCTCACGGAGCTCGTCGGCCATCATCTGGAGTCGCTGGTAGTAGACGCTGAGGGAAGAGGCTCCCTGGACGGTGTTGCGGATCTCGGTGTTGAGGTTGTTGATCCGAGCATCGACGTTGTCCTGAAAAAGGCGGCGAAGGGCGGCCCATAGTGTAGCTGCAGTGGAGGCCTCCCGGAAGACAAGGTTGAAGATCTCGGTGGACACCCGCGAGTAGATCCATTGGATGACGGCGAGATCATCTTTGACCCAGCGGGGATCATCGGGGCACGGGACGGAGTCGGCGGCGACGTGGGCGCGCAAGTTGCAGCGGCCAAGGTGGACGCCGAAGATATGGCACCAATGGTAGTAGTTGTGGGCTGCTAGGTCTAGGGTGATTGGTATAAGCGATGTAACATCTGAAATTGTGTTGGCAAAGGAGATTGGGGTGGCCATTGGAGGGTTTAGGGCTAGAGAGGAGGACGATGATGAATTGGGGGCGGCTTTGGAGGCGGCCAGGGCGGTGCGCTACTCGAAGTAGCCGGGCGGCGGCGGCGGCGGTGGAGGGGGTGGTTTCGGGGCAGTCATGCCCAAGGATCGAAGTCTGATACCATGTAAAGTTTGATAATACGATTGCTTAATTGATTCTGCCGGGCTACATGGGTACATAAAGTACAAGATAAACCGACTCAAACTAGGAGTTACAAACCGACTCAACCTAGGAAACTTAGGGCTCAAGTAATAGTCTAACAGTTTGGTTACGTCGTTCTGGCTTGCTCAAGCAACAGTTGTCATGGAGCCAATTCAATGAAGAAGTGGTTCACCGATTCTCTGGCCACAGCTCATACGAACTGACAGAAAAAATCAATAACCTGCGCCAGAACAATATGTCAGTAACTGCTTACACTGATTTGTTTGAAGAACTAATGGCTGATGTTCAAGAGGAAAATCCCGAGCTCTCCGAAGGCTGGTTTGTGAAATGCTATGTCAATGGCTTGCGTGATACAATCAAAGCTCAGCTTCGGCCTTTACATCCGGTTACTCTGACTGATGCTTATTGGCAAGCAAGAGACATGGAGAATTGTCAGCCGACTAAGAGAACATTTGTACCTTCCTTCCAAAGATTCAGTGCAACCTCCAATTATAAACCGTCTCACATTCCAGTAGTGAGCAAACCGCCAGAAACAAACCAGGGTTTGGCAAAACCAAAGAAGTCTACTGATTGTTGGCGTTGTGGAGCACCATATTTCCCAGGACATAAATGTAAAACCATCCCTGTCTTAAATTATATGACAACTCAAGAGGAACAAGATAATCAGCAGTCTGATGAACAACTGCAACAACAGCAGGAGGAAATGGATGATTCACCTGAGCCTGATAAAGGAAACCTCATGGCAAATGTAATGCACATATCACTGCAGGCATTAGGGGGCCCAAGAATAGAAGCATCACCTTATGTGAAGATATCCATTGCAGGCAAGACTGTGATTGCTTTGATCGATTCAGGAAGTAATGCATCGTTCATCGATTTCAAGTTAGCCACTCAATTGCAATGCACCTTGGAAGCATCAGATACTGCACACATTAAGGTAGCTGGAGGAGGTGAGCTAGCATCTAGCTCGATTATCAGAAACTGTTATTTCTCTGTGGCTAAACACAAATTTGTGGAGGACTTCAGAGTGCTGAATTTGCCTGATCACCCGTGGTTCTTGGTTGTGACTGGTTGAGTAGGCACAGCCCTATCTCTTTTGACTTTCACAGGAGGTTGTTCACATTAACCAAGTTTGGGAAGTGGCCAATCACCTTTCCAACTTGTAAATCTCATGATCAAGTACTGGAAGTGTCAGCAAACAAAATGGAAAAGATACTGCTTAAAGGAGCCACTGGAGTAGTCATACAGTTACAGACACTGTCTGTCACAGCTGAACCAAACAAGAGCACATCTCCTGAAATACAAAACCTTCTTTCCGAGTTCGCTGATGTTTTCGCTGAACCAACTGGCTTACCCCCACACCGCTCTTGTGACCATGCAATTCCTATCAAGGATGGAGCAGTTCCACCGTCTTCTCGTCCTTATCGAGTTCCTCACAGGCAAAAAGAAGAAATGGAGCGGCAAATCAAAGACTTGATTGCTAAACATTTCATCAGACCGAGTCAGAGTGCATATGCTGCACCAGCAATTCTAGTGGACAAGAAAGAGACTGCTAAACGGTTGTGCATTGATTTCAGGAAGGTAAATGCCCAGACCATCAAAAACAAATTTCCAATTCCAATAATTGAGGACCTCCTCGATGAATTACATGGAGCAGCAGTTTTTCCAAGTTAGACTTGCGCTCCGGTTATCATCAGATTAGAATGAAGCCAGAAGACATACATAAAACAGCATTTCGCACATTCTGTGGGCATTATGAATACCTGGTCATGCCGTTTGGGCTATCAAATGCACCTGCAACTTTCCAAGCCCTGATGAACCAAATATTTCAGCATTATCTGCGCAAGTTCGTCTTAGTATTTTTCGATGATATATTGGTTTACAGCCCTGACATGGAGACACATATAACTCATCTCAAGATCGTGCTCCAACTACTGCGTGCCAATCAGCTATTTGCAAAAGAAGCTAAGTGTGTGTTTGCTGTTCCTCAAGTAGAATATCTGGGTCATGTCATATCAGCAGCTGGGGTATCTACGGATCCTAAGAAAATTGAAGCTATAGCAACATGGCAAGTTCCTGATTCTGTAGCTAAGCTCAGAAGTTTGCTGGGTTTCGGTGGCTATTATCGCAGATTCATCAAAGACTATGGTCTTATTTGCCGTCCTCTATGATCTTCTCAAGAAAGGACAATTCAAGTGGCTCCCGATTCATGACATTGCCTTTGAGAAATTAAAACTCGCTCTTACAACGGCACCAGTCCTAGCGTTACCTAACTTTTCAGAGGAGTTCATCCTTGAGACAGATGCCTCTGGTACAGGCCTGGGGGCTGTGTTGATGCAGAAGGGCCGACCGTTAGCATATTACAGTTCACATCTAGGTCCACGAAATGCAGCAATGTCTGTGTATGAAAAGGAAGCCTTAGCCATTTTGGAGGCATTAAAACGGTGGAGGCACTATTTCTTGGGAGGAAAAATGGTAATCAAAACTGATCACCAGTCTCTCAAATTTATTTCTGACCAACGAGTCACAGATGGTATCCAGCACAAACTCATGATGAAACTTCTAGAATTTGATTACTCAGTACAATATAAAAAAGGGAAGGAGAATAAAGCTGCTGATGCTTTGTCGCGGAAGGACCACAATCTTCTACCTATGTCAATAGTCCAGCCTACTTGGTTACAAGAAATTGCTGATAGCTATGCTTCTGACGCCACAACTGCTGCCTTAGTACAGAAGTATGCAGTTACACCACCTACTCCTGATGCTGTGCATACTTTTCATCAAGGCATTCTGCGGTTCAAGGGTCGAATTATGATTGGCAACAATAAAGATCTTCGAGAAAGAATCTTCACTGCACTGCATTCATCTGCTATAGGTGGCCATTCAGGCATGCGAGCCACATATCAGAGAATCAAACGATTGTTCCATTGGTCTGGCTTGAAGCAGTGGGTTGAAGCAAAAGTGGCAACTTGCCCGGTGTGTCAGCGTTCTAAACATGAAAACTGCAGTTATCCTGGTTTACTGGATCCACTTCCCACACCAGACATGGCTTGGACTCACATTTCTATGGACTTCATTGAGGGGTTGCCAAAATCACAAGGAAAGGAGGTAATTTTGGTAGTTGTTGATCGACTTACTAAATCAGCTCATTTCATACCTCTAGCACACCCATATTCAGTGGAGACAGTTGCTCATGCTTTCATTGATAATATCATTAAGCTCCATGGACCACCATTATGCATTGTATCGGACAGGGATCGCATTTTTACTAGTAACATGTGGAAAAGTATCTTTAGTTCCCTTCAAGTCCAACTACGATACAGCTCTGCTTATCACCCTCAGTCGGATGGCCAGACTGAGAGGGTGAACCAATGCTTAGAAACATATTTGAGGTGCATGGCTTTCGAGGAACCCAAGAAATGGTGTTCCTGGTTGTCACTTGCTGAATTTTGGTACAACACCACCTATCACACAGCTATTGGTATGACACCATTCCAGGCTCTCTATGGGTTTCCTCCCCCATTGATCAGTGAATTATCTGCTGGCCCTGTGGATTTGGATGCTCTCTCCTTCTTGGAAACTAAACAGCAGATTCTGGGTAAACTAAAGCATAACTTGGAACAAGCTCAGGCTCGAATGAAGAAGTATGCAGATGCAAAACGCATTGATCGCACCTTTGAGTTGGGCGATATGGCTTATCTGAAGATGCAGCCGTATCGCATGGCAGCGTTTGGCCTGCGTGGCGCTATCAAATTGCACAGCAAGTACTACGGTCCATTCCGTGTGATTCAGAGAGTTGGCAATCGTGCTTACAAGCTGCTGTTACCCGATGGAGTGCAAATTCATCCAGTTTTCCACGTTAGCCAGTTAAAGAAGCATGCTGGCACTCATGCACTGCATCACTACCACTCATAGCTGATGATGGCAAAATCAGGAATGAACCAGAGGCTGTTCTCCAGACAAGACAGATTCCTCGTAACAATGTAGCAGTGGTGCAATGGTTGATACACTGGATGGGATTGACACCGGAGGAAGCAAGCTGGGAAGATGCGGATTTCATTAAAAAGGTATTTCCTGCATTCTTCAAAACAACTGTTGCTTCTTGGTTCGCACCGCAGCTGTGCCTTGAGGACAAGTCACCTTCCGAGGGGGAGGCACTGTCAGGTATATGACCTGAAGATACCCTTTGGAGGGTGAAGATGAATGCGGTGTCACTTCAACGGCTGGGATCGTTCCACCGCGGCACGGAACTGGTGACAAGCGACCTCTCATAAGACCAGCTGTGCCTGGCTTTACTTCATTGATTATCTATCTGAATGCTTGTAAGGGAAATCCCCAAATACCTATACTCTCTATACTCAAGAACCCACCTCGCGGAACAATTTCCCGCTGAATCCTTTGTGTTCTTGCCTGTTTGTGTGATTTGAGTGATTAATTAGCTAGTTCTCATGTCAATTCCCGCTGGGACCTGACAGGGTGGGCCTCAGGATTGTCTCCACGCCGGCGTAGAGGAACTTGGGGTCCTTGGCGATGAGGGCGGCGACGTCGGCGCCGGAGAGGCCGAGGCCGGCAAGTAAGGCGAGCACGGCGTCGGGCTTGGTAGGGGACTTGAGGTGGGAGAGCTTGGTGGAGGCCTTGAGGGCCTGCGCTCGGGTGAGGCCGCAGGCGTCGATGAGATACTCCTCGAGGGCGAATCGGGGGCTGGGGAAACGGCGGGCGCCGCGGCGGACAGGAGGCGGTGCAGAGATGCTATGGGAGAGGTGGAGGGAGCAGAGAGGATGCGGGCGAGGATGCTGCGTGGGAGCATGGCGTCGCCGGCGGCGAGGGAATGGGGAACCGTGGCCGGCTGGTGCGAGTGCGAGAGATTCGAATCGTGAAGATGATTTGCTTCTGGGTCAACCTAGACAACGACCAAGTGGGCCCACGCGCCAGTCTCTTGCGCGTGCTGTACGGTGTAGAGACTCTGGCCATAGGACCGACCGATGCGATGAACTAGACAGAGTACAGCTATAAACTGCTCAGAAAAAGAAGAGTATAGGAAGAATGAGCCATGGAGCCCAGTGTCACACAAAAATAAAAATGGATCCGTAAGGAGGGAACAAAAAACTTGGTTTTGATCCCACATTTTCCTTTTTTTTTGGTGGAGACCATGGATTGATACTATATTTTGTGTATTACGAGTTTTTTTTTGGGATTTCAAATTGTGGTTTTCCAATTTGGTATTAAAAAAATGCTCCAGGGAGTCCGAGCACCAAACACACTTTTTGACATTTAGGATAGTTTTCTTGGAACGATTACAAGAAGATTTTGGTCAAACCAAAATTCAAATACTTGCTCCCATAATGTTTCCTTCACAACTTTTGCCAATATTTTGTTCAGCAGAGGCTCGGGAAATGTCAAGCAGTATTTTGGCTACCCAACGTACAGTTGGCAAGTACTCCCTCGGCCCCAGTTTAGGTTGTGCACTTTTTCTCAATGTCTAACTATGACCATCAATTTGATCTACGAAATATGAATCATATCTCACGGAAGTTATACCATTATATTCGTATTTGAATAAAATTTCTAATGATATAATTTTATAACACTAGTAGGAAAAGGCTTATAGCCACCAGCCTACCGCTGGCGGACGGGCTAGTTTCGGAGCCCGCCACTGGTTTTGCACGTACCGCTAGCGGACGCCCACTATGCCCGCCAGCGGTAGTAGCAGGAATTTGCGAGGAGGTGGGACAAACTACCGCTGGCGGACAGAATCCGTGCCCGCCAGAGGTACTAAACGTACCACTGGCGGACGCTATATAGTGCCCGCCAGGGGTAGTTGCCTCGGCTGAGCCCAAAAACTAGCAAATTACCGCTGGCGGGCGGCTAAATCGTCCGCCAGCGGAAAGTGCAATACCGCTGGCGTGCACCCCACACCGTCCGTCAGGGGTAAATTTATCACAAACTATGTGTTGGGAATTGACATATAACTTGGTCATTTGGTTCAAAACTTTATAGATGTTTATACATGATAGTGCTTTTTGTGAAGAATGTTTCTGAAACTTTTGTCAAAAATCAAGTTTTACGAGACATAACTTGGTCATTTGGTTCGAAAATAAGTTGTACGAGACATATTATTAAACAAACATTGCAACTTACGCAGACAACAAGAAAAGTGGTAGTAGCGACAACACAACATAAATTGAAAAAGGAAAGTCATCTGCCATCGACACAGCCTCCTGCATCATGCACTCTTCCTCTTCGACGATGCTTCACCCTTGTCCTTCGACGACGCCGCACCCTTGCCCTTCGACGGCGCCGCCGCTGCAGCAGCTTTCTTGCTCGCTTCAGTCGGCATGAAGATATCATTTTCATCCTCGCTCTCCTCGACCCATAAAATCGGTTTACGAAGAGCATCCAACATATCTGCTTCACTCCTATATGTTACCTTCTTCTTCTTCTGCCACCTAGCATGCAGCCTCAGAAGTTCTTTTTCTATTTCCTTCCAATTCCTACATGGCCACCCATGCCTAACTAGCTTCGCTGATAGCTCACGGAGATGAGGTGGATGACTAACAATATCCTCGAATGGGATCTCCTTATTGTCTACCTTGAACTCGGCCGTAAACCTCAAAAGTAGTGCCGACATTCCTCCCGGGAAACTACCATCTGAAGGAAATCTCGACATGTTCAAGTGAGTGGACTAGAATGCTTACCAACCTTAGTGCGCAGGGGTTTTTATAGGCCGAGATGAGAAGAATTGGCGGGAGAAACAGGCGGGAGATAGGCCAGCGGGAAAAAAGGGCGGGAGGAAAAGGGCGGGAACGAAATGGCGGGAACAATTGACCGGGAAACAAATTTTACTCGAAAAAAAAACCCATGCACTAGTCGTCTTCGTCAAAGACGACTAGGGCTTATCGTCTTTGTTAAAGCTGATTAAGTCTTGTCGTCCTTGTTAATGCCGACAGCTGCATTTTTGCCACTTAAAAAAAGAAAACTGATATTTATAAAAATTATTTGTAAAATTATTTTGAAATACACACATGTGATTGAAATGTTTTTGAAATGCAAAAAAGTTTTTGAAAAGATAAAGAAAAAAATGCCAGCGGTATGCTCGGGCCACTTACATGTGGGCCCCGTTCGCAGTCTCCAGCCTCTTCTATCCAAATGCCAGTGGTGATGAAACTTTATAGACGTTTATACATGATAGTGTTTTTTGTGAAGAATATTTCTGAAACTTTTGTCAAAAAACAAGTTTATCTTTTTACATTGCAACTAAGTACACATAAAATGACTTCATGCAAGTGGATATATCTTTTTGAGTGTTTTTTCACTCTATTTATTTTTTTTACGAAAAACTGTCGATCGACATGGCCCAGCAGGACTATTTCACCAAAAGAGGTCAAATTATCTAAAACAATTGATGTTTCTATGATATAATCACTGGTTGTGTACCTTAATTAAAATGATTTTTTAAAAATTGGAGACCAAACTATAAAACTGTTGTAGTTCAAATTTGGATTAATTTCGAAAAATCAGCATAAACTCATTTAACTAGGAGAAATTAGATAGAAATGAAAAAAATTCCTAATAGTTGGGGGATTATCCATTAATTTTGGACTACTCCTTGTGATATTTAAATGAGTGCCATTTTGCAACATATTTTTTGTACTTGGTTCACAAAATAGTCATTTTTGCCACTTTTAAAAAGAAACTGATATTTATAAAAATAATTTGTAAAATTATTTTGAAATACACACATGTGTTTCAAATGTGTTTGGAAATGAAAAATGTTTTTGAAAAGATAAAGGAAAAAATAGAAAAACAGAAGAAAAAAAACCTTACCACTGGCGGACAAGGCTGTTGTCCGCCAGCGGTAAGGTGGCCCCAAAAATTATAAGCCCGGGCCCACCCCTTCGCTCTCTTCTCACCGCGTGCGGCCCCAAATCCCCCAAATCACCCCAACTCCCGCGCCGCCCCATTCCCCACGCCGCCACCGCCCTCCTTTCCGCCGCCCACGTACGCCGCCGTCGTGCACGTCCCCGAGCGCCCCGTGTCGACCCCTGCACCACCGTCACCTCCTACATTGACCCCTGCACCGCCGTTTCCTCCTACATCGCAGATCAGCCCGCCGCCCCATGGTTCGGCCTCACCCTCCCCTTGTTGTATCTAGCACCCACAAGCTGTTTGTGAAAATGTCTAGCCCAATTTGTGAAGTTCAAAATTAGTTTTTAGGTGATTGTTTAGTTCAAAATGGTGATGGTGGCTGTGAACGCAGTCTTGTGATGGTGATTAATTTGTTGTGCTTGTGGTGGTGGCTGTGATTGCGGCCTTGTGGCTATGTATGAAATGTTTGCAGGTACCCTAGAGACCCTTGAGATTGCCGGAATGTTGATTAATTTCCATTCCAGCAAATTCGGGTGCTCCATATGCCATAATTTTAGCAAAGGCCATGCCGAATTTTTTCGTGAAATTTGGCATGACTTGCTAAAATTATGACATATGGAGTAACTGAAGTCATTTGAAGTCTCAAATGGTTTCATGGGTATATGCAAACTTTTCATCACCACCCAAGTGAATTTTTTCTTATAGTGTTGTTTTACTAACTACGATTTTTTGTGTGTGCGAAGATGGCTAACAATATGGAGGCCGGGACTTCTCGAGGTGGAGTCAACAAGGAGCCGGAGGATAATTATTTGATGATGGTTCGGAAGTCAATCGATGCCGAGCTGGATGCCGACGATGACGAGACCACATCTGGTCATGGCGGAGGTGGCCACGAGACCACATCTGCTGGCGGCGGAGGTGGCCACGAGACCACATCTGCTGGTGGCGGAGGTGGCCACGAGACCACTTCTGCTGGCGGCGAAGGTGGCCACGAGACCACATCTGCTGGCGAAGAAGGTGGCAACGATACCACATCTGCTGGCGGATCCCAGCGTGAACGTAAGCCAAGGCGCCCAAACTGGCTCCCTAGCGGTCGACTGACATTTACGGAGGTGAATTCAGATGGGATTCCTACGCAGCCAAAAAAATATGCAAAAGGGTATGGCTTAGCCTTGGGATGCATTGTGCGGGACTTCGGCAACATCAACCAGAAGAACATAAGGGATAAAGAGAACTCACTTGTGGCCACACTCCTTATTTCCAAGTTGCACGCATCGTACTCTTTCCCGAAAGAGTACGACGACAATGATATCAAGAAGAATATCGTAAACACATACGCCCTCGGCAAGGCATCCTAAGAAGAACTAATAATAAGAGAGGCAAGATGGCATTCACCCACAAAGTGGATCTAACCTGCATCAAGAAGGTGCATGGCAGTCCGACGGACGCCTGGTATGTCATCTATCTAATGCAGCAGTTCATACGGAGTCACCGAAGACTAGGATTTCCAGTTGTTATGGATAAATGGTGCAAGGAGCTGACGAAAACCACTGATGCTGATATCACGCAAGAGTTTGCTCTAATCCAGAAGTCGTTTGCTGCAATAATCGTCAGGGATGTTTGTCGTGACACGCTACCCGGGTTGTTCTACTACCAAGGTGCAACACCATCTAACGTTGATCTACAAAATCGCATAGCACAACAGTGTGACTACAGGTCATTCAACTCTTTGAATGGTTCTGAACCGTTCCCGCCGAAGCCAATGTCAAAGCCGACCAAGATGATCATGAAGTGAAAGGTGTGTTGTCGATTTAGTACTCTTGTTAAATTAAATTGCCTAGCTCTAGTTTGCACCATCTCTCTTAAATTGCCTAGCTCTAGTCTTCCAATAATACTTCATTTTTTACAGTGCCGATGATTAAAATGATGTGGCGCACTATATGAATTTGTGTGTCCAATCTATTATATGAGGCATTCTTTCGAGTTGGCTTAGTTTATTTGTCTACTTTGTTTATTTCTGCACGACATGTGAACAATTTAGTTGCCTAGCTAACATTTCTATTTGCCTTTTGTGTATACAGATGAAGAAGTGGGAGAGTATCTAAGGAGGAGGCGGAAGATAAAGACTTGAAGCCACTGAAAGAGAGCAACAACAACCGGATGATCGAAACCAACTTCATCGCGCCCTCTCTTAAACATTGTGGTTCTCTATATATTTTATCTGATGTATTTGTGTATGACAACTTATTTTGGTACTACTATGGTTTGTAATGCATGTGATAATGAACTAATGTATTTGTGTATCACAATTTGGTCATTTGTATGTGGAATTATTGTTATTTTGGTCGCCTGTACTTGAATATACTGTATTTATATTCGATATACTGCTGGAATATGATTTTCTGAAAAAAAATAATACCACGAAATAATACCGCTGGCGGACACAGAGGCGTACCGCTGGCAGACAACGCTCCCAGAACCCAAACCAGCGACTAGTACCGCTGACGACCTTGGTGGCTTACCGCTGGCGGACGCTTGCCAGCCAGCGCTGTGGCAGATGACGCTGGCGGGCGGAAATTGTGCCCGCCAGCGGTAACCAGCTTTACCGCTGGCGGACGGCCGCCCGCCAGCGGTAATTGTTACCACTGGCGTAATGATCGCTGGCGGGCGCCCGCCCGCCAGCGGTAGGCCATTTCCGTCCGCCAATGGTAGGCCTTTTCTTACTAGTGTAATGATTGACACGTGTTTCATTGATGAAATTAGTGGTCAAAGTAAAAGCATGCAGAACTACTCCCATTTAGAGGCCACACATTTAGAGGCCACGACATTGCATGGATGTTCTAAAATCATATTCACCCCTTACTGGTTCTAAAGTAGCAATGATCGTATCATATGGTTTATTGGCTTCTACATAAGCCTACACCATCCAATATCCAACCAGATTTAGCAATGCTGGCACGAAACGCATTTTATTTCACGAAATTAACAGGGGTTACATTAGCAGTAACAAATTACACGAGCATTCGTGTGGCAGCAGCAGTAGCAATATATAGCAGTAGAGGTCCTGGAAATGCCATCCAGAGAGGTAAACCTTGAGACCCCATGGGCTCTCACAGCGATTAGCAACTCTGGACCGTTGGATCGACCAGTTACAGGGTGATCTGCGCCGTCCATTTCCTGCGTTACTTATTTTACTGCCTATAGCACTCACTGGCGCTGGGTCCAGGCACTAGCGGTCCCGCTTCGCAGAGTCACACCGCGTACCCTCCTTGGTGCAGCTTCCGATCGTGTGCGCGCGCCGGCCGTGGGGTCGGGACGCGTGTCCGAGCCGCATTGGTGCGCTGGGCTGAAGGGTGTGGGCTGCCAATGGTCAGCTCAGCTCGATCGCTGTTATGTGGGCCTGTCCTCGAGGTGGCCCGCCTGTTAGCCGCTGTGGTTTGCTCGGCGGACGGTGCAGTTGGTTTTGTGGCACCGCGTAAATATCTGCATCGTGGGGTAGTATCGACATTTCGCGTCCAAGTGGATGAGCCATGCCGCCGTCCTCCTCGCTGTTGGCTTCTCCATAGCCGTCGGGTACGACCTCTACAGTCACGGCCGCCCTATTCCTCGCCTCGACTCGGGAGAAGAGCTCGCACGCCTCGCTTTTCCCCTTGGCCTCTCTCTCCCCTCCTCCGCTCCTCCTCCCACCCACTGTTTCGTCGATGGAGCTTCAGATGCAGGTTCAAATCCGCCGCCGCTACGCTGATCTCCGGCGGATCTGACGCGATGCAAGCCTTGAGTCGTCGATGGAGCCCTAGGCGCCGCCAATCCCCTCGCGTTTCCTTCATCCTCCTGCCGCCGCCACCCATGCCATCTCCTCTCGGTGTGCTCACGCCGTGCCGCACCCCTAGAGGCGAGATAAGAATAGCCCGTTGCGCGCCGTGCAGTCGCCGGGAAGAGCGGCTGGAGGCCGCCGGCAGCGGCGCAGCCCCGGCGCTCATTTGGCCTCGTCGTGGCCAATCTCTTCCCCTCCGCCCAGATCCTCTCCCTTCTCCTCCGTGCCAGGACGTCCCTCGCACCACCGCCGCAGCCGACATCTCTCTCCTCGGCGTCCAATGAAAGGTGCAGGACCAACACCGCTCGCGCACTCCTCTGCCGCCACCACTCCCTTCTCAGGTTAGAGCTCCCATCGTCGGCAGCATCATGTCATCGCCGGCGCTGGATGGAGCGCAAGGCCGCCGCTGCGTCAAGCCGATGCAAGATGCTGCTGGCCCACACCCCGATTCGCCGCCGCTTGGAGTCGCTCGCTTCCTCGTGGTGTCACCTCGCCGCCGGCAAGAGTCACCTCGGCCGACGTGCCCTTCGCCAGCGCCCAGCAAGGTACCTTCCCAAATTCAAATCCCTTTTCCTCATGGTTGATTGTTGCTTGCTGCGCTGCCGCTTGATCTGTGTGTGCTTGCTTGATGTAGGTCTACCCGTGGATGTTGGCCTTCCGGAGAGCGCCCAGAGCCTCCATGGATGAGGGCAAGGAGGAGCAAGCGCGGGGAATGGCACACTGGCGGCGGGCCAGGCTGCCACCGCTTCTCTCCCTAAGCGAGATCGACGCCGTCCTCCACTGTCCTTCTCTGCCGCAGGGTCAAAAACCATTAGGGCACTGACTACCAGTGCAACTGTCTACCCTCCACCGCCTCTTCTTCTACATGGAGGGTTCCATCCAACAACGCAACCAATTGTTCGGTCCTGAGACCAAATGGAAGGTAGAATATATGATCTTCAGTCACGAGGTTGATTCAGTTTCATGCATATTGAAATTTCAAATCTGAATACCCTTATGTTTTGTTTCAGGCTTACTCCTTTAATTAGGTAAAACACCATGAACATGAGATGAGTTGGGATATCAATGGATCTAGGTATTCCCTTTTTTCCTTCGCATTTGATCTCACGTGTTTTGTTAAAAGATTCAGTAGTAGCTCCTACCGTATAAGGTTTAGCATTAAGTATATTTCCATATGGTTACTTTTAAATCGTAACTAATTTCTGATACAAAAATGTATTTGCAAGCAGCGAGGTTAAGGGCCATATTAGTAGCAGGTCTCAGATCAAATGCTTTTATGTATTTCTTTTCTACAAATCCCACAAAAACTTATTCCTTGCATTATTTATTATACTCTAAAACAAAGCATGATAAACAGAAAGGCACTAATTGTGGTCTTTCCATTGGCTTGATTATGGTCTTTCCTTCCATTGGCTTGATTATGGTCTTTCCTGGTTTAAATATCCATGGATGACCCAATTGTGTAGTTTCATCATCATTTTTCTTGCCAAAGTTAACTTTCTTATTTGTGAATCTTGAATTTGTTTGATCCATTTACCAGTTAATGTTGTACTTCCTCTTATATATATATCTGTTGAGTAGATGAAGTAGTGGAAATATTGAAACTTGGAACATCTGGCCTTGCAGGCAATCCATCTTATTTTTCTGTCCCTGCTCACCTCCGCTTTCTCCTACGTTAAAAGCTATTGAAATATCCCTTTATTATCGATTGATGTGAGCCAGTCCCTATACCTGTCTATCTATATGCTTACTTCCGCTTTCTTATCTTGAGACTTGACCAATCTATCTATATGTTTACTTCCGCTTTTGCATTTACCTGTCGAGTAAATATGTTCAGAATTGTTTTCTATTATTTCAGGGACATCTCCCTTGAGAAGGCAGCGGCGAAGCCTTAATTTTCCATTTCCTTGATGCCACAATCCTCGAAGAAATTACAGGAAGGAGGTGAGTGACCTGGTTTTGACTATAGAAAATCACAATTTGCGTGTTTTATGTTTTTTCTGAAGTTTCTAATCTATGTCATTTCTTACAGAAACGCCTACATGCATTTTTTAGCTAGCGCTGCACACATCTTTTTTGTGTTTGGGCTGTAGATAGGTTGCTGTAGCTATGTATGCATTGTAAAAATAGTGAATCTGTTTGACCTTCCTGTTTTGTGAAATATCTCAGTCTTGCTTTCTACTATTCAACACAGAATATATGCTTTCTACTCCTTTGGGTACATGTGGAGTTGAGTACTAAAATAGAAGCAGTTGAAAGGCACGAATGAAAATTCAGACATTCCCCATGGCTCCTCTTAGTCAACTCTGTACCATTTCTAGCTTATTTGTTAACGTTATATATACCATCTATATTCAAATTTGGCATTCCACTAATATTGGGATAAATTAACAGGGTTTCCAACAAAGTATAAGTTGCAGTTGCAAGAGGAAAGGCGTTTTCTTTGTCATGTTGGCTTCTGCTCCAAGAATATATTTTATTGTACACTAGACAATCTATTCCAATTGCATATTAAGTCTGGTGTGTTTCAATATATTGGATTTTGCCCATGGGTCGATTTTCAGTGACGGGGAAGGATCGTCCTATGTAGTTCTCCGAACGAGTTGCTTCCTGAAGTATTACAGTGCGCACACCGTCTTTAGACCGAGCATTCTGTAATTTTGTGGTTCTCACGTCTATAGGTTCATTGCTGCTACAACTAATTTTCATTGCTCCTCACGCGTTTGTCCAAATTTAGGAGATCATTTGGATGATTTTTATTTAGTGGCTTTGTCTTATTAATGCCCTTTTGTCGATAATTTCATGTCAGGCCAGTCTTCCTATCTATATGGTAGTGCAAAAATCCCTGGCACGGCTTGCCAGTGAGAGAGAGGGATGAAGAAAAGGGAGGCGTAGATGGAGATGGAAAGGGGAAATTGTGCCAACGCAAGATGCAAAGCTTCCAGGTAGTCGACTAGATCCAACTGCGTATCTCAGATAGAGAGCTCCTCCATGACCAAGCTTTGTTGAAGCAGGTCATCCTTTTGTGGATTACTTTCCCATGAGTGAAGAGTTATCTCACCATCTTTATTTTTCCCTAGGTCTTCTTCCGATTGTTTTTTATATTTGGATTCTGCAGCTAGACATGTACCATGGATGAGGTATGAATAATTTTTTACTTTTTGTTTAGACACACTCAGTACATCCATCTTACTACTAATTAACTAAGGCATGTTGAGCCAAGAAGTACATGTTTTTGTTTCTTCTAACGGTCTTTCCTTATGTTAATGCAGCCCTAACATCACTAAATTCTGCTACGCTTCCACTGGCAACGAGGGTAAGTAAATCAGTGCTTTCTTTTAATTTTCTAATTATTTTTAGAAATACCATCCAAACATTATTTGTAAGCATTGTGGTTTGAGTTTTTAATTGTGCAAAACTTCCTGCGTGCCTCCTGATCCCCACCACTGCTTCCTTCCCAACGCTCAACAGGAGGTTCATGCACCGCCTCTTGGATCGCTGTTGCCTCCTCCTCGGCGCTGATCGAGAGGAGCACGAGGTGACACAAAACTGCTCTAGATGTCGAGCGCGAGCCTACAACAAACTGCACCGGAAGGTATATTTTGTTTTCACAATTAAATTTAGCTTCACCACAAGTTAAAACTGGAGTTGTAATAGGACTGTAAGGTAAAATTGAATGTATAGCAGCACTCTTTACTTCCACATGTGGCCAATTCGTAAATCATCAATATTAGACATAATTCTGTTTGTTTGGGATCCTTCCATTTGACCATTGTATGCATGCTTAAAATGCTATCGGCTTTGGGTATGGAGAGATGGCAGACTGCTACATGACATATCATCATTGGCCTCAAGAATTTGCTCCCTCAAAGTGGCAATTTCAGTGTGCTTGCGTAACCATCTCTTCTTGATTATGAATATGGTTCACTATGCTTAGGACTAACCCCGCATTCCTTATTATGTGAATTATATAATGTCTGGTGTGAATATTGCAATTCAGTCTTTATTTAATATTTATCTCAACCACTCGAGCAGTTTTTTATTATCTGAATCATCGATGGCTATATCTCACAAACAAACAAACAAACAAACTCAACCACTCGAGCAGTTTTTTAATATTTATGCTTCACCTACCTGTTTGCAAGTTTCGTAATTTTCCTATAGGTATGCTCAGTGTGTAACAATTCTGAACATGCTTGTTTGTAATTACAGAATCTTTCCCATGCAAAAAGAAGGATTGTTTGTTGTGCCTCGAAGAGGTTCCCAGCATGCTCGGCAAGGTCGATCTTGATAAGGTCGACGACATACCAGCAATGGCAATGTAAGTAATTTTACATATTTCTTCCATGCATTAAATTTGTTTGGTTGATTGTGGATTCATGATTGATTGATGCCTGCTACCTGCAGTTTGGTCATGTTTTCTCGTGACTTTCAGCAACGGCAATTTTATTGTGCCAGCACAAACACTACGTCTTGTGCCTGGAGTGAGCAATATGATCCTGATTTCCTAAGATTTGTGTTTTGTCTTTTAAGTTACTTTTCTGTAAATTGGTCCAACAAACATGATGCATGAGGATCAGCTCTGCCTTGGTCATAGATGTACTTCTTTACACTGAACCATTTGTCATATTATATCTATTTTTGTCAACTGTTAACCTGACAAATGGAACTAAAGCTTATGTTCTCATGATGGTTGGATTGTAGTCAAGATTGTCAACCTAATAACATAATTTTTATATATCTTTTTGTTTCCTTCCTATCGAAGTAAACAAAATTTCGCTGAAAATAATACTGTGGTAAGCTTTGTTTAGCCCTCCAATGCCGTGTTGGCACTTTGCTTCATTGTGCCGTCTACTAAAAGGTACCATGCTTATCAATTTGGAGCTTGATTGACGTGGGATTGTCTTCTTAGTTACTCCCTCCGTTCACAAATACTTGACTTCTAACTAAGTGTATCTAGACAAGAAACACATCTAGATACACTCACTTTGGAGACAAGAAACACATCTAGATACATATCTGTTAAAACAGCGACCAAACATCATTTATTTCTATTAGATTTTTGATTCTGAAGCCCTTTTATGGCTTATGTTTTATGTTAGAGATCATGTTTTCATCTGTTTGTTTACTCAGCGTGTATCACCATGTATATTTGTTCCCACCCAACATCTTCCCGTTAGGCAGTGATTCCACCATCCATTTTGCTGGTTGGTTCCTATTTACTACGGGAGTTTCTTATTTACTTTCTAGCCAAACTTAAGAAGTCGGTAAACAATGAAAAAAATTACATTTAAATTTACACTGCAGTTTGGTAGGTTCTCCACGACAATTAAAACGGACAATTGAAACATTTCACATTTAAACTTACCATTGTTAAGCCAACTGAAAATTTATTTATCCAGTTCTATTTTTGATTTGCTGTGACAAGTATTTCTTGAGCTGTCTGAATTTAGGTTATGTAGAACTGAATCCAAGAACAAGTACTGTCAGGTAATGCACTATTTTCTTTCTTAATCAATGAGCTATATCTAAATATAGGTACTGTAAGGTGTTAAGAATTGGATCAAAGAACAATGCGATGTTGCTATGTTCAGAAATAACTCTATATTGTTTCCCTGTATTTGCTTGCACTCAGTCTGATAGCCTCGCTGTCTTCTATTTTAAGAAGATATTTCAATGTCCATCGCTATTTATTACAGTTCCAGCACTGCTAATAGAAACATTATCATTGTCAAATGCAATGACAGTTCCAGCACTGCTAATAGAAGCATCATCATTGTCAAATGCAATTACAGTGAGTCTCTTTGTTTGCGTTCTCCCTTATTCAAGTTAACGGACACTCCATTTTGCGACATAAATTCAAATTGAATGCTACAGTCCTGTACCAATCATCAGTCTTGAGTTTATCCTGAATTGATTCCTTCTTTTGACCACTTTCTATTTGTCAGGTCTATAGTTATTTTTCTCATAATTTGTGGTTCACATTTCAAATATTCTTACAAGACTTCCATGTATGTAAAACTTATATATGTAATTTTAATGTTCTTAGTTCTTGATGTTATATGATTTCCTATATTCTCTACATATGCGTAACCGTTGAGTATCATTTTTATTGTAAGTAATGTTTCACATGGCATTTCACCCATCGATTAGTAATGCGAAAGGCAGGAGGCATGTGACAAAGACCGATCTATCCAAAAACTCTTATTGGTGTAAACGTCATGTATGAGAGAGCACTCGTGCTTTCCTCTAAAATTAGACTGTGACTATTATGTAGCAATTGTTGCCTGTCATGTCATATTAATGACACTTATCATAACGTTTTACAAATCGAATACAAGTGTCAAAGGCGGGTGATGTTCGAGATGTTGTAATTAAAAACCTACTTATCCGTAGACTTATAATCTGTGTATGTAAGAGCATTGTGCTTTGCTCTAAACCTGTAAAGCTTTGCTATGCATAACTATTGTGTCATATTAAGAATGTTTGTCATAGCGTTTTGCATAACTATTGTGTCATATTAAGAAAGTGGTGTGTCCATTACTTAACATGATTGCCATATACAAGTTGTTTGGTGTTCTGAGGTAGCTCCAATTTTCTGAAGAATGGGTTCTATTTTATGGATATGAATGACCGAATCTTGATTTGTGTAGGAAAGAATAATGGTCTCTAATGATCTGGAGAGAGAATATGAATTACCACAGTGAGGAAAAACACAATCTGAACTTACGTGGAACCCTTTCTAAAGAATGGCATTAGAAAGCATGAAGAACCTTGAAATTTTCAAACTGCTGTGCAGGTAATCCTGCAAAGTTTCCTTATAACTATCTGTTTACATCACTCCTTTTTTCTCTCTTCTGGCTGCCAAAGAATACACTGAGCAGCTTGGAGCTATTTGAACAATTTAAATCATTTGAAGGCCTTTACTTCTTAGGATCCTATTTGAGCTCAAGGTAGTTACTCCCTGACGTCGATATGTCTAACTGTCATTTGAAACTACATTAATTCTGAGTGGATTTCTTTCATAACTTCAGTTCAGTTCATAACTTAAGTCTAACTGTCCATTATGTCATCTACTTTTCTGTTTGCAGGTTGATTGCGTATTTTTATGATTTTGGCTTCAGAGTGCTCTAGATCCAGATATTTGCATGTTGACCACCAGAATTTCTTATAGATTCATGTGTATTTGAAAAAAGCATGTACTTGAGGAAGTAAACGTGTCTCTGTTGGTTACTTAATTATATACACATAGTTTTTCTTTTCTATATAGTAGTAGATGACTATTACCTATTACTTTCCATCGGCTTCTTTGAGAAGAATAGAACAATAAAAAGGATAACAATACCATGAGCATGGTGAGCGTTATTAAACATATCATGCGTTCATATAAATAATATTACGTAGATATGATAGTGCGATATCAAGAGTCAGGACGTCGCGTGATTTTGAATTTGGTATCGGCTTATCTTTGAACTGGGCGTCGTACATTTCACTACTTAACCAATCATCTAGAAATTGTCTATGTTGAGCCTTGCATCGTCAAATTGTTCTTCATTTTCAGTTAAATAATGTGATCTTAATGTTCTAGGAAAAACACAGTTTTTCGGGAGAGTATGTAGTGTAATGGAAATTGTCAAACTCCGCGGAAGTATCCTGTCTTGCAAATATCATAGTGAACGAGACATGGTAAGTGATCTTGAAAACCATCTCATACATCGAGCTCTTGGTCTAAGCACTGGCTACAAGCAAATTGATAGCGGTGACCATTTCCACCTGGTGTTCCTCTGTCTTCATTTGCATGAAGCAATCAAATGCCTCCTCTGACCGTTTCCATTAATTATGTTAATGCATTGCATTCTGGTACTTCTATTTGGCCTTCTAGGAGATAATATCCTCCTTGCTTTACTTACAGTGGTTGTTAGTTATCCTTTGTAACTACACTATGTTGCCATCGAGATTCCATTCACCGTCTCCCCTTAATCAGACCCTACCTATGTACCCAGAAACATTATATATGTAAACTTTGTGTATGTAAGAACACTGTGCTTTGCTCTAAACCTGTAATGCCACTGCTATGTATAGTAGTTATTGACCATAGTGTCATATAAATGATGTTTAGCATACCGTTTCATAATTTGAATACCAGCGATGATTGTAGATGTTGTAATTAAGAACCTATCTATCCTGGAGACTTATTGACGTATTTGTAAGAGCATTGTGTTTTGCTCTAAACCTATGTTGCCAATGATCGTGTCATATTATGAATGTTTGGTATAACGTTTTGCAAACTGAAAACCAGTGTCACCGGCGGGTGGCGCGTGGCAAGCCGCGCCAGGGAATCAAGTTCAGATTGCACCAGTAGATCGACTGGGGTTCCTCTGATGAGTTAGAGGCCTAGGAGCTGGCAGTTCTCCCAGAGCGTCTTGGCGGACTGCCGGAGCTGGGCAGCCTCGGCCTCGGTGAGGTCCATCTCGGCGACGCCAAGGACGCCACTGCGGCCGAGGCGGGTGGGCAGGCTAAGGAACACCTCGTGGCCGTCCGAGATGCCGTGGAAGCCGGAGGCAAGGACGGAGACTGGGTGCACACGGCGCTGGTCGCGGAGGAGAGAGGCGGCGAGGCTGGCGGCAGAGTAGCCGATGGCCCAGGAAGTGTACCCCTTGAGACCGATTACCTTGTAGGCGCCGCCAACAACGGCGCGCCGGATGCCCTCCAACGCCGCCTCGTCGAAGGTGTGGTGGCTGTCCCGCAGGGACTTGAACGCCGGCATCCCGCCCATGCTGATGCTCGACCAGATCGCCACTGAGCTATCGCCGTGCTCCCCCACCATGTATGCCTGCACCACATTGGCTTGCTTGCTCAGTTGGTTGGTTAGTCAGTGATCGAAACAGCAGTACAAACTAGTATTAAACGTCCTTTTAGAATCCATTCACAGTAAACGGTTGGTTAATTTTCTGGAAGGGAGAATTATGTTCATCTTATGTAGCATGCAAGGACATCAGTGTCATTAATTGTGCGGTGGCAGGTCTTACAAAAAATATACATATATATAAGGCCTTGTATAAGGATCCGTATTAATGTTTTATGCATAGAGATGGTTTCTGCCCTGATAGGTATGTAATCAATGAAATTTCTATACATAAAAGTTATCTGGTAAAATTATATATGCTCGAGCAGATAGGCTGGGAAGTTCATGAACATATAGCATACTAACTTCTATGTGTCTGTAGCACGTGAAAATACAGTTACAGAACTTCAGTAAATTAGCATCCTTTGGATTTTTCCAGACCATATTGAGGAAGCAGCAAGCATTGGACTACTGGAGTCATTTGATTATTTATAGTAAATACTGGTGTCGAGTGTCTAAAACAATACCGAACCGAGCATGGTATTTGGTTATGCTAGAAAAAATAAAAAATGTAGCATTTTTTCTGATATACATATGAGATTGAAAATTATAAATTACCGAGCATTACCAAACAATCGTTTCTCTGCCCCAAAGACCATCATATTTTCACTGATCAGTACTAACTAATATTATGTAATTTTCTTGACTACATTTTACTTATAGGTCATTCTGGCACTTAATTTACATTTCCATCACTTACTTAAGTGCTATTTTAACATCAAATTTTCACTAGCATACCATTACCAACTACAGCTATGCAAACTTTGTTGATTAATTTTTACCTATGGGTCATTCTGGCACTTCAGTTTACTTCCACATCAGTCCGTAAACATATGCATACCCCAAGTAAACTTGCTGCTGAACCCAAGTCCTATTCACTAAATCTGTTATCTAGTTCCAAATGTCTCAGTTTTATAACAAATTACCAGCCATCTCATGCTTAACCATTGAACAAAGTAGGTATCAATCCACCCACCAAACAAATTAAGAACTCTGCACTTTCAGGGGAAAAAAACAATACTGCAGATGACATCCTGAACTGCTCTACTAATGGACAGTGACACCCCCTGTCGGACGTGGAGACCAGTCAACGACAAGCATATGCCTCCACGGCGCCGCCGCCGCGTGGCACCAACCCTCCCTACTGACTCCACTGCCCACTCCGGCGAGCCGGAGAAAATGTCTAGACGAGACGAGAACAAGTAATGGGTTCAGAAGGTATGTTTACCTGGACGTCCTGCGCGTTGACGTCGAGGTGCTCGGCGATGAGGAACCTGAACCTGGAGGAATCGAGGTTGGTCCCGGACCCAATCACGCGGCTCGCCGGGAACCCGGAGAGCTTCCAGGCGACGTACGTGAGCACGTCCACCGGATTCGACACGACGAGCAGCAGGGCCTCGGGGGAGTGCTCGGCGACGGGCGGCACGATCTTGCTGTACAGCGCCACATTCCTCTGCAGCAGGTTGAGCCGGGTCTCCCCCGGGATCTGCCTCGCGCCCGCCGTGATGATGACGAGGTTAGAGTTCTTCGTCACCGCGGGGTCGGTCCCGGAGACGACGCGGACGCGCGGGAGGAAGGCGGCGGCGTGCTGAAGGTCGAGCGCCTCGCCGCGGAGCTTGTCCGGGAGCACGTCGACGAGGGCGATCTCGTCGGCCAGGTTCTGGGTGAGGATGGTCTGCGCGATGGCCATGCCCACGTTGCCGGCGCCGATGACGGAGACCTTGGTGAGGCGGCGGTGCGGGACGGAGAGGGAGGACGGGGTGAGGGGGCAGTCGTCGGCCACCAGGCGGAAGAAGCCCCGCGAGGCGCCGCCGGCGTCGAAACCCAGCTCCGACAGCGACGAAGTCTTGTGAATCTTCGGTGGATTGGATTGGAATGCTGATGATCAGATCGAATGGGATGCTGGGTTGGGATTTGATGAAATGTTCTGGCGAGCTGTTCTGGCGAGGGGAATGGGAATGGAGAGTGGATTTATAAATGAAATCCCGGGAAACGAAACCGCCATTGCCGCCGGTTACCGGTTTGACTACTCGTCGTGGTTTGGGACTTTTCTTGCTTTTTGAACAAAGAAAATAAAGTTTTCTTTGTGTTGGACAAATCTGGATGAGAAAAATTCCCTAGAAAGGAAGCATCCTGAAGAATAAGATTCGAAATAATCAGGAAACTTCAAATCTAGCATGTGTTACGGCGTCACAACGACGTCACTTAAACAGTGACAGAGGTGTTGTCGCGAATAAAAGTCGTTTCATTTCCGTCTCGGAGGCGTACGATGTTGCTGAGGAGCTCATGAATTTTTATCGCCAATCAGTTTTCAGGTATAACACGTTGGTTGTTTTTCCGTGGCGAATCTATCAAATAAGGGGCATTTTAGATTTAACTAGAGTGCATGTTTTGGTGTTTCAATGAAATCGCTTAGACGGCGGTGGTGTGAAAAATAAAAGTT
Organism: Poa pratensis; assembly: GCA_947311845.1. Lineage (NCBI taxonomy): Eukaryota > Viridiplantae > Streptophyta > Magnoliopsida > Poales > Poaceae > Poa > Poa pratensis. The sequence goes on from CAMZMU010000043.1 coordinate 3,079,183, forward strand.
CTTCGGCTCTAATCCCATGTCGCGCTTGGTCCGGTGTTGCCAAGAAACTCGTGATTCGTGATGTTTTGGCCCTGCAAGTCTTCAGGTGTGATGGTTTGCTTGCTTTTGTTGTTGCTTATGGACATGGCTCTCTGGACATCATCAAAGTCAATTCTTCAAGAACCCTCTTTCAAGCCATTGCGCGCAGGCCGTTGACCTGACTTGGCAATGCTTGTTTGGTGTTCCTAGGATTTAGGGTTTATGGCATGGTGGTGCTAAGGCTCAGCTCAAATACGGCCTACCCTTACCACAAGATCACCTACTGTAGCTAGCTAGGTTGTGCTCTACATACATGCCGTAGTTTACTCGTCACCAAAAACCACTCATCGGCGGCACACCAGAAAAGCACGACCCGTACATGCATGCGTGCTAGCTGCTTCCTTTAGCTTGGTTGGGACTTTATTTTTGATGGGTTAGCTTGGGACTTGTTAACGAAGAAATGGATAGATCTTGCTTTGGGGTCTCATTTAAAAACCGTGCTTCATATTATGAATAACAACTTGTACGTTAATTTGGTCTCGATCGATTTTGGTTCACCGACCCGATGAGCTAAACCGTTTCTTGCACAACAGGCCAGCCAGCAGGAAAGCGACGTACGGTTGAATGTGTATAGTTTCAGCCCAGCCCTGAAATATATATAGAAGCTTCGTTCTCGATAGGTCAATTCATTTCCATGGAGGAGACCACAGCAATCTGGCCCGGCAAAGCTGGTTTCTATTCTTTTCTTCTTCCCTCCTCTCCAAGTAGTGGTTTCTTTTTTTTTTTTTTTTTGAAATTGGAACACAGCTATTCCTAGACATGCACGGCAGAATCGCCGGACGAGGCCCTGGTAACCTTGCTTGGAAAGTTGTCCACCCAGATGTGGTGGTAACTTGGCGTTTCAGCCGCTCCCAGCGCCGCCAACTCATGAGCTGGTTGATTGCACTCCCTGTGCATATGGACAATGCGATGTTCAATGAACGACGTTTGAAGAAGGAATTTTGCCTCTTTGAACAGCGCTCCCAACGGTGCTTCATCATATGTGGATGACGAGATCGCTTGCTTCAGGACTAGGCAGTCAGTAGCGAAGATAGGACGACCGATGCCAAACTGATCAGCAATGTTGATGGCTTGCAGTAGAGCGTGAGTCTCAGACCTGAGAGCTTCACCGGCATTGCCTAGACCCCCTGCTGCAGCGAAAATAATATGGCTTGAATGATCCCTGGCTATACATCCCCAACCACCCTTTCCTGTTGATACATGGAAGGCCCCATCAACATTGATCATGATCCAATCCTCTGGTGGAGCTTGCCATTTTCTGACTTTTGTAACAGGAGCTGAAGACTTTTTAGTGAAGAACTCCTGCCACTCAGCAACATGTCGTCGGACACAGAATTGCAACTCCTGAATTGACATCCTTTTCTCAGCATGATTTGCTTTATTGCGCTCCGTCCACCAACACCAGAGCAACGCCACCACTGTCATCTTGAGGTCATTCTGCAGACTGAAAATTGCGTTCAGCAACTCCAAGCTAGTGGTTTCTTGGACAATGGTCTCGGCTAGTAGGAAAGGTGAGTGTGCGTTGACCCCAAAAAAAGAGTTCTGCAATCACCAAAAGGCACACGTAAGAGAGAATTAATATTCCAATTTGGTCACATTTGGCGCCAGAGGTCTAGGGTCTTGGTTCTAATTTCTCTTTTTGTTTAAGATTTTTCTTTGCATTTGTGGGATCATTTGCCCGATTAACATGCTGTAACCAAAATTCTCTATAGTACCTCATATAAGCTAGAGTTAATATCACAAAAGAGCTAGAGATTCAATTGTGCTCCTGACCTTGCACGCACCCGATGAACGATAAATTCAGAAATAAATAAACAAATTAACATGTTTGAGGGCTCTATTTGCGTGAATAAATTGTTGATGAAATGCCATTCGTGGTACTCTATGAAAAAAATATGTACCAAAAAATAGCCTTAAGAAAAATTAAAGAATCATGTGAATTAGTATATCACATTTATATTGACCGTACATCGTCACCACCAAAAAATAGCTCATCGGCCGCACACTAGAAATGCATCATCATCCGTACCACTAATTCGGTAGCTAGGATGCATCTTCCTTAGTGCTTTACCAGAAAGTAAAATAGATGGTGCTTTGGAGCTCGAGCTTCCACTATATACCATGTCATATGCACATTTAGGTATGCATAACTATAACATTTTGGCGAAATGGCGTGCACGCGCGTCCACATCGATCATCGAAGGTTAATCATACTTAATTGGACAGGAAAGGTTTAGTTAGTAGTACCGGTAGTTTGAATGATGGCAAACCATGGACGGATGCATCGCCGGCTTCCGGTATGGGAACGGAATGGGCGCATGGTTTCGACCAGTTTGGTCAGCCAACTAACTAAACCGTTTCTTGCACAAGAAGGCAGGCCAGTAAAAAAAGTAATTTAAGAGACCGTCCGAGTCGCCAGAAAGGATAAAAATATGCATCAGCCACCACGTACGGACGTTTGTCGACGTCACATACTGGATCGATGATCTAGAACTAGAAGCAATTAATTAGAAGCATGTTCTTAGTCCACGTGAGAGTCATGCTCGTGCGTGCTACGCGGATTTTTTCCAGCTCATATGGCGCACAACCCGTATCTCGGACCATCCGTTTACTTGATTGAACGGCCGGGATTTGACGTTGAATGCGCTGAACGTTCAACTCGTTAAACGGCAAATCTGGGCCGTTCAACCGCGGAAATGGACGGCCGAGATATAAGTTGCACGGCATATGAGTTGGAGAAGCTCATATCCGGTACTGTTGGTACTGAAACCAAGTGCATTGCAAAAAATAACAAAAATAAGAACCCTTCAGTTGCATATGTGTATAGATACATTTTGGCTTGAGATATAGTCGAATTACCAAAGAAAAAACCACCAGTCGGCAGCACATTGTAGATCTTTTTTAAGTCGTTCGATGAGATATTCCCTAGGTTTTACAAGCATTAACACATCTCAATAGTATATCATCGAAGATTTCAAATACGACATGTATACATACGATCATTGCGACAAAGTTTCAACCGCTAGTTATACAAATGAGATAGAAATAGAAAATAAGAGAGTATAGCTACGCAGGATAGGGGTTGATATTAAACTGGTCATGTGTATTAAATCTATTTACCAACCAACTCAATGAAAAGTTTGAACTAATGAATAGAGTCCGGTAATATATTTTAACACTCCACGTTTTATTTTAGTTCTTTTTTTTTTGCGAAACACAGGTTATTTTAGTTCTTAATTAATGTGGGTTTGATGTACTCCGTTGGAATTTTTTATAGTACTGTTTTGGCTGGGTCCTGAACTTAAAAACTTCTGACTCTATACCATATTAAACTGAATGCACTAGCCAACTCAATTAAAAGTGTGAGCTGATGGAGAGAGGCGGGCAATATATATTTCAACACTGATGAGTTTGTTATCGGAGGGGAGAGTGTATATATAAAGGAATTAATCTCTGGAAAGAAAACCACCTTATGATCTTACCGTCAGCTTACTGATTTCAGTACCACTTGTGGTTTGAGACTTTTGTTGCTTTTTGAAGAAGAAGAATAAAGTTGTTTTCGTGTTTGAAAAGGCTTGAGAAAATCCCTAGGTATAAAGTAAGCTGGCCTAGAATAAGATCTGTAATAATCAATCTGGCAACATCGATCAAATCTTTTTTTTTTTAGAGAACTGCATATGCATACATCAAGAACGAGTACAGAGACTCGAGCAGTACATCACAACATACGCAGGAAGCATAGCTACGAGGAAGAAAACGCCGCTGCCGACGCCGGAGACGAAGAAGCCGAACCACCTTCTTACCTCCATCCGAGAGCACCTCCGCACATGGAAAGGGCCGCAGAATCCGTCCGCCACACGGTGACGAAACCTTGCTCGATGAACGAACACGGCCAGCGCCCTTCGCAGCCTGCCGCACCACCTTCCGTCAGCCACCAAGTCCGGCGAAGCCAGCAGAGCCTCCTCGCGAACGCCGCGCTTCTACCTCCTACACACCACCACCCAGGCTTTGCACCACCGCCGGAGGAAGCGGCGACGCAACGGCGAAGAAGTCCAGCGACCAGAACCCCGGCGCACCAGATCAGCGATGGGGTGTGTCACACTTAGTTGAACATCGATCAAATCTAGCATTATGAAACGCACGATGGCTTGGTGGCAACCCCGACGATGGCTTTCTTCTCAACGACGTGTGTGCTCTGTGTGGGTGGCCAGGCCAGGTCGGCCGGTGGTGGTGTCTAATGTGACTGTGTTCCATAACGACATTGGTGCATTTGTATTGATTTTTGGTCGATTTTCCACAGATTAACCGGTGACCTCTCTTCTTCTTCCTAATCAATGAAAATGAAAAATATTTTGCGTTGTTTCAAAAAAGAAAAATTAAGTGCCAGAAGTTGGCCAACTCCCACGAAAGAATAACGATAGGACATCGTGTCAGGGCACCATATACTTTGTTTTCCATGCATGCATGCATGCATGATCCTCTTCTGCACGTATTATTGGACGCGAGCGAAACTTCTGCCAGGACGGATGGCTCTATCCAACACAACACAGCTGCCCAAGTAATAAAAAGTCTTTTTTCTCATTTTCTTGTTCGAAAAGTGAACAAGTCCCAAACCACGATCGAGTACTGCCCAAGGCGGTTTCGTTTACGGGATTTTCCTATGTATATAAATTGATCCTGTTCCCCTCCAAGAACAACTCGTCAGTTCATCGCACGCGCAGCAATCCCATCACATTCCCACATCCCATCGGTACAAAATGCACAAGACCTCGTCGCTGTCGGAGCTGGGCTTCGACGCCGGCGGCGCCTCGTCGGCCTTCTTCCGCCCGGTCGCCGACTGCTCCACCTCCCCGCTCACCCCGACAGCCGCCAGCCGCCGCCTCACCAAGGTTTCCGTCATCGGCGCCGGCAACGTGGGCATGGCCATTGCGCAGACCATCCTCACCCAAAACCTCGCCGACGAGATCGCGCTCGTCGACGCGCTCCCCGACAAGCTCCGGGGCGAGGCGCTCGACCTGCAGCACGCCGCCGCCTTCCTCCCGCGCGTCCGAATCGTCTCCGGCACCGACCCCGCGGTGACGAAGAACTCCGACCTAGTCATCATCACGGCGGGCGCGAGGCAGATCCCGGGGGAGACCAGGCTGAATTTGTTGCAGAGGAACGTGTCCCTGTACCGCAAGATCGTGCCGCCCGTCGCGGAGCACTCGCCGGATGCGCTGCTGCTCGTCGTGTCTAACCCCGTCGACGTGCTGACCTACGTCTCCTGGAAGCTGTCCGGGTTCCCGGCGAGCCGTGTGATCGGGTCCGGCACGAATCTCGACTCCTCCAGGTTCAGGTTCCTCATCGCCGAGCACCTCGACGTCAACGCGCAGGACGTGCAGGTAACATCGTATTTCTGAATACGTGAATGCCATGGCTCCATGATGATCCATTAGCTCTTGCTCGTTAACAAAGAAAATGGATCCTTGTTGTGCAGGCGTACATGGTGGGTGAGCACGGCGACAGCTCGGTGGCGATCTGGTCGAGTATCGGCGTGGGCGGGATGCCGGCGTTCAAGTCCCTGCGTGACAGCCACCATGCCTTCGACGAGGCGGCTCTGGAGGGCATCCGGCGCGCTGTGGTGGGCGGCGCCTACGAGGTGATCGGCCTCAAGGGCTACACCTCCTGGGCCATCGGCTACTCTGTCGCCAGCCTCGCCGCCTCCCTGCTTCGAGACCAGCGCCGTGTGCACCCGGTCTCTGTCCTCGCCTCCGGCTTCCACGGCATCTCCGACGGCCACGAAGTATTCCTCAGCCTGCCTGCCCGCCTTGGCCGCTGCGGCGTCCTCGGCGTTGCCGAGATGGACCTCACCGAGGCCGAGGCCGCGCAGCTCAGGCGCTCCGCAAAGACGCTCTGGGAGAACTGCCAGCTCCTAGGCCTCTAACTCATCAGAGGAACCCCAGTCGATCTACTGGTGCAATCTTAATGGCGTTTCCAGGAACTCTACTGTTATATATTGCTACTGCTGCTGCCACACGAATGCTTGTGTAATTTTTTACTGCTTTTTTAGAGCTGAAGTTCGAATATAACCCCTGTTAATTTCGTGAAATAAAACGTGTTTCGTGCCAGCATTGCTAAATCTGGTTGGATATTGGATGGTGTAGGCTTCTGTAGAAGCAAATAAACCATATATTACGACCATTGCTAATTTAGAACCAGTAAGAGGTGAATATGATTTTTGAACATCCATGCAATGTCGTGGCCTCTAAATGGGACTAGTTTTGCATGTTTTAACTTTGACCACTAATTTGATCAATAAAACACGTGCCAATTATTATAAAAATTATATCACTAGAAATTTTATTCAAATACAAATTCAATGCTATAACTTTTGTGAGATATGATTTATATCTCGTAGATCAAATTGATGGTCAAAATTAGACATCGAGAAAACGTGCACCACCTAAACAGGGGCGGAGGGAGTATTTGCCAACTATTGGGTAGCAAAAATACCAGTTGAGATTTTCTGAGCCTTTGCTGATCAAAATATTGGCAAAATTGTGAAGAAAACATGACGGGAGCAAGGATTTGAATTTTGGTTTTACCAAAATTTCTTGACCCACCGAAATCTCCGAGTTTTCATAACTTTAGAAAAAAATTCGTTTAAATTTCATCAAAATTTCTTGACCCACCGAAATCTCCGAGTTTCAGAACTTTAGAAATTATTTCGTCTAAATTTCATCAAATTTAAAGCAAAATTCAAGTAAATTTGACATATCCAGAAAGTCTAGCGGAAATATATTCCGTAACCACCGTTATTACCAAAAGCTCATCGAAAATTTAATCTCTAGAGGGGAGTGGGCAAGTTCTTGTAGACAAATCAAAATTTTGGCAATCAAAAAAGTATGAGCCAAAGTATCATGAGCCGCCGAAATTTCCCTGCAAAGGCGGCGAGCAAACGTACCATCGTGATATATACATGATATATAAACACAACTCAACTGCATCACAAAGTTTCTGTACTTATTACCTAATTATTTTGTAGGGAAAATTCCCTAAATAGCTTATGTCTCTTGCAGATCAAAAAAGAAGGAAAACAAACTTGGCTCTCTTGCAATGTGCAAATGGACTCAACGGCCTTTAAAGGAAATAAAAATGGGGCTTTTGGGCCTTGTTCCATTTAAAAGGTTGGAAGAATTCTGCGATGGTGGGCCGACACAGTCCGAGCCGCCGGCATCTCTGCGATGGCGACCCGGCGGCGGCGACGCGCTCCGCCGCTGCCTCCTCCGACGGCGCCGTGTCCGCTACCGTAGAACCAACCGCAGCCTCCGCTCCTCCTCCGACGCCGCCGCAGGTCGAGCTGAGCCCTACCTCGTGCCGCCATTCGCTGCGGGCGAATAGCTCACATGCGACATCTTTCCCCGCTATTCACTGGAGAACGACGTCGTTGGATAAAATAGCTCGGAGACGACAGTTGGAACGGCCCAAATAGCCACGGCCCGATACGGCTCTTTTAAGCACTTAAACGGAAGGAAGTGTTAACAAATTTGGATTACGTGACTGGGCTGTTAAAACGTGGGACCCACCACACCAGTCTACCGTTGCTTCGCTGGGATCCACTGTGTGCCACCTCAGACTGGGACCCACCACTGGGACCCACCACTTATCCACATCAACATTATCGATTTTAAAAGAGCCAGAGGCAGCCCCCGCTCCCGTGCTCGTGCCCTGCCCCCGACATAACCGTTGCCTCCCTTCCCCTGTTGTTCCACGCACCTTCTTCTTCCTCTTCTCCGGCAACGGTCCACGGCGGCGGCGGTGCGGGATGTCTAGCTCCGCTTCTGGCTCCCAGAAGTCAAGGCCACGGTATGGAGAAGTCCCGATGACAAGATGCCCGGACTGCCCCCGCCTAGATCCAATGAAGCGCTTGGCATGTGTGCGCTCGACGAAGGGCAATGTCGGTCGGGAATTTGTGAAATGCGAGAGCGCCCGGCATCGTGGGAAGGATGGGAAGGTAGGGTTTGTCCTGATTTGTCTCAATTTTGGCGTGATTTCGATTTTGCGGCATGGATTTGGGAATTAGGGTTTCTGTTCCCCTTTTCAGGATTTGGCGGAATGCGGCCATTTTGAGTGGATGGATAAATACATTCGGGATCGAGGGCTTCAAGTTGAAGTGCTACCCCCAATTCAGGCGGCTCCATCTCGTCTGCTGTGGAGGAAGAGATCTCAAACAGAGCCGATCGTCCATTGGAGAATTTTTTGGTGAATAATGAGTTGCAGAAAATAAACAAGCACTTGAGCCAGATTGTGGAATTGAAGAAGCAGTCAAACATGATGGCCGGAGCATTTTATGTGTATATCATTGCCATTTATTTGGTGTTTCTTTTCATTCATATTAGGAATTTCGATTTTGGAGTTGTGGATTTCGATTTAGGAGTTGTTTGTAAGATGAACTATGTTATGAATTCGAATAAATTAGCTCTAAATGTTTCTAGTCGAAATCGAAAGTGTATAAATTTAGGTGGAAATTAGTTCTGAATTCAGTTAACACCTCGAACAGATTCAGTAAGCCGTTTCTGAAACAGAAAAACAGACAAGTTCATGGGCCTGTTGTTGGTACCGTTGTTGGGCCAAGCTGTGAGTACTCACTTAAATTAAGTGATGGAAAAAAAAAGAATTTCGTGTTGGAAAAAAAGGTGGCAAAGGTTGGCTAAGTGGATGACACGCGTTCGATCACAGAAAAAGTTTCTTGACACGTTATTGTTGGCTAAAATATTATTAGACGTGATGGAATGTTGGTTCAATGTTTTATGACGTGTTCGACCGAAAAATGGGTTGAATGAAATATTGTTGGCTAAAAATTAAAATTATGGTGTGTCGTTGGCTAAATAAAATATTGTGGTGTTGGCTCAAAAAATAACGTGTCAAGTTAAAAGAAATGTCTACTTGGCTCAAACATATATAGCTGTGGGGACGTGCCAAGTTTTGGTGTATACGTGGCAAGTTTTGGTGTGTACATAGAAGTGTTTTTTTATAGTTTTATGAAATGACTCGGATGTTAACCTAGAGTTTCATAACCTATAGTTTTATGAAATGACTCGGATGTCCACCTAGAGTTTTTATAGTTTTGGTGTGTACGTGTCATATCTAGTGCACTAGATGTTAACCTAGAGTTTGAGGTCATTTGGAGAAGGTCGAAAAAATGCTCGGATTAGAAATGGGGCTCTTTGGGCTACCTTTTGGGGCTCTTTTTTAGCTCATTTTGGAGAATCTATTACTTGTTGGAGATGTGTGTAGGATGTGTGTAGGTGTTGTGATGGCATTAGAAGATAGCATTCACGAGAAGTATACAATAAACTAGCAACATGAACTCGGGAGAAATATATATAATAAACATTGGAAGATAGCATTCACTCGATGACATAAACTCCATTACATAAACTCGATGACATAAACTCATAAACTCGATTACATAAACTCATAAACTCGATTACATAAACATTACTAAAGGATACAAACATTGCCCATACATAAGATAGCGGGCAAAGCAAGACTCGATCGATGACACAAAGTAAAAAAAGCAACATAGGAAATTTAATTAAAACGGGCAAACCCTACCCCTACGCCAAGATCCAACGTCAACGGGCAACACATCTTGGGCAACACATCTTGGGCGGTGGGCAGGCGGGCGCTGCAGATCCACTTCACTCCTCGTCCTCGTGGGGAAGACGTAGGGAAGGCAGTGCATCTGGTTGGCGGTCGGGAAGGTGCAGTCCCAGTCGGTGAAGAAGTTGCAGACGGTGAAGCAGATGAACTCCGAGCCGCACCAAAATGCTTGGCCGAGGAGATGGTAGGCGTCGTAGGGGTTGGTGAAGGTGACCTTGAGCCCGCTGCCGCCCATACGGATCTCCTCGAGGGTGAACATGGGCGCAGTGCCCGCGGGGAGGTGCCTGAAGCAGGACCTGAGGAAGAACCGTGCGAAATCGACAGCCCCCCCACCTAGAGATGGCCCAGCACCTTAGGGTGTTCTCCACGACCCTGCCCGGTGGGTACTGCCATTCCGGGACAACGGCAGGACGGCGGAAGGTCGGACCCATGTACTGCATGGTGGCCGGAGGGCTACGGCGGGGCTCGTGCTTTGGAGAAGAAAGAAGATGGAGGAAGATGGGATGCGGTGTGAGAGTTGGAGATGGATTGGGTGCTCTTTTATGGGCAGGCAGCGGCTTAATGCGATGGTGGGGAGGTGAAGTGAAAAAACGTGTTTACTGCGACGACGGCTGCTCGTTTCCGTGACGCGTGCACACTGCAAACCTGTTGGCATGGTCGCAGGCCAGCCCGCCGCCTCTGTCAGCCCAAAAGTCAAGGCTTGAAAAATAGGGAAAAATAGCCCTTATACTACGCCGCCTCTGCATGCACTGCCGTGAAAGACGACCCGTCGCTGCGCACGTGCATGCATGGAAGCGGGGCCCACTCTGGCGAGCGCATGCAATGCGTCTACCACGGCTCAACCCAACGGTCCGAGTGCACCGCTTCCCAGCCAATCCGGTAGCAGAACCGGCTATCCCACGGATCGTGTGTGAGCTCACCTTCTAGAAGACCAGATCGCACGGCCACAATTAAGCAAGACCAGATCGCACGGCCACGCAAGCCCAGATCGCACAGCGAGAAGTGGTCAAACCCAGGGTTTGACCAAAATTCAAAAATGCATAACAAATTCAAAAAACATCAGAAAAATGAAAAATCTGCGCACATAGTCTTCTTATGTCATATACTAACTATTACAGTTGATAAACAAGGTATGAGTACATTCAAACGAAAAATTCTCTTGGATCTAATGTGATATCTCAACTCTGTGGTATGAAGTCAAGGGTGGGAGAGAAGTGGTTTTGGGTTTCGAAAATGAAAATTTCAAAAACCTCCCCAAAGCTTCATTTTGAAGTGACTAAGAAGGATCCGGGCATAGTTTTTTATTATCATGTTTTAAACTTGTTTAAATGTTGGTCAAACCTAGGGTTTGACCAAAATTCAAAAATGCATAACAAATTCAAAAAACATCAGAAAAATGAAAAACCTGCGCACATAGTCTTCTTATGTCATATAATAACGATTACAGTTGATAAAGAAGGTATAAGTAAATTAAAACGAAAAAATGATGTATCTAATGTGATATTCAACTCTTTCGTATGAAGTCAAGTCCAAGAGTTGTTTTATAGTTTTATAGTTTTATGAAATGACTCCATATTGGTCAAGTAGACTATATTAGTGCACTAGATGTTAACCCTAGAGTTTGAGGTCATTTGGAGAAGGTCGAAAACTGCTCGGATTACAAATGGGGCTGTTTGGTCTACCTTTGGGGCTCTTTTTTAGCTCATTTTGGAGAACCGATTGCTTGTTGGAGATGTTTACCCTACCAAAAGGGCTAGGATTGTTCCCAAAACGAGCATAACAACTGAGAAATGACTTGGGAGTCACTGTTAAGCGAAAAGCCGATAAAAATATTTCAAATATTTGGTGAAATTCAAAATTAGTTCAAATTCATATTTACAGCACAACAATTCAAATATCACGCAAGTTTCACGCCTCAAACTACAAGTTAAAGCAATCATTCATGTTTACACCACAACATTTCAAATATCACGCAAGTTTCACACAAGTTTTTTCTTTGCACTCGATTTTCTCTTCTTCTTACCACTTGATTGTGCCGGCACACCGCACAAAACCCTCAGGCTCTTGGTTTTCTTCGCGTCAGTAGCACTAGGCCGCCGCACATCAGGTCCTAGACAGACAGACACAAGTTCTTGTTCGTCGTCAGTTGACACCTCATCAGACGACAGATTCAGTTCCAGAACAGCTTCAGTTCGCACCGCAACATCCAAAACTGAATCAGATGGCACAACATCATCCAAAACAGCTTCAGTTTGCACCATAGCATCTAGAACTGAATCAGATGGCACAACATCATCCAAAACAGCTTCAGTTTGCACCATAGCATCCAAAAATGAATCAGATGGCACAACATCATCCAAAACAGCTTCAGTTTGCACCATAGCATCCATAACTGCATCAGTTTGCACACTTCTCTTTCTTCGGCCATTTAGTCTAGCCTTTTTTGTTGCCCAGCAATTTTCAACAACAAGGGGTTCAAAGGGCTCACTTCCACGCTTTCTTCTGAAAAAATAAAACAGAGTATGAAAACAGAGTAGCAATTGCAGGAGAATTTAAATAAATTATCAAAAAACTTGAACTTACTTTGGTTTTTCTAGAGTGTAACGGCATTTGGAAGATCCAGCTCGGTGACCAAGTACCTGACACAACTTGCATCTATTTTTGTTACCTTTCTGAGGCCGTTTTGGTTTATCATCTTTTTTGTTCCCTGATACGTCCAAAACGTATTTACTTTCCCGAACACTTTTGCTGTTGTTTTACCTCTAATTTGTGTGTTTTGAATGCAACTAACACGGACTAACGCTGTTTTCAGCAGAATTGCCCTGGTGTCTTATTTTTGTGCAGAAAGTCAAGTTTCGGGAAAATCCCGAAAAATATCCTGAGTTCCTATTTTTCCAGAAGACACACGGAGCCAGAAGACGAGACGGAGGTGGGCCACGAGGGCCCCACACCATGGGCCCGCGCGGCCAAGCTGAACCGCGCCGGGGGGTGGTGTGGCCGCCTCGGCACCACCTCGCGTCCCCCTTTCGACTACTTAGTCCCCTTGACCTAAAAACCCGAGGAGGATCGACGCTTTTTCCAGAAACACTCCAGAGCTCCGCCGCCACCGAAAACCCTATTTCGGGGACCAGAAACTCCGTTCTGGCACCCTGCCGGGACGGGGAATTGGAGGAGATCATCGCCATCATCATCACCGACGCCTCTCCATCAACCATCCATGATTCCCCCATCCATGTGTGAGTAATCCCCGCTGTAGGCTGAAGGGGATGGTAGGGATTGGATGAGATCATTCATGTAATAGATATCAGATTGTTAGGGCATGGTGCCTAGTATCCGTTGTTAGTACTTTATGTCATTGTTGCAACTTGTTATGCTTAATGCTTGACACTTAGGGCCCGAGTGCCATGATTTCAGATCTGAACATGTTATTGAATCATGAGGATAATTATTGTTTTAGATCATATCTGCAAGTTGTTTACACATATAATTGTCCGGAACCCGAGGCCCCAAAGTGACAACAATTGGGATAACCGGAGGGGATGGCTGTAATGTGAGGATCACATGTGTTCACGGAGTGTTAATGCTTTGCTCCGGTGCTTTATTAAAAGGAGCACCTTAATTACCAGTAGTTTCCCTTGAGGCCCCGCTGCAAACGGGCTGGTAGGACAGAAGATGTTGTGCAAGTTTCTCATTGCGAGCACGTACGACTAAATACGGAACACATGCCTATGATTGATTATTACCTGGATACTTTATTATTATCTATCTGCAAATGCCCTACGCTTGACTATTATATGAATTATCTTATCCATGCAACGCCCGTTCATCCATCCCTATGCCTACAGTATTTTAATCCTGCTGTCTACTACAATTATTACTGCTGCTTTTATTTTACTGCTGCTATTATTTCACTACTGCTACTGCTATAAAACTGTTGCTACTGATAAACTGTGTCGAGCAAGTCTATTTCCAGGTGCAGCTGAACTGACAATTCATCTGTTAAGGCTTATAAATATTCTTTGGCTCCCCTTGTGTCGAATCAATAAATTTGGGTTTTACTTCCCTCGAAGACTGTTGCGATCCCCTATACTTGTGGGTCATCAAGACTATTTTCTGGCGCCGTTGCCGGGGAGCATAGCTCTATTTATAAGCTCACCTGAGAGTGATACTGTTCGCTGCAATTCATTCATCATGGGTAAACCTCATGATAAGAAGGTTCGCATACTGCCATCCACTACAAGGAGAGGTACAACTCTGAGTACTTCTGCTGCTCTTGATTCACCGTCTGTTATAAGTCAACTTGTCACACCACCACATACACATACTTCACATGCTGCTACTTCTGCTGAATCTGAAAATACTTCTGAAATTTTGATGATGCTTCTACTGTGCTTGATGAGAGTGGTTCATTAGGTCCTTTTCTAGATGCTACAATTGCTAAGTCAAAACAAACTGAAAATGCTGAAACACCTAATGAAAGTCCCATTACACCTGTTAGTTCACCTGAATTAAGAGATCATACTAGTGATGATTTCGAGGAAACTTATGTTGAACTTGATGATGAATTTATTGAAGAATGCAATGCTTCTAAAGATGCTAGTGCTATTAAAAATCTTCTTGCAAGACGTGCTGTTAATTACAAACTGTCTCCTGATGCTAAGTTTGCTACATCTCCCATTGATATAAAAGATAAAGATTATGATTTCTCTATGGACTTGTCACATATATCTATTGTTGAGAAAGAACCTTTTCGAGGAACTGAAAATGAAAGTGTTGTAGAACATATGAACACTCTTTCCTTTAAGTAGTGTGTTTTCTGATGACATTAAGAAACGCAGTTACTTCGTTACTAAAATATTTCCTTTCTCATTAAAAGATGAAGCTAAAACTTGGTTTAATAGTTTATCTCCTGGATCCATTAAAAGTCCTATGGATTTGGTTAATGCTTTCTTCCAGAAATATTTTCCTGCTAGTGCTCAACATGCTGCTTTACAGAGAATCTTTAATTTCAAACAATTGGAAGCCGAGAAATTGCCTAAATCTTGGGCAAGGTTTTGTTCTTTACTCAGAGCTCGGCCTGGACATCAATTAGCTAAAAATGAACTTCTTGATATATTCTATAATGGACTAACTGTTGAATCTAGGACATACCTAGATAGTTGTGCTGGTTGTGTTTTCAGGAAAAGAACTCCAGATGAAGCTGAGGAATTAATGGATAAAATAAGCCAAAATCATGATGATTGGACTATACCTGAGCCGACCCCGACACCCACACCAAAGAAGAGAGGAATTCTTGAACTAAGTGATGAAGAAATGAGAGAAGCCAAGAAATCTCTTAAAGAGAAGGGTATTAAATCTGAAGATGTGAAGAATCTACCACCAATAGAAGAATTATGTAAGCCAATTCCTCACCCATCAGTAGTTGAGGTACACTCTCTCCAACATTTTGATGATAGGGATATTCCTTATTCTAAAACTCCTGATCAATGCTTAGATGAATTTGATAATTATATTGTTAAGCAGGATAACTTTAATATGAGAGTGCAGAATCATCTGATGGAAAATTCTAGAGCTATGAGTAAATTGCATGATATTGTGGAAAGAACTTCTAATGATGTTAAAATGCTTATTAAACATTTCCATATGGTTCAAACTCAAATAGATCAACTCACTAAGGTACAAAAAGATCTGCTAGTTAATGCTTCTAGAGAAAATGAAAAACATGCTTATGGAGTAGGAACTAAGTGCATTCATGCAGTTCTGTGTCAACCACATGCCTTTTTCCAGTCTTGGTATCTTTCACTTCAGCGCCCCACAATGAAGATTTCTCAACTGCCAAATGTGTAAGATTTCTGCTCCTGTTAACCACCTGCTGTACCACTGCTGGAAGCTTATCCCCTTGCAGAACATCACCTAATCTTCTTCTCAATTCCCACAACCGCATGATCATGATCCTGATTTGGTCAACCATGTCATGCACATGCAAGTCTTTCAAATCCTTCACCTTGTTGTTAAAACTTTCTGGCAGATTGTTGTTGATATGATCACACTTGATGGCCGTATTAAATCCTGACCTATACCACAAAAGAGAATGGTATGCTTCCAGCCAGTGCTCAAACTCAGGGTCTGATGCAATAACCTTGGCAAGGTGATAAGCATGTGTCTGTTTAGAGTAAGATCTTGCTGCTGGCCATAGTCGCCCAAAATCTTCACCTCTATGTTTCTTGATCACATTCATCCACATATGGCCGAAGCACTCCCTCTGCTTAGCATGTGGAAATACATTCTTGACAGCATTTTCTAGCCCTTTACAAGCATCAGTGTGTATAAGGTGCCACTGGCCCAATGCATCTTTTCAACTGCATCATGAACCATGTCCATGAAGTCTCTGTCTCTGATTGAAACAGGCCAATAGCAACAGGAAACATCCAGTTGTGTCCATCTAGAGCATTGCATGCTGCCAATCGACCATTCCACTTTCCGGTCAAAAAAGATGAGTCTATGCTCAAATATGGCCGACACCCTGCTTTGAAGCCATCGATGCAAGGCTTTAAAGCCATAATTTTTTTGGAGAAACAAACCTTCCCATCAGGTGCAACCTCGTTATCTATCTCCATAATACTGCCAGGTGACCTCTTCTCCACCTCTGCCTTGAAACTATACAGCATCCTGAAGGTGTTTGCCCAATCACCATATAATTCTTTCATTGCCTTCTGTTTTGCCTTCCACACTGTGGTATATTTTAGCTTAATAGGGTACTGCTTTTCCATGTCTATTTTCAGTCTCTTTGCAGTAGTGTTTGGTGTTTGGGCTAAAATAGGAGTGATCTTTTGTGCAACCCAGGCCTGTGATGTCATGGTTGAGGGATTCTGTGAACTAGTAATATAAGTATGTTCATGTGGGATTTGATTAATCCTGACTGTACTTCCATCAGGTTGGCATCTAGCAGAAATGTACCACTTGCAAGCCTTGGCACCCCCATCAAAACCTCTGCACTTCGCATAAAATTTCTTTGTATCTGTCCACAGAGTCTTGGTGTCAAACTGCCTCTTCACTGCATAAGTCCTGAAACACATCCTAAACTCATCCATGGTTGGAAAAAACTTTCCTACTTCAATTAGAGGGTTCTCTCTGTCATATACATTTATCATCTCATCATCATTGTCATCATCTACATCATCAGCAGCTTCCTTCATCAATTCTGGATCCACGTCTTCAGAACCAGCAGCCGCATTAGCCTCATCAATCTTCTTCTCCTTGTCTTTATCATCTACTGAAATTCCAAACATTTCCGCCATCTCAGTGTCATCCATTGGTGCAATGACCAAATCAGTAAAGTCTTTCAGTTGTACTGAATTCCAGTCAACAACAGCCACATTTGCAGTACCATCACAGCCCTCTTGTGCATCATCAGCTAACACTGTCACTTCGGTTACAATGGGCATTATCTGTCTATTTGCAGCCCAATCATCATCTGCAATCTGCATAGCCAACTTTGATGGCACATATCCTACCCTTGAATCTATATTCAGATCAACCAGCTCGGCATAAAATGTAGCATGTTTGGTTGTCCAGCCGTCTTGCCGATCGATTTCATTAACAAGCGCTTCGTCATTCTCCAGTCTCACATACTCTTCCTTCCAATCTTTGAACCGTAACAATGCCAATTCTTGCTCTGGACCCCAAGGAATACTCTCCCCTATTTTCTCCACAACATTCCTCACCGCTTTCTCTTCTTGGTTCACTAGTTCTTGTGGATCGATCTCTTCAAATGCAACCTCCCAACTAACTAATCTGTCGTGCTCTATGCTCCTCAAGCTACCATCAGCCAGCTTCGCCGTAGATCGAAATAATTTGACAGACAATTCGAAGCTACGCCGGTCATCTCCCCTATTTTGACAATGGTGCGGAAATGTGACGAATTGGAAGTGAACAAGCTCAAATCGGAAGCAAAATGAGCACGAGAGTGATGGATTACCTCGAATTTGCCGGCTCCGCGGAGCTCGCCATCTACCTCGTTCTTCCGGGCACCTCAAATCCGCCTGCCCGCCTGCAAATCGAGCAAAATCGGGCGCGAATGGCTCAGATTCGGGGCTGAATTAAGAGGGGAAGGCCACGCGGGTTCGATTTGACTCACCACAGATGCCGGCGACAAGGAATGCGACGCCCAGGAGTGGATAGCTCCGCCGCCGGAGAGGGAGCTGTGGCGCGCACCGTCGGGCTCAGATGGCGCGATAGGGACGGTCGGTGCGGTCGCTCGGACAGGTTGACTCGACCCGGGGCAAGTGAGTGGGTCCCACAGTCTATAAACCTAATTCCACACTGCTTAAGCAGTTTCATCACCATGTGTGGGTCGTAGCTATTTTGCTGCTCACATCCGTCGTATCCGAGCTATTATCGCCAACTGTGTGGCTTCTCAGCCAATTCCCAGGAAAAACGTCGCATGTGAGCTATTGGCCCATTCGCTGCACCTCTACCTCCCGGCTCACTGTTATAGCTTCTGTTCCTCCATTGGCTATGCATTTCTTATCGATTTCTTGCATATCGTGATTCGTAAGCTAGCTGTTTGGCCATACAATTTCGGGTGCTGCTGTTTCCACAATTCTGTTGCACTTTAGCTGATGTAGTAAATTCTCTTTTGGCGAGGATAAGATTGGTATTTCTGTGTGTAATAAATTACTCGTACTAAATTTGCTCTAATGGTCTAGAACAAGTATAGATAGTTCAGATCAACATTCAGGAACAGGCTCGTTGAGCACAATGGGTTATTTGTTTTAGAGAGCACAGACTGATTTAGGAAGGAACGCTGAGCAATTAAACCTCACATTGCTTTAGAGAGCAGGAAACCTGTCGTAGGACTGTATGAAATCCGTGTAGCTACGAGTATAAATAAGATTTCAGATATCACCTCACATTTTGCCCTGTAGGGTCCTGTCAGCAATGGCAGTGCAAGTGAAAACCCAAATCTGGATGCCCTACTTCAGAGTTTCTCCAATTCGGGTGGCTTGAAATACACAAAAGTGTTTTATTAGCAGGAAAACTGGACATCGAGCAGACATGCTTGCGACCTTTTATCTTTAGCTTTATACCGCTCGCCAGCCGCAAGCTAAGCATTGATTTCTTGTCTTTATTGAAAGCAAAAGGTAATTCTCTCAATGAAAGAGGGAAATGGAAACAAAACCAAAAGATAAGTATAATGTCCCTTGCTTTTATTCCGTCTAAGGAATTTGTGCGCACACACAGCCCTCAAATATTTGTCGCAGCATGTAGCATGTCCTTTTTTTTTGCTCCCCCATCCAGCTATATTGTAGTGGCACTTGAACGATCTATCTGGCTCCTGTCAAGCTACATGCTCTCTGATAGTTCCAATTGGTTAACTTAACAGAGGTATGAAACTAGCTCACTTCACACATGTGCTCGATCTGTCTGCCTGCTTCTTCAGATTTATGTAAGCTATCTTTTATTTACTTATCCTGCTTGTAAATCAATGTATATAGGAAGTCTGGTACAGATCGACTACCGGTTTAGAGATTAATCTTGAAGATTGTTGAAGAGCTGACCGAACGATTGTAAGCCTGAGATGGAATTAATCTAGAAGCCAGAGATCGACATACGCAACCAGTTCATCATGCGAACGGCGGTATTTTCACACTTACCAATCATCTTCAATTCCCTTTTCTATGCTTGAATTGCAGTGATAATCTGGGTAGTGTTTAGTATATGCATCCTCAACCAGTGTAGTTAATCGGAATGCTCAATTAGTCGTCATGGGTATATGCCAATAGTCCAATACCATCGGTCAACAAAACAGAACACCGCCCCTTCGCCGGCCCTCCTCCGCCGCTGCCGCCGGCCTCGCCACGGTGGCGGCGGCCCCTGCCTCCGAAGGTGGCGTGGGGAGACCTCGCGGTGAACGCGCGCGCTGCGCTCCTCTCTTGCGGCCGTGCGTCTTGGCGGCTCGACGGCGACCTGTGGTTGGAGATCCCGTGGTGTGGAGGTGGCGGAACGGCGCCCCGGCGCGGCTGCTGGCTGGTACGGCCAGGGCCTGTTCTGGGCCCAGATGGGCTAGGCGTGCAGCGGCGGTTTCCAGCGTGCATGGCTGCTTGGGGGCGGCGCGGCAGCTGGAGTTGGAGGCGTTGGTGCTCTTGCTGGCGTGGTGCTAGGAGTTGCCGTCTGTCTCCGGTCAGATGCCTCCGCGCGATGCGGAGCTCCGGTGAAGATCGATCGGCGTGGCTGCTTGGAGGAGGCGCGGTGGCCGGAGTTGGAGGCGTTGGTGCTCTTGCCGGCGTGGTGCTGGGAATTTCCGTCCATCTCCGGTCGGATGCCTCCGCGCGGTGGGGAGCTCCGGTGATGATCGACGCCCGTCCGTGGTTGCGGCCGGCTGGGTTTGATCTGCCCTTTCGGCGATCTCACGGGCAATGGTGATAATCCGAACTGCGGCGGTCCTCGTCGGCGCGTTGGGGAGCCTAGGCGTGGCGGTGTGCCGGGGGAGGGGGGAGGGGGGGACTAGGCCCGGTCGCCCATTTCCAACGGCTTCGACGGCGGACGTTCTCCTGGGCGGTCGTTGAATGAGCCTTGGTGGCGAAAATGCACTTCTAGCGGCGCCGTGAGCTACCGGTGTCCTCCTAGGCTGTGCTAGCCAACCATGAGCTGCCACCTATCTATGTATCCATATACTCTGGGTGGTATTAAAGTCGTTGGAGACATTTTAACACTGTATTCTTAGAGCTGGGACCCACCCATGTGGCTGTCCTTTCATTTACAGTCGCAGCAAATTTATTGCCCCGTTACAGTTGCAGCAAATTTATTGCCCCAGGTTGGGACACGATGACTACTACTCCAGTGTGACGTTTTAGTTTTGCTACCGGATTGCTACCGGATTTAGTTAGAGTAGTTCTATTGCTACCGGATTTAGTTTTATATGTTGTTTTCGGTTAGTCTTTAAATATATCTCTATTTGAATTTTGATGTTATTTATTTAACACATCTTTAATTATTATTTTGGAATGTGTTTTTGCACAATTCTGATTAAAATTCATCAGAGTTCTGTTAATGCTTAATGAAAAATCTAGCTCTATTTAAAATTCATCAAAGTTCATGAACTAATTAAAATTCATCAATATAGCTCTATTTGGAATGTATTTCTGCATAATTTTGATTAAATTTCATATATTACTGGTTGAATTAACCCACACCTGTTTGACATTTTGGTATCAAAGAAATATGATATATAATTCATATATTACTGAAAATTGAATTGGCACCCACCAATTTGAAAGTATAGCTTCAAGAACATCTTGGTATCAAAGAAATGTGACATATTTTTCATATATTACTGAAAATCAAATTGGCCCACACCCGTTTGACATTTTGGTATCAAAGAAATATGATATATAATTCATATATTACTGAAAATTGAATTGGCACCCACCAATTTGAAGGTATAGCTTCAAGAACATCTTGGTATCAAAGAAATGTGACATATTTTTCATATATTACTGAAAATCAAATTGGCCCACACCCGTTTGACATCTTGGTATCAAAGGAATATGACACATATTTCATATATTACTGAAAATTGAATTTCCCCGCACCAATTTGAAAATATAGCTTAAGAACATCTTGGTATCAAAGAAATATGATATATATTTTCTATATTACTGAAAAAAGAATTGGTCACACCCATTTGACATCTTGGAATCAAAGGAATATGACACATATTTCATATATTTCTGAAAATTGGGTGTTACCAAATACAGTTCAATTATGTTTCAATTTGATTCTGGATACGAGTATTATATCAACAAATTATGGCATATAATATTAAAATATGAGACATCCTTTTAGGATCAATATATGACATAGCCAACATATCTATGCAAAGCTAATTTAACTCAACCGCAACCGGATACATTCATGGTTACGGTAACAGATTTATTAATCGCCCAAAAATGTTACTGAATTACAAAGAAAATATCTGAAAAATAGGACTATGAGTAGAAAATTAGATGCGACTCATTCGACAACAGATTCAACACCAAATGAAAATCCAGCAAAGAGAACACTAAAAAATCTATTTAGTTACTGAATTGGCCACACCCGTTTGAAAAAGAATTGATCATCTAGTAACCAATTAGATGCATTAGAGGCGAGAACCAAACAGAAAATCCATCTATGAAGAGATCAGGAAAACATTACACGTAAACGTCAAGAAAAAGCTGAAAGGGTTCCAGCCTCCAGCAAATGATGATCAAATTCGCGTTGAGAGGGCTCCAAAAACAGATATTAAGATTTACACGCAAACTCTATGTAGAAGGTAGTCAACGTCGCCTGGATCGACGCCACCGCCTCTGTCCTCGTCTTGCCCTACCGCTTGTCCGCAGCCACGCCGTCGTTCCAGCCGCAGGCCTGGAACCTCACCAGGGAGGCGCACGGCCCTGCCGGCGGCGGGGAAGGCGGGGCGGCGCGACGGCCCTGCCAGCGGCGGAGAGTTCGAGGCGGCGCGGGGTGCTGATGGCGGCGGAGAAGCCGGGGCTGCACGCGGGCCTGCCGGCGGCGAGGAAGACGGGGCGGGGCGCGGGGGCCTGCCGGCGGCGAGGAAGGCGGGCCGGCGCCCGGCACGGGAGGTAGCCGTGGGTCGATCCCCGCGCGGTTGGTAGGTGAGGATGGGAACTGGCGGCGCCGTCTCGCAGCTCAAACTGGAGCACTCCGGCGGCCAGCTTGCCGTCACGCCGTTGCAGCTGCGCCGCATTTTCTGGATCGAGATGTATCTAGAGGAAAGAAACGTGTGAGAGAGAGCCAGGGGTGGGTGACCAGTGGTTGGATATTAATGGAACGAGTGGGCCAGCCATGTATTCTGTACGTGTCGTGAATGTGTATACTAAACGGAACTGCTGCATCAACAAATACCCGAACAAGAATGAAGAATACCCAGGTCCGCAGCACGAATCGTAAGCGAGCAAGGAACGGTCGACCGGTATCCCACGGCGCCGCTAGAAAAATTGCTTTGTGTGCTTGTCGGCCTAGTTTACCAAATATTTGTCTTGGGTTCTCCTACCCTTATGGTAAAATTCTGTTGTGAAGTGTTTTGTATGTCAGCATTGTAATTAGTTAATTTCATCATGCATTTGTAGCCTTGCCCTTGGCATCTTGTTACACATATATATACACTACTGCTACTATGTATGTAGCTATTTTGAACTGGTGGTCAGTGTCCTCACCGCTTCACGTATGCATGCAGGTTATCAAAGCAGATACTATTGATGCAGCGGTCGAAGGAATTTGTAATGAGCTAAAGGATACTAGTAGAAGAGAAAATTTCATCTATTTTGATGGCTGGGACGGGCTTGGCGCATCTACTGTCCTGCGAGCTGTAGCCCAACGCCTAGCATCAAATGAAAAGTCAAGGCCTTTGGGTCTGCAGTTTGAGCAAGTCATCCACATTGACTGCTCAAAGTGGGAGAGCATGAGAGCAGCT
Source organism: Poa pratensis (assembly GCA_947311845.1). Lineage (NCBI taxonomy): Eukaryota > Viridiplantae > Streptophyta > Magnoliopsida > Poales > Poaceae > Poa > Poa pratensis. Next base: position 3,102,383 of record CAMZMU010000043.1, read on the forward strand.
CAAAGGAAAATAGCAGAGCAGCTTAAACTTCCCAATTGGGTGACTGAGATGTTTGACAAGGAAGATGAGGAGGATGATTTCAATGGGATTACTGATCAAGGCTCTCGTGCGGAGATACCAGAGGTTGCGGCTGAGATCGAGAGGAGCATACAGGGTCGCAGGTTTCTGCTGGTTCTTCACAATGGGAGCAATGAGGAGGTTAACATAGCTGACCTTGGCCTTTCCATATACGGATACTTGGGTAGCAAGATGATATGGACCTTCCAAGGGAGGTTTCGGATCGACTCCAAGATGAGGGACAAGGTTATGAAAAAAAGCACAACAGATGTTCTTCTCTCGGCCTCGCACTCTGAGAGAGATCCACAAGAGCTGTGGTCCTATCTACTGCATGAAGAGGCTACACAAATTGTTTGCAAGTATGGCATTGATCCTACACTAGCTGTTGAGTGCTTTTTGTATATGTTGACACTGAATTGCATCCGCGGCCATCATGTCAACGCTGAGTATGATTTGGCTACGCATACTTGCAACTATTGGATATGTGATGGGATCTTACATAAGGTCACAGATATCGATGAAGCATGGCACTTGGGTGATGCTCTGGAGGGTGAGATGCGATTGGATATAGACTACTGCCACAATGAATTGCCCTCTCACTTGGTAAGACATGATGAGAGCATACCGCACTGGTCTTCACCGGCTAATGGATTTCTACTGGTTCCGGCGGGAGTCATTTGTAATGGAATGTTTCAGCATTTTGATAACCTTGGTGTGCTAAAGCTCTTTAAGTGTGCCTTCAGCTTTTTATCACCTCCATTTATCTGCTGCCGCAGCCTCAGATTTCTATGGCTTGACCACTGCCAAGACCTAGGATACACAGATGGAGGAAAACTTAAAGAGGAGGAGGACACCACGGAGTCATGGGCATGCTACCAAAGGTTGTGGGTGCTTGACCTGCGCTACACAGATTGTGATTGGATCTTGTCCACGAGGGTGATGGATCTTATGACCCAGCTCAGGGAGCTAAATGTGATGGGAGCCAAGAACTGGGACATGAGCAATTTACATGGACGATTGCGTAACATTCGCAAGCTCCGTGTAACAAAGTCCACGTGCTACTTCAACACCGACGTGCTCTCAGATATGGAAAGCATAGAGCTTTTTGATTTCTCGGGGAATACCATCAGACAAGGCATGAGAAGCTTATCTGGGCCAGCAAGCAACAATAGCCTTAAGACTGTCATTATTGATGGATGTGATGGATTAAAAATCATCTCTTTTAGGAACCGCAAAGAATTGAAGAACATGTTCTTGAAAGTTTCGTTGGGCAGTCTCCAGGAGCTGGATCTCTCAGGCACAAAAGTAAAAACTCTCGACCTTCGAGGAGTACAATCGACACCCCCCAAGCGGATCATCCTGCTTGGTTGTGAGGAGCTCCGTGCAATATTGTGGCCAGAGGGTGTAAAAGAGGCAAAATGGCCGGATGTGCTGCGGATTGACACCACCTCAACATTAGCGTCAACTGAAGGAGTGGAAACAGCACATGCACATCCATTTGTGGATCGATCCGTCCAGAAGCAGAAAGAAGAATTTTTTAAGGATGGATGGCAGATTTCTCTTACGGATGCAAGGCTCCTTAGGTCGCTTTCTCTTGTAAGAGGTTATTTTAAATATAGTCTCTTACATATTGATATCTGTTCTCCGGCTATTCTTGGTGGTAGCAATGTCCAAGGAACAAACAACGACCAACTAGTGCAAGTCCAGCCGCAAACAAGTACCATAATGGACTGCGACTACAGAGATGTCTTGAAGGATGGCCCAGTTGAAGTGATGGTGATGCTTGCCTGCCCTGATCTACAGTGTTGGAGTGGAGCCGAAACATGTATCATAAAGGTGATCATGCATGGGCAGGGCAACAAACTCTTGGAGGATGCTCCAAGTGTTAGTACTAGTGATTTATTATTCTCTGATTTCGTATGTGAACAGGCTACATCGCTGCACGTGTACGATAACCCATCCATCACCAGTATCCCGGCACCTCCCAAAGGATCAGGATGGAAACGCCTGTTCTGGTCCCGGGTCGAGAGGTGCCCCAAGATACACACAGTATTCACTGCTTCCCAGGGCAGTGGTGTGAACAACTTTACTTCTCTGCTGACAGTCTGGGCGTCCCAGCTACTCTGTGCACGCTACATCTGGGACACGCCATATTATTCTTTTAATGAGCTGAGGTTCCTACACCTGGACCACTGCCCAAGGCTCGTACATGTGCTCCCCTTGTCCACACTGCAAGCAAAAAGCGGCTTCCCATTCCCTCTTCTGAAGACCCTCGAGATAGTGTATTGTGGTGACCTCAAGGAGGTATTCCCATTGGACCCTAAGCTTCAAGAGCAGGACAAAGGTGTACTAGAATTCCCCAAACTGACGGGCATCCACCTGCACGAGCTCCCCATGCTGCAGCACATCTGCCGGCGCAGGATGCGGGCGCCTAAGCTTGAGACCATCAAGATCAGGGGTTGCTGGAGCCTCAGGCGTCTGCCGGCGGTCGGGCACGACACCAAGCCGCCTCAGGTGGACTGCGAGAAGGAATGGTGGGACAACCTGGAGTGGGACGGGCTGGAGAAGTACCACCACCCTTCCCTCTACAAGCCGATCCACTCGCTGTACTACAAGGCCCAGCTGCCCAGAGTCAGCGTACTCAGGTGAGGTATGCATACACCTCTCGCTACTGTACACAAACTTACTTTTGTGCTGAACCAAGTTACACTTTTTTGCTAAACTGAGTTATTATCTTTTATTTTCTAGAACAAAAACCAAGAATACTGCTGCATGTAATGCCAGTATATCTAGTTAATTCTCCCAACCAATGTTGCTTTATTATGTTGCAGGTAATCCATCTGTTCCCTGAAGTGATCATCATGTGCGCCCACTCATATGGGAGCTTTTCTGCCGTGTGTATGTTGCTTGCCCTGCTTCCTGCAAGATTGGTTTGTGGGTTCTCTTCCATACATCTGCATTGCCATGGTGTGGCGGTGAACTTTCAGTTTGGTTTGGTTTGGTTTGGCTTGATTTGGTTTGATCATCCTTGCTCTGTCCATCGGAGTACTGGTCATCTGGTTGCATAGATGATGGTACAAGCTGACGAGCAAATGATAAATAAATAAGAGTGGGTGTTCATCTTATGCGACATGAGCCCCTGGGTGCTCATGTCGCTGCCATGCTCCTTCTCTCTGTGTGTGTGGTGTTGCTTGTTATGGTATTCACAGTCAGCTGTGGACTTATTGTAATTTCTAAGCATAAACAATGATGGTGATGCTTTGTGTAATTGGGGTTGTTTGTTGTGATATAAATACTCAACTATCTACTGATTGCAATTTGTAAGCATAAATGATAATGATGATGATTTTGTGTGTGATTTGTGCAACACTTCCAGTCTGGTTATAAATTCATTGGCAAGGTTCCTACCTAAGAGCCTTTGGCTAGTATGCTGTTTGTTCCCGGAATTAGATTCATGCTTATTGTTCCAAATGATAGCTTAACCGATGCTCATCCCGAGCGGAGGACTGTGCCCTGGTAAGGAGAAGTTGATAGATTTTTGTAGCACTTACATAACCATGCATGTTGGGAAATTTTCATATGTTCTAGTAATATTTCTGGAGAATAAAGTTGGAGCAAGCGCTGGGAAGAACTCACTAGAGAAATGTCCCTGAAGATACTGCAATAGAAGATTAGAACTGGAAGATAGATGATAGTCACTAAGTCCATCCCAGATCATGAGGGCCTGGTGAGTGTTTCCTTGTTTTTTTGACAACCAGGTGAGTGTATTTTTAGATATTTGTTATATATCACAGTACATATTGTTATCCAGTATGCAAATAATCACATTTATTTTATGTGTTCATTTTATGGACTTAGAGTGACAGTGTTTCTTTTGCATTTATAGATGGCCCAACGCAATATAAACCAACTTAAATTTTTGAAAGACAAAATTCTCTGTAGGAATTGATTGCACTGATATGATACATGTACTGCTATAGCTTTGCATCATGACATCTTCCACTATGTATTACAACTTACTGGAAGGCCTTTGACGACTATTATACATAATAAAGATTGAAAAAAAGGGAGGAGTGAAGCAAAATTCAGAAGGGAAATTACACATATGGGTCGAGGTGGAAGAAGGCCTCGATGTCGAGCTTGGTGGCGGCGCGGTGGAGGCTGAGCGGAAACACGGAGCCGCGGTCGACGGTGACGCTTCCGATGTCGGTGGAGTTGGTCCGGAGTGTCTCCACCTCCTGTCCTCCTACAGTGGAGGAGGTTGCTGCCGGTCTTGGTGTCCAGCACCACCGTGCGAGGGATCAACTGCAGCAACAGAAAACACCAGGCAGGCATTAGCAGTTGGCACTAGTTAATTGACCAATCAGTTCCTTGTTAATATACTTTATTTACACAAGTTTCTGTACACCTTTTGTTCTATCATCAACGTCGGCTTTAGGAATCATTTTTTTCCTTGAAGAATCCTCTTGGTATCGTTTGACAGCAACTATAAATTGAGCTAAGAAGACAGGAGAACCTTTTTTTTGTCTGAACCCAGTTTGGATGTACTAACATAAATTGTTAGAGTATTTAGTTTGGTGACAGTACCAAATTCTCCAATCTTCCATGCCACTAGACCACACGGGGTGGCACATGAGCTATCTCGTCCATTGAAAACATCAAGATTCGTGCAACTATTTTGCAAAGCAGTCCTACCATTCATCCAAATTTGTGTCTTGAAGCCCCTCACATTTCGCTCATCGGACCACATCTAGAACTTCATCATTTAAGTCATGAAAATTTCTTAGCTTCTGAACATTCCAGGCTTCTACAATTTTTGACGAATTCATGATCAAAAAAAAGTTTCTACATATTCTTCATCGTTAGGGAGAGTTTCGGACTTATGTATTAACAAGAAATTTTCAGATTTATGTATCAACAAGATTTTCTGAATCAATGCATTATTAAGAATTTCAGATTTATGTATTTAACACTAAATTTGTGGATCATGTATTAAAAAAATCAATCCATGCATCAATAAGAAAACGGATGAACAGACTCCACACAAAAATCTTGGGACAAAATCCGAAATTGCATCTAGAAGAAAACGGATCTGAACCAAGAAAAAAAAGGATCAAGAATAAACCAACGAATCAACACACAGATCATCCATTCAACAGACAGAAAAGCAAGAACAATCCCCAATATGGGCCTGCACTGGCCTCCCTGCCGGCCACCAGCCGCCATGCTTTTGTCCATGGATCCAGACTCCATGGCCCTGACTCACCGTCTCCTTCGAGGTGATTCGGTTCCAGCGAGGTTGCATCTCGGTAGGAGGGTGGTCTTGGTATGAGGACGTCGGATCTGGGGGCGGCAAGGCTTGGAGAGGACAAATCCGGTGTCGGGGACGATGGATCCGTACAACGTCGCCGGTAAGAAGGGAGGCAGTGGTGGCACGGTCATCAGGGGTGGGAGACGCGGTGACTGCGGCTGTGTGAGAGAGCCAAGAAAGGGTAGGGCTACGGTGGGGAAGAAATGAAATCGGCCTGATTCGTTGGCTTATATCTAGGGTGACCTGGTTGCTAATTTATTCAAAGATGGGGGTGTATATGGAAAACAAATCTACCAGCCATGAGATTCAACATGGACGGGCAGGATAGTTCGTGGACGTCGGACTGGTTGTGGAATCGCCGCGTTCTCTATCTATCTATGATTCATCACTAAGTGGCTGCTATTATTTGCCATACCAGTGTGTCCGTAGAGCCCAACAGAAGTGCGAATTACTAACAAATCACCATTTTATTAGAACCGATGCATGTAAATAAATTAACTTTGCAATCTTGTAGGGGAAGAAGAAGAAGGGATGTTGAAGTACCTGGAGGGAGGCCCATCCCTTGGCGACGTTGACACGCTCAGAGTCTGAAGGCTGTGAAGGAATTCACCTTGTTTTATTTTTCTTCCTATAGTAAGAGCTGTTGAATGGGATGATGTTCGTTCCAAAGCTAAGTTTTGTGCTCATTGTTCTCCCATCCTGAAATTGGACATTGCGTTGCTAATCACTAGCCTGGCATGTTCTTCCTGGCTGGAATTTCCTTCGCCCAGATGTACTAACGAGCTCCATCTGTGTGAAATGATGCACCGTCTTCCAGAGATGGTGGCAATTAACTGAGCCTCGATATATACATTACTGTCATTGTGGTGTTACATTATGCATTGCTTTTGGGAATTTTTAGGTTACTGCGTAAGTAAGTAGCCATTTAAACAAGAAAAAATCGCCCCTTTTCTTTTTGTAGTTTTGAGTAATCAGAAGCACGGAACTAATAACTGTATAAAGCTTCGAAGCTGAAACTGAAACGTGATTCGCTTCAGCCTTTAATGTCTCCATTTATGTAAGCGTATATTGAAGCATTATACTTCAAGCTTGAAGTTTGGCAGAGTGGTGGTGTGAGATCTCTCAAATATTTTTCTCAAGACATATTTTCACCAGTTACAAAAAAAAAAAAAAAGGTAGAAGCCGGCCCAGTGGGTTCTCGAGAAAGGCCTGGCGAGGGCAGAAACCTCAGGGGATCCTGTGGCCCATCGGCCTCCGTATCTATCCGATAGTCATTTCATAAACCAAGCTTGGCGCAGGCCGTCTCTTTTTTTCAATCTCTTTTCTGATAGCTAGGTTGGGTTAATTGAGTTGCCTTAGGGGTTATTATTATACCTGAAAGAACCAGGGAGTCAAAGAATACATACGCAGATACGTAGCTAGGTACAACGAATATTTTCGAGAGAAAAAAAGCTAGCTACAACGAATTAACACTGTTCAGAATTCAGGTCCGCCGGTTGTGCAACCGCTCGATGAACTGGCTAGTAGCTTTGTCTCCTGCTACGTAATACAGTACAGGTACTTGCTCATCCATGCATGTTCTTCTCCTCAGTGAATTCTTCTTCTTTCCTGCGATCGACGGTGTATATATATGCATGATTGCTTTGCCGTGGTTGCTTTGCTTGCATGAACCTGATACCACATTTTTATTAGGTGGAGGAGAGATACAATGAAAAAGATAAGAAGTGGGGTCTCATGTAAGAGGCAAGCTCTACGCGTGCTCCTAGACAAAAAGAATAAATGAGAAGAAAGAAAAAGAGAGAAATGACTAAACTAATAGTCAACTTTATAGTCAACCCTATTGTATAAGTGGTTGATAGTGTTGGCTACTGGTAACGTGGCGATCTTATATATAACTTTGCTGTGACGCTTCTTGTGGTTATCCATCTTATCACAGCAAGAAGGGCTCTTTTCTACATCACCAGTCCATAGTAAGATGGAGGATGATGGATTTGTGGTTAGGCAAAACAAGAGCATTCGGTGAATTAATCAGAGCTGTACGTACGGTTAGCTTGGGCTTCACATTATTAATCAGAAGGAAACAAGAGCATTTGGTGAATTAATAATGGTGATCGGTCTAGATTAATATGCAAGCCTCTCCCTCTATCCATATTATTGCTGGATCATCATATTATTGCTGGATCAGTACTACTAGCTGCCGATCCATCTATCTAGAGCTTCTTGCTTGGCTGATTAATTGGCTTGGGTACGTCCAGATGGGTCTCACTCTCGGCCTCTCCGACACAAATGGGCCAGCACCGGATAACCAATTAATGGACTACGTAACCTACGCTGCCAGAAACGAGAGCCCATGGTTGGTTTAGTGACAGGACACATGAGTTGCTGCAGTGTCATGTCCGGTACTTGTAATGATATGATACACACCGTGACCAAAACCATGCTTAACCACACACATCCGTTCATCCTCGATTCTTGGCTATTGGTTTGTTTTTGTTTTGGTAGCACGCAAAAAAGAGGCTTTCCATTGCAGGAGAGGCCGGTTAAACCATGAAAAGAGTAAGAGGAGTGTAAGGTGGGACCACTCGTACGTCGTGCATAAAATTAGTAGTGTAGGTGTTTATAACTTTTTGTATAAAATTGGTCAAAGTTCTAACATCTTGATTTAGGACAAGATTGATATGCTTTATATTTGGGAAAGAGGGATTTTCGAGCTAGCATTTACTACATGTCACGTGTAGTGCATTTTACAATATTAACATTTTGGTGCGAATTAATTCTGTTTTGAACTACATCATAATTCTAAAGCGCGACAATTTTTATTCCAGAGAGCTGAAAATGACATTGCCAACCTCCTATCACCCTGCGTGTTGTTTCTTGCCAAATTCTTTTCGAGCAACTCTGGTGCGTTTTTTTTCTTTTACGAAAAGGAGTGTTAAATCTACCACCTATAGATCTTCAGATGCACACAGTCGATAGATGTAGAGTGTGCTCCCGATATTGCAGCAGATGCATTGACATGTCGACCCATAATCAAGTCACCTTCGAACCATGGTGCAATCATTTAATCCGCATCGTCGAGCTTACAATGTTGACGTGCCGGCAACAAAAGGAGAAAACGAACACCTACCGTGGCATGAGCCACATGGCCGACACTTGGAGATAGCCATGACCAGGAGTTGTGTTCCCTGGATTTAGATGGCTTGAATCAGTCGTCGAGCTTACAATGCCGATGTGCCCGCGACAAAATGAGAAAAAGAACACCTAAGCTAGCATGAACCAGATGGCTCACACTTGGAGATTTCCATGACCACGAGTTGGCTTTCCCTAGATTTGATGGCTGGAATTGAGTCCGACTGGAGTCCCTACCGCGGAATTATGCCCCGGAGCCATCTCTCTTGCTATTATCCATTAATTCGATGCTTGTGAAATGTTCAATCTAGAACTTAATTCAGTCGCCACATACATAGTGAAATAAATTCTCGGCACAAGCGGGAACTACACTTGGTTGGCTAATTTTTTTGGAAACTTTTTTTTAGAGATGCCACGTCACTTACTCAAACAACGCTTGTCCAAGGCAGTTGTTGCTGAGCTTGAGATCATAGAAGCCATCATGATGCCTCGCGAGACAGAAACATTGCCTCCACTAACACAGAATAATCCCTAGATGTTGTATGTATGGTTTGGGAATGATGATCCTCGATGATTTGGGAATTCAAATGAAGATTGGTTCTTAGGGAAAAGTAGCTAGACTCCGAATACACAAAAAAAAATGGATGAAGATTTTCCACTGTGCAATTCACTGTTCATTCGTGAAAGAACAACGTGGAGCTCAGGCTTGTTGTGTAGACTCTAGAGAACGTGTGGCAGTGAGGGGCACATCAAGTAGCCATAGGAGTGAAGTGCAGAACTGACCAGCCTCGCTCACGGTGGGCTAGTAGTGTCATCACGCGTTGAGCTGATCCATGGTGTCATCGTGCAAGTTACTCGCGTTCGTTCATCAGTGCCACCTGTCACATGCACAATGCCTCGTCAGCATGAAGCAATTCAGCAAGCTCGCGTGCTCCCCCGGCCTCGCAACCACACCGACGTGTCGCTATAGCTGCTCGCCGGTGAGGCCCCTGATGTGTCGCCACGTGTCACACTGCCATGTCAGCATCAATTCGTCGATCGTCAGTCAATCGACTAACCAATGCAAATGCTCAGTGGCGTGGAGCTAGCCTCTCTGCAGTGCAGGTTCACTGCATGGTGCATTCCTCTGCTGACTCGCTCAACGCCACGATCCCGGAGAAGAAAAACTAATGAAGAGCAATATCACACGTTAACTAATCATGTACTCTACATGACATGGCACCATCCACCCTGCCAGGTGGTACACGTGGACAGAGCCACAGCCAGGAGATGGATCGTTTCAGTTCCCACAACAAGTTCGGATCAATCGATCGATCTGGGCCATCGACACTTCTTACCTCTTGATATACGATCTGCATTATTCTAGATTCTCTGTCTGTTACTTCTCGATTTGGTTCACGAAATTGACCCATCAGCCTAGTTTAATTAGCTAGGACAGTGACCATATATACTCATGCAGCCTCTCCCTCTCTCTATCTATATTATTGTTTACAAGGTGGAGCGTGCTTTCCTTTGGGCCGGAAAAGACAAAACAACCGGGGCAAAATGCAAAGTGAGTTGGGAATTGGTTTGCCGTCCCAAAGAGCTCTGGGGCCTCGGAGTTCTCCACACATCTAAATTTGCAAGGGCGCTATGCTTGCGTTGGCCATGACTTGAGTGGAAGGATAAGCGGAGGATTTGGGTCGGTTTGGGCAACCCATGCACCGACGAAGACATGGACCTCATCTATGCCACAACAACCATCACGGTTGGAAACGGCAACATGACCTCTTTCGGGCGACTTGGTGTGGCCTTCGGTTTTTTGATGATGTGCGTTGGTGTGTTGTCAGGGTATTCGGCCCTGTTCTTGGCCACCCCCTTCATCTGTGTTGTAGGTGTAGCGAGTTGTCGCGAGTTTGGTGGTTCACTTCGGGTTGATCTTTGTATTCCTCTTGTAAGGTGTTGTTGAATAATTACGGAAAGCTGTGTGCATCACTCGATGCAGAGGCCGGGGATCCGCACCCCCTTTCCTAAAAAAAAAAGCAGTGGGGCGCCACCCCACTGCGATAGACACCGTGATGGTCCGACGTGGCAAATAATTCCACCATGTTGCTGTGCAGGCCCCCACCTCAGTCCGGAATCTTTTTTTTTTGACCGGCACTATGGCGGGCCAAAGGCCAACCTGAACAACTTTTATTAAACACTCAAACTTTTTACATCTTGCTGATTACAAATGAGAGGGGGAAAAAGGGGATAGCATAGAAGAAGACTAGCGTCGCCCTCAGGGCGGCTCAAAGTTGGTACACCAGAGTCTAAGGCGGGCAGCAACAGGAGTCGACTGACATCTGTTAGCCCAAAGTCTAACGTCATCTAAACACCTTTGGATGACAATAGAGAGAGGTTCATCGACATTGTTGAAGATGATGGAATTGCGGCGTTTCCAGACGCTCCACGAGATCGCCGTGCAGATTGTCGCCTCTTCAAAGGTGCGACAGTGGGCATCCCAAAGGGCAGGCACATCATCAATGGCGAGGTTTGCATGTTGAGGGTAGAAGAAGTTCCAGACTTGGCGGGCGCGGTGGCAGCGGACAAGGAGGTGATCAACATCTTCAGGGAGGTCACAGGAGGGGCAGCTCGGAGATCCACCAAGCTGATGGCGGAAGCGGCGGTCGTTGGTGGGCAGGCGACGGCGTCGGGTCAGCCAGTTGAATATTCTGCACTTCAGGGGGGCGGCGTTCCTCCAGACCTTGTCAGCTTGATCATCCATCGGTAGCAGTCTGAAAAAATTAGCATAGAAACTTCTAGTTGAAAGACAATTGCGTGAGTATCGGCATTGGCGCGTGTCCTGCTTGTTTGGGTCAAGATGAATGTCTGCAAGGGCAGAGTGGAGCGTAGCCAGCTTCAAGGTAGCAGCATAGGACAATCGAGGAACAAGAGAGGTAGAAATAGAGGAGTTTAGGGCAAGGGAAACACTCGTGTTCTGGCGGGTAGAGTGAGAGAAAAGGGCAGGGAAGCGGTCCGCGAGAGGAGTGTCACCAAGCCAGGTGTCGAGCCAGAACGCCGTAGTTTGTCCATTGCCAATGGTTACCACGGAGTGCAACCGGAAGGCAGGCAGGCAAGAGACGATGCTTTTCCAGATGGGGTGTCCAGGTGGTGGGAGTCCCCAAGATCATGTCGAGCAGACCAACCGTAGAATCGACGGAACCAGCACACCCAAGGTGTGTCCGAATCAGAATGAATTTTGTTGAGGAATTTGGAGAGGAGGGCATGGTTTTGTTTGGCGATGGAGATGACTCCCAGCCCTCCAAGCTTTTTGGGTTTGCAAACCTCTTCCCAGGCAACTTTGCAGTGGCCTCCAGTACATGTTTCCTCATCGGTCCAGAGGAAAGCACGGCGGCGCTTGTCCATGGCTTCAATCACTCCAGGGGGCAGCAGGCGGTGCACACGGCATGGGCCAGCTTTGCAGTGAGAACCGAGTTGTCAGTCCGGAATATTGGCTTGGCCCCACTGGCAGATACCGTTGCCAGCTCAAACCTTTCACTACAATCTTTCCTCACATTTTCTCTCTTGAAAATTCGGATCAGAAATAATGTTTCTTAATTACATTAGCTAGGGCATCATTGACACATGTCTCATACTCTCATGACTATACGTACATCCAATAATTCTAATTGTTTATGCGGGAGTTCTGTTTGTATATATTCTCTGTAATAGTTGGTCTGCAATAATCCATTATTTTAAAGATCGTAAACAAACATTAGTTGGTCCTGTGTCGAGTCTCGAGTTCAAACAAACAAATAAACAACCTGGCAAAGGCAATCATCATCAGTCAGTTGATCTGAACCTAAAATTGTGGTATGAAATGTAAAAAAAAAACATCATTTGACGTGAAAAGATGCGCGTGCTATTTGGTCTAAATCTACTGGTAAATTTTAAATCTGAACAGTGTGCATCTCGATTACACCGAATGCTGTTGTTATCTGCTGGTTATGTGAAACTCATGCTAACGTACTGATTGTTGGAAGCACAGCAGCAGGACCAGTACTTGCTTCGTACACTGCCGTTGCTTCGTACACTGCCGTTGGATTGGCTCCGGCCGGTACACATGGCATGGATGGATGGGTGAATGCCAGTCGATCTACCATCGATCAAACTCCGTATATCTCTTCGACAATGGTGAGTCAGCATCGTTGGATGGAGTATGCGACCACTCCTCCCTGCCTTCTTCATGCATGTGGCGTGCGAGGACAACTCCGCTCCACAGCTTAATTTACTGGCTGTTACCGTTGTAGGCGCATAATTGATCTACCGCAATCGTAGCACGATGACGACACAGAGATTTGTTAACGCAGTTCGGCGAACTCGCCTACATCTGCGGGGCATGACTACGGGCGCACCTCCCCATTGATACCGCAACACCTGGCCGTCCTAGGCGCCGGCACAAGCCGCCGGCTCCACCTGCGTGCCTGTTGCTATCAAATCGTCATCAGTTACACGTGTGGTGCTCCCCTCATTATATGGGAGGCCCAGGGTACAAGAGTTTGACTCTGATACTACTCGTATCCTATCCACACCTAATACAACTCTAAATCCAAACGTAACCCAACACGTACACAATATTTGACACAAATACAACAAACTCCACTTGGCGAATATTGTCCGCCACCTTGAGTTCGTCCAATCGTCAAACCTCTATGTACTCCGGACTTGGTTGTCTTCCATGAGCTTCGCTGCTACTCCCAGACTCCATGTGACTCCACCTGCAACTGTAGTCCCTCCTTCCCGTTCAACACCATCACACACCGAGCACTGATCTGCGTGAAAGTGCTATCACCTTGAAGGAATTTCACCGTCGCACTTTAGTCACCTTGAGTCAAATTCACAGTCGTCTCATTCTGGATAGTCTTCTACATGTCCCACAGCTATAGCACTTCGGCTCCTTCTGTATCTAGTCATCCGCACTTTGCCATGTGCACTGAACATCACAGAATATACGGCCATGTACTCTCCACGCTTCCGACATTTCAGACTCTCCAACACTTTCTCAGATTCCCTATGGCCGACTCTTGTTTATCACCTGACATGTTAATATCCATAGAACCTGATACTCGCCAACACTGCTTCAGCACCCCTGCATACATGTCCGACAACATGTCTGACCGCATGTCCCCTGGTCTGTCGCCGTGTCCCGTGCTTACCGCACGCCTCGCCGCTATTACCGCGTCGAGCATCTGCAATCTTGGCTAAGATCTATCGGGTAGCTAACCCAAACCACCTCAGGCCCCACTGCAGACAACCATCAGTCATACCCGACCGATGCCGAGTTCCACGTATCTCTCTAGACCCTGAGCTCCAGTCCGGACCACGTGCCTCTCGCCTCCCCGCTGACTAGGCTTCGATTCTCCGTATCCTTACACCGTAGCCCCTCCATCAGCCGAGTGAAATCTCCCCTCAGAGACTCCAGCTCCACCTTCGACATGACTCCTTGGTAGATGATCAATCCACCCTGTGCCCCGCCTACCTCAAGATCCCATAAGCGCTCCATCTTGAATCGGCCCCGCGCCACCGCATGTCGAAGCACGCATAACCATGCGCCACGTGTTTCCACGCCACAGAATTCGGACACCATCAGCCCTCACGCTCCTACGTCGTTGTCACCGATCTTCACCGTCTTCTGTCCGATCGACTTCCCGTCGATCTGTCAGACTGTCTAGTCCGACCCAGCCGAACTTATCCGACTGCACCCATGCTCCACCCTGTGCCCAGTCCACCTTCCGCGCACTGTCCGACACCCTGTGTATGCATGATCCTCACGACACGCTTCAGCATGTCGTCAATCTGCTAACCTTCCGGTAAAACCCGTGCAATCTGAGGAACAAATCCAAAAGAAATTTCTTTCCTGGTAGTATCCGTGGGTGCACCAAGCATTTATCCCACAACCCCAATACTCCTTTTTCCTTTCTTCCATATTGCCTCTACATGCACCGCATCACCACATGCTGCAGACCCTTTTTTTTTCACGTAAACAAATCTCCCTTGCCTAGCTTACTGATCGCTGCATGTAGTCAGCTGGACCACCGATTCACGTCTTCCTGAGACCTGCGGACGGACCTGGCCACGCACGCCTTGGCTCGCCTCCTGTGCGCTGCTTGGGCCAATACGCCTGTGGCCCACCAATCTGGCCACCGAGCCGGCCTGCTGCATCACACACCCAGCCCTGTCTGTGCTGCTTGCGCCGCCGCCGCTTCTCCACGAGCGAACCGCATGTATCTCCTGTCCACGCACTGCTTCGCCTGATCTGCAGGGGAACTCGACTATCGGATCAATCCGATCTCGTCTATTGACGTGCGACCGATCTCGCCGAGGACTCCTTGCTACGACCGATCTGTCCAGCTTCCTGTGCTTTCCGATTGCTTCCCAAGTTCTGATCCGATCGTCTTCTCGCCGGCACACGCAGGCGACGCCCAATCTAACATCAGCACTTCTTCCTCTAAATCAACAATCTGCAGCCTTCAACCTCGCTCTGATACCAATTGTTACCGTCGTAGGCGCATAATTGATCTACCGAGAACCAAACAATCGCAGCACGATAACGACACCGAGATTTGTTAACGCAGTTCGACGAACTCGCCTACATCTGCGGGGCATGACTACGGGCGCACCTCCCCATTGATACCACAACACCTGGCCGTCCTAGGCGCCGGCACAAGCCGCCGGCTCCCCCTGCGTGCCTGTTGCTATCAAATCGTCATCAGTTACACGTGTGGTGCTCCCCTCATTATATGGGAGGCCCAGGGTACAAGAGTTTGACTCTGATACTACTCGTATCCTATCCACACCTAATATAACTCTAAGTCCAAACGTAACCCAACACGTACACAATATTTGACACAAATACAACACTGGCGAAGCGGGGTTGTGGTGGCATGTGGAGTCACACCAATCACTGTGCCATGTCAGCATGGTCCGAGGTCAATCTCAGTCGACACGCGCCTCCCATATAACTTGTTGCGAGTCGATTTCTAGAGCGAGAGACAAAAGTATAGAATGCATCAAACTGTGTCTTTCCATTGATGATCGAACTATTTATACAAGGAGAAGGGACACGAGACAGGGTCGCGTCCGATCGGGAGCGAGGGAAAACCGTCACGACGGTTGCCTCGGAAGGCATCCTCACGTGCGGTTATTACAACATAGGATTATCCCTAATTACATAATTAATTAATTCCTAACACTCCCCTAATCCTTGCTTGTCCTTGCGACTGATCATCCTTTGGAATCATCTCCTCCAAAAACCCTGTGGGAAAAATAGAGGAAATACACAATATGCCCGAAAAACTCCTTCTAAAAACCCTGTGGGAAAATAAGGAGAAATTGACATATATCGTCCATGCTTGTACTACTATTGCCTCATTAAAAACCTTACATGAGAAACCTTCAGGAAAACTCACAAAGGAAAAGAGTGCAATACCGAAAATCTCATGATTTTCAACAAGTTATAACCTAGGAGATTTCTCCCCCTGAATTTTGCAAGTCACTAAGTCTTCTCTTACCAATTCCCTTCATATATTTATCAAACAAAGAACTTGGTAACGACTTGGAAACAAATCTGCGAGGTTATCGCATGACTTTACTTGCAAAATACTTATTTCCCCATTCTTCTGTAGTTCATGGGGATAAAATAACTTAGGAGCAATATGCTTTGTAATATTACTCTTAATATAACATGTC
Organism: Poa pratensis; assembly: GCA_947311845.1. Classification (NCBI taxonomy): domain Eukaryota; kingdom Viridiplantae; phylum Streptophyta; class Magnoliopsida; order Poales; family Poaceae; genus Poa; species Poa pratensis. Next base: position 3,118,590 of record CAMZMU010000043.1, read on the forward strand.
TGCATTTGTACAATACAAGCAGCATTATCTCATAGATAATGGTGGGAGATTCCAATGAACCGATCCCACTTGAACTCTGGACAAAGTTCATCATCCTTTGAAGCCATACACATTCCCGTGATGCTTCGTACAAAGCAATTATCTCAGAATGATTAGTGGCGTAGCCACTAGGGTTTCTAGGGATTTTACTCCCCCTGAACTTTGCAAACCTCAAGGTTATCCCCTACCAATTCCACGAACCTAATTCTGGAATATAAACGCTGGTAGAGACATTGTGAATATCACAATAGTTTGTTTGCAAATTATCCTCTTACACTTCTGTAATTCACGAGGATATAACCCGTAAACAATACAAGTGACATTATCTTGATGATTCTGTCGAATCTCCACATGATCTCAATGTGGCCAATCATTCCGCGAAGCCATACACATCTTGTGATGCTTCATTACTGCAGAATGGTCACTTGAAGGACCCATTTAGAGTCTATTCTGAAGGCTCTCTCAGAATATTTTTCCATTAAATCCAGTCTTTGATATGACACTGTTGGGATCACATAATTAGTCACTATCGAGATTTCACAACATGGTCCAGTCTTGATTTTCCGATGGAACTAATCAAAACTTTTTGTGCCTTGGACATATCTGAGAATATTCCTTACACAAATCTTATACCTTGCTTTGGGGATTGCACTCTCAAATAAATTGCCAACAAATATAATGTCAGGCCTGACGTATTCAGCAAGATATATGAGTGTTTGATGGTATTCAGATATGGAACTTCAGGTCCACTATCACTTCACCATCTCCCCTAGGTCTGAATGGGATTGTATCCCATTTCATGTATAATATGACCATAGGTGTTCGATAAGATATATCCATATTGAACTTTTCCAATATTTCTGGATATATGAAGACTGATATACATTTATTCCCAAGGGAATACGCTCAAGCTATAAACTTAGCATCATTTGGTTTGACCCAAATATCCGTCTTAAAATGATTGTGTGTATCTCATTTGTCCTTTATAGACATTGATATAAGATCATCGACATCACTAAGATGATGTAAATCCAATTCAGGATATCTTCATGAATACACATCAACAATCATCAGTATTAGAGTAATCCTTATCAAGGAGTAACTCACTTAGTCGGTTGTACCACACAACTCTCCGACATCTTCAAAGTCATAGAATGACTTCTGAAGCTTCACACACGCATGTTGCGATTTATCATTGGATTCAGAATATTAAGCCCTTTCAATGACTTCTATATCTGAACTAGTGATCCATGTGAGTATATAGCCACTACATACATCAACCGCATGGATCCGTACTGCCAATTCAGTATCGAAACATAATTCCACTCATACCGAAAAGGTATGCTACATCGTATTCGATGTTGGGTCTCTGCGGAAACCCTTGTGCTACAAGCCTCACTTTTTCACCACCTCATCTATTTTCGTTTCTGAACGAAAAATCACTTCTCTTCCCTACCGAAGATACTTATGAGGAGCAGGTTTTACTATTGTAAACACCTCTCTTTTGATGAGTGAGTGCTACTCTTCCTTAATTGCTTCCTTTCATTTGAACCAACATAAGTGCAAAACAACACTCTCCATGGATTTTGGTTCAGGGCCCAAAAGGATCTCAGCAATTCTCAAGAAGAAACTTATGTCGACATATGTAGACTTTTCATATACGATTCTCATGAATCAATATCATTTGTGGAATTCTCGTTACGCCTCTTAACTCCTTGTTATTTCCCACAACAACAGAGTCAAGGTGTTTCGATGTCCCAACACTTAAATTGTGTGCACATCTGTGATGGGCTCTGGATGACACGCATCCGTCAGGTGTCCTTCAACCCGAGGTTGAACTACATTTACTGATTGAGGAGAACATCTCCTCCTATGAGAACTTAATCTCATGCGTCCAGAATTCTCCCCCTCATGCTCTCATTTGGGGACACAAGTGGTTTATTAGGTACCTCCACTCGTTCTGGTACTTTATTTCAATGACACCTTTGTCATCAGTAAATATATATGGCAGATTATTTGCAAAACATTGCAAATTTCTCATAACCTGAACCTGTGGTTCAGATTCTTAAGTACGTGGACAAAATGTTTACTACATTTCTTATGCATTTCCTGGCATTCTATGTGGTACATTTCTCCCCTAATGCCAGAAAATGTCCTTATTGCAAAAGCAATCAACGCACGGGCTGCAAATGACTCCCTTGCTAGGGTTAAGGTATTTGACGGATTAACAATCATATCACAGTCATTCCTCACATAGATCCCAAATATATGTGAAGGCCCTTTATGTACGCCGGGGTGGTGATATCGGTATGCAACCGAATTACCGCAGATGGGAAATACTTCACTGATTTCCACGTACAAACTGCAAGGGATGCAGTATAATATGCATTTGATCTCATTTAGACCAAACATGCGGCGTGTGAGACCGCATGTTACCACCAACGAATGTTGGCTAATCACAATTCTGTAACGACCATTCAATTTGACTCTCTTCTATAAGAGATCTAGCCACACCATTTTGGGAAGGTACACAACATACTGAATATGACCATTGAATGTCGTGAATAATATCAACGACATTTCCATTCCAATGGAACTATCCCATATTTAGGATAATTTGCTCCAAATTCGTCAATTTGAGCAATTAATTCAGTAAACACATGGTTTTGTGCGGAGGATCCACACCTAAGACCATCTTCTAGATGTGTCTATGAATACCATGAAGTACCAACATAACCCAACAATGGTTGAATATTCTGCATTATTCAATGCGTTCAAGAATAATGAGTGGCTCATTTCAAATTTTAAGGTGAGAGTGCCTTAAAATTAATTCCCTATGCCACGTGTAGTGTACATAAAATCTAATGATTGTGGGAATATTCTGGCCAACAGAATCAACAATAATTTTTCGAATCGTCCTATACCCGATTGGTAAAGGAGGAAATATTATTGTGTACGCAACAATATTGAGTATGAATTGATTCATACACTCAATTTTTTTTCAACTATCATGTCCCATGGACAAGATGTTACAAATTATACTACATTTAGTAGTATAATGATCTTAATGATCCATTCCCTTTTGAGATGTACACTCCATTTCTGTATGTCATATCACATTCACTTTACGTTCAAATCCTCATGGTTCTTTAACCACTAACTTGCTTAGTACTATAAGCACCAGCATGAATTTCAGATAATGGTATAGCACCCGTTGGCTGTACCTGATGATTCTTCATAAGAAGTTCATCATATTTTCACACTGACATAAAGATGATATTTCTTTTACCATCATAGGAGAACATAAAGTGCAGTAAGGTCATACAATCAGATCAAGATCTGAGACTGCCTTATCACACACCATCAACTCGGTGTTGATTTTGGACAACAAATTATAAGCCTCAACTGACTTAAAATTCTGAATATGAATGAATAGCCATTCGTATGATGCTTATGACAACATATCTATCCTGAATGGAGTCTCAAAGGGAAAAAATTTTCATAATCCGTTAAATACTCAGTTTCAGAACTGAGTCATTGCGATGACACATAAATGCAAATCTGCATAAATATCCATGACATTCTCTGCATGTGGAGTTTAAGTGGCTACAAGGCCATGGGTCGACAAAATCATTAATGTCCATGACCCATGTTCAAAAATTACTCCCACCTTTTGTCATCACATTGCATTTCCTTTCAAAAAAAAGGTCAGCCATATGTTGCATGACTTGTACATGCATTAATTTACCTTCAGTAAATTAAGTACGATGAAAATGCTATGGCTAAGCATTATCATGATCATGGTGATTCTAAGTGACCCATAGGGCAACCTTCCGCTAAATGATAATCACCACAATGTGGCCTAGATCTTCAGATCAAAGGTAGTCACTCCAAAACGGACAAACCTTTAACTCCTCTAAACCAGATAGAGGTAGTCAACCACCTAGTGGTGCCTTATACTTATGGAGGGTTTCCACCGATCATAGTCCCCACAACCTTATGTTGTTTATAACACATGAAGGCGAACACCAAAAAGTGGCATATACCACTTAGTTGTGCGTGAAATTCAATTCACTACTATGATTACGTCTCATAGTTGTGTATACATGGAAGGTAATCACCAAATTATGCAAATATCTTGCATAAATATCTTCATAGCATAATTTGCGATATACTCACCACCAATGTCTTGGATTCCACTCCTGAGTATGTTACCCAAGATTCACAACCAATGACAAATGCTATGACATTTCCAATTACTTGGAAAAAAACATCATGAAGGTAGTCACCAATGGTGTAGACATCATAGTTCCGAACGAAAATTATTCCGTTCCTATGACACTATGTCGAAAGTTTTGTGCCTTCATTTTTTCTCATATAATTATTATAATATCATATGTCTCATGACATTATAATAGTACAACACACAATATATCTTTCTTGGATATGTCACCCATATCCTGCATGAAAAATCATATGTAGATCTTTCTTGTGTGTGCAATAACATGCTTGATTCAAATACAAAGGTCTAGGATGAACCTAAACGACCCAAAATATGACTTTCCACAACAAGATAATCACCATAACATGGCGTATATCTTTGTTTTGTAGAACACCTCACACGTATGGCTATCTTCATGCCATAACCCGTGTGCTTTCACTTTTTGCTCTGAACACATGGAGGTAATCACTACTTGGTAGTGTAGACCTTCCCTCGTGTTACTTTGCACAACCTTGTGTTGATTAAAACACATTCTAGGTAATCACCAAATTATGGTGTAGACCTTTAGTTGTGAACAAAGTTATGCAAAAATTGAAATAAGTCATATTATATTCAAGCATCGTCAACATACAGCAATTAACATTGCAAACTCATACAAATGTTGACATACAATTTCAGGCATTACATAGCCAAATGTTAGAAACAACTAACAATGTACAAAAACTGAAAAGATGGAGGCTAATCAGAAAAATTACGAAAAATAAATGGCTACAGGCCAAAGCTAGGCAGCCACTACCGTGGTCACGCTACCACTTTATTTTTCGTTGTTTTTTTTTCTTGCTCGTACAGAGCATGGTTGCAGCCTGTCCGGCCTTTCGGCCAGGTCGAGGCCCAGCCCATCCGATCGGGATAAGGAGACGAGACAGCTTCGTCTCTGTCATCGAGAACAACCGCCCCCCACGATCCCCTTTTGCGGTAGCGGTTATGCCACCGCCATACGCCATCAGCCATCGCCGGCGGCCGTCTCAACTGCGAGAGGCGGAAGATCCCGGCGTTCCGTCCTGCTCCTCGGACGAGGATCCGCCAGGGAGACGCGTCCATGGACGACGGCGGGCACGGCCCCTTTGGAGTGCCGGTTCGCGAGTCCTAGCCTCGCGAGGCTCCAATCTCCCGGCCGGCGACCGGCCCTGGACCTTGCCAGCACGCCGCGCGACACGATGAAGCGGCCACAGGCGGGTGATGGCGCCGGGGCGGTGGGGTTGCTCACCCCATTGCCGAGGACGTCCCCACGCGCGGCGAGGCACAATCCAACGCCGGCGTTCGGCGAAGAAGGTCCGGCGTCCAGCGGTTCGTGCGCCACGGTCCGGCGGGCAGCACGGGCGCCTCAGGTACAGCCGCGACCATCTTCGCGAAGTACATGAAGAAAATATCGGAGGAAACCTGCAATCTTACCGATGCTCCGTTCTTTTCTTCTTTCCGGTGAGAATCGCCTCGAGTGTTTTTTCTTCGTTTCTTCTTTTCCCGGCGAGTTCGCCGGCGCCAATTCGCTCTCTCGGCAGAGTCGAAGTGCTGATAACGTGTTGCGAGTCGATTTCTAGAGCGAGAGACAAAAGTATAGAATGCATTGAACTTTGTCTTTCCATTGATGATCGAACTATTTATACAAGGAGAAGGGACACGAGACAGGGTCGCGTCCGATCGGGAGCGAGGGAAAACCGTCACGACGGTTGCCTCGGAAGGCATCCTCACGTGCGGTTATTACAACATAGGATTATCCCTAATTACATAATTAATTAATTCCTAACATAACTGTTAGCAGTTGCGCCGATCTTTGACGCCTGCCACAAGCAGCCATGTCAGCATTAAACCATAGAGAAAACGCATCGTCGACCTTACAGTGTAGATTGATGCGTCCACAACAAAGAGAAAAAAGGGACAACCTACGTGGCACGAGCTAATAGTGGCGAGACACTTGGAGGTAGCCATGACCAGGAGTTTAGTTCTCTGGATGGATCCTAAATTAGGATTATCGTAGTCCCAAGCGTTACATTATTTTACTTGGTGATGTTGATGAATCTGAGTAAACTGCGGTGTCCACATCCTAGCAAGAATTGCGACAGTCACGCAATGATGCATCCGACATGTCTATCGTGTGGTTCTCGCCTTCTCGGACCCTTCTTTTTATATCTCCATTAATCTGATGTTGGTGAAAAGCTTAATATTTATCTTAATTCAGTTGCCACACATGCGGAGAAACGATTTAGTACTGGTTACATAAAATCTAATTGGTTAATAAAATTAGAAAGCTCTCCACTAAAAAGGCAAAACATCAAGAAAATCTACTTTCGCGAGAAACACCACTCGTACAGCAGCTACCAAAGACTTTCTTTCATGAGCTTGAAGATCGAAAAATCCACCACCACACGTAGTGAGACAGGAACATCCCCTCCAACTAACACAAAACAATGCATATATGTTGTGTTTGTGGCTTGATCCTCTAATCCTCGATGAGTTGGGTACCCAAACGATGGTTAGTTGTTATAGAAAACTAGACTCTGAATTGCATTGTTTGTATGCATGCTTGACGTTGCCAGCTCAAACCTTTCACTTCAATCTTTCCTCTTAACTTTTTTTTTAAAAATTCGGATCATATATTCATATGCGTTGTTTCGACCTTGCCTAGGGCATCATTGTCACTTGTCTCATGAGTGTACATATAATATATTCAATAATTCTATGTGTTGGTATAGATTATCTGTAATAAATTGTCGACAATAGTTTACTAATTTAAAAATCGTAAACAAACACTAGTTGGTGTCTTATGCCCAGTCTCGAGTTCAACAAAACAAACAATCAGGGAAAGGCAATCATCATCAGTCGCAGGAACACTCTGGAAAGCTTGTGCTTGAACTATAATTATGTAAGCAACAGGAAAAAAAATGTACTAGCCCGTACTCAAGCTAAAAATCTGGTATGCAATGTTAAAAAAAGATCATTTGATGTGAGAAGATGCTATGTCGTCTAAATCTAGTGGCAAAAATAGAAAATGTAAATCTGACTTACCGCGCACCTCGAAAGTAGTGTGCATCACTATGACAGCGAGAGAAAAAGATCCCTTCCGTTTTGATGGCGTAGAATGAATTCGGCACGTCCATTCTTTTCTTTCACGTCAGTAATTCATACCACTGTCATGCCCGACTTCATCAAAGTACATTGGCCTAAGGATATCTCCAACGGGCTGACGCATCGAGGCCACCCGCGTCCATTTTTGTCCGCGCGACTTAAAACCAAGGCCCAACGCGGCGACACAAATGGACCGCAGTCCGTTTTTATATCCGCCGCGACCCATTCACGGCCCAAATTTGGGTCAAGTTTGCGTCGGCCTCGGACAAAAACGAACAACTCTTGTGTCCTCCCTTTGCCCGCCCCTAGCCCACGCAACAGACCATTCCCACCCCAATCTTCTCCGCCTCCCTCGTCCCTCCCGTCGCCACCCCGCCGTCGCCTCTTCGATTTGGTACTCTAGGTCGTTCCTAGGCGGCCGCCACCTATTCCCCTTCCCCGTCGTCACCGGAGCAGTTTCCTCCGCGCCGCAGCCAGTGAATCTCGCAGCCCTGCGGCTCGGAGCGTCCACGACCCAACGCCGTCCAAAGGTGCTCAGCCGTTTGCCCCGGCGACAACTGAGGTACGGCTCAGCCGTGGATAACTCTGATGAGTATTTTTTACAAGAACTATATAATGTACCAGTCCTCCTCCGACTATTCGTCCGATGATGAGAGTAATATTCATGAGAAGGAGACTCATATTCAGCTCCAAAATTATTTGGTGGAGCATGTGTGGCAGCAGTACGAGAACCAATACTTCCCTTTGATACAATCTATTATTTATTTAGTTTGTAAAACTATTTGTGGAACAATTTGTATTATTTGCTGAACTATTTGGTTTGTAATAACTATTTAAACCATTTGGATTGTAATAAACTATTTGAACTATTTGTATTGTTTGCTTTAATTCATGTTGTATGGAACGGCCGAGTCAAAAAAAAAAAAGATTAAAACCCTGGCCGAGCGGACTGGATGGTTTGGGCCGTTGGATGCAGTGGCCAGAGAGGGGCGGACGTGGGCCGGACGGCTTTCCGTTTGACGACCCAAACGGACAAAATCGGTGTTTGTTTCTGTCAGGCCGTTGAAGACACCTACTAGTATTTGCGGTGAATCCCCCAGTTATGTAGTCATGCATTAAAATAGGAACCCCTAATTCTCTCGCAAATACAGCTCTCTTAATCATTTCTTCACATGTACCTGCAGTTGCATTCAAGTAATGCCCCTTAATTTCACCGGTTTCAGCCAGTGCTTTATAAATAGCTTGAACTAAGGATTAAGTCAATTACCAATTAGTAGCGTTCACTGTGCAACCAATGCTGTTTATTTCTGCTGATTACGTGGACAGGGCGTTGTTGGCAAGCAATGCGAGTGCGCATGCTGCCCACCTGGGTTCGAGCTTTGGGCTTTGTGGGTGCTCATTATGTGAAGCCCAAGCTTACCGTATGTACGGTGCAGGAAGAAAGACATGCAGCAGCTGGACCTGCTACTCACTCCGTTTTTTAATATAAGATGTTTTACCTTTTGTCCACATGCACATGCACACAAATGTATGTAGACACATTTTTGTGTGCATGTTCACTCATTTTATTGTGCATATAGATAACATGTGTACCACCTAAAACATATTATATTAAAAAACGGAGAGAGTACAAGCTACACAAGATCGATTGGCTCCGGCCGGTACACATGGCATGGATGGATGAATGGGTCAATGCCAATGAATCTCTCTAGAACGTTCGATCATATCTCTCCGACAGTGGTGAGTCATATATGCATGTGGCGTGCCGGTACTCTGTATGCCCAAGTGGATTGGAGCTAGTATGACTAAACGGTAGCTGCTGCCAACTGGCATCGTTGCTTAACCACGTAAACAACAATTTTCCCTCCATCCATCCATAGATTGGTTTTGGTTTGGTGACGAAGAAAAGAGGCTTTGCTTTTTGAGAGACACAGTGTATACCGCCACAATGGTATGAGAAGAGTCTGGGGTGCGACCGGCTTAAATATGCGTCCGAGAGAAACATTGGTTTTGGTTCGTTAAATTATTTGTGGGGCCGATCAGTATCTCTCTCCATGGAACCAATTGTCTCATTACTTCTTCTTTCGGCTAGCATGTTAGGGAGTGACGAGGACAGCCCCACTCCACAGCTTAATCACAGGTGAAAATACGAAGTTCTCCCAAACGCTCTGCTCTGTATTTCCGGGTGAGGTGGAGGGTTATGGTGGTTTAGAGTCATACCTATCACACGACCATGTCAACATCGTCTATGGTTATAATCTCAATGTCCATTTTAGCGGCAAACTTCAGAGCTGGATCTCTTGACTTTACCACCTTGACTTTGCGTCACTGACCGGTGTGTCCCACATCCCGCGAGTGGTGGGTCCGATGTGTCAGTGACCCAAAGTCAGGGGTCAGTCAGGGTGGCAATGTCAAAGGATCATGTTCCGCAAATTTCATCGTGGTTGTAGATGTATGGCATGTTTGGTCGTAGCCAGATTTTGCCACATTTCTCATACCAAGTTGTGGCAAGCCAAAAAGTAGGGTGAAAAAACTAGTCGCCACAAGTGTTGGAAAAACTATGTATAAATAACAGAGGGAAAAATCTGCAAATAAAGTATGGCGTGCAACAGTTGGGGACGTGAAATAACCTTAGCCACAAGCAGCTACCACATACTTGTTGCAAAGTTTTGGTTATGTGTGGTTATGAACGAAACATGTCCGTAGTATGCTCTCGTGTGACTCAGCGTGCAGGGACGGAGCCAGGAAAATATTACTAGGGGGACCAAGTGAAGGCTACATAACATGGAGGGGCCATATGGCTAATTTTGGACAAAATTTGGTGTCAAATCCGCATAATATAAGGGGGTATTCAGAAAAAATTCCAGGTTGGGGGGAGCCATGGCCCCAGCACGCCCCCCCCCCCCCCTAGCTCCGTCCGTGTCAGCGTGTGCCTTCCACATCATTGCTAGTAGTTGCACCGGTCTTTGCCACCTGACACCTATAGCCATGTCAGCATCAAACCTATCTAGCAATCATTTCAGACACATTGTCGACGTTACAATGTCGATCCACGTGTCCACAATAAATAGGAAAAAAGGAACACCTGACATGGCATGAGCTAAATGGCGTGACACTTGGCAATAGCCATGACCAGGAGTTTGGTTCCCTGGATGGATCCTAAATTAGGATGATCATTGTCCCTACCGTCGCATTATTGTACTTGGTGAAGTTGATGCATCTGAGTAAATTGTAGTGTCCACACTGTCAAATCTAGACGAAAGCGTCTCTACTCGGTAGCACATACCGAGCCGCTAGATGTGTATTTATATGGGGAGGCAATGCGGCGTCTAGCAATTACATTAGGATTAGGACTCCTGACCTACAACGTGTTGGTTTATAACTTACCAAGCACGTTATACATCATACGGTTTACACCCTCCCTTAATCACAACTTGGACAAGTTGAGATTATATTTAAACTCTTCTAACTTTCTAAACGAAAGTGGTTTAGTAAACCCATCAGCAACTTGATCTTCAGAAGAAACAAAACGAACTTCCAATTTCTTGTTGAGAACTCTCTCTCTAACAAAATGGAAATCTATCTCAATATGTTTAGCTCTTGCATGAAACACTGGATTTGCTGACAAGTACGTAGCACCCAAATTATCACACCACAAGCATGGTGCACTGTTCTGCTTAACTCCAAGTTCATCAAGTAAGGACTGCACCCAAATAACTTCAGCCGTTGCATTTGCAAGTGATTTATATTCAGCTTCTGTACTTGACCGTGAAACAGTGGCTTGCTTCTTAGCACTCCAAGAAATAAGATTTTCTCCAAAGAATACAGCAAAACCACCTGTTGATCTATGGTCATCCAAACATCCTGCCCAATCAGCATCGGAAAAGGCACTAACCAAAGTGGAAGTGGACTTGCTGAAAGTTAGTCCAACACTTGATGTATGCTTAATATATCTCAATATACGTTTAGCTGCAGTCCAATGAACAGTCGTAGGAGCATGTAAATATTGACAAACCTTATTGACTGCATAGGAAATATCAGGACGTGTGAGCGTTAAATACTGTAAAGCTCCAACCATGCTTCTGTACTTTGTACTATCTTCGGGTCCCAACACAGTTCCTTGAAAAGCTGATATTTTCTGGGATGATGATAGAGGTGTTGGTGCGGGTTTGCAATGCTGCATGCCAACCCGAGCAAGAACTTCTTTGGCATATTTCTCTTGGTTCAACACAAGTCCATTTTGTACCTTCTTGACTTCGATTCCAAGAAAGAAGTGAAGATCTCCAAGATCCTTCAATGCGAATTTTTACTCAAGTCCTCAAGAAGAGCATCTGTTGCACTTTTAGAGGAACTTGCCACTATAATATCATCAACATAAATTAACATGAAAATAGTGATATTGGACTTGTGATAAATAAACAGCGACGTGTCTGACTTGGAGGCAACAAAACCAATACTAGTCAACTGAGCACTCAATCTAGAGTACCATGCTCTGGGTGCTTGTTTGAGTCCATATAATGCTTTATCAAGTTTGCACACATAATTCAACTTGCCTTTATCTTCATAGCCAGGTGGTTGTCTCATATAGACCTCATCTTCCAGAACACCATGTAAGAACACATTCTTCACATCAAATTGACGCAAACTCCAACCCCTGGAAACAGCAATGGCCAAAACAAGACGAACAGTAGCAATTTTAACCACAGGACTAAATGTGTCCTCATAATCAATTCCATACCGTTGTTTAAAACCTTTTGCAACTAATCTCGCCTTATACCTGTCAATGGAACCATCAGCTCTCTTCTTGATTCGGTATACCCATCTGCAATCTATAATATTTCTACCATTTTTCTCTGGCACCAAATGCCAGGTTTTATTCTTTATAAGAGCTCCATATTCTTCATCCATGGCTTCCTTCCAATTTTTATCAGCAAGTGCATCCTCTAATTTTGCCGGTTCATCACGCACACAAGACATGCACCAGCGAACACTTCCATCTGTATATTTTTTTGGTTTAACTATACCTTTGGATGCACGAGTTCCATGCCTTCTAGGAGCAGGCACAGAATTGTCTACAGGAGCTGTAGATGTAGCAGATCCTGCACTGTCCCCTGCTGTCGTAGCAGGAGAACTTTCCGCAGACGATCCGTGGCCAGCGCTGTGGCCACGCGAGCTTGAGTGAGGCGATGCAGAAGATCCCGCCGAGCCAGCTGGCGACTGCGGCGGTGAGGAGACCGGCGAATCCTCCAGTGACACGTACTCCTCAGACTACGGCGATGCTGTGCCCGCACGCGCGCTGCTATCACCTGCACTGCCACCTGCGGATGCGTGATCCGAGGCGGATGTCGGCGCCTGATCCGAGGATGATTCCTCCTCTATTTCAGCACCAGATTCGTCTTCTTCTGTTATTTCTTGTGGGTCATTTTGAACATTGTTTTGAACCAGATTTTCACTGTTTTGCTCAAATCTTGAACCTGTTTCCTGCAGTAACTCACAAGCAGGTCTATGTGCCACGTTAGGATTAGTCAATGATGGATCATTAATATGTTCGCCCCCTTGTTCAAAAGGCCTAAGTGAGGGATCAAGAAGAAGAATTTCTTTTCGAAGCAACGCACCGGCATTTGGATGAAGAAGTCTGAATGGAAAAACGGACTCATCAAATACTACATCACGAGAGATGTAAACCCGCCCAGTGGATACCTCAAGACACTTGACTCCCTTGTGGATGGGGCTATACCCCAAAAACACGCATTGAGTAGAACGGAAAGCGAGTTTTCGTTTGTTGTAGGGCGAAGATTGGGCCAACAAGCACACCCAAAAACTCGAAGGGAGGAATAATCAGGTGAGGTGTTCAAGAGCCAATGGACAGGTGTATCATAATTAATCACTTTGCTAGGTAACATGTTAATAAGATATGTGGCAGTGATAAAGGCCTCGTCCCAAAACTTGAGTGGCATAAAAGCGTTTGCAAGAAGAGCTAATCCAACTTCAACTATATGGCGATGTTTGCGCTCAGCGGAGCCATTTTGTTGATGAGCATGAGGACATGAAACATGATGAGAGATACCTTGCGTTTGAAATAAGGAGTGTAATTTTTCATATTCTCCTCCCCAATCCGACTGGACAGTAATGATCTTCCTATCAATCTTGCGTTCAACTAATTTTTGAAAATTAATGAAAGCAGGATAAACATCAGATTTCTTTTTAAGGAGATAGATCCATGTGAATTTACTATAGTCATCAATAAAGCTCACATAATAGTCATGTCGACCAACAGAAGTGGGGTAGGACCCCAAACATCGGAAAAAATCAACTGAAGTGGTTCAGTAGAAACACTGGTAGAAACAGGATAGGGTAACTGATGACTCTTTGCTCTCTGACATGAATCACAAATAGATGCTAAACTGGTATCTCTAACAAACGGAAGCTTATTCTTGCTAATAATTCTCCTAACAGTTGCAAACGATGGATGACCTAAACGACTATGCCACTTGGTTTGGGATGGTGTAGTAGCGCTGAAAGCATGCTTCTGGTGGGATGACGCCAATGATGAAATAAGAGGATAAAGACCACCAACACATCTCCCTCTATGAATTATTCTCTTCGTGTCCTGATCCTTGATCAAAAAATAGAATGGGTGAAATTCTAGGAAGACACGATTATCAAAGGTAAAGCGATGTACAGAGAGGAGATTTTTAGAAGCGTTGGGAACATGTAAAACATTGCGTAGATGAAAGTTTTGAACAGGGCTACGAACAATAGAATGACCAACATGACATATATCCATACCTTGCCCACTGGCGGTGTTGATCCTGTCATGGCCCTTGTACTTGTCACGGACAGCGAGGTTGTTCAGCTGACTGGTGATATGGTGAGTAGCACCGGTATCCGAGTACCAGTTGGTGTCGACACCATAGGCGTGCCTCTCCTGTTCTTCATCATCTTCTTCCTTTTCCTTGTACCAACAATCCTTGGCATAGTGCCCTTCTTTGTTGCAGACGTAGCAGGTAACTCCGTCAGCCCATGGGGACGTACGGCGACGTCCACGACCACGGCCACGCCCTCCTCCATTGGGAGCACGGCCTCCTCCGCGGCCACCAAAACGAGGCTGGTCACGACCACTGTTGGGAAGATTGGGGCGGCTGCCAGGTTGACGATAGCCACCACGTCCACGGGTGGCTGCATTGGCAGAGGACTCAAAGCCGCCGACAGGCGACGCGCCTTGAAGTTCGTCACGTTGATCTTGAGCGAGAACCTGAGCATATAGCTCGGAGATGGTGATGGAGCGCTGAAGCAGGCCGATGGCGCTGCTGAGTCCATTGTAGTCCGCACCAAGGCCGGCGAGGACATAGGACACGATTTCATCTTCGTCAAGCGGCTTGCCAGCAGCCGCGAGCTCATCCGCATAGCCAGTCATCTTGGCGAAGAACGCGTCGGAGGACATGTTGAGTTTCTTGGTGGTTGCAAGGGCAACACGCAGGTTCGTGATCTTGGAGCGATTCTGGGAGGCAAACATGCCTTCGATCGCCGTCCAGACTTCGGTGGCATGCTCGCAGCGAAGAACATAGGTGAGAATCTCCGGGGCGAGCGAGTTGTTGAGGTAGCTGAGGACCTTCTGGTCCGTTTCGAGCCACGCATCATACTCTGGATTGTCGATCTCCGACGAACTTTTATCGACACATGTAGATCGGATCTTTTCCGGCGGTGCTTCGGCGGTTCCATCAAGGAAACCGAGCAGCTTGGCTCCACGCAGAGTCGGGAGCACTTGGGCACGCCATAGGGGATAGTTGTGGCGAGTTAACGCGAATTTGGGCGACGGTCCAAGGACGGACTGCGCAGAGCTCGACGAGCCAGCCATGGCGGCGGCGGCGCGTGGTGGGTGGGTGGGCTTTTTGGTAGGGTTTTCGGCCGGTAGATTGGATGTGACGGAAGAGGTTTAGGCTCTGATACCATGTCAAATCTAGACGAAAGCGTCTCTACTCGGTAGCACATACCGAGCCGCTAGATGTGTATTTATATGGGAGGCAATGCGGCCTCTAGCAATTACATTAGGATTAGGACTCCTGACCTACAACGTGTTGGTTTATAACTTACCAAGCATGTTATACATCATACGGTTTACACACACATCGGCAAGAATAGTGATAGTCACGCGCACATGATGCATCCGACCTGTCTATGGTGTGGTTCTTGTACCCATCTCGTTTGCTGTTATATGTTCATTAATTTGATGTTGGTGAAAATTTCAGGATTTATCTTAGGTCAGTTGCCACACAGCGGAAGAAACGATTTAGTACTGCTCACACGAACTCTAAATGGCTAATATAATTAACAACTCTCCCCTATTAATAAAAAAGTTAAGAAACTCTACTTTGTGATCACTGCTCGTACAACGGCTACAGAAAATTGTCGTTAATGAGCTTGAAGATCGAAGAAGCTTCCACGACACATCGCGAGACAGGAACATGCATCCCCAGCACAGTGCATATACGTTGTGTTTGTGGCTTGATATTCCTGGATGAGTTAGAGGTACCTACCCAAACAATGGTTAGTTGCAATAGAAAACTAGGCTTGGAATTGCATCCGGGGCAGATCCATTCATGACAATTTTGTGTATGTCCAGGGCATGATCAGAACCCTGAAGCAGAAGAAAACACCAGCTCTAATGATGAAATTGGACATTTCAAAAGCTTTTGACTCTGTCTCTTGGCCCTTCCTCTGCAAACTGCTGGCGCACAGAGGGTTTGGTCCTAAGTGGATTGCCTGGATATCAATGTTGTTGGCCACTAGCACTACTAAAGTTCTGATTAATGGGCAGCTTTCTGACGATATTTTCCATCGCCGAGGTTTAAGGCAAGGCGACCCATTGTCGCCTCTGCTTTTTGTTATTGTAATGGACTGCCTCGGAAGGCTATTTGACAAAGCTCAAACTGATGGTCTGCTGACGGCACTTGGTAACCACATTCCTAGATTCAGAGCCTCCATGTATGCCGACGATGTTGCCATCTTCCTGCAACCCACTCCTCATGACATTGCTGTCACTGTTGCTATTCTAAAGGTTTTCGGTGATGCTTCTGGATTAATGACAAACATGCAGAAAAGTAAGATCCTACCTATTGCTTGCCAAAATCTTGATCTTCAATTTGCTGTCGCATCAACCGGCTGTCAAGTTGCCCAATTCCCTTGTACATACCTGGGTCTTCCGCTATCGGACAGTAGGCTCAAGCGCAATGATCTCCAAGCTGTGCTGGACAAATTTATGAAGAAGCTAGCTTGTTGGAAAGCTAAGTGGATCACTCTAGCCGGGCGCCTCACTCTTGTTAATGCTGTTCTTTCAGCACTCCCTGCATACCAACTGATTGCCTTGATTCATCCTAAATGGTTAATTAAGCAGATCGACAAGTTGAGACGAGCTTTCCTGTGGGCTGCTGACACAAAGGTTGCTGGGGGAAATGCCTTGTAAATTGGAAGGTATGCTGTCTTCCGAAACAATTAGGTGGCCTGGGAATCCCTGATCTGCACATGCAAAATATTGCCCTACGGGTCAGATGGCTTTGGCAACAAGAAACAAATGCTTCCAAACCATGGTTGGGTCTGCCTCTTCCCATTGACTCCGCAGTGCATAATCTGTTCAGGGCCTCCACTACTATTCAAATCCATGATGGCAGATCAACAACGTTTTGGCACAGTCACTGGCTTGAAGGCTGGCCTCTGAGGCTTAGGTTCCCAGCTCTTTATAAGCATTCCAGAAGGAGGAACATCACTGTGCGGGAATCCCTGACTAATAAGCTCTGGATCACCCTGATTAAAGCCAGCCCAACACGTGCTGTCCTCTCTGAATACCTGCTTCTCTGGGTCCTCTTGCACACACAGCCGCTGCACACTTTCGATGAGGAGCAAGACACTATCACCTGGAACCTGACGGCAAATGGAGTGTACACTGCCAAATCAGCCTATACTGCACTCATGCTGGGTCGCATCGAGGCTCCTCTCTTCACTGAGATATGGGACACCAAAGCCATTCCAAAATGCAAAGTACACACTTCTGACAATCTGGTAACAAGTGCTTAACTGCTGACAATCTGGTAAAGCGTGGATGGCCTCATAATCCTCTCTGCTCCTTCTGCAACACCAGCCCAGAAAATGCTGTTCATCTTCATATCGGCTGCTCCTATGCTCAAGACTGCTGGAAGGAAGTTCTTAGTAAAGCTGGACTGCCGATTGTTCTAACCCCATCTGCAACCTCGGACAGTATCCCGGCTTGCTGGGCTGCGATGACCCATTCAGCTCCAGCTCAGTTAATCAAAAGATGGCGTTCGCTGGCTTTGCTAACATGGTGGAACCTGTGGAAGGCTCACAATGATAGAATTTTCAACACCAAAGCCATCTCCAGCTCAGATCTTGCTGTCTTAATTCTGCAAGAGCTGGCTCAATGGCGTGCTGCTGGAATCCTGATTACAGTCTGGCCGGCAGGAGCCTAGGACTTGTGCGCCATTTGTTCTAGCTCTCATTCTTTCATTCTTTCATTCATTTGTTCTGTAAATATTTTGTAAAACGCACTCTTACCGGCATTTGTCCCGGCCCCTATATCAAATGAAAGCAGCGCCTGCTACTTTCCGTCAAAAAAGGCTTGGAATTGCATTATTTTGTACAGAGACAGTATGCTGAATTTGGATTAACCCGCATGAATGGATTATTTGTGTTTTTGTTAATGCTGAATCTGGAAATGGCTAGTTAGTTAGGACAGAGACCACACCAGTTCGTCTATCCTATCCATGCATGATCCACCCGTTCTTGGTGTATTCTTTCCGATAATGCATGCGATTATGCGAAGCCGGCAGCAGCTGCTAATTATATTGCACTGCATGACCAGTTCTTGCGACTGGACTAATGCCGATGGATCTCAATCATACAAGGCCAGCCTGATCATATCGCAAGCATCATATACCCTACAAGCAGCAGCTGGACCAGTACCTTCTACAGCGCCCATGGATCTCTCGAGATCCACCTATTTGGCTGCTGATTGGCTCCGGTGCACATGGACCTAGTCAGCACTATCTGTTGCAGTACGCGAGCCCTGCTTCAGCTACTGCCACCGGAGCATTTTGCTTAACCATAAAAACATCATCCTCAACCTTATGGACTCGCCTTGGTTTGGCAATGAAGAAATACGGTTTGTGATGAAGCAGTGCTAACCACCGGAACGGCTCATTAACAGCCTGACAGCACAAGAGTCCCCAAGAACCATCGGTTTCGTTCACTGAATTATTTGTGGGACCGGGTCATTTCTCTCTCCAGGGAATCGTGAGATTCTCATGTTTTATATTTTTTTTTTACAATTAATACCATATATTATAATAGCGAATAGTACATGGTAGAGATACGTGAGCTGACTACAACGGCTACAAAATAAAGTCTAAAAGAAAAGAGCAAATCTTCAAACTCTGTCATCTTCCATGACATAATCTTGAACTTTTCTGAATGCAGCCGTAGAACGATAAAGATACCAATCCACATATCTGCGAATACTAACGCGGGTTCCCCCATAATTTTGTGCCGCAATGACAAGGTTACGTGCACGCACGCAGCCATTAAGTTAATCAACCAACATCGGTAAGAGTACCAACACCAATATTCCAGTGAATAACAACCGGACAGCTTGATCGACGTCGCTGGGAGCCGAGAGTACGAATCACCATTGTCGAGGACGTAGCAGCCGGGACAAATATTGCGAGGACAATCCTCGCGGCAACCATAAGAAAAGATCCAAAATCGATCCGGCGAAGCAAGATCTGAATTACCAAACATAGACAAATTTAGTCTTACAGCACCACCATTGACGTCGGAAAGAAGATCTCGTCGTCGAAGGAAGAACCAAAGATTGCTTATTGTAGATGATGAAAACTCCATTGATGAAGAAGACTGCACCAAAACTCTAATCAAATCTATTGAAAATACTACTTTTATTAAGAACTCCAACCATAGATTGGGTTTCCCGCACCTCGCGACACCGGCGAGGCCGGCCGGAGGTGGGGGAACCGATCTATGGTGGAGGCGGAGGTGGTGGCGGCGGCGCGGCTAGGTTCCAGGAGAGCTCTCGATCGGATCTTGTTGCAGCTTGCGTGTTAGGACTGTCGAGAACAACTTGTCAATTCCGCTTCACAACTTAATTTCGCTAGCGGAGTAGGCGAAGGGTCTCAAACATCATAGCTGTTAGAAGGAGATTCGGGAGGAATCGAGAGAGGAACAAATGATTAAACTGTTACTTCCATTGATCGATTACATGGTATATATATACAGGGACAACCGACTATTCGGTATGTCGGTGACACGAAAAGGCGTCTCTAGGAGGCGACGGTTTGCATGTCGGTTTGGGCATATTACAACCGTTTAAGACGGTTGTTTCTATTCCTAACACTCCCCCTT
The DNA here is from genome assembly GCA_947311845.1 of Poa pratensis. Lineage (NCBI taxonomy): Eukaryota > Viridiplantae > Streptophyta > Magnoliopsida > Poales > Poaceae > Poa > Poa pratensis. The sequence goes on from CAMZMU010000043.1 coordinate 3,138,400, forward strand.
GCACAAACTACGTCTTGTATGTCTTGTATCCCTTGTATAATCTTGATAATAATCCATGTAGTCTTGATGATCTTTGAAGTTGATAATATCTCCCCCGAAAACCCTGTGGGAAAAATATGAGGAGAGTATTGTGTATGATATGTTGCTAAAACTCCTTTAACCCGGTGGGGAAATAAGGAGAAAATGATGCAACATATGATGGTTATTGTCTCTTTGATAACTCATATGGGAAAACCTTAGAAAGGAAAAATCCATAGCGAGTTTGGAGAACAATAAATATGCCTTGTATACTTCCTTTAAAAACCCCGGTGGGGAAAACAGAAAGTATGACATATGATGTTTGAAGTTCTCCCCCAAAAACCCTTTGGGAAAAATGTGAGGAGAATTGTATTTGATATGTTGTTAAAACTCTTTTAAAACCCAGTGGGAAAAGTAAGGAGAAAATGATACAACATATAATGATTATTGTCTCTGTTAACTCAATATGAATGAAATCCATAGAGTTTAGAGGACAACAAATATGTCGTGTATACTTTCCTAAAAACCCCGGTGGGGAAAACAGAAAGTATGACATATGATCTCATGTTGATACTACCTCATTAAAAACCTTGATGAGAACCTGAAAAGTAAACTCATAAAGGGAAAAAGAGTGTAATATGATGCTTTGAACAGGAATAGTTCAGGAAGATACTCCCCCTGACTCTTGCAAATCCCGAAGTCGTCGCATACCAATCCCATGAATCATTTCTGAATTTATAGTTGGTAGAGACTTGGTGAATAAATCAGCGAGGATATCGCATGATTTTAATTGCAAGATGTTTATTCCCGACTCGTGATGAGTTTATGGGGATAAAACAATTTAGCGCAATATGCTTAACGATATTGCTCTTTATGTAACCTGTTTTGCATCTATGCAACATAAGCAACATTATCTGTGTAGATAATGATAGGTGATTCGAGAGAACCAACACCACATGACTAATGTATGCGGTTTGTCATTCCGTGAAGCCACACATGTTAACATGAAGCATTGCATCTTAGAATGATCGTGGTAGTATAGTCACCAGAGTCTATTTGAAGACATCAATGGAGTGACAACTCTACCATGTATGTACACATTGTAGGATCATGTAAGTAGCCAATACAGGTGTCTAAATTGGAGTTCAGATTTCTCTGAAATTGATACAATATGTCAAGATATTTGGTGCCTTGGAGATATCGAAAGATATTCTTGATCCCCTAACCAATTATGTTGGTAGGTCCAATGGCATTGAGATATGGAACATTATGTGCCAACATATCTTCTCCATCTTCCCATGGATCTTTCTCTACGTCTAGAGATCGAACAATCCTTAGGAGATGGACATGACTTGTCTATATCAAGTTTCTCCAATTTTCTGGATATAGGCATCTTAGTGTACCATAATACTTGAGTGAAGGTGCTCGAGTTGTAGTCCCAAGCAACATTTGGGTTTATCCAAATTCTTCATCTCAAATCCGTCTTTTAGATGATCACGTGGTTCGTCATTTCAGGAGATATCCTTATGTATGACAAACACACATGGGTGATCATTATAGTAGGAGTAACCCTTGTGTATAAGGTACTCACTACGTCGGTTGTACCAAAATATACCGACAACAATAAGAATTGGAGTGACTTATTGATTTTTACACAATACATGTTGCATTTGCGTTTTGATTCGGACAGAGATTCCATCGGGAACCATACATGTCGGAATCTAGTGATCCACATGGATATGTTGTCACTACACCTATCAACTGCACAGATAGATGATTTTGTACTGCCAATGATATATGTATCGGAACGAGATTTCACTCATGTCTGGAGAGTAGGTCTCGGATCTCTGCGGAAACCCGACCTTATGCTACAAGCCTTGCTTTCTCACCACCTTGTATTTCTCATTCCGTTTCCGGAAGAAAACACATTGAATAATCCCATAGGGAATTCATTTGGAAGAGCGAGGCTAAATCTGCTTGGATTGCATCCTTTGATGAGTTCAGTCCTAGCAAGTGTGTTCACACTCTGCCATGGCCATGGTCTTTGGATCTGAATCATCGTGAAGGTTGTTTGCAATCATACAAGAGATGTTTGTCGACAGTTGTAGGCTTTGGTTATATGAGTCTCCAGAATCGATATAGTTGGAGCAAATATCATGCACCCTTGATGACTCTTCGTGATTTCCCAATACGTGTGAGTCTGGGTGTTCCGATGTCCCAACCAGTGTGTGCAAGCTGGAGCTGGGGTTGTGGAGGTTTCCCTTCCACTGGGTGTATACTACCCATTAGGTGTTCATCAACGCAAGGTCGACTTGCATTTACTGATTTAGAGGATTCCTCGATTTCCTTTGTTGCTTTGCGAAAAGCTGGATCCTGGTCAGAGGCCGTACTACTCCCCCTCTTTTTATGAAACAGGGAGTTGAGTGGTTTTTATTGGTACCTCCACTTTTTTGGGCGCATTTCTAACCGGATTGAAGGATTTTGTAACACCTTTGAGATCAGTAAATGAATCTGGCAGGTTATTTGCATGTCTTGCAAATTTGTGAATTCGAACGTAGAGTCCAAATTATTATGTACGTGGATATGGGGAGGAACGTAAAGTCCCAATTGATTTCCTGGCATTCGATGTGGTACTTGAAATCTCCCCCTAATGCCTGGAAATAATCCTCCTTAAATATAAGCAATCAGCGTACTGGGCTATGAATACATCCCTGATGAGGGGTTCAAGGTACTTGTTGATTGACGGAGATAGGTACCACCACATAGATCCCTAATATGTGGGCCCATGATGTACGTTGCGGTGGTGAGATCGGTACGCGTGAAGCGCTTCCGAACTTACGCAGATGAGAAATGCTCGGAGGATTTCACGTATCAATTGCAGAGGGGAAGTACTGCGATATGCAGTTAGTCAGTAGTAGCGTGTAAAACTGCATGACTCCAACGTGAAGTTGGTAAATTGCAATTCATTAACATGGGTCGTGCATTGAGAAAAATCCTTTGATCAGAGATGGAACCCAAAAATTGTGCATGGACACATAGGACATTCTGCTGAACTTCGATCCTCGGAGCCATGCACTAAATAGTGGAGGCATGCGAAGAGAATTCTGCAACATTTGTCCATACGAATTGATTTAATTCGATTTTTAGTCCAAACAATGGTTAGTTGGGACCACAAATATCACCTTTGAATGTGTTCAAGGGACTGAAGTGATCATTTGGTGCAGTATATGCACACAAAATCTCATGACTAGGAAAGTTTAGCTCATGCAAATCATGACCGATGGAATTGCATTATATGCAACAAGTGCTACGAGTTGGGTGTACGTCTAGTACAATCCAGACAATAGAGTGAGTACATTATCATATACTTGTTCCACATCCATCGGATTGGCACTCGTAGAATTCTATATATAGAATTGAAGAAGTTCCAATATGGAAATCTTTATCAGATATATAGAATGTATACAATCTTATTTATATCAATGTTGATACAATATATATGTTCTACTACAACAAACACAAATGGACATTAATAAAACGACCACTAAGGAGATAGTGGGACTAGTTTAAGTCTCCAAACACTTTGGTTGAGGCGTACTCAACCATCATGTTCTCCGTGCCTGTAGGGTCCTCTGATTTATGGAGAGTTATGGTGTTGCAAGGTCCAGTAGGAACATCTTGTGAACAAGCAGCTCCATTGGTGTCATCTGGAGGAAGGTTGAAGTTTGCATCAAACCTTTTCCCTTGAGGTGTTTTGCATCCCTGAGATTGCTGGTACAGAATGGCCAGATGCTTTGGGGTCTTGCACTTGCTAGTGGGATGCGTGTAGCAGCCACACTTGTCACAAAGCTTAGTTATTTCAAACTCATGCTTTGCGGTGTCTTTCCCACGGTCTGAGTTTTTAGGCTTCTTATGAACCTCCAAGTACTCAGACTTGAGATCTGGATGAATATGGTGCCTTATGATGTCCAAAGCAGCATATTTTTGCTCATCTGTCAGCGGCGTGTCTCCAGCCGGGAGTGGAACCTCCGGGGCCTAGATTGCACGCACTAACCCACGGGACGCAAGGGCGATCTTTGGTAAATTAAAATCCATCATGGTTATGTTGTAATGAACTATGCAAAATGAATAAAGTTTCAAGAAGTGGGCTTGAACTCATTAGTGTGAACCTCAAATTGTTAAGTATGACACGTTGTAGATAATCTCCAAAAGAAATTTTGGAGTAGATCTAGCAGCATTAGCGGAGTATAAGATACTCACACTTCGAATGCCTTATGTCATGGCTTAATAAAATGTATGGGAGAGCACATTGGCAATCATAATGTCAAGTGACAAAATGTAGGCTTAAACAGTAGTGGTAGATAAATCTACACACCACCTCATGATCCCAAAACATCAATTCGAAGAAATCACTTTGAATTTTGCATCTATATTTGCAAGAAATTGAAAATCTCAATTGCATATAGACATGTTAATCTCGACATGTGTCAAACATGGAAAATATATACATATCTTAAAAGGATTCCGGAATACATCGTACTCGACAGAGAAACAGTACTATAGAGGTACTGAACTTATATTTGCAAGAAACTAAAAATCTCAATTGCAAATAGAAGTAATTAATCTCGACACGTGACAAACGTGAAAACATATTACATCGATCTGGAATACATTGGTACTCAACAGAAAAAAAAAAACAGTACTGAAATATATGTACTGAATTTATATTTGCAAGAAATTAAAATCTCGATTGCAAATAGACGTAATTAATGTCGACACGTGACAAACGTGGAAATATTTGCTTTGAATTTTACAAATCAATTTTTTTTTTTTTTTGAACTGGAATCTCCACTGCGAAATCACAACAGATTACAAGAAGAGGAACAAGAAAACGCAGAAGAACAAACCGAAGAGCAGAGCACAACAGCAGCAAGCACAGGCCGCCACTGATCCACCACACAGGCCAGAGCACGAGCACCACCACCGAACGCCGCCGGAGAAGGAGTCGCCTGGCCGCCGCCAACCTCGGAAAGGAGACAACCCACACATGTAGAGAGCCGCAAAAGCCGACCGCCGCAAGCGACGGCACCGAGACGCGCTGAACGAACACGGCCATGCCTCCAAACCGCAGCCACCCATCTTCCAACCTTCCCTGTGCAAAGCTCAAACACAGTTTGCCGGAGTCGTCGTCGATCACACGCCAGGAGCCCACCGTCTCCCCTCGCCACCTCGGCCGGCCAGAGAGAGCAGGATCCAGTCGAAGAAGAAGAAGCAGAGTGCAGACGCAGAGCAGCAACAGCCCACGCCACCAAGGCCGACCTGAAGAGCTCGAGTACCGCACCAAAAGCCGACGACAGCACCGCGATCCCAGCAGAAGAGCTCCTGTACAGGCGGAGAAGAAAGCCAGCGCCAGGCACCGACACCCCTCCGCACCCCCAGCGCCTCCAAAGCAAGGCCAGGATCCACCTTACCAAGACGAAGACGAGGACGGGGGACAAAAGCTCCAGGGAAAGGCCACCACCTTCGCCACGGCGACCTCGCCCAGAGCAGCAACTCCCACCAGATCGACGGATCTGGGGGCACCAAAAGCCAGAAGCTTCACGGCTCCACCCGCCATGGCGTCGCCGTAGTGGGGAAGAAGCCCCGGCCACCTTAGACCACACCGCCGCCGCCACCACCACCCTGCCAGCGCCGATGGGGAGCCCTACCCTACTATCTACAAGCCTCAAGCACAGATCGACGGCCCCTCCACCCTCCTGCCGCCACAAGGACAGCCGGAGAGGGAGGAGATACAAATCAATTTTTGCTCGTATTAAGCCAATATGGCTCAATTAAGATGAACTGATTATTTATTTGCAAGAAATCAAAATCTCAATTGCAAATAGTAGATGTAATTAATCTCAACATGTAGGAAGTACATGGAAATATATTACACCACCCTTTATTCTGGAATACAAAGTACTCGACAGAAATACAGCATTGAAAAATAAATGCTACAAATAACAGGGTCTAAAAAGGAATAAATTACTGCTAGTACTGCTGTTATAAGTCTAAATTACTAATAAGCTGTACTAGTACTTAGCAATTCAGGAAATAAGCATGGACTCGTGGTGGCCCAGTACGCATGCAGCAAATGGGCCAAACAAAGGCAGCCATCGTTAAATAAACCAGGTCAACCGATCGGATAAGGGAGAGCGACCAAGGTAAAATCCCCCAACGCTTCAATCCCAAATTGCCAATCCACGCCTAGACAAGCGAGACCCAGCCGGCCGGCCGCATCAGCGGCGACGAGAGAGCTCCCGTTGCGCTCCTCCTTGTCAGAAGAACCTCCTGGAAGGAGGCTGCCGGGCGCGACGCCCTTGGAGGCGACGTTCGCGAGCCCGAGCGCCGTCGGACTCCATGTGCCCGCACGGCTGGAGCGGCTGCTCGACGGCAGGCTCGTCAGCGGGGCGCCGAGCGCCAGGAGGCGGCGACGAGCCCCGCGTGCGGCGGAGACGGAAGAGTGGCAGAGGAGCCTGGGCCCGTGGAGGACGACATACGCGGGTATCCCGGTCGCACGAAGGCGCGCGTGAATGCCGGCGACCTCGACGACCGCGGGGGTCGGGGATTGCAGCGGCGCGACCTCGTGCTCGACGTTGGACACGCCGGGAACGCATGTCACGGCGACCAGGACCATGGAAAACTTTGGTGACGAATCTGATTTTCGAGGTGCACTCGATGTTCTTACCGATTAGCAGTGGAAATTTTGGGATTGTGGTTTCTGTTCTTCCTCTGTTCTTGATATGGGGATTGTGGTTTCTGTTCTTCCTCTGTTCTTGATATCGTTGTGAACGAGTAGAAGAAACAGCAATTCCAAGCAATTTTTCTTACCGATTTGCTTGTTCTTCCTATATCCCAATCTTCTTCTGCTCGGTTCTTCTATGAACGATGGAGGCCGACGCCCCTGTTCTTCTTTTGCCTGTTCGGTCCTGTTCTTCTCGATCTCGAAATCGCACAGGTGTAGAGCAACGTGGCTGATAACGTGTTAGAAGGAGATTCGGGAGGAATCGAGAGAGGAACAAATGATTCAACTGTTACTTCCATTGATCGATTACATGGTATATATATACAGGGACAACCGACTATTCGGTATGTCGGTGACACGAAAAGGCGTCTCTAGGAGGCGACGGTTTGCATGTCGGTTTGGGCATATTACTTAAACGGTTGTTTCTATTCCTAACAATAGCTTCGTCTTTTTTTTCCAGCCAAGTCGAGTTGGGGTGGCATGTGACTTGTACCACCTTACTAACTCCCTTTGTACTGATTTTGGTTTTGCTATTTTCAATGGGGTACGGACCGATACGAGTGAACATACACAATAAAACATGTCTATATACATAGCATACCATTTAGAAAAAAGTTAGATTATCTTATAATTTGTAACGGAGCGACTACTACTTAACCGAGATAGTGACCAACCACCCTGCCACATATCGTTCTATTCAAACCTAGTAACTAATTTGTATGACAAAAATACCAAACCTTAGCCCAGTTTTAAAAAATTCTAAAAAACACTTGTGAATGTAGTCAATATGGTATACCACAAACGTACAAAATCTCAATGTGGAGTTCATGCAGGGCCACCAAAATTGACAAAATTTGGAGATTTTAAAGTTTGCACTATTCATTATACTTAGAATTGTTTGAGATGAACCGTGACCTACTTCAACGCAAAGGGTCAAACGTACATTAGCAATAGTAAAATCCTCGTGACATGCCTTTCTAAATAATCGCTAGTTGCCCCGATTGTTCCCCCATGTTCACTCTGCCCTTTCATCATCGTTGGACCAGCCAAACTCACGTCCTCAAGACTATAACGCCACCGCGTATGTCCCCTGGCCAACGTGTTGCTCGATAAAGGGAGATACATAGGAGAAAAGTGTGCGTAGTAGCTGATGATGTGGCGCCTGGCGCGTGTACTTGACAAAGCGACCGTTGGAGCTTGCTAGGTTCCTGGATAGATCAGGAATTTTCGGTGGTTTGAATCCGATGGAGAGTGGGTGATCTCATACATCCTCTATATATGGTCCTTGTCCGTGCCGATATTTGATGTTGATGGGTCTTGAGGCGACCTCGACCGCGTCTCTGGAGTACAAGGTTCAACACATACTCACCGACGACCTAATTCTGCCACGTGCGAGAAAAAGAAAGAGCAAAATGGTACTTCCTCCCATCCACAAAAAGTGTCACCATTTGTACGTTTAAGTTGTACGTGAACCGAGTGTTTCCTCTGACAATTATATCGGATAAGAGGGAGTATGTTCATTGCGGACGTAACTCGCGTGGCACTTGCCTGCCAGGTGGAGCTAGCCATGTACTCCCTCCGTTCCAAATTAAATAACTTCTATTTGTCCAAATATGGATGTATCTATACATGTAACATGTCTAGATACGTCCAGACGTGAACAAATGGAAGTCAATTAATTTGGAGTGGAGGGAGTAGACGTGGAGAGAGCCACAGCCAAGAGTTATTATTGTGCTGCCAGTACAATGAGATGCTGAATCTAGAAGAACTTCTCTCGGATCGAAATTAGCTCATCCTAGCTAGCGAGCAAGGACAGTGACCAAAATTGCTAACGCTACTGATTTTATGGATGAAACATCTCTCTTTCTCTCTCTCCTCGTTCACCTATGCATAGTTGGGGAACGAACAAAAAGAAGCTTTCGCTGGCTGATTGGCTTTGTAAACCACGAGAAGGGTAAACAAGGAGAAGAGTACGTCTAGGCTCTAGCGCAAGAGTCCGAGAGAGCCGTCGGTTTCGGTTCGCTGCATTATTTGTGGGCCCGGTACTCTCTCCACGTAACCTAGAAAGCTTCTTTGTCTTTTTTGCTTGCGTGTTAACAGGGATGATTTGTCGAGGACAGCTCGTCGTTGACAGGTCCGCCCCACAACTTGACTTTGATTCGGTAGCCGATCAGGCCAAGGGCGTCTCTCAAACAACACCAGCATTTCTTTAATGCACACCGGTAGAAATCATCGTCATCTATGTATAGAATTCTTTTCAAAAAATTTGAAAACTTAAAACTATAGATTTGGAATTTTCAAAAATTTGGACTAAATGTAGCTCGGGAGACGAATCACCAGCATTTTTTTTAAATCACCATTTTAAAGTTTAAAAAAATCGAAAAATTCTTAAATGTGGACAATGACATGTTCTATCCTTCTGCATATTTCCAACTCGAAATAATTTGTATTCCGGCCTGCACGAAAATGAAAAATCCTGACAATTTTGGGAGACTTTGAATCTGACACTATTTACCATCCAAGTTTATGAAATTTGTCATTTTTGCACCGCATAAATAGAGAATGTTTCGCATTTCATTTTTGCACAATGGTAGAAATCATCATCATCTACGTATAGAGTTATTTTCACATTTTTTGGAACCGGCCTTAAAATACAGATTTTGAATTTTCAAAATTCCGGGCTACATGTAGCTTGGGAGGCAAATCACCGCACTCGTATATTTTTCGGGTGCACATGTTGGTGTTCTAATTCGAGATTAGATATAGATCCTAGTGTGGATTAGGATACTTAGTGCTAATACTCCTAACATGGAGCGAGACTCATGCCAGGATGGGATATCTGCTATGGAGGTGCACATGCATGATGCCTCGATCGAGGTCATGCGACGATGCAATAGTAGCATGCATATGCACAGAGCAAATCGCGCCGACACGGCATGAGCAGACCAATCACTGACTAGCCAGTTGTCGTGGTGGTATCACGGCAGATGCCATGGGATGGCTTAAGTTGGGGCCGATGGACGCTGGTGGAACCGGGAGGGCTAGCGCGCTAAAGAGCGCACACGGAAAACACAAGCACACACACGATATACCCAGGTTTGGGGCCCTCGCGAGGAGGTAACACCCCTACTCCTGCCTGTCTCTATATGTCGGTATCTCACAAGTACAATGGTGCTCCTTGAGCTGTATCTTTGCAGCTATGGCAGTGAACTCTAAGTAAGAAGATGAAGCTAAGGGGGTCAATGTCTCTCTGGGCGTCGTCCCTGGCCGTCCCTCACGCAGGAGGGGGTGAGGGTCTATTTATACCCGAGCACTAGCAACGGTCACCTCGCCGTACCGGCACTGCAGACGCGCATGCCTGCACGTCATGATTGTACCCTGCACAGTGGACGGGACGTGGCTTGCCCATGCCCTGTCCCATGTCTCTGCTCCCACGTACAGCGGAGGTCAGCGGTGTCCTTCTCCTGCTCCCACGCCCGTCCTTGGTCAGCAGAGGTGAGCCCGGTCACCTCAGACATGCGCCATACCGCACGCCACGCTCCCGTGTCAGACGGGATGTGATAGCAGCGCTGACCTCCGTCCGACATAAGGTGCCTCCTCTCTATAACCCGGCATGGATATGCCGGATTCCCTTTCCTGAATAGCCTCCCCTGCACATAAGAAAACATACAGGATACCGACATATATATGTCGGTAAGCATGTCTCGGATCCCCTATCTCGGATCCATATCTCGGTCAGTATAACTCGGTGAGTATATGTCGGTTCCCGCCAACATCATAACTCGGCCTCCTCTAAGCTCGGGTATGTCGGTTTTTTGTACCTCGGTCCAGACTTGGACACAGCTTATACCATACCATAACCCTACCCGGGGTAGCCCCCCGACATTAGTCCCCGAAGCTGGTGCGGTCCTGCAGCCTCGGATGAAGGGCCACACCAGGTTTACAAAACCAAACCAACTTGACCAAAGCATCCGACATAACTATGTCGGACCAAGTCAAATCAACAAGCATCCAATCTCCAACTCCTTCCGACATCCGCCCCCGTGTCGGTTTCTCCGACACAAGAACTCCGTTGAAGGACCATGTCAAGCTTTCACAACCAACTCAACTTAAACCAATTATCCGACATAATCATGTCGGTCCACCTCAAACATCAGGGTAAAACCTCCAACTGCTTTCGACATCTGCCCTTATGTCGGTTTCTCCAAAACAAGAAGATTTCCTCGGTCTCTTCAAAGATTGTGCCACTGCACGTGGCAGCAAAATGCTGCGGGCCTCCTCGGTCCCGGTACGCGGACAGACATGCCTCTACGCGCATGCCGCACACGTCATGCGAGCCCCACGCGTTGTCATGTCATCTGAGCACTTGAGTGCTTTTGACCGCGCGGCGCCTCGATTCTTGCGCCAACAACCGCGCCATTAATCACGCCCTGGGCGGTTGCCAATCTGTGGCCCACGATGTGGCCGGTCGTGCGGCCGTTATTACCGCAAACCGCGCGATCGTGCGCGGTTAATCCTCACGCCCGTTACGGGGAGCGTGCGCGATTTAATCGCTAACCGCACGCGCATCCGTGCCTATAAATAGGGGAGCAGAGCATCCCCACTTCTTCTTCTTCCCCGCTCTCCTTCCTCTCCTTCTTCTCCATCCCTCTGCGCAGAGCGCCTCCACCGCGCAGTGCGCTCCGCCACCGCACGACGCCGGACCTCGCGAGCCACCGCCCACCGGAGTTCCTCACGCCTCCGCCGAGCCAAGCACTTCGCCGGCATGCCCTGCGTTCTTCGCCTTGCATCACCGCCGCAACTCCGGTGAGTTCTTCACCGCAGCACTTCCCGCGGCTAGCGCCTAGTTCTTTATTAGTTCTTCCTCAGATCTTCCTTAGATCTTTTCCGTATATTTTAGATCTTCTCCGTAGATCCTCTTGCTAGCTTCTTGTTCATAGATTCTTGTTTCTCTCCGTAGATTTTTGTTTCTCTTGTTTGCTTCTTTTCCTCCACCGCGCAAACATCGAGAGATGCTCACCGCCGGTGAACTTATGTCCTTTTTTGTAGATTCCGCCGCCAGCACGGGCGCCAGATTCTCATTTCCTCGCCGCACCGCCGAGATGTCAGCTAGCAATACTCCGGAGCCTGCCGACATTCCCGCCGAGGAAAGCGAGCGCGCCGGATGGGAAGGCTCGGATGCCTCCCAAGCCGAGATAGATTGGCTGGCCCGGACCAAGCGAATCCCGGCTCAAGTGATATGCCGGATTCCCGGCACAGAGGCCGAGCCGGATCTGCAAGCCAATGAACGCGTGGTCTTCATCGCGCACTTCGAGCGCGGCTTCGGACTCCCGGCGAGCCCATTCTTCCGGGCTTTCCTCAACAAATTTCATCTTCAACCCCACCATCTCCCAGCGAACGCCATCACCACCCTCTCGGCGGGCGTTTCTTTCTCCGAGGGATACCTCGGACTCTGGCCCACCGTTGAGCTTTGGGCCAAGTACTTCCAACTCCGGAAGCAGAGTGTCCCAAATCCGGATAAGACCCTCCCCAAAGAAATGACTCCTTGCGGCGCTGCCACAATTATACCTCGGAAAGCCTCCATCTTTCCTCGGATTCAAGGCCTGGAATCATGCCGGAAGTGGCAGCGCACGTTCTTCTACGTGAAGAGTCCGGACAATGTTGATCTTCTGAACCTGCCGACATTCAGTCTCGGTGCCCCCACGGAGCAGTACCAATGGAACTTTAACCTGAAAGATACGAACCTCGAGATCAATCAAATTCACCAGATCGTCAATCAGCTTGTGGAGGCAGGTATAACGAGCGATGATCTCTTGAGGACCTTTATCAGCCGCCGAGTCTCCCCCCTCCAAGCCCGGGTTCACAAGATTTGCCACATGAGTGGCCCATATGATCCAACCCGGATCAGCACCCACGAGCTGACCAAACCCGAGGTCAGAAGACGCGTCAAGGCAATTGCCCGAACGACGATGACCGAGGAATGGGAATGGGGTCTAAAACCTCATGATAGAACTCGGCTTCCGGAGCAAGTAAGTAACTTGCAATTTATGCCGTCATGCTTTTTCCTGCCGAGATAACTCTTATGTCGGCTCCATGCTTGGCTCCTAAAATAACTCGGCTTTACTGCTTCTGACTTGCAGAGGTTTACTCGGTAAAGGACTGAAGTTGGAGCGGATCCCTCCGCCAAATGGGGCAAAGATCTACCTGTCCCGGCCGTCACCGAGGTTGATGACCCGGACGATGAGGATCACATGCCGATTCCGGCTGCTGGCGCCCCTACCTCGGGTAAGCCTCGAGCCCGAGCCTCCATCCGAGATTGGTCAGACGACGATGATTGCGAAATGTTAGAGGTACTTGATGTTCGTCCCATCGCATTTGCTCACCCACTACCTCGGCAACAGCTAACCTGGGCGGCCCTGTTCCGAGTACACGCAATGCTACTACGGGCAAACAAAGCGGATCTCGCAAGCGCGCAGAGACTGGTACCTCGAATACCGGGACCTCCATACCCTCAGATCCAGCAGCGCCGAAAGTGAAGCGGCAGAAGAAAGGAGCGGTTAAGCCTCCACGGGTCAAGAGGACACCGCCAGTTTCTCAAGGGTAAGATATTCTTTGCCGACATACGCTCGTTTCCCTTTCTTCATTTTCCCGGGATAATCTTTCCCCGAGATAACATTTTTTCTTGTTTCAATGCAGTGATGCCCTTGAGGTTAACCAGAGCGCATCCTCCATGCACTCACCCCTTCCGACTGCAGCGGACCTCGGTCAACCGCTCCGGGGTACACACCACCCCAGACGTCATACTGCTGCCGGCTTCTGATGCCGCACTTGGAGGAGGCCAAGACGCCCCAGAAACCGAGGTCATGGACTCGGTTACCACTGATATCTCGGCCCCTGACCGAGATGCTGACGTCGGCTCCGGCCACAAGGACTCCGCGCCGGAGCGAACCGACACTCCGAATGTGCCGGATCAGCAACAACAACAACAGCAGCAGCAACAACAGCAACAACCACAGCAGCAAGATCAGCAGCAACAGCAACAGCAGCAGCAACAACAGCAACAACCACAGCAGCAGCAGCCATCGCCACCACCGACATCTCCCACACCGGCATCCAGAAGCCAGCCTCAGTGCCAAATCCGGCACTGAGCCAATTGGCCACTAGAAAATTGCCGCTTATTCCGGATAAGCAACTGGTGGTGACTCCAACCCACTCCTCGAGCTACCAGCAAATAGTTGCCCGAGTCTCCAAAGCCGGCACAGCTATTTCGGAGTTCCCCCGCCTGCGCACTCAAAGCGGCAACAGCTTGGGCTCGGTGGAGCACTACAACATGGATTGGAACGCCGCTGATACCAGCGAGGTTTCCTCCCCTAACCCGGTTGGCCCAAGCCACGTCGCGCAGTCCATTCATGCGCTGCAGGTTGCCGTTCTCAATGCCAGCAAGGTTACAGAGGTAAACCTTCCTCAACTCAGTCCTTTTCTCTTTCTCAATAGAACATAGATATATTATCCCCAGTCCCCGAGATTCGGGTCGAGTGATTGAAGCTCGACCGAGTAAAGATCACTTGGCGCGAATCTTCCCAAAAAATTCAACATCCAGTCCACCTCGAAAAACTTCGATATCCAGTCCCCGAGATTTATGTCGAGTTTACTCGGCATGAATCTTCACAAATTTCCAACATGCAGTCCCCGAGACTCATGTCAAGCTTACTCGGCGTAAATCTCACAATTTCCGACATGCAGTCCCCGAGACTCATGTCAAGCTTACTCGGCGTGAAATCTCACAATTTTTCCGACATATTTTCTTTTTTCAGGATTGCACCAACACCCGGACTGAGGTGTTCAAGAAGCTGCTCTTGGAGCACAGGAAACTCCGGAATTCCCACAAGCAGCTGCAGGAGGTGATGAAGAAACGCGACGACGCGCACAACGCTGCGCTTAAAAAGGAGAAAGATGAAGTGTCTCGGCTCCAGAAGGAGCTTGAAGCGGCTCAGAATCAGAAAGCCGAGACAGAGAAAGCTGCTGCTGCGGAGAAGAAACAGCGGGAAGAGGACGCTCAGAAGCATAAGGAGCTCCTTGATCAGACCGAGGTCCGCGCTACCTCGGCACAACAAGAACTGGATGCCCTCAAGGCTAAATGCGACATCTGGCTGGCCGAGCTCACCCGGATCAACCACGAGATGGACAGTAAGTTTCCTTTATCCTTTCTTTTTATTTCCATTGCTTGTACCGACATTAAATATATGCCGGTATATAACTCAATTCGGTGATAGCTTTTCTATCTTCAGAACACTTCTCCCATTCCAAGGCCGCTGCAGTCAACACTACCCGCAGGGCACGAGAAAAAAGAGCAGAAACTGGCCCGATCTCGGAGGAATGGGACATTGAAGATCATCTGACTGCTCTGAATGCTCGCATATCCCCTCTGAAGTGCATTGGTACTGAACTCCTTGATGCTGGTATCCGGGTTTACCGGGTTCTATGGCCAAACTCTGCGACTCCAGCTTCCATCTCCGAGTTATCCAAGTGCCTGCTGGCTGCCGAGACAAGGCTCCGAGAGTGGAGATCCTCCTCAGCCCGTGCCGGTGCAGATCAAGCTCTGACCTTTGTGCTCTCTTGGTACGAGTCAATCAACCTTGATGCCGTGCGGTCCCTGCGCCAAGGCTCAAAATGGACTTCAGATCCGACACTGATCGAGAGCCGCAAGGAGGCAGCCTCCTTCATGGCCAGCTATGCTCCCACTCGAAATTTCCTTCCTGGTCCAGCCTACTCGGAGGATGAAGATGACGAGGATGATGAAGAGGGTGATGACGAGGAAGATGACGTTGATGAGGAGATCGAGGTCGAAGCTCCCGACACTGCCACTGCCGGAGCAGCCGACACTGCTACTGCCGGAGCAGCCGTCACTGCTGAGCCGACCGCGACCGACACCTCTGAGAAGCCGGCAACCAACACCTCGGTCGAGCCTACGACCGAGATATCTCCTGAAACTCGCACTGCTCCTACTGCTCCGAGCTCCTCCGAGGCAGCTGCCTGAACTTATCATAAGCTGAACCATTAAATCCCCGGAATGCCGGGTGCAGATGTATATATACTCTTAAGTTTTAACAGTACTACTCTTATCATGCTAGTTTCAACAAGACAGGCTTGATGCCGGATCACCTTTCACCGAGTACCCGAGTTTACTTTCTTGTTCTACTATACTTAGTAATCTTTGCTCTTGTCTACCATTCAGGCGTTCGACAGTCGAGTCACAAGATCAAAATTATAGCATACAATACTTGTAAATTTTGAGGTAAGGTTTAGAGTCATCCGACACAAAGATAAGGAACGAAAAAACCGGGTTAGTAAACAACATATACCGAATCATTTTTGGACCGAGTCCCCGAGTTGTTTTCATGTTTACTATATTCCATAACCTCTGCTCTTGACTGCCATTTTGGCGTTCGTCAGTCGAGTCACAAGATCACAACAAATAGCATACATTACTTGAACTTTGAGAAGGTTTAAAACCATTCGGCATAGGGACAACACAGATAAAACATAGATAAAACACATGCATATAGACAAAGGCAGTCCCCGAGTTTCTTTTCGGAGTGCCAACATTTCATTCAAAGGAAACCGAGATACATACATTGCGCCCTTAAGAGTAGAAGGGACGGAGTAGAGCTACATTCCAGGGTCGTTTGGTTTCCTCTCCGGATTTGTCCATCTTGTTCTTCATTGCTACCTGTGCATCTATAAGATAATATGCATCATTGTGCAGAGCCTTGCTCACAATGAACGGTCCCTCCCATGGAGGTGATAGCTTGTGCATGCCGGCTTTGCGCTGCACCAGCCTAAGCACCAAATCTCCTTCTCGAAAAACCCGAGGTTTTATCTTCCGGCTATGATAGCGGCGGAGATCTTGCTGATATATCGCTGACCGAGATAAGGCCAGCTCTCGTGCTTCTTCGAGCAAATCGACATCATCCTCTCGGGCTTCTTTTGCCTCGGTTTCTGTGTACAGAGTAACTCTTGGCGAGTCATACTGTATGTCGGTCGGCAGGACCGCTTCTGCTCCATAGACCAGAAAAAATGGCGTATAGCCGGTTGATCGATTCGGTGTGGTCCTAAGACCCCACAGTACTGCTGGTATCTCATCTATCCAACAACCCGGAGTTCGCATCAGTGGTTCCATCAACCGAGCTTTGATGCCGGATAGCACCAATGCATTTGCTCTTTCCACCTGCCCATTGGACTCCGGATGCGCCACCGATGCAATGTCAAGTCGGATTCTGCTTTCAGCACAGAACCGAGCAAAGGCTCCCACAGCAAAGTTTGTGCCATTATCCGAGATAATGCTGTGTGGGTAACCATATCTCAAAATGATGTCTTTCAAGAAAGACACAGCTGTGTGACCGTCACATTTGCGGATTGGCTTCACCTCGATCCACTTGGTAAACTTGTCCACCATTACCAGCATATGAGTCATGTTACCTCGGGCTGGTCTGAATTCTCCCACCATATCCAGACACCAGACAGCAAAAGGCCAAGTGATGGGAATAGTCTTGAGTGCCGAGGCTGGCATGTGGATCTTGTGAGCAAATCTCTGACATCCTTGACACTTCCTCACGATATCTTCTGCCTGTTGCAAAGCTGTGGGCCAGTAGAACCCATGCCGGAATGCCTTAGCAACCAATGCTCTTGAGCAAGCATGATGACCACATTCTCCTTGATGAATTTCCAAGAGCATCTCTTGCCCTTCCTCCGGTTCAATGCAACGCTGCAGCACTGTGGTTGCACTTCTCTTGTACAACTCCATGTTGATGATGGTATATGCTTTGGATCTTCTTTGCACTCGCCTGGCCTCGGCTTCATCACTTGGCAAACTCCCATCCATCATATAGGACATTATAGGCTGTGCCCATCCTGGTACAGGACGCACAGGAAATATCGGTTCATCCACCTCCATTGCCTCAACCGACATTGCATCCTCCGACATATACTGGTCAGTCCCCGAGTTCTGCCAAGCAGTCCCCGGGTTCTCCCAAATGCATCCGACATCGACGTCCATGGGAACAGCATCAGACTCCGGTTTCTTCGGGATAAAGATTGACTCGGACTCGGGCGATGGTTTGATTGATGGCTTCCTCAAATGCTCCAAGGATATGCCGGGTGGGATTGGATCCCGAGATGAACCTAGCTTGGACAGTACATCGGCGGCTTCGTTTTCTGCCCGAGGTATATGCTTGTACTCGCAACCTTCAAAGAACCCCGAGATCTTCTGGACATGAAACCGATATAACGCCATGTTGGCGTCTAAAGCATCCCAATTTCCCGAGACTTGCTGCACCACCAGATCCGAGTCTCCGAAGCATTCTATCCGGCGAATACCAATTTCCTTGGCCACATTGAGCCCATGAACAAGTGCCTCATACTCGGCCACATTGTTAGATGCCGCAAAATGAATCTGCAACACATATCTCAGTTGATCCTGCTTAGGCGAGGTAAGGACTACCCCGGCACCTAAACCAATTTTCGTCCTGGAACCATCAAAGTGCATTCTCCAGTAATTGGAGTCAGGCAATGGTGGCTCATATTGCATCTCGGCCCAATCCACAAAGAAATCAGGCAGTGCCTGAGATTTGATGGCATCTCTTCTTTCATAATGTGGCGTATAAGGAGCCAGCTCAATGGCCCATTTGGCTACTCGGCCACTTGCATCTTTGTTACCAATGATTTCCGAGATAGGAGCTTCACACACCACTGTGATTGGATGCTCTTGAAAGTAATGCTTTAATTTCTTGACCGCCATATAGACGCCATATGTCATTTTCTGGTAGTGAGGATAATTTTGCTTGGACAACGAGATCACCTCGCTCAGGTAATATACCGGCCTTTGCACGGTTTTGCCATCTTCTTCTCGCTCCACTACTAATACGACACTCACAACCCGGTTTGTGGCTGCAATGTAGAGCAACATCGGCTCTTTGGGTAATGGTGAGGCCAATATCGGCGCAGTTGCCAACATCTTTTTTAGCTCAGTGAACGCCGCATCCGCTTGCGGGGTCCACACAAATGTGTTACTTTTCTTCATTAGTTGGTATAAAGGCAATGCCTTTTCTCCCAACCTACTAACAAACCGACTTAACGATGCCAAGCAACCAGTGAACTTTTGCACATCCTTGAGATTATTCGGCAACCTCATGCTCTCAATAGCACGGATTTTTGTCGGATTTACCTCGATACCTCGGCTCGACACGAGGAAACCGAGTAACTTGCCTGCCGGCACACCAAAGGTACATTTGTCCGGGTTAAGTTTTATCCGGAATCTCCTTAGATTCGCGAATGTTTCTCTGAGATCATCAATCAGAGTGGATTTCTCCTTAGTTTTGATGACAATGTCATCGACATACACCTGCACATTTTTGCCTATTTGATCATGCAAGCATTTTTGCATACATCTTTGGTAAGTAGCACCAGCATTTCTCAAACCAAATGTCATGACACGATAGCAATAAGCCCCGTACGGGGTAATAAAAGCAGTTTTCATTTGATCAGCAGGGTTCAGCGGTATCTGGTGAAAACCAGAATATGCATCTACAAAGGATAACAGCTCACACCCGGCTGTGGAATCGATCACTTGATCAATCCGAGGCAGCGGGAATGGATCCTTAGGACATGCCTTGTTCAAGTTTGTGAAATCAATACACATGCGCCACACAATGGCCACGTTCGGGTCATCCTTTTTCTTTTCCACCAGGACCGGGTTAGACAACCAGTCCGGGTGCAGCACTTCCATGATGAAACCAGATGCAAGTAATCTGGCCAGTTCATCACCTATCACCTTTCTCCTCTCATCCGAGAGACGACGCATAGGTTGCTTCACGGTTTCATATCTGGCCTGACAAATAATGAGTGCTCAGCCAACTCCCTCGGAACACCTGGCAGGTCCTGATTTGACCATGCAAAGATATCCCGATTCTCACGGAGGAAGTGACTGAGCTCGCCTTCCTATTTCTCCGTTAACCCGGTACCAATGATGACGTTGTGGTCCGGGAACGCCGGGTCAACGTTGATCTTCTTCGTCTCCTTCGGCACCTGGAATGCCGCATTCTGCTCCGGGTTACTCATACCCGGCATACCGAGTTGCGCGGACTGCGCCAACGCCACCACTTCATGGATCTTCTTCTTCTCTGCAGCAATGATTAATGACTCGGCCAGACACGAGCCAGCCGAGGCACACTGCAAGGAACGCTTGTAATCACCCGAGATGGTGATGATGCCATTAGGACCCGGCAGCTTCATCTTGAGGTAAGCCACATGGGTAGAAATCATGAACTTGGCCAGTGCCGGTCTGCCAAGCAAAGCATGATATGGACTCTCGAGGTCCACCACCTCAAACTGGATGCTCTCAGTTCGGCAGTTGTCCTTGGTGCCAAACAACACATCGACCCAAATCTTGCCCATAGGTGCACACGAGACACCCGGCACTATACCATGAAAGGTCGTAGAACTCGGCTGCAGCATGTTTGCCGAGATACCCATCTTCACCATGGTGTCTCGGTACATGATGTTGATGGCACTCCCATTGTCAATGAGAACTCGGGAGAACCTGACATTAATGGTGGGCCCAATGAATGTCGGATCCACCACCAGAGCATAACCTCCCGGGCTTGGCATGATCCGGGGATGGTCCTTCATACTCCAGCTGATCTCCTGATCAGACCAGTGCATATACTTCGGCACAGCCGGCATAACTGCGTTTACCTCGAGTGCACGCCGGTTCAAGCTCTGCTTGGGCGCCAACTGTCGTGGTGGTATCACGGCAGATGCCATGGGATGGCTTAAGTTGGGGCCGACGGACGCTGGTGGAACCGGGGAGGGCTAGCGCGCTAAAGAGCGCACACGGAAAACACAAGCACACACACGATATACCCAGGTTCGGGGCCCTCGTGAGGAGGTAACACCCCTACTCCTGCCTGTCTCTATATGTCGGTATCTCACAAGTACAATGGTGCTCCTTGAGCTGTATCTTTGCAGCTATGGCAGTGAACTCTAAGGAAGAAGATGAAGCTAAGGGGGGCAATGTCTCTCTGGGCGTCGTCCCTGGCCGTCCCTCACGCAGGAGGGGGTGAGGGTCTATTTATACCCCAGCACTAGCAACGGCCACCTCGCCGTACCGGCACTGCAGACGCGCATGCCTGCACGTCATGATTGTACCCTGCACAGTGGACAGGACGTGGCTTGCCCATGCCCTGTCCCATGTCTCTGCTCCCACGTACAACGAGGTCAGCGGCGTCCTTCTCCTGCTCCCACGCCCGTCCTTGGTCAGCAGAGGTGAGCCCGGTCACCTCAGACATGCGCCATACCGCACGCCACGCTCCCGTGTCAGACGGGATGTGACAGCAGCGCTGACCTCCGTCCGACATAAGGTGCCTCCTCTCTTTAACCCGGCATGGATATGCCGGATTCCCTTTCCTGAATAGCCTCCCCTGCACATAAGAAAACATACAGGATACCGACATATATATGTCGGTAAGCATGTCTCGGATCCCCTATCTCGGTCAGTATAACTCGGTGAGTATACGTTGGTTCCCGCCAACATCATAACTCGGCCTCCTCTAAGCTCGGGTATGTCGTTTTTGTACCTCGGTCCAGACTTGGACACAGCTTATATCATACCATGACCCTACCCGGGGGTAGCCCCCCGACACTAGGCACATGCATATTCGTCAGCTATATATACAATGCGAAACTAATTTCTCAATTACACCCTAACTCGCCAAATTGCGTCTTATTTTTACAAGAAACACTATGTAGGTATGTACTCCCATTCCATATTATACCATGTTTTACCTATCTTAATACTTATTACATATGGACCAAAATGAGTTAATGTAAACACTAAAATACGTGTATCTACATTTGTATGTAATCCCTATTGAAATACCTAAAACATCTTATATTATGAAACAGAGAGAGTATACTTATGTAAGGATGCTAGCTAGCGACCACTCTGTACGAAGAGACCAACAATTCGGCATTTCGACGTCTATGTCGACGAATCGCGTTATAATCGGGCTTCTTTTGCCTCTCCTATGGAACCGATACATCTATCCGGATGTGTATTTGAAAAAATTCAGGTATTTTGAATTGATTTACGTTACAAATTCACGTACTTGTAACTAAAGCAAAGATGTAATCAATCAAACTATTATTCTAGTCAGAAACTCATAATCCAGCAGCCTCGATGCATGCATGCTGACAGCGCAAGAGTGTGAGCAACCCATCATCGGTTTTCGGTTCGCTGAATCATTCGTGGGCCCAGGAATCTAGCCGCTCGATGGGTTTTCTTTTCGGTTCTATGCATATTCCACGCCTAGCCAATCGACCCATCGGTTTCGGTTCGCTGCATTATTAGCGTTAAACTAGCAAGGTGGCCCTCGCAAATGCGAGGGCAATGTCTGAATGCGCCTAACAACAATTTGCATCCCATTGTGGAAACTTATACAATTTTATTCACATTAAATATTTCCTTAGTGACCATAAGTATAAAAACAAATTTAATTACTTTGTACATCCACCTATATTATTTTGGGATTTATTTTGTACTTTTCTATTTGATAATAGTGTGTTTTATAAAATGTATTGATTCATTATGTCAAACTGTATGTTTTGAACGGTCGATTGTAGGTCATTCTCGTTTTACTGGAACCTCGGGAACGATCATCAGTTTCGTTTTGGCCAAGCTACAACCATGTTGTAGTGTAGCCCGCACTCCTGTAACCTAATACACGCACGTGCGTGTGTATGTATAAAAATCAGATCGCATCGATCAGTATTGTGTTTCTTTTTTCCTTACCAATTAACTTGGAGCTAGCTTCCCATAACGATCAGCGTTAGAATTTTTTTTTCTAAACACACGTGTGCACTGTTGGCTGCCATAACCAAACGATCAGTTTTGGAACTTTTTTTTTTTGGACCATGCAGCTTGTCGGAGTTGCACGTACGGTTATACGACCTCGTCGTAACCAATCGGGATTGCGCTGCATCGGCCGGTCGTAACCAATCGTGATTACACATAATTAAATAACTCTTTATGGCTGATGTATAAAACGTGTCAAACGGACCTCTGTACTATTACGTAGTTATTAACTGTTAATTAAATCTTAGCCACTCGTTTTAGATCTAACTATCCAAAATAATTAGAATGATGTGGATTAACGTGGTGCCTCGAATAACTAACTCATTTTGCTTTTAGTATATAATAGATTATCGCTGGACATGGATACATGTTCTCGAGGACATGCGACGATGCTACGGAGCAATTCGCGGCGACATGCGTCAACCAATCAATCGGTGAGCAGCTACGAATACACATGTCAGCTATATATACAGTGCATAATTTTTTGTAAAAATAATTCTTTCGCTTGCTCGCCAAATTGCATCGTAATTTTAGAGAGAAACTCTCGCTGTATACATGTGCTGAGGCTAATAACATAGTAGGCATCCAATTTGAAAGGATTTACATTACAAGTCCAAAGACCTAACGAGAGCAAACAAAACTAAAAAGATAGCTACAAGTATATCCAGCCTCATCCAACTACAAATAAACGGTTCAATCCAATTTAATCCAATTTGAATGGATTTACGTTACAAATCCAAAGACTTGACGAGAACAAATCAAACTCATAGATAGATATATCCAAACGCAACCACAAGCTATCCAGCCTCATCCAATTACTAATTAACGGTTCAATCTAATCCTATCTCCCACAGCAAAGAGTGCGATAATTCATCTCTGCTGTCCCATGCTGCGATTACGCGCGTTCCTCGTCCCCATAAATCCATAATCATCATCATAATCACAGGCGCTTGATAGATAGAGCATGATGATTAGCTGCCAGTCACCCACTGGGCCCGCAGAGTAGACGCCGTCAGCCAATGGGGCCATGCCAGGTAGGCGACGGGTGGAGAACTGGAGACTATAAATGCCACCCCGGATGAAGGGATCCTCGGCAACCACGCACAGCTTCTTGTTAATTAACATTAGCACGAGCAGAGGAGGTGGCCATCAGTTCCACTAATCCCTCTACCCTCGTACTAATCGATCCAGGCATCCTCTCCTCCTTGCTTCCACCGATCGATCTCGATCAATTCTATGCCAATGGAGACAAGAGACGCCTTTGCGGCGCCGCTCCCGTGCTCCTACGCGCAGCTGCCCGACGACGTTGAGGCTGCCGTGGTTGAGCGCGGTCGCCGGACAGGGCCTCTGTTTGCAGCGCTGCTGTTGGCGTTAGCCGCGGTGCTCCTTGCCATCGCCGCGCTGGCTGGTGTCAGGCTCGCCGGCCAGCTGCCCTCTGGGGGCGTCGTCATGGAAGGCCGCCCAACTGATATTGTCACGGACATCAGGAGCAGCAGGGGTCCTGAGTCGGGCGTGTCGGAGAAGACGTCCGGCGCTGCGGCCGAGCATGGCGGCATGCTCGGCACGGACGCCGGCAGCAACGCGTTCCCGTGGAGCAATGCCATGCTCCAGTGGCAGCGCACCGGCTTCCACTTCCAACCAGAGAAGAACTGGATGAATGACCCCAACGGTAACCACCAATTATTCATCCCCTGCCAGCAAAGAAGCAACAATCTCTCGTTAGAGATTCAGTTACAAGATTCCGAATACAACCCATGAATCTAAATGCAAATTTCAATGGCAAAAATGCAGGTCCGGTGTACTACAAGGGGTGGTACCACCTCTTCTACCAGTACAACCCGGACGGAGCCATCTGGGGCAACAAGATCGCGTGGGGCCACGCCGCATCCCGGGACCTACTCCGGTGGCGCCACCTCCCCGTCGCCATGTCCCCCGACCAGTGGTACGACCTCAACGGCGTCTGGTCCGGCTCCGCCACCGTGCTCCCCGACGGCCGCATCGTCATGCTCTATACCGGCTCCACCAACACCTCCGTCCAGGTCCAGTGCCTCGCCTTCCCCTCCGACCCCGAAGACCCCCTTCTCATCAACTGGACCAAGTACGAGGGCAACCCGGTGCTGTACCCGCCGCCGCACGTCAGGGAGAAGGACTTCAGGGACCCTACCACAGCGTGGTATGACGGCTCGGATAAAATGTGGCGGATCGTCATCGGGTCCAAGGATGACCGCCATGCCGGCATGGCCTTGACCTACAAGACCAAGAACTTCACCAACTATGAGCTCGTCCCTGGACTGCTGCATCGGGTGCCGGCGACCGGGATGTGGGAGTGCATCGATTTGTACCCGGTCAGTGGTGCAAGGGGCATCGACATGACGGAGGCTGTTGCGGCAGCATCCAACGGTGGTGGTGATGACGTTCTGCACCTAATGAAGGAGAGCTCAGATGACGACCGACACGACTACTACGCGCTAGGGCGGTACAACTCGGCGGCAAACACGTGGACACCCTTAGATGCTGAAGCCGACGTCGGCATTGGGCTGAGGTATGACTGGGGAAAGTTCTACGCGTCCAAGACGTTCTATGACCCGATCACCCGACCAAGAAGAGGCGTGTGCTGTGGGGGTGGGTCGCCGAGACCGACTCCGAGCGCGCTGACGTGGCCAAGGGATGGGCCTCTCTCCAGGTATATTTTCTTCTCCAGGACAAATGGCAAAGTTAATTAACCTACGTACAATTTAGAAAGTGTTGCATAGCATGATTAGAAATGTTGCACTTTTCTTGGGTTCCACAGACACATCTGCATGGCACGGGTGGGTCAGGCATGGCCATGCAGCCACTTGTGATGAATCATAGATAGATTGCAGCTAAATCAATGTTGCTGTCATGTGGTTGTCAAGTGCCATTAGGTAGGGAAGGTTCATTCGCTAGGATGTCAATGCACCTGTGTCCTACAAACAAACTCTGCATGTCCCATGTGGCCTAGTGGCCCTAGTGGCATGCAAGATTGGTAATCTGATGCAAGTACCTAACTGAATAATAAGTATAAACAACTTCAGCTAAGAAAAGTGATGGCCTTATCTGCCTAGTCAGGATTAGCGCTATTTATTTTGCTGTCATTATGACACCACGAAGATTCTTCAAGAAATTAAAAAACATCTAAATTGCCAATGATAATAGTAGCTACTTGTGATGAATCATAGATACTAGCAGCTAAATCAATATTGCTGTCATATAGTTGTCAAGTGTTTATCTTCCCTTCATTCAGTCTACAATTCCAGCTACTGTTGAGACATGGAGTGTATATACCTTCACTGCAATTGTGGATATATGGAGTGTATATACATTCAGTCTACAATTGCAGCTCAGCATGCCCATGACTCATGTGACACCCCATGTGGTCTAGTGGCAGGCAAGATTGGCAATGCCACCAAACTAAATACTAAATAGTTTATGTAGCACAACCAAACTGGGATTAGACAAGAAAAGGGGTCTCTTGTTTGCTTAGATCACAGTTAGTTAGTTAGTACTATCTCTTAGCTGTCAAAATGATACCAAGAAGATTCTAAAAGGAACTCAAAAGTAATGATGCAAACTAGATTAACAAGCTCTGAATAATTAATTAACTAGTGCCAAGTGCTAATGCTTGCCTGATGTTTTCTGTTGTTGCAGGCGCTTCCTCGCACGGTGGTGCTGGACACCAAGACCGGCAGCAACCTCATCCAGTGGCCTGTGGTGGAGGTGGAAACACTCCGGACTAACTCAACAGACCTCGGCAGCATCACAGTCGACCACGGTTCGGTATTCCCGCTCAGCCTCCACCGCGCCACCCAGCTCGATATCGAGCTCTCCTTCCGTCTCGACCCTCTCGATGTAGCCGCCACCAAGGAGGCCGACGTCGGCTACAACTGCAGCACCAGTGGCGGCGCGGCAGGTCATGGTGCGCTCGGCCCTTCGGCCTGCTCGTGCTCGCTGACGCCAGGCGCCATGGTGGAGACACAGAGCAGACAGCTGTCTACTTCTACGTCGCCAGAGGCCTCGACGGCAGCCTGCGCACGTACTTCTGCCATGACGAGTCGCGGTCGTCCCGTGCCAACGATATTGTTAAGAGGGTCGTCGGCAACACTGTGCCAGTGCTTGACGGCGAGGCGGTGTCCGTCAGGGTGCTGGTGGACCATTCCATCGTTGAGAGCTTCGCGCAGGGAGGGAGGTCGACGGTAACTTCGCGCGTGTACCCGACGGAGGCCATCTATGCCAACGCCGGGGTGTACCTCTTTAACAATGCCACCAGTTCCCGGGTCACCGCCACCAACCTCGTCGTCCATGAGATGGACTCCTCTTACAACCAGGCCAACATGGCTTCACTGTAAAAAGAAACGGAAAGATTATTTTTTGGTTGCATATACATGTGTATTCCCTTTGTGAATTTCGCTACACTCTTCCCGTATTTTCTTTTCTTTTTCCTCTTTATTATGTCTATTCATTGTCTGAGGCCTTTCAGAAGTTGTAATAGCTAGTGGAAGATGCCATGATGCAAAGCTAGAGGTGTACATGTATAACGTCAGTCCAAGTTGTTCATAGAATTTGTTTTTCAAATTTTAAGTTGGTACATATGTGTCACACTGTCTACGATTGCAGAACAACATTGTGTAACTTTAACTCCACAAAATGCACACGAAAAATAAATACGATTCTTGACATATTGCATAACAATTTGTGTAGTGATATATATATCTGATATCTAAAATGCTCTCACCTGGCCATGATCTGGTGTTCTTGGGCATCCAGCCAGTGACTTCTGAAATTCCTGATATTCTGTTGCTGTATTACTGTCCTTCAGGGCATTTCTCTGGTGAGTTCTTCCCAGCACCCCTCCACAAGATCCAGTATTTCGGCATCTTATTCTTGAGGTGTTAGCAATGAAAATTTTGAAATGAAGTCTGCCAAAGCGGAACCACATGATACCCTTACAGGCATGAGCAGGCACACCATAAAAAATCCAACAAAGGGATTCGTCCCGAACCCACATTGACTTGCTGAATGTTGTTTGTGAATACACTTCTGTCGATATATTGCTGTAGTAACTATGTAGATGGTAGCTCAACGCGTTGATCACCTTTTTACTTGATGCACATTGTCATCATTGAGGCACATTCAAACACAGAGAAAATAAAGCCTGGATTTCAATCGGGCAGGCGTGTATATCCTGCACATTTTGCAGTTAGTGACCATGCATAAAGGTCCAACATCAAGAGGCTGCTAAAATGGAAAATATCTTGGACGTGAAGCTTTATCAAACTACCAGTTAGTAGTTATGCTAAAATGAAAAAAAAATACTAACGTTAACTATTACAGTGTGGTGGTTTTTCTACTCCCTATAATGTGTCAAATTTGCCAGTTAATGCACGAAATTCAAGTACCTGGCTTACCTTTCTCCATCAGTTGCTCAACAGGAAATTGAACATGAGATAAGGATCAATAATGATATAGGTGTCATGCATAACCTTTAATCCTTTATATTGAACTGCTGTTAGCAAATGCAGTTTGGCACTTGGCCTGTCAAAAACACGTCGACCAACAATTAGGACAGCTAATGTGACAAAACCTTAACCGAAACAATCTTCTGGAAATACAGAATCACGATACATAAACACACCTCTTTGTACCCTGCACCTGCAGGGAACATCATTTACTCTTCCTCTGCCTCCGCAAAGCCAGCAGATGGCCCGAGCATGTTATCCATGCTTTAATTTGCTCAGCATTTCTTGTTTTACTTCCAATGGCACTTCTCACTTATATTTCAACATGAATCAAGTATGAAGTTAGCGTGTTAAACAGTACGATTACCAGAAGTCCCCACATGAGCAAATGCCATTCCTAAACTTGTGAAATCTGACAGCGTCTCTCACAAGAATATCGCGCCCGGTTATCTTAGAGATGAACTTGGTAGCATTGTGACAATCCACACAGACCCGTAGATTTTTCACAATCCGAATTGGCATTTCCTGTGGAACAAAAATTAAGCCAAATGCAATCGCAAGCTTCTCACTATGATTGCTGAGCATTTGAACCTTCTCAGAATCCGCTACATCATACAGCACTGAACTGACATCAGGCTTGTACCCTTCTTCCACCATCTTGGAGTTAAGCCACTGGAGCTTTTCATAAATTGCTCTGGAGAAGGGGTGAGACTGGTCATCGGCTGAAAATATGTGGACTTTATTCTTATACTTTATCCAGCTGCAGCCTGGTTCCTTCTTCACTTGCCTGTCCCTCATTCCACGCCTAAGCTGTGCAACCTCGGTCCATTCACCTTTAGAAGCATGCATGCTGCACAGTAACACATAGCTCGCTGGGTTTTGAGGGTCAACTTTCAAGAGATTCTCAGCAGCCCATTTGCCAATCTCCATGTCACCACGCAACCTACATGAGCTCAGCAATGTCGCCCAACCAATTGCATCAGGACAGCGTGGCATCTGCCTTATGAACTCCCTCGCTTCTTTTAACATCCCTGATCTGCTATACAGGTCAATCATACAAGTGTAGTGAACATCCAAGGGCACAATAGCATGGTCCTCCTGCATGGACTGGAAGTAGCTGCGGCCTTTCTCCACAAGCCCTGAACGGCTACAAGCAGAAAGAACACCAATAAACGTTACGCCGTCAGGTTTCACACCTTTAGACAACATCTTCTCAAACAAATCTATGGTTTCTTGTGCCTTCCCAAACTGCGCATAACCTGAGACAAGGGCTGTCCAGGAGACCTGATCGTGAAACGGCATCTCATCAAACAAGCGGTATGCGTCTTCGATACTGCCGCACTTTCCATACAGGGTAACTAGTGCATTTGACACTGTAATGTACGGCCTCAGCCCTGATACAAGCGCCATACAGTGGAACTGTGCTCCCTCTTCCAGGCTCGCGAGATTACCACATGAACTTATAACACTGCCTAGAGTGAAATCATCAGGCTTAATGCCATCACTCTGCATCTCCGAAAAAACCCTCACGGCCTCCTCGCCGCATCCATTCTGTCCATAGCCAACAATCAACGCAGTCCATGAGATGATGTTTTTGCATGTCATCCTTCTGAAAACGGCCTCTGCCGATCTGATGCTCCTGCATTTGGAGTACATGTCAACAAGCGCACTTCCGACAAATACATTATCTTCATACAGAGTTCTGATAATGTAGGCATGGATCTGCTTCCCCTCTTCCACGGCAGCACGGGCGCCACATGCTGTAAGGATGCTTCCGAAAGTGAACTGATCAATGCCGGCACCCGCTGCCTTCATCCTCCTGTAAACATCCAGCGCCTCAGACTGCAACCCATTCTGCGACAGCCCCGTAACCATCGTAGTCCAAGTGATGGAATCCCTGTCGTCCATCGCCTCAAACAGGCCCCTCGCCTCCGCAACCATCTTGCACCGGAGCAGCCCCGTGATCATCGTGCTAAACATCACAACATTCTTGCCCTCCATCTCGTCAAAGACCAGCTTCGCGTCCCCGATGAGCCCCAGCTTGGCGTACATGTCGACCAGCGGGCTCCCGGTGAAGGCGTACGCCCCGAACCCGAGCCGCAGGATCTGGCAGTGGACCTGCCGGCCGAGCGCGCGGTCGCCGAGCGCCGACGCGGCTATGACCACGCCGGACATGGTGATGCGGGTCGGCCTGACCCTGAAGCCGTCGACGACACTCTCCTCCCGCAGCAGCGCCCGGTATGCTGTGGCCGCCCGCGCGGGGGCGCCGGAGCCCGAGAACCCCGCGATGAACGCGTTGTAGGAGACGACGTCGCGCTCAGGGATGGACGCGAAGAGCCGGTCCATGTCGGGCAGGAGCAGCGCGTGGGCGAGGGCAGAGAGGAGCGCGTTGCGGGTGAAGAGGTTGGGGTCGGGCATTGCGTCGAACAGGCGGCGCGCGTGGGCGAGGCGGCCGGACCGGCGTAGGCGGTGAGGAGGTGGTTAAGGAGGTAGGTGGGCGGCGGGGGAGGGAGGGTCCGGAGGATGAGGCAGTGGATGGCGGCGGAGACGCGGGCGCCATCGCGGCTGCCGGCGGGGGAGGAGAGGAGGGCAGCGTAATGGTTGCAGAGCGGGCGGCTCATGACGGGGAGCCAGCGCGGCAAGGGAAACAAAGCGCTTGCGGGTTCATAGCGTGGGAGCGGAAAGGAGCCTCGTGCTGCGGCGGGATTTTAGGCCAAAAAAATGGAAGCAAACAGAACAAAATGTAGGAGCGGCTCCTCTCCCAACCTCCTCTCCGCCGCCTCCCGTCGCGGGTCGATCCCGGCCGGCTCCAGCGAGTCGTCGCGCCGCTGACCACCGCCCCGACACCGCCTCCTCCTCCTCTCTCGATTCCACGGAGTGAATCTTCCCGTCCGCCTTCCCACGACAAACCCTAGCATCTCTTGGTGTCTCCCCTTCCATCGATCTACAGAACCTCTTCTCTTCTCTGGAGACCGTGTGGCACCTCCACGCGCCAGATCTGAAGACCGGGTGTGGGACGTCGACGCCCGCCGTTCAGAACCTCTTCGACATGCGCACCCAAAGGTTATATTTTTGGGTCATGCTCCCGCATCGATTGCTGCCTGATGATGCAGTCCTTGTTTGGTCTTGCTTCGTTTGTCAACATTATGCCTCCATTACATACTGCCCTATGTTAATTTAGATGCACAACTCTGATTAGCAGCTGCGGCTTAGTTAGACGGACAGAAAGATGTATGGTCTTGCTTCGTTTGTCAACATTATGCCTCCATTACATACTGCCCTATGTTAATTTAGATGCACAACTCTAA
This sequence comes from Poa pratensis, assembly GCA_947311845.1. Classification (NCBI taxonomy): domain Eukaryota; kingdom Viridiplantae; phylum Streptophyta; class Magnoliopsida; order Poales; family Poaceae; genus Poa; species Poa pratensis. The sequence goes on from CAMZMU010000043.1 coordinate 3,169,897, forward strand.
TTAGCAGCTGCGGCTTAGTTAGACGGACAGAAAGATGCATGCTTATTTGGTGTTCTGTAACTAGACATGGCGTGGGATTCATAGAAATAGATGCGTGGAAAAGAAGTTTTGCTTATACATGAGCATTTGGGTGTAATGGATGCAGGGCATATCCCGTTCTTGCGGTCTGAATGGTATGCACCAATCAGCTGTACTGCCAATTTGTACAGTTTCTGCAACATATATCGATGGTGGTGTTTATATCAACTGTCAAGCCATCAGAATTGTGTGCTTTATTTTATTTTGGAGCTGGTATCTAGCTCAGATGTCAAATAGATTTGCTTCACCTGTGAATGCTATTCCCAGGAATTGTAGGCTCTCTAAATTCAGCCACAATTTTATTGCTGATATCGCTATGTGTTAAAACCGTCTATTGTTTAGTTGATTAGTATCTGACTTGCAATTGTCCCCACTGCCCCATCTCACATGCACCTCAATCCATTGTTTGTGTAGAGCCGTAATTGTATTATCAATATTTTGTAGAGCTTAGCTGCGTTCCATCACAATCTGAAAAATCATTTTTTTTATTGAGCAGCTGGAGTGGATGGGTCCGACAAATCGGTGTGCAAGTTCTCGGAGCACTATGCCCGCCAGTGCAGCACCTTTTACTGCTACCTGACTGCCAACATCATCAAGCTTGTGTCCCGGCATGCATGCGAGGATCCCATCAATTGTTTGGACGTTGCTGCTGACGGAGTCCAGTCCATGTAAGATTTCGTGGTGTCTTCCGTTACATTCATCTACAGCTTCAGAGTTCTCGTCCCGCCCCGACGCTTTCCGCCGCTAGTGTTCGTCCGGTGCACCTGCAGCCGTTCGATCTGGTCCCTAACCGTGGCCTAACGACGTCTCGCTACAAGGTACTGCTTTTTTCTCTTCTAGGATTCGGATGTGCATTTCTTGGTGTCTCCCGTTCCATTGATCTACAGGCTGACAGTCTTCCTCTTTTCTGAATTTTTCAGATTGCATGCCAAGCCCGGAGGACCCCCCTATGCTGCGTCCGGGCATGCATGCGAAGGATCCCATCAATTGTTTGGGCGTTGCTGCTGACCAAGTCCAGTCCATGTAAGATTTCCTGGTGTCTCCCGTTCCATCCATGTACAGCTTCAGAGTTCTCATGTTTGCTGAATATTCAGAGTTATATATGCACCTACGTTTCCCACAGGTTCAGAGTTCTGCTGCTGGCTATGCGAGGAGCTCAATAACTCGTCATCTATTGGAGCAGCTGGGAGCTTCAGAGTGAGATTACAGGACACTTGCAGCTTTACTTGTGAGCACCTTCAAAGCGTGATTGATGATAGCATGAGTTGTTGATTTAGATTTGTATTACAAAAAAAAGTCATCTTGAGCATACCACACGGAGAGGTATAAATATGTCAGTTCTAGGTCTGCATGTCATGTGCTGATTAGCTCTTCTCTAGTGGATCAATCAGGCATTCAGAGCTCCTGTTAGTGAGACATACCTTTTGTTGTTTGCAAAGCACGTAGTGGTTTGGAGTAGATGATCATGTCTTGATGCTACATCCATGTTCTTTCTACGTACAGATTGCCTCCGATCTCATGTCTACTTGCGGAAATACTCACCGATTTCCCTCGACTTAGCAGCAACGGATCTCCTAGGTGGCGTCTGCTCGCCCATCTGCTAATGTCGCCGGAGGGAGACGATCCTGCTGCTCGACCACCCAGTGGGCTTCCTCCGAGTCATCAAGTACGGCACGCCTGAGCTATATAACCTCTTACTCTCTGCAACCCCCTCCTGCTGCTGGTTCGGTATGTACTACTGTTGGAGTTCAGTGTTTTAATGTTCTTCATGATGTGTCAAATGGTGCCAGTACCGTATTTTCTTCAGTAAAAATAATAATATCGGGAATTTGTGGATTGTACAGTTATTATTTCACGCACAAAGAAAGTGCCTCTAGCAAGACATTTTTAAAAGGATCCCGAGAGAAAACAGCTAGCTTGTTTTGGAGTTTCTAAACGAAACTATTTATTGTCTCAACGATTGATAATTCTCATGTTATAACACTGTGATTCCACAGGTTATGTTGCTGCTGTACTGGGGGAATCCGAATGTCCGCAAGAGCACCCTTGTAAACCAAATTGTTGGTCAGAATCTTTCAATCATGACGGATAAGCCGCAAACTGCACGTCATCGCATCATTCGTATATGTTTGGAATCAGATCAGTACCAGGTATAACCCTTCAGTCTCTAATAAAGCACTTGCAGAGTTCAATTCGATATTATGTCAATTAATATATCCTCGTTCTTGACCCACAGATGATGACTTCTCACTGCTAATCTGAGTTATCATTTCTTTTGCAGATAATAGTTTATGACACGCCAGGTGTCATTAAGAAGGAGACGCCTAAGATGGTCTCGATGATGATGAAGAATGTTCAGAGTGCTGTTGGTAATGCAGACCCTGTGTAATTGTTGTGTGTTGGTACTGAACAAGAAAGGATATGACAAAACCAGGAGAAACTGCAAACATACTTTAGGTAAGAAACTTATACAGAACCGAGTAGTTGGTTTCTGACTTGCCGTGCTTCCTCTACTTGCAAATGGTACATTTTCATGACACTCTTTTTTGCAGTGCTATCAAAAGCTCACTGATGTTGAGGATGTTATACGTATAAGTGCTTAGTTTGGTCATGAAGTGGACATGATATCAAAGAGTGGATATTGTCAAAGCTTCCTCTCCGTCCTGCTTACTATCCCAAGGTATCAGCATAAAGTTTCCTATGGCATCTTCCGTATCAGTTTTTTCACTTTGGAAAAGCATTTTATTATGCATTTGAACCCAGCAAATCAAGTAGAAAAGTGGAATGCAATTTAGTACTGGTTTGCCCACATGTTTAGATTTCATCATTGACCTTAATCTGCAATAATTCAGTACGTTTTGATAGTGTTGTGCATCTGTTGTGTTGTGCATCACGCATGTTCTTCCCAAATGCCTGGAATAGGTCCAGAGATTTTGCTTGGAAAATTCTGTGTCTTGAGGTGCAAGTGTGGGTGGATACATGTTACTCTACGCAACATAACCATAATAAGCCCTTGAATCTGTACATGTATCCTCTACTTTGCAGCAGCCTAACTAGAGCACTTGTGCTGCTATGTATGGCCTTTCACATCAAAATGCTACTGGGTTTGATCTTGCTGTCTTATTAGGCCATGAATGTTCTTTTCTTGCAACTCCAAGATGCCCTAAAGACAGCCTTGTCTTGCAACTCGTAGGAATTTCTCCTCCATTTTATTTTGCTAAATTTTGGTTCTTTTTCCTGTCGGATGTGTTAGCAGTGGAGAAAGTATGCATGTTTGGAAGATGGAAATCATTTTCACTCAATAAAATTTTGCTGTGTGCATAGGCAGTAGATGTATACATTTATTATTGGTTTGTTAGTGATTAAACATGTATATTTTCAGGTTCAAAGCATACTGGTGTCAACAGTGCATGTCTAGCCGTGGTCTTCTATGCCTCATGTGCGCTGGTAGGCTTGGCTAGCCCCCCCGGCTTTCGACGACCTCCTTGGCTCCCAGTGCTGTGCCGCAACCGTAGTGCTGGTGATGTTGGCCTCGTCTATACCTCACTTTGGTGAGCTCATTGGGTTCCCTTCTTCCTGTTCTACAGTCTCTGTGGTAACACGGCCTTCGAGCGGTGTGGATTCTGTGCTCAACCTTTGTGGCGAGCCTTGTTGAAATTCCCAGTTACTATGTTTGATCGATCTATCGATGATGCTGATCTCTGTTTGGTTCAGTACATATTGTCATACATGTTTGGTTAAAGTGTGATGCTGGGATATGAATAAATGAAGATTGGTAGTCAATATTGTCTTGAAAATAATTAATAACTGTGTTTCTGGCTTATATTTGCTGCATGCATAGGGCTGCTGTGATCATTGTGTGATAAATCAGATGTTTCTTTAATTTTACATATAGGTTATCTTGGTGGTAATCGCTCTGTCGGATGGGCAAATAATTAATAACTGTGTTTCTGGCTTATACTTGCTAGCCCGTCGGATAGCTTCGATCACTAAAACCGTCGAACAGCATGTTAAGATGGTCACTTCGATCACTCTGTCGGATAGCTTCGATCATTTTGGCATGCTATCCCGTGAGCTCCTTGTGCGGCTTATTTTGAAGGCATATTTCTGTTTCGTCTGATGTGGTTGAGAAGTAGAGTGGCCAAATGACTAAAACTGGCCTTCCTTCTTTGCTTTTGTTCTGTATCATTGTGTGTAGATTCTCCCGAATTCTCTTTACCATTGATCTTGATGGTTTGCTGTGAATGATTGCATACAAGTTAAGAATTTGCGATTAGCATGGAAGTTTTTGGCCTGTAAAAAGCAAGCTAGCTAAATTAGGGATTACCTGATGTATATGTTTGTGTGTGTTCTGATGATTAACTCAAGCTAGAGCGCCCTTGATGCAGCAAGGCTTAAACTATTAGTGTTTGGCCGAACACACTTACCGATAGCCTTCAGGAGCTTGTTTGTTTTTGTATGCTCATCATGCATGTTTCTGTCGTGCAGGTTGGACGTGATTCACTTTGCTGGGCTGAAAGCCATTGTGAAAAGCCACTTCTTTACTACGACAACAACCTCATCCCCAGCTCTCTCATCCCAAGTCATGGCCGGAAGAAGGTATGTACCTCTTCCTTTTCTTTTCTTTTACTTTTTTGCCCTCTTGAATTGCTGGGTCACAAGATACCATTGAGTGTTGCCATTGGCTTGCTGGACCCGGTGGCTCTCATAATTTATGTCAAGTACACCACAGCCATATGCATCTGCCATTCTCTTGAATGAATAGCTTGTGTGTATATGTGCCTCGAACGGCCATGTGTGCGTCTTGTGTTATATTAGTGTAATTAGCTTTAATTTTAACCCTTATTTGGCTTCTGTTTACGGTAGAATCCTGGACATCTAGTGTTTCTAGTTGTCCAGGAACTAATGTTTATTTGTAGTAAGTTGTAGCTTTGCATTATGTAAGCCTGTCTATGTCTGTAAAATATATTCACTGGATGCTAAAGCTTGGACTCGTCTATGTTGACTGAATGTTGATGTTATCATGTTCCAACTTGAGTTCTCACTGTTGATCAAGGCCTAGCACACTAGTGATTAGTGGTTGCTGTATGCATTTAGCAACGATGCATCAAACAGTCGCGTTGGGTCTCTTGCTGTTTATTTGATATGATGTTAATAATTTACCAAGTTTTGCTGGAACACCTTCCATTGAACAAGTGTGAGTATATGAGAACTCATATAATTGTCACTGATTGAACATTCCTTGTGCTTGAACATGTTGATGGCTGACCTAGCCTATTGTAACTTGTCAAGTATATAGTTTCTTGTGGTATATATGCATGTATGCCTACTCTTGCGATGCCCAGAATTATTTGTAGCTCCGGATTGTGTAAGCCTGTTTGTGTTTGTGAGAAATATGTTGACTGAATGGCAAAGTTTTGGATTCGTCCATGTTGAATGAATTTTTATGTGCCAGCAAAATGTGTTGATAAGCTAGGCCTAGTACTAGAGATTTTAGTGGTTGTTGTGCATAATTGAGCAACCAATGCATGAAACAGTAGTGTTGGGTCTCTTGCCATTTATTTGATATGATGTGTGAACAATCTACATGCTCACCTAGAAAGTTTCACATGCGAGTTCATAGTTGTTACTGATTGAGCATTCCTTGTGAGCATTCCTTGTGACATCACTGGAACACACACACAGCTAGTCTAGTACATGTTGTTTCTTGTGGATGTGACATGCCTTTGTTGGTCTGTCTGTTGTCGTGGACGCAGGTGATGGCCAAGCCTCGTTTGACCAGTGGTGGTTGGACGTGACGCTGGGGAGAGGTGGATGCAGCAGCAGCAGCAACGGAGAGGTTGTGCTGGAGGTTGCCGGATCTGGCTGGCCGGACATGCTCTTTTTTACCAGAGTGCCACACATGGACGTGCTTGGTAAACTGAGATGGGACGGTGCTTCTGTCATCTGGGTAAGTTTGGACGATATCACACTTGAGGTGATGTGCATGTGTAGATAGATGATGTGCATGACCTCAGTTGTTTTGCCTTTAGCTAGCTTGTTTCTTGGCTGGGGTCTGGACTGAACGATGGCTTGAGGCTTAGTTGGTTGAATGTTGTTGAAAGATGTGTCTTTCTAGCAGTAGTAGACATGTGCTTGGTTTGGTTGAGTTGAGTAATCACAACCTTACAAAACCACATTTTTATTAGACTTGAGAGGTTTTTTGTACAATGTTGTAATGTGGTTGGTCGCCCTTGTAGGAGCTGATCAGGACTAGATAGAGTTTGTTGCCTTTTCTTGTGATTCAACACACACAAAGGGACGCGAGTTCACCATGGTTGCAGCAGTGGCCTTCTTTCCCCACTGCACCATTGTCATGCAGTGACCAATGCCAGTTTCGTTTTTTGTATACCATAATGTATGTATGTACGTACGTTGGTTCCAGCTGACATGTTTTTCCGTCTATCCCAATTTCTGAGATGTGTGTATGTGCCGTGCATGGCACTGGGTAGCACGCTATCCAGTCCAGCTTAATCTCAGTATTGGTAATGAACATGTTAATGATGCCTTGGTTTTTGGTGATCTTCAGGTTCCGCTTGGTGTCTGATGCAGGGACGGTGAGGTGTCGAGGACGACACGTGGTCTACCACCGTCCTCGCCGACCGCTCCTCGGGTCTGCTGTTATCCAAAGGTAGCTATTGGCACAAACTGGTCTTTGTTTTATTCCCTGATATTGGTATGGATGAAAAGCGTCTTGTGTCTGGTGGATTTGTATCTCACTTGCACATCATTCAAATGCACGAATAGGCCGATTGGATGCTGGACCCTCAGTGTTGATCAACTTGGCCTCTAGTAATAGTGACTTTAGTGGTTGATGTGCACATTGAGCATCAAAACAGTACCGTTGGGTCTTTTGCCGTTTATTTGATATATGACTTGAACAATCTGCATGCGCAGCTAGGAAGTTTCACATGCGAGTATATATATGAAAACCCATATAATTGTCACCCGTACATTTTGATGCCTGAGCTAGCCTAGTACATCTTGTTTCTTATGTCGAGTAATAGTTTCATGTGGATGTGACACGTCTTTGTTGGTCTGTATGTTGTCGGGAATGCAGGCGATGGCCGAGCCTTGTTTGGAGCAGCGGTGGTTGGATGCGATGCTGGGGAGAGGTGGATGCGACGGTGGCAGCAGCAGCAAGGGAGAAGTGGTGTTGGAGGTTGCCAGCAGGATATGTATATTTTTTACCATGGGCACGCATGGACCTGCCTGGAAATCTGAGACATGCTTCTTTGGTCTTGATACACTTGAGGTGAGATGTGCATGTGTAGGTGAATCCTGATGCTAGCTGATGTGCATGTACTGTCCAAACTATTTTATTTTTGTACATATGACTTGTTGTTATCAGAATGTTTGGAGCTGCAGCATTTCTTTGCATCCGATGGAATGATCATCTTCACCTTTGTATCTGATATGTAGGAGAAAGCCCGCCGAAGCAATAGACCAATGGCATAGTAGGTCCTGTCACGATCTAGCAATCCATTTTCCTTGAGAAACTTCACAACATAGTAGCAGGGTCTGAGCCGGCCCTCCAGGCTATAACAGAGCAATGCCGGACAACGAGCAACGTATGCGGGTTCCAACCCCACCTCGGAGATAAGGAAATCTGATTTGTGGAAATCTGATTTGCTCCGCAGCATTTCCTTGGACAATGCCAGCACCATCGGAAGCTTCGAAACAGCAATGCCTACCTCGGCATCCGACCACCTGAGCCTGTTCTTTAAGTACTTCACTTTGGCTGCGATCTTCTCTTTGCCGAGGCACGCAACAGCTCACAGCGCGTGCTTGAACATCCTAGACCCACGGGGCACGCCAAGACCTTCGGCGCAAGCCACCATCTCCGGGAGGCGGTCCGGGTTGGTGCCGAGTAGCCATGTCGCAGTGATGCACGACTTAGTAATATCGCAAGCACTTAGCCCACACTCCCGCAGCAACGCAACATTGGGCTTGACCACTTTTTCGAGGCTGCTTCCGAGGATATTAATCCTGCACCTGAGTACCTTGCGAAGGTTCTCATAGGATCCGAAGAGTGACAGGTAGTAGGGTAGGGTGGAGATGACGGATCTACAGCGGAAGCTACCGGGGACGAGCGAGACGAGGAGCGCGATCTGAGGATGCGACAACCCGAGGCCGGTGAGCCCGACGAGGATGGGCCTCAGGATTGTCTCCACGCCGGCGTAGAGGAACTTGGGGTCCTTGACGACGAGGGCGGCGACGTCGGCGCCGGAGAGGCCGAGGCCTGCGAGGAAGTCAAGAACGGCGTCGGGCTTGGTAGGGGTCTTGTGGTGGAAGAGCTTGGTGGAGGCCTTGAGGGCCTGCGCTCGGGTGAGGCCGCAGGTGGCGACGAGGTCACTAGTAGAAACAGAGGCATTGGTGCGCCCCTTTAGTACCGGTTGCAAAAAAAACCGGTACTAAAGGGGGCATTAGCACCGGTTGTGCTTGTGCGCCAGCAAGGGCCCCGCGGCGAGGACCTTTAGTACCGTTTGGTATGAACAACCGGTACTAAAGGCCACCCTTTAGTACCGGTTGTACATACCAACCGGTACTAAAGGGGTGCAGGCCCCGCAGGCACATGCGGCCGCGGTCAGTGGCCCCACGGCAGGCCCTTTAGTACCGGTTGCTATCTAAAACCGGTACTAAAGGTCCTGCCTATATCTTCCACCCCGAGCCAGCTCCATTTTGAAGCAACTCGACCCCAACTCCATTTTTTCTCTCTCCCAAGCTCTAGTTCAACCATTTTTTCTCCAACATTTGTCAAGATTGGTGGCACCCTATACAAGGGTTAGCAACTTCTTCATCTTCTCTTCCGGCATTTCAAGTTTAGCGCATTTTCGTGCAAGTTTAGCAAGTTTGATTTTGGTTGTGCTTGCAAGGTGTTTGATGAAATGCCTAAGTTAGGGATTTCATTTGTTTTATATGCATTTTGAGCTCAAATTGAAGTATAATTTGTGGTTTTATATAGTGTCGTCCCGTCCCCTGATCCTCACCGCCGTCGATCGCCCGCGCCGCTCCGTCGCCGACACCACCTCGGTGAGCCTCTTTTTTTATCTTTTATAAAAAAATGTTAGTTATATGATTTAAATGCATAATTATTTCTTGTATAATTTTCTTATGTTTATATATATATATATATATAGTGTCATGGTTTTGATATCCGTCCCCGTCGGCCCTCGTCCTGTCTATGATTCGGATGTGGTATATCTTTTTAACTATTTGTTTTGTTTCGTGTTTATAACAATCATGCCGACAAACTTGACGTAGATATATTTTTATTTAGGAGGTAGTTGAACCGGAATTTCCGGTCGACCCTATTGTCGAGTATTTTAAAAAAGAAAACGACGAATTGAGAGCAAAATTGAAGATAAGTGAAGATCTTCGTCTCCAATGTCTAGACGAGAAGATGGAATTGGGCTTGAAGATTGCCGACATCGATGATGCTCACGGGCTCGAGCTTGCCGACGTCGTCGCTACTTACGAGAGGAAGATGGATGCAATGCGCGTGAAGCTTAAAAAGATTACAAAATATGCCATTAGTCAAGAGGCTTGGTATCATTATGCTGTTGGTTCAATAGTTACCTTGGTTGCGATTCTGATCGCATTTGTTGTTGGATTTAAATTCTTTAGATAGTTGTATGTTAGTTTCGATTGATGTATGTTTCGTGAGAACTATGTATTACATTTGAGCACTACTCTACTTTGGTTTTAATGTGATGAACTTGTATTAATTAATTTGGTCACGTATCTCTATTCATTATTTAGCTCGTGTAATGGTTTTTGATGTATTTATGTAATGCAGATGAGCCGAGAATGGATGTACGGTGATCGACGCTTACCCGAGTTTATTGATGGCATGCATCGTTTTCTCGATGTGGTTAAGTTAAACAAGCTGAAGAATGGTTTTATGATTTGTCCATGTGATGAATGTCGGAATAACAGGAATTACCCGAGCGTAAGAACCATACACTCCCACTTGTTGCGACAAGGCTTCATGCCCAATTATTTTTGTTGGACCAAGCACGGAGAAAGAGGGGTTATAATGGAAAACCCTGAAGAAGAGGATAATGACAACTATCCCGTGTTCTCTGATGAACACGGTGATACTACAATGGGGAAGAGCATGAGGTCATTGTTGATCAGTCCGACGATGATGATCTTCGTCAGGTCATTCGTGATGAACAGATGAACTGCGTAACTGAAAACGAGTGGTCGAAGCTGGAGCGCATGTTAGAGGATCACAAAAAAACCGTTGTACCCAAATTGTGAAGATGGCCAGAAAAAGCTAGGTACCACCCTGGAATTGCTGCAGTGGAAGGCAAAGAATGGAATATCTGACAAGACATTTCAAGAGTTGCTACAAATATTTAAGAAGAATCTTCAGAGGAATAATGAAATGCCCCACAGCACGTACGAAGCAAAGAAGATTGTCTGCCCTCTAGGATTAGAGGTGCATAAGATACATGCATGCATCAATGACTGCATCCTCTACCGCGGTGAGAAGTACGAGAATTTAAATGCATGCCCGATATGCGGTGCATTGCGGTATAAGATCGCGCGAGATGACCCAGGTGATGTTGAGGGCGAGCCGAGCCCCAGGAAGAGGGTTCCCGCGAAGGTGATGTGGTATGCTCCTATAATACCACGGTTTAAACGTTTGTTCCGAAACAAAGAGCATGCCAAGTTGTTGCGATGGCACAAAGAAGACCGTAAGGAAGACGAGATGCTCAGACACCCCGCTGATGGGTCTCAGTGGAGAAAAATCGACAGTGCGTTTGGGGATTTTGCAGCTGACGCAAGGAACTTAAGGTTTGGTCTAAGTACAGATGGCTTGAATCCGTTTGGGGAGCAGAGCAGCAGTCATAGCACCTGGCCCGTGACTCTATGTATCTATAACCTTCCCCCTTGGTTGTGCATGAAGCAAAAGTATATTATGATGCCAGTGCTTATCCAAGGACCGAAACAACCCGGCAACGACATTGATGTGTATCTGAGGCCATTAGTTGACGAACTTTTACAGTTGTGGTCTGACGAAGGTGTACGTGTGTGGGATGAGTACAAACAAGAGGAATTTCCCCTACGAGCGTTGCTGTTTGTAACCATCAATGATTGACCTGCTCTTAGTAACATTTCAGGACAGTCGAACAAGGGATACAATGCATGCATGCACTGTTTAGATAAGACTGACAGTGCATATATAGGTAACAAGATTGTGTACATGGGGCATCGTCAGTTTCTTCCAAACATGCATCACGTAAGAAACGGAGGCAAGCACTTCAAAGGTTTGGCAGATATCCGGACGAAGCCTACACGCCGTGATGGTGATGTTGTATATGGCATGGTCAAGGATTTGGAAGTAATATTTGGAAAGGGTCCTGGCAGTCTAAATGTTCCGAAAGACGCAAACAAGCGCGTACCCTTGTGGAAAAAGAAATCTATATTTTGGGATTTACCCTATTGGGAAATCCTTGAGGTTCGCTCTGCAATCGACGTGATGCACGTGACGAAAAATCTTTGCGTGAACCTGCATTGAGGGGGCTTCTACCGGAAAACGTTCGAGTACCCATTGTCAAGCTATGTGCATTCCTGAATGCAATTTCTCAGAAGTTAATCGATCCAGCAACTCTACCAAGTTTACAGACGGGTGTGGTCCAATGTCTTGTCAGCTTTGAGTTGGTGTTTCCACCGGCCTTCTTCAATATTATGACGCACCTCATAGTTCACCTAGTCGAAGAGATTTCCATTCTCGGTCCGGTATTTCTACACAACATGTTCCCCTTTGAGAGGTTCATGGGAGTCTTAAAGAAATACGTTCATAACCGTGCTAGGCCAGAAGGAAGCAAGTCCAAGGGCTATGGAACAGAGGAGGTCATTGAGTTCTGTGTTGACTTTCTTCCAGATCTTAAGCCCATCGGTGTTCCTCAATCGCGCCATGAGGGGAGACTGCATGGAAAAGGCACGCTAGGAAAGAAAGCAACAAGAAGTATGGACTGGCATTCTTTCACTCAAGCACACTACACAGTTCTACAAAATTCCAGATTGGTGGCTCCGTATATCGTGGAACACATGGATATTTTACGCTCAGAATACCCGGAGAAGACTGACTTCTGGATTAAAGAAAAACACGTGGATACTTTCGGCAGTTGGTTGCGTACACATCTCATTAATGACAACACTGTTGGACAAGAGCTATACTTGTTGGCCAAGACACCATCTTCGACTATATTGACTTTCCAAGGGTACGAGATAAATGGGAATACATTTTACACGGAAACCCAAGACAAAAAGAGCACTAACCAAAACAGTGGTGTCCGCTTTGATGCAACAAACGATGATGGAACAAAGGACACATTATGGTTGCATACAGCAGATATGGGAACTTGACTATGGACCTTATTTTAAGATCCCTTTGTTTCAGTGCAAATGGGTTAACCCTGTCATGCGGGGTTGAGATAGACAAGCGGTACGGAATGACTACAGTGGATCTCAAAAATCTTGCGTACAAAACCGAGCCATTCGTCCTAGCCAATGATGTGGCTCAGGTTTTCTATGTAAAGGACATGTCTTCCAGACCGAAAAAAAGAAAAGATAAGCAAGCCGGTACATCATACAATGAGCCAAAGCGCCACATAGTTCTTTCAGGAAAAAGAAACATCGTGAGAGTGGAGGACAAGACAGACATGTCAGAAGATTACAATAAGTTTGCTGAAATTCCGCCCTTCAAAGTGAAAACTGACCCAAGCACCGTGTTAAATGATGAAGATTGTCCATGGCTACGACGCATTCAGAAGAAAGGGACACACAAGAAGAAAAAGTGAACACTAGATAGGGATGTTGTTGCTGATGTGTAATAATGTATTAAACCTTTTATGTAACTATGTCCTGAAAACTCAGAAGAGAGATCTAAACACTATGTCAATCAGCTGCAGTTTTACCAACACAATCGCGTGGTCGTGAGACGGCAAATCGGCCTTCGATCCAGAGAGCGGCAAGACGTCTCTGATGATTTGCAACAAGTGTTGGGGATGTTGCTAATCATCAGAGCGTCTTGCCGCTGCTTGGATCCGACGAAACGGTTGCAGGACGTAGCTAGGGAACCCGAATGTTTTGTGTTTGAGCGCCACTTCGATCCAAGCAGCGGTAAGACGTCTCTGATGATCTACAACCGTCCGGCAAGACATCTCTGATGATCTGCAACCGTTTAGAATGGTCGCAGGTCATCAGAGACGTCTTGCCGCTGGTTGCCCAAAGATGCCTCTCCGAGTGACGCTGGAATGTTTTGTGTGAGTGAGTGAGTGAGTGACGCTGGAATTCCGGGAGGTGGGCTATATATAGGGTACGTGTGCTTCTTTAGTCACACGATCCGTGTGCTTCTTCCTGATCCAAGGGCTCACAAGCGCTCGAAAGAAACACACCGCTTGATCCAACGGCTCCCAAGCGCTGGAAGGAAACACACCGCTTGATCCAACGGCTCCCAAGCGCTGGAAGGAAACACACGATCCGTGTGCTTTTTCCTGATCCAAGGGCTCACAGGCGCTCGAAAGAAACACACCGCTTGATCCAACGGCTCCCAAGCGCTGGAAGAAAACACACGATCCGTGTGCTTCTTCCTGATCCAAGGGCTCACAAGCGCTCGAAAGAAAGTAGGCCACTGGAGAAGGTAGGCAACTTCGATCCGACGTGGTTCTGAAAGCAGACAATTTTTTCCCGCCACCGTTTCCCGCCCAAATATTTCCCGCTATAGTTCCCCCAAATGCCAATAAACAGTCTATAAAACCCAGTCGAAGGTAGGCATGGTACTCACTTGAGCGCAAGCATGGTTCACACAACTTACGAACACACTCTTAACTAATACCAATAAACAGTCCACAAAAAAAGTAAAGAAGAAAAACAAAAAGAAAGAAAAAAAAACCCATTAGTACGTGTTAACGATGTTTCTAAAATAAATAGATAATCATTATAAATTTTAAGACAATTAAATTACATAGATATAAAATAAAAAGAAATTAGAGAAAAAACCAAACATATACCAAATAGAAAAAACAAAACAGAAACAAAATAGAAAAAACAAAACAGAAAAAACAGAAAAAAGGACTATTAGTACCGGTTGAAATCCACAACCGGTACTAAAGGGTTGGGCTTCGCGCGCGAAAATTTGCGCGGCCCAAAATGGACCTTTAGTACCGGTTGTAATCCACAACCGGTACTAAAGGCTCTTTAGTACCGGTTGTAGATAACAACCGGTACTAAAGGGGGTTTAATGGCAGTTTTAAGTGGGGATCGACGGATCGATCCCCAAAATTCACCAAGTCCCTGTCGTGTTCTTCGTCCTCGACGACGAAGCCTCCGCCGCCACGCTCGGCCACGCTACGGCGAACCCTCCGCCACGCTCCGGCGAACCCTCCACCGTCGCGTGCCCCTGCTCCGGCATCCCCGTTGCGCGCGTGCCCCGGCCTCTCCCGTACGTGTGGCACGCTGCTCCGGCCGTCCTCCGACGCGTGCGCCGCCCGCCATCGCCTCCCGACGGTTCGCCCCTTCTCCGGCCTCCGCCGCGCCCGCCCCCTCCGGCCTCCTGCTCCGGCGCCCTCCACGCCGCCCTGCTCCGGCCACCGCGCGTAGCCCCTGCTAGCTCCGGCCTCTCCAATCGAAGGTTAGTTTTTTTTATTTTTTCAGTACTGTTTGAAATTTAAGTAGTGTTATTTAGATGTTCATTTTTTCGGATTTTGAAATTTAGATGTTATTTAGATGTTGAAATTTAAGTACTGTTTAAATTTTATGTGAGTAAATTTAGAAAATGTGTTAGCAAATTTAGAAAATGTGTTAGAAAATATTTGTAGATAGCATTTTTAGAAATTTGTAGACAGCATTTTTAGAAATTTGTAGATAGCATTGTGTTGTTGCCCATTTTTAAAATATTTGTAGATAGCAATTTAAAAATATTTGTAGATATCAATTTAAAAATGTAGCAATTTGAAAATGTAGCAAACTTACAAAATGTAGCAATTTAAAAATGTAGCAATTTGAAAATGTAGCAAACTTACAAAATATAGCAATTTAAAAGTCATTTTGTTATTATTTAGGTTATTAATGTAACAAAATGTACCAATTTCAATTTGCTAACAAAGTGTAATTTAAGTTTTTAGTCTAGTTTTACTTATTAGAAAACTCCGGCTTTAAATCTGTGTATAAATTCAAAGTTTGAAGACATTTTGTTAGTTAGCATTTTTGAAAGTTTTGCTAGTAAATATGTGAATTTTGCTAAGTTTGAAATTGTAGTAGCAAAGTTTCAAAATTTTAGCTAAGTTTGAAAATATTGCTAAGTTTCAAAATTTGCAGTGACATTGAGCTATGGCGGACGATGCCCCCACCTTCGTCCGAGATTTGGAGGAAGAAGACCGTCTCCAACAAATAATATATAACAACGCTGCCGGACCCAATTCCGATGGAGAATATTCCGATGGAGAAGATTCGTCCGACGGAGAAGACGCCGAAGAATTCAGCGCGAAATGTTTGAATGACTCCGGTGAGGGACTTGAGTTAGAAAAATTCAGAGACGACGACGACGAAGAAGAACCGTCTGGAGCTAAGAAGAAGGTATATATTAAGTCTTGTTGATCACTATAGCTAGATGCATTAATTGATTTATATGCGCACTTATTAACGAAACATTTTTCTTTCAGCCCTCTGGATCTAAGTCGTCAATCCCCGTACGAGGCCCGGCCCAAGGGTTAAAGCTCCCGGAAGGTGCAACGTTGTCGATCGACGAAGTTACCTTCAAAGGCAAACCAGAGAAACCCGATGGAATCTACAATAAATATGTACGGCAGTGCGGAGTTTTTGTAAGGGACATGGTCCCGATCACTGTGACAGAATGGAATGAGCCGAAGAAAGCCAACATAGGCGCAAAATATCTCGAGCAAAGAATTAAAGAGACCCTTTGGGACTCGATGATGTCTAAATTCAACCTACCGGCAGATCTCCCACAGAAGATGAAGGATAAAGTCAAGGAGTGGACTCTTAGCAAGATGGCCCAGCAATTCAACAACTGGAAGAACACATTGTGGAGAAAATATGGGAACAAAGATATAGTTTTCAAAGGACATCTAGAGAAGCTAAAAGATGAATGGGCTGAATTTGCGGCGTATAAGAATTCGGGCGTCGCTGTGGCCCGATCGACACAAAATAAGTTGAATGCCTCGAAGAAGAAATATTTCCATCATTTGGGCTCAGGTGGCTACAAGACTGCCTTGCCTAAGTGGCAAGCCTATGAAGACGAGCTGCGACTAAAAGGGATCCTCCACAGACAGATGACTGGCCCGACAGGTCCAAGTTCTGGTTGTTCGCGCATGGGGCAGTGTTGCACCCAGAAACAGGGCTGATTGTTGCAAAGGGAAAATGGCGGAGAAAAATTAGAAGAGTCATCAGAAAAATAAAAAAGTCATAGTACTAGTCAAGGAGGGAAAATTTGTTCCCGATAGAGAGGACGACGAGCTTTCACAAGCCCTCGGGAATAAAGAACACTGGGGGCGATGTCGAGCCAGAGGAGGCGGGGTTGGTTTTCTTGAAGGGTTTCCGGAAGACGTTGCAACTTATAGAAAACATTGCAGAAGTAAGAAGAGGGAGGCGGAGAGGGTTACTGCATTAGAACGCACGGTGCAGGATGTGCAGAAGCAACTGGCCTCAATGACCCAGACCAGGGAATCTCAACTGCGAGTAGAAGATCCTGCAGGCGATGCCTGCCCATCTCAGCGGAAAAGCAGCGTGGGTTCCACGCAGCTACAAGATCCTGCAGTTGATGAACCAGTTGCTGAACCATCGGCGGCTCACTACCCCGTGGATGATATCACGGAGAAGACAAATTGTGAGTTACATGCGCCGATGATGAACATTACTTATCCGGTGGCGACTGGCTATGCTTTACGACATCAACCTGGAGAAACCTTCCATTTTGGTGTGATTCCGCCTGGATTTGCTCGTGTCGGGGTCACGAAAGTTATGCCGGGATTCAACGCAATACGTCTTGAAATTCCTGGAGCTGAAGGCGAGAAGACATTGGGAGAAGTTGAGCTTGGTATCGTTCTATGGAAGAAGAAATACATCAAGTTTCCAGACTCGGAGCCAAGGCCACCGACTCCTCCCGTTAGACATTCACCACATCAAAGTCCACCCGCCTCCCCCCACGAAGTTTGGGATCCCGCCGCGAGTCCATCTCCCGCGCTGTCCCGTCAACCGACTGATGCGCCCACTAGTAACTTGACAAAGCGGAAGCTGTTCCCGTCGTCCACCCCTGTCAAGAAACGTGGAAAAAGTGTGCGGGCTCCTGAGAACCCCAAGGAAGTCAAGGCTCCTGAGAAGTTAACTTCTGAGATGACTCAGCAGGAAATAGCTGAGAGCCTACGTGAAGGGTCGAGAGCCTTTTTTGAGCAGAAAAAGAAGGAAAGAGTGGAGGCAAGACTTGACCCCATAAAGGAACTTCTGAAGACTATACCAAATGAGGTAAAAGATCACACCGTTGACAACCTATATGACCCTCCACCTCCGCCCATTTCAGACTACGAGCGAGGTATTGACAAGGTACTTTCCTCGCAGAATGAGCAAGAGAAATTGTGCGGGAAAGGAGTTGCCCAGCTCGGAGAACAAGAAGCACAATCGCTCGCCCCGCTCATTGTACCTTCTGAAACTCGGGAAATCGAGCATGGAGAAGTTGTCCTTGGCGACTCAGGTTACCCCATGGCGGAGATTGCCCCACGATTTGATTTTGAACTCGGGCTGCCTATGGTGGAAAATCCGAGCCAGCTAACAACACAGTTATGGAATTTGAATCGCTGGTACATGACCGCCGCAAAAGAAGGGAAATTCTATCTCATGGCGGCGGTTAAGGAACAACACTACTTCCGAGAATATTGTGTGCATGTTGAGTTCCGAGAACTTTTTCAGATGTACAATCAACGTGCTCTCGACAAATCTCTCATCAGCTGCTATTGTCTGTAAGTAATTTATTCGTGTAATTTAATTATTTATAGTTATAAGCTCTCGTTCATTGCTTGTAATTATCGTCACAAAATTCTTTTGTACGCTAATTATGCAGAATGAAGATACGTGAATGCAGACTCGAGGAATCTGGGACATTGGTTTCATTGACCCGGATAAAGTTCATGTCAAGACCGTGGATGAAAATCCCGTGAACACAGAGGACGTTTTGCTAACGTTCTTTAAGCGACAAAGTACCAAAAAGGAAATACTATTTCCTTACAACTTCGGGTGAGTTTTACCGTCTTCTACACATTCTATTTTGCTTCCCCGATATAAGTGTAATCGATAAGTTCTGAATACCTGCGTATATAAACGTGCGCAGGTTCCACTACATTCTGCTAATCATTAGACTCGAGGAAGGAGAAGTTGAAGTCTGGGACTCACTAAGGAAAGATCAAAATGAATACAAAAGCGTGCGTCTAATGCTCAAGAGGTAATTTCAATCGCACTATATCAGCCTCTTTCGTTCATTTCCGGATATCAAAAGTATAAGTAATAACTACTCAATTCATTTTCTTTTCCGGACAGGGTTTACAGAAAGTTCAAAGCGGAAGAACGCGGTGTATGGCCAGAAAAGCTGGAGTTCAAGTCTAACAACGTAAGTACTACTACGTGTATCTTTCTAATACCATTATCATTCTCTTGATTATTATTTGATTAAATTATATTCTTGTATATATAGTGGTGTCTGCGACAACCACAGGGGACAGAACTATGTGGATACTACGTTTGCGAGTACATTCACACGAAGGTCAATGAGAGAGTCAAGAGTGTAAGAAATCGAGAGGTACGTGAACATCATACACAACTTTTATTTTGCCACCCATCAATTGTGTTTAGTTTCGATCATAGCTGATTTTATTTCCTTCTTTTAAAGATGTCAAACAAGCGGAACCAGCTCCTACCACGCAACCGCGTAAAAGCTATTGCGGAGGAATTGGCGGGATTCTTACTTACACATGTCATAGATGAACACGGTGAATTCTACTTTGACGAAAGACCACCTCCACCCCCTGCAGTCGATGCTACAAGGGAACCGCCGGCAGTCGATGCTACAAGGGAACCGGCTCCATTGTAATTAATTAGGAGTACTTAAATTTATATGTGACGAGAGTACTTTGTATGTGTATAATGACTACTTTATATGTGTAGTGAGTACTTTATACGCGATCTCCTCCGAAACCCTGAAAAATGAGCGAAAAGGAAAAAAACAGAAACCCTAAACCCCGAAAAATAACCAAAACCCCCCTGAAAAAATAAGCAAAAAAAGCAGGAACCTTTAGTACCGGTTTGTATTACAAACCGGTACTAAAGGTCCTCAGGGTCGCGCTCGCCTGTGCGCCCACGTGGAGACCCTTTAGTACCGGTTTTATTTAGGTGCCGGTACTAAAGGGTTACCCCTTTAGTGCCGACCCTTTAGTACCGGTTGTGCGGCCGGTACTAAAGGCCATCTACAACCGGTACTAGAAGTGGGTTCTCTACTAGTGGGTACTCCTCGAGGGCGAATCGGGGGGGGGGGCTGGGGAAACGGCGGGCGCCGCGGCGGAGAGGAGGCGGTGCAGAGATGCGATGGGGGAGGTGGAGGGAGCAGAGAGGATGCTGCGTCGGAGCATGGCGGCGCGGCGGCGAGGGAATGGGGAACCGTGGCCGGCTGGTGCGAGAGATTCGGATCGTGAAGATGATTTGCTTCTGGGTCAACCTAGACAACGACCAAGTGGGCCCCACGCGCCAGTCTCTTGCTGCGTGCTGTACAAATTTATGAGATCTTTCTGTGCAAATTTATCCTCCTAAAGAGCTCCACATCTGTGCAATTTAACTAACTGTTAAATAGGGCAGAAAATTTGAAGCAAAATATGATTGCAAGTATAGAAGATAAAATGACAACCGAATCCAGGATGTGCTAGCTTTCCTGGCGGTCATTCGCAGAAATCCGACTGAAGTGATTGCAAGTTGACAAATTAGCATTCTGTGCTCTAAACTGCATTCTTCTACTCATTGCTCGGAACACTAATACCACTTTTATCAATTGCAGGGACAGCTGGAAAATAGTAACTTTATGATGTGCTAGTGAAAGCAACGAAATGTTCAACCTGCCAGCAACTAATTTGGAAATAGAAATTGTAATGCACTGCACATTGCAGAATGGCCCGATCTCAAACATTCTTAGCTCCAATATGTTTGTTAATAACATGGAGAGAGGACGAACAAGCTCATAACCAAGCAA
This sequence comes from Poa pratensis, assembly GCA_947311845.1. Taxonomy (NCBI): domain Eukaryota; kingdom Viridiplantae; phylum Streptophyta; class Magnoliopsida; order Poales; family Poaceae; genus Poa; species Poa pratensis. The sequence continues at coordinate 3,190,268 of CAMZMU010000043.1, forward strand.
TTGTTTCTTATCTACTGTATGATGGCATTAAAATATCAGGATTCGGGAATAAATTATCAGTTTCATCACCCGCTAGCAACGACCAAACCAGCATCTAACAGACATTCAACATCAAATAACCAACATACAGTTACCATTTTCATAGCCCACCCTTGGTTCATGTAGATCTGAATCTAGCAGGCACTCCCCCTTTGCAAGCAGTTGCATAGTCTTCAGCAAGGTATGGTGCAACTTCATTGTGAGGGGATATGTACTTCTCCATGAATACCTTCTCAGTCACTTTTACTGCTAAATAGTAGCTCCTGTCACGATCTAGCAATCTATTTTCCTTGAGTAACTTCACAACATAGTACCGGGGCCTGAGCCGCCCCTCCAAGCTATAAGAGACCATTGCCACCCGATGAGCAATGTAGGACGGTTCCAACCCCACCTCAGAGATAAGGAATTCCGATTTGCTCTGCAGCATGTCTTTGGACAATGCAAGCACCTGCGGAAGCTTAGAAACAGCAATGCCCACCTGGGCATCTGACCAGCTGAACATGTTCTTCAAATACTTCACTCGGGCAGCGATCTTCTCCTCGCTGAGGAATGCGACAGCCTGCAGTGCTTGCCTGAACATCCCAGAGCCACTGGGCACACCTAGAGCTTCGGCGCGAGCCACCATTGCGTGGACGTGATCCAGGTTGGTGGTGAGCAGCCATGGTTTAGTGATGCACAGCTTGGTAATATCACAAGCACCTAGCCCACACTCCCGCAGGAGCGTGACTTTGGGCTTGACCAGCTTCTCGGGGCAGCGTACAAGGAAACTGGAGTTTTTCTTAAGTATCCGGAGGAGGTTGTCGTAGGAGCCCAAGAGCGACAGGTATTATGGTAGGTTGGAGAGGATGCATCTACGACGGAAGCTGCCGGGGGCGAGCGAGACGAAGCAGGCCACCTCAGCATGTGAGAGGCCGTGGGCGGTGAGCCGGACGACGACGGGGGACAGGGTTTTCTCCACGTCGGCGCAGAGGAGCTGCGGGTCCTTGGCGACGAGGACGGTCACGTCGGCGCCGGAGAGGCCGAGGCCGGCGAGGAAGGCCATGACGGCGTTGGGATTGGTGGGGGATTTCAAGTGGGAGAGCTTGGCGGAGGCCTTAAGGGCCTGTGATGGCGTGAGGCTGCAGGTGCCGACGAGGTAGTCCTCCACGGCGAAGCTAGGGTTTGGGGAAGCGGCCGCGGAGATGAGGCGGTGGAGAGGGAATGGGATGGGAGTGGCAGCGGAAGACGAGAGGAGATGGGCGAGGATAGAGCTTTGGAGGCGGAGCATGGCGGCGGCGGCGGCAAAGGGGAGCGGGGACGGTCGCCGCCGGTTGTTGGTGCCAAGCTCGGAATGTCTGGCCGAACAGCACACCATATACTTAAAAAGCCTAATTTTGTTTCAAAGTGCCCAAAAGGCCCGCCTACCAAATTGCTTCAAAATCGAAAACCTTTGGCCGCACAAACGAACCATTAGCGACTGGCTTTTGCAGTCAGAATTTTGTTAACTTTCAGCTCTGATTCGAGTAAGAAATGCTTACTAGTGTTTGTTTAAGTGATCCAGTGTTAACTTGTAGAGTATCGGGGTGAACTTTCAGAGTTTCAGGCTCCGAAAGATTCAAAGTACAAAGTTACACCAGCTGATTATTTTTACATGAATAACTTGATCAATTGCGTACATCCAAGTGACCTTTCAAAAAAAGGAGTGTGAAGGGCCAAGATGTCTAGATATATACAAGATGAATCTGGCACGCGGCAGCAACATGTGTTATTTCATCTAATTAGGACAATACGTAGCTTGCAACATTTAAAAGGATCTCATGTCACTGAAGCTTGAAGATAAATGAGAAGGAAATCTATCTGACCGGTTCAACATCAGAGCAATTTCAGAATTCACCCCAATGCAGGCCTGAAAGAGGCAGAATCCACCAACTGATTGTTTACACGCATACTCGTTCAGTTGCTTAAGTGCTTAACTATATCCAAGTGAAGATCCAAGATTGTCCGGGTAACAAAATAGTAGAGCTGAAATGGACATGATGTTTTAACTCGTAAATCTAAATGCACTCGTTATGAAAATGTATATTAAATGCATTTAAAAATGTAAAAAAATCCAAACAATTTTTTTGGATGTGCATCCAAACTTTTAATTGCCGCATAGAAAGTTTCAAGATAAAAATCAGATTTTTGTGGGCTGTGTAAAAACGACAAAAAATTGTCTCACGAATAGCCATTTTGGAGCACCGTAATTTGTCCTTTTTATATGTCACAAAAAATGTCTTTTTTGTGTGAAACTTTATGTACAAATATAAAATGTCCAGATATCTGCACAATTTTTCTTTTGACATTTTGAAAAACGATTTTTGGGTATTGGGCGCATCTACACCTCTGAGTTTCTTTTCACCTAACCCTATTTCATTAAACGGTGCGAGTAACCGTAGTTCACTACCACACGGCGGAAAATGTAACTAACCAAATTGAATGGATATTATAGCTGCACAAAGTGTAATAATAACCTTGGCTCGCTGCAACTTGCCATATTAGTCCAAAAAACAAAGGCATAACAAGAACAGTTAAGCTATGCCAGTTTTGAAACTTTCAGCTCCAGCTGGAGTTAACTTGGCTCCTGTAAGTATGCTTAATTATCTTTTTGTCTTCTATAAGTATGCTAATTTTTTTGGCTCCTGTAATACTTACAGGAGTCACTTGGGTGTACATAAATTCGATAGTTCAACCATCAATGTGAAAGATTCAGAGCTATCTTCAGTCACCAAAAAGTTTACAGCAAAAGCATGGAACTGAATGCAGGAACTGACTCTCAGCACTACATGTTGGTTTACTCAACTTATTATTGGTTCAGGTTGCCAGAGTTGAGTTGACAGCAACGAGAGGGATAGCATAACTTGCGAAATTCAGGAAGCAGCGTCAGGACACACACACTTGTCAATGACGCTTCAACTAACAAGGTCTTCAGAATCACGTACAGTACAGCATAGCCCAGCCCACAATGCTCCGTCGGTCTCGTGGAAGAAGGAGAAAGCACCAAGCATCTGCACACAGCCTCAGCAAACATCTTATCCTCGAAGAAACAAAACACCATCTCTAAATTCAGTAAATCAGTATGCTCCCCGGATACTTTCTGCTAAGGAAAAACTGCCCCACCTTCTTGCCTGGTAAGTTACCTCATCGATAGAACCTTACCCATCGCTTGCAATGCACTGATCTTGTTTCTATAATTCCAAAGGGTAGGCACCAGAGAAGGGACACACTCCTGATCTTCATTTCAAATCACAGAAGCTCAGATCTCATTACCAACTTATGCAATCTCATATCAGGGGAAAAAACCATTCTCTCCTCACACAGCTTGGTTCCTAATTTGAGGCACACAACATGTCTACTATACTCATGTTTGAAATTCTGCAAGATACTACAGTACATGACAAACCATCCGGTTTTATCTCAAATCAAAGACACATCTCTACCATCAACCAACTGATCTGCAGTGTAGTCCAGGCTCAATATATTTTCCTTTCACTGGACAAAAAAGAGCAAGTATAAAGTAAATATCGATCAATGAAACCACCATAGTTAGATTGAGATTAATAATGACAGATCAGTTCACAGATTAATGTAGAAACTGCTGCAGAAGAAAACAGCAACAACTTCGAATGACAGCGTAAAATTTTGTATGTAGTTTTGAATTCATCACAACAAATCAGTAAATACAAATGAAAAACTGAAATAACCGTAGTGACACATCAAAACAGAACATCACTTGAATAGTTGTACAACCGCAATAACAATTCGACATATATCACAGTTCTAGATCTGAAAAAAACTGAATCATTCTAGGCCGACGTAATCATCTTGTGCCGCTATATTGCATGTTTGAGGAATATATGACTAATCTGGTTTCTTTATTGCAACACAGGTCACTACAGATAAGTTGTTCATTGTGCACAAAAACATGAGACAATTCAAAGAAGAGGAGTCTCTAATATAACAAATAAAAATGGATCTTAATTGTTACCTGAACAAAGCTAGGTGTTCCAGTTTAGTAGTTTCTAAGTTTGTAAACTAGATATCTGATTTGGAAAAAACAAAAGGGAACAAAGGAACACAGCAATGTTGCAACAATGAACCAATTTCAGAGAGAAATACAAGTAATCCTACAATGCGTGCTTTATTGTGCATGTTATACGTTCACAGAGTTTTAATGCATGGTAGATAGATATTTTATTTAACTACACAAACAGCAAAATGTGAACATTTATATTCTTGCAATTGACCTGGATCAATGTCTTAGCAAGTAGTGTAAAATGTTAAAGCATACACTTCGTAAAGACATTAAATTCTCACTAAATGCTGAACCTCTTCTTGATACAATGTCCTAACAGAGTTACTTCTGAAAGCATTGTCAAAAAGCAATAAGCAAGCAAGTGTTTTTGTAATCTTCAGATCAGCTACGGTTTTAAAACATCTTTAGTTGAACTTAGTTGTTAACAGATTACTTTTCCCAAAAAACAGTTTGTCGACATAAACTTACTTTTCCTATTCCAGTTCGTCCTATGCACCATAGAACTATTAGAGGATGAAATGACAATTTGCATATTTAAGTAGTATTAAGGTGGTAATTCCAGTTCGTCCTAAATTAACAACAATGCATAATAATTGATGAGATGACAATTTGCATATTTAAGTAGTATTTGGCTTTCACAGTCAACTAGACAGGGCATGAATAGAGAAAATTGTCCGTGCGTTAAATCATCTAATAGAGTGGACAACAAACATCCAATTAGGTAAGGAACACCAAAACAGGAATTACCACCTTACTACATAGAGACAGTCAACACTTGGTTGCGCCATACACAGTTTACTAATTCTCATAGCCCATCCCTGTTTCATATAAATGTGAAATTAGTCGGTACTTCCCCTCTGCAAGCTGTCGCATAGTCTTCAGCAAGGTGCGGTGCAGCTTCCTTGTGAGGGCATATGAACTTTGCCATGAATGCCTTCTCGGTGAGCTTGACAACTGTATCGTAGCTTGGGTCACGCTTGAGTAATCCATTTTCCTTAAGAAACTTCACAACGTAGTAGCATGGCCTAAGCCGGCCCTCTAGGCTAAGACGGAGCATTACCGGGCGATGAGCAATGTATGCCGGTTCCAACCCAACTTCGGAGAAGAAGAACTTGGACCTGCGCTTCATGGATTCCTCTGAGTTCTTCAGCACAGACGGATTCTTAGACACAACAATACGCACCTCAGCATCCGACCACCTGAATGTCTTCTTCAGGTACTCCACCTTGGCGGCAATCTTCTCCTCGCTGAGGAACGCAACAGCGTGCAGCGCTTGCCTGAACATCCCAGACCCACAGGGTACTCCAAGAGCTTCGGCACACACCATCATCGACTGGATGCGCTCCAGGTTGGTGGTGAGCAGCGATGGCTGAGCGTTGCACAGCTTGGCAATATCACAAGCACCTAGCCCGCACTCACGCAGGAACGCAACATTGGGCTTGGCCACCTTCTCCGGGCTGCATCCGAGAAGGTAGGAGCTTTTCTTGAGTGCCCGGAGGAGGTTCTGGTAGCAGCCGAAGATGGACAGGTAGGAGGGTAGGTTCGAGACGATGGATTTACGAGGCGCGCGATCTCAGTATGAGGGAGGCCAAGGCCGATGAGCCCGACGACATTAGGTCCCAGAGTTCTGTCCACGCCGGAGCAGAGGAACGCGGGTCCTTGGCGACGAGGGTGGCGACGTCGGTGCAGGAGAGGCCGAGCCGGCGAGGAAGGCGAGGACGGAGTCGGGATTGGAAGGGGATTTGAGGTGGGTGAGCTTGGTGGAGGCCTTGAGCGCCTGGGCTCGGGTGAGGCCGCAGGTGTCGACGAGGAGGTCCTCGAGAGCGAATCGGGTGCCTGCGGAAACGGCTGGCGCGGCCTTGGAGAGGAGGCGGTGCGGATGGAACGGGATGGGAGATACGGAGGGAGGATAGAGGAGGTGGGTCAGGAATTCAGGATGCGGCTGCGGAAGCGGAGCATGGCTCAGGCGAGAGCGTTGGTGCGCCGGCGGCGAGGGGAACGAGCGCCGCCGGTCGGTGCCAGAGAGACTCGTGGAGAAGAAGATGGCTGTGGTCTGGTCGAACGTGTAATTGCGGTGCGCCTTCAAGCCTTGGCCCACTGCAAGATGCAGTACTAGCCTCCCTCGCCAGTTGCAAATTCAGAAAATAAAAACTTATCCGCCAACCAAATTGAGAACATCCACTGAAAAGAAATTAACTCCATACAACATGATCTACAAAAAGTCATAAAGTACAGAACATGGTCTAGCACTTGTTGACCGTGGTTTCGTCAATGTGTGAGAATCATGCGTGTTAACTGGGTGTAGATTGGGTGTAAATTCCCAAGGAGCAAAGAAATTTATAGCACAACAAGAAAATTTGTGTTTACATCTCATGTATATTTCACGAGAGAACGTTTGGTCGCTGCCTTCGCGTGGAAATTTCGGCGGCCCATGATACTGTGGCTCGTACTTTTTTGATTTGTCTACAAGAACTTGCCCTCCCCATCCAGAGATTAAATTTTCGACGAGTTTTTGGTAATAACGGTGGTTACGGAATATATTCCCCGCCAGACTTTCAGGACATGTCAAATTTACTTGAATTTTGGGACTAAATAATTTTTAAATTTTGAAAACTCGGAGATTTCGGTGGTCAAGAAATTTTGATCAAACCAAAATTCAACTACTTGCTCCCATCATGTTTCCTTCACAACTTTTGCCAATATTTTGTCAGCAGAGGCTCGGGAAATCTCAACCATTATTTTGGCTACCCAATAGTTGGCCCCTGTTTAGGTGGTGCCCTTTTTTCCATGTCTATTTTGACCATCAATTTGATTTACAAAATTTAATCATCTCTCACAAATCTTATACCATTGAATTCGTATTTGAATAAAATTTCTAATTATATAATTTTTATAATAATTGACACGTGTTTTATTGATGAAATTAGTGGTCAAAGTTAAAACATGCAAAACTACTCACATTTAGAAACCACGACATTGCATGGATGTTCTAAAATCATATTCACCCCTTACTGGTTCTAAATTAGCAATGATCATACTATATGGTTTATTGGCTTCTACAGAAGCCTACACCATCCGAAATCCAACCAGATTTTAGCAATGCTGGCACGAAACACATTTTATTACATGAAATTGAAATTAAGAACTTCAGCTCTAAAAAAGCAGTAACAAGTTACACAAACATTCGTGTGGCAGCAGCAGTAGCAATATATAGCAGTAGAGTTCCTGGAAACGCCATTAAGATTGCACCCACCTAATCATACATTTGTTAATAAATAAAACAGAGTTGTATTCCTACCAAGAGACATGTTGCCACGAAAATTAAGCACCACCAAGGAATGGGTAGAGTAGATTGCTCTTAATCCTCAGCGACAGGAACTGCAAAAAAAAATGTATGTACAAACAAGTTCCTTCAGTTTGGATCACAATTAATTTGTTGCAACAGCAAAGCATCCCAACAGATACACTAGAAAAGACTGTTTGTCTGATCAGTCCAACAACACGCCAGCCACTGCCACGGAATGTTTAACCCACAAAGGCCTTGTCTGATCAGATCCACATGCTTGAAAAGTTTTCAAAACACAAACACACTCTCGGGTACTCATGGGTGGCATTAAAGCACTAAATCTTTCACACAACAACTTGCCTGGTCATATCCCAGAAAGCTTTCACAACTTCATGTTAGACCTGTCCATTGTACAGTATCAGCTTTGTTGTCCATAGCGTTTAGTAAGTCATTGCGGATTCTTCAATAATGCTGGCATTGAGTAGAAGTGAAGACAGTTATAACACCAGAAGATTCCCACTCTACACAAGCAAGGTCAGAGCACGAGTTTCTATTCCAGAGTCAATGCAAAAAACAAAAAATGCTGCAGTGTGAAAGTAAGTTGTCATGCAAGTATCAGGTTCGCCGTGGGTACTTGTAGCAGATACTAACATCATTACGCCTTTGAGAACAAATTTCCAAATGTTTCCCGTTCCGTATTTGACTGGATATGGTAAACCGCATTCGTCGGGCATGACCCTGATTTGGCTGCAATTAACATAATTGTGTATGCCAACTCACTACATGGTTCAGATTCACAATTACATTTGGATCATGCAAAGTGTATCTCCTACAGCACAAAGTGCTCTGGCTTTGCACATTTATGCAGCAGCCATAGACTGAAAATCGCACAGAAAGGGCATAAAATTCAATGCCCACCTAAGTAAGAAAAATTGGTACCTAATCAAAGGGATGCTTACTTGCCATTAGGAATTGCATGCCTACAGATTCCAAAAACTTGCAAGAGTACCACAGTGGAATATTACAGGAGATGTAATGATAATTAATCAATGTCCACAACATATATCTTGAAATAAGACTCCTAAATGAAATCGCAACATTGCAACTTCATGATTACCTGTTGAACCAATGGACCTATAGATCTGGGGCAATTATAGTGAGAGACTGGGGCATTATAGTGGATCAATCAACTACTATATATGAAGTCACTGGATTTTTCAGAAAGCATGGAGTTGTGAAGCATATTCATGCCTTGATGAAAACAGGGGTTCTGAAGCTTACAAACCACGGAATCAAAGCATAATGCACATAAAAGCTGTTAAATATGCAGATAGATTCAGCGATTTTTGTTCTTGTGAGAGTAAAATTCTAGATAGCTGATAATTCATGTCGTTCAGTATCACATCTTGCATTAATAAGTTTTAGTGCAAAGGTCAGCAGTACAAGCTCGATATAGTTGTGAAGATATATTTTGACAACACTGAAAAATAGATGACATCTAGTGGAAGCCAGCTCGCAAATGTTAATGCCTAACTCTGTTTGCATAAGATTAAAGCCTAATTAGATGTTTTAGTCACAGGGCACACCTATGGCATAGGCACAAGCCAACATCACCCCGAATGCGTTAAAATCCAAAATAGAAAATTAGAAATTTTAATGCATTGTAGAATGACCTGTACTAGTGTACCTACACTTTCTTAGTTCCAGTATGTGTATTTCAGAAACAAGTTCATAACCAAACAACGGTTTCTTCTCTACTATAAATGATAACATCACATATCAGATTCCGGAATCTAGTTTCATCAGGGGTTAACAATGACCATGCCAGCATCTAACAGAATGGACACCCATCACCCAGATTACCAACAGAAAATCAACAGGTAAATAACAAACATAATATAGAAAACATCCACCACTTAGTTAGGCCAAGAACACCAAGTCATGTCTTGTCAGCCTAATACGCAGAGTGAAAATTGTTATGCCATCACAGTTACCAGTTTTCATACCCGTTCTTGGTTCATGTAAATCTGAATCTGATAGGCACTTCCCCTCTGCAGGCTGCTGCATAGCCTTTAGCAAGGTGTGGTGCAGCTTCCTTGTGAGGGCATACAAACTTTTCCATGAATACCTTCTCGGTCGGCTTGACAACTGTATAGTAGCTTAGGTCACGCTTGAGCAATGCATTTTCCTTGAGAAACTTCACGACATAATAGCGCGGCCTAAGCCGGCCTTCCAGGCTATAATTGATAATTACTGGACGGCGAGCAATGTAGGCCGGTTCCAACCCAATCTCAGAAAAGAACTCAGAGGTGCGCTGCAGCGATTCCTTTGACTTCCTCAGCAGCACCGGAGCACTGAACACAGCAATGCTCACCTCGGCATCTGACCACCTGAATGTCTTCTTCAAGTACTCCACTTTGGCGGCAATCTTCTCCTCACTGAGAAATGCTACAGCCTGCAGGGCTTGCCTGAACATCCCAGAGCCACGGGCACACCTATGGCTTCGGCGCAAGCCACCATCGCCTGGACGCGCTCCAGGTTGGTGGTGAGCAGCCATGGCTGACGGATGCACAGCTTGGTAACATCACAAGCATCTAGCCCGCACTCACGCAGGAACTCAACATTGGGCCTGACCACCTTCTCCAGGCTGCATCCGAGAAGATGGGAGCTTCTCTTGAGTATCCGGAGGAGGTTCTCGTAGGAGCCCAAGAGCGACAGGTAGTATGGTAGGTTGGAGACGATGCATCTTTGACGGAAGCTGCGGGGGCGAGCAAGACGAGGCGGGTGACCTCAGAATGTGAGATGCCGTGTCCGGTCAGCCCGACGACGAACGGGGACAGGGTTTTCTCCACGTCGGCGCAGAGGAGCTGCGGGTCCTTGGCGACGACGGTGGCCACGTCGGCTCTACAGAGGCCGAGGCCGGCGAGGAAGGCGAGGACGGCGTCGGGCTTGGAGGGGGAATCGAGATGGGAGAGCTTTGCGGAGGCCTCGAGGGCCTGGGCTGGCGTGAGGCCGCAGGTGGCGACGAGGTAGTCCTCCACGGCGAAGCTAGGGTTCGGGGAAATGCAAGGGGCGGCCGCGGAGAGGAGGCGGTGGAGATGGAACGGGATTGGAGATACGGAGGGAGGATAGAGGAGGTGGGTCAGGATGCGGCTGCGGAAGCGGAGCATGGCTCAGGCGACAGTTTGGTGCGCCGGCGGCGAGGGGAACGAGCGCCGCCGGTCGGTGCCAGAGAGACTCGTGAAGAAGAAGATGGCTGTGGTCTGGTCGAACAACGACACACACCGTAAAAGAAAGCCCAGGAAGTAATTCTCGAGCCCAATGTGTAATTGAGGTGGGCCTGCAAGTTGCAGTACTAGCGTCCCTCGCCAGTTGCAAATTCAGAAACAAAAAACTTAACCTCGGCTGTTGCATCTCGAGAAGAAAAAAAACTTATCCTCCACCAACCAAATTGAGAACATCTACTGAAAAGAAAATAACCCCTGAGAACATGATCTAAAAAAAGACATAAAGTACAGAACATGGTCTAGCAGTTGTTGACCGTGGTTTCATCAATGTGTCATGTGTGACAGTGTGAGAATCATGTTAACTGGGTGTAGATGTCCTGTGAGCAAAGAAATTTATAGCACAACAAGAAACTTTGTTAAGCATTTGTGTTTACATCTCATGAATATTTCACGAGATTACGTTAATTTCGGTGGCTACGTACTTTTTTGATTGCCAAAATTTTGATTTGTCTACAAGAACTTGCCCGCTCCCCCTCCAGAGATTAAATATTCGACGAGTTTTTGGAAATAACGGTGGTTATGGAATATATTCCCCGCTAGACTTTAGGGATATGTCAAATTTACTTGAATTTTGCTTTAAATTTGGTAAAATTTGGACTAAATAATTTCCAAAGTTCTGAAAACTCGGAGATTTCGGTGGGTCAAGAAATTTTGGTAAAACCAAAATTCAAATCCTTCATGTCATCATGTTTCCTTCACAGTTTTTGCAAATATTCTGATCAGCAACGTGTCGGAAATCTCAACCAGTATTTTGGCTACCCAATAGTTGGCAAATACTACCTCAGCCCCTGTTTAATGGTGCACTTTTTCTCGATGTCTAATTTTCACCATCAATTTGATCTACGAAATATGAATCATATCTTACAAAAAGTTATACCATTGAATTCTTATTCGAATAAAATTTGGAATGAATACATTTTATAATAACTGACGTGTTTTATTGATCAAATTAGTGGTCAAAGTTAAAACATGCAAAACTACTCCCATTTAGAGGCCACGACATTGCCTGGATGTTCTAAAATCATATTCACCCCTTACTGGTTCAAAATTAGCAATGATCGTACTATATGGTTTATAGGTTTCTACAGAAGCCTACACCATCCAATATCCAACCAGATTTAGCAATGCTGGCACGAAACACATTTTATTTCACAAAATTAACAGGGGTTACATTCGAACTTAAGCTCTAAAAAAGCAGTAACAAATTACACAAGCATTCGTGTGGCAGCAGCAGTAGCAATATATAGCAGTAGAGTTCCTGGAAATGCCATTAAGATTGCACCAGTAGATGATCGACTGGATGAGTTAGATGCCTAGGAGCTGGCAGTTCTCCCAGAGAGTCTTGGCGGAGCGCCGGAGCTGGGCGGCCTCGGCCTCGGTGAGGTCCATCTCGGCGACGCCGAGGACGCCTCCGCGGCCGAGGCGGGCAGGCAGGCTGAGGAACACCTCGTGGCCGTCGGAGATGCCGTGGAAGCCCGAGGCGAGGACCGAGACCGGGTGCACGCGGCGCTGGTCGCGGAGGAGGGAGGCGGCGAGGCTGGCGGCGGAGTAGCCGATGGCCCATGAGGTGTACCCCTTAAGGCCGATGACCTCGTAGGCGCCGCCCACCACGGCGCGCCGGATGCCCTCCAGTGCCGCCTCGTCGAAGGAGTGGTGGCTGTCCCGCAGGGACTTGAATGCCGGCATCCCGCCCACGCTGATGCTCGACCAGATCGCCACCGAGCTGTCACCGTGCTCCCCCACCATGTATGCCTGAACCACATTGGCTTGCTTGGTTAGTTAGTCAGCAAAGACATCTTGTGTAGTACACGAAGACATGAATATCATTAATTGTGAAGTGGCAGATCTTACGAAATATATATAGAAGGGCAATCTAATATGCATCGGTATAAATGCCTTATGTGAAGAATGGTGTATGCTTTGACTGGTATATAATCAATGAAATATCCATACATTATAAAAGGACCCCAATTTGAAAGGGATGGCCAAGCACTGTCACTCTGGATTATGTCACATAAAAGTAATCTGGTAAAATCCTGTATGTAAGTGCAAATAAGCTGAATTCATTGTAAATCCTGCTGGGACCTTCATGAGCATATAGCATAGTAAGTTTCTATGTGTCTCTGCACTGAGTGCAAATGCAATTACAGAGATTCAGTAAATTAGCATCTGTTGGGTTTTGCCAGACTGAGGAAGCTCCAAACACTGGACTACTGGAGTCATTTGATCATTTATAGTAAACAGTGGAGTTAAGTGCACAAAACAACACTGATCTGAGTACGGTATTTGGTTCGTTCTGTGGAATTCGTAAGTGTAGCATTTTTTTTATTTACATATGAGAATGAAAACTCTACAGTACCAAGCATTACTGAAATATCATTTTCTGCCCTAAAGACCATCATATTTTCACTGATCATTTCTAACTAATATTATGTAATTTTCTAGTATCACTTAAGTGCTATGTTAGCACTTAGCACACAACATCTCTTTCTTTGCCATGAAGTAACATCAAATTTTCACTAGCATACCATTTTACAACTACAGTTATGCAACGTTGTTAACTACAAATTTCACCTACAGGTCATTTTGGTACTCAACGTTTACTTCCATATCACTCTAGTCAACTCTCTTCTTGCGTAGTTAGCAAATCTCCTAAATGCATATCGCAAGTCAACTCTCCTCTTGCCTAGTTAGCAAATTCAGCATTAGCAGGTACTAAATCTGTTATCTAGTTTCAAATGCCACAATTTATAAACTACTAGCTAGACAAATCATATTTAATCATATGAGCGATGTAGGTATGAATCCACCAAACACATGATCTAAAAGTAATTATCCCTCCACCAAACAAATTAACAAGTCAAGCCTGTCGAGAAAACAATACTCCTGAAGATGTCATCCTGATGCTGAGCTAGTGCACGGGACAGTGACACGCCCTGTCGGATGTGGAGACCATTCAACGACAAGCACATGCCTCCACGGTGCCGCCGCCGCGTGGCACCAACCCTCCCTACTGACTCCACTGCCCACTCCGGCGAGCCGGAGAAAATGTCTAGACGAGAACAAGTAATGGGTTCAGAAGGTATGTTTACCTGGACGTCCTGCGCGTTGACGTCGAGGTGCTCGGCGATGAGGAACCTGAACCTGGAGGAATCGAGGTTGGTCCCGGACCCAATCACGCGGCTCGCCGGGAACCCGGAGAGCTTCCAGGCGACGTAGGTGAGCACGTCCACCGGATTCGACACGACGAGAAGCAGCGCCTCGGGGGAGTGCTCGGCGACGGGCGGCACGATCTTGCGGTACAGGGACACGTTCCTCTGCAGCAGGTTGAGCCGGGTCTCCCCCGGGATCTGCCTCGCGCCCGCCGTGATGATGACGAGGTCAGAGTTCTTCGTCACCGCGGGGTCGGTCCCGGAGACGATGCGGACGCGCGGGAGGAAGGCGGCGGCGTGCTGAAGGTCGAGCGCCTCGCCGCGGAGCTTGTCCGGGAGCGCGTCGACGAGCGCGATCTCGTCGGCGAGGTTCTGGGTGAGGATGGTCTGCGCGATGGCCATGCCCACGTTTCCCGCGCCGATGACGGAGACCTTGGTGAGGCGGCGGTGCGGGACGGAGAGGGAGGACGGGGTGAGCGGGCAGTCGTCGGCCACCGGCCTGAAGAAGCCCCGCGAGGCGCCGCCGGCGTCGAAGCCCAGATCCGACAGGGATGACGTCTTGTGCATCTTCGGTGGATTGGATTGGAATGCTGATGACCAGATCGAATGGGATGCTGGGTTGGGATTGATGAACTGTTCTGTCGAGCTGTTCTTGGAGGGGAACGGGAATGGGGAGAGGATTTATAAATGAAATCCCGGGAAACGAAACCGCCATTGCCGCCGGTTACCGGTTTGACCACTCGTCCTGGTTTGGGACTTTTCTTGCTTTTTGAACAAGGAAAATAAAGTTTTCTTTTTGTTGGACAAAGCTGGATGAGAAAAATTCCCTAGAAAGGAAGCTGCCTGAAGAATTAATATCCGAAATAATCTGGAAACTTCAAATCTAGCATGTGTTACGGCGTCGCAACGACGTCACTTAGAGAGTGACAGAGGTGTTGTCTCGGATAAAAGTCGTTTCATTTCCGTCTCGAAGGCGTCCGATGTTGCTGAGGAGCTCATGAATTTTTCGCCAATCAGTTTTCAGGGATAACACGTTGGTTGTTTTTCAGTGGCGAATCTATCAAATAAGGGGCATTTTAGATTTTAACTAGAGTGTATGTGTTTGGTGTTTCAATGAAATCGCTTAGACGGCGGTGGTGTGAAAAATAAAAGTTCTTCAGCTCTAATCCCATGTCGCGCTTGGTCCGGTGTTGCCGAGAAGCTCGTGATTCGTGATGTTTTGTCCCCGCAAGTCTTCCGGTGTGATGGTTTGCTTGCTTTTGTTGTTACCTATGGACATGGTTCTCTGGACATCATCAAGGCAATTCTTCAACAACCCTCTTTCAAGCCATTGCGTGCAGGCCGTTGACCTGACTTGGCAATGTTCGTTTGGTGTGCTCCTAGGGTTTAGGGTTTATGGCATGGCAGTGCTAAGGTTCAGCTCAGACGGCCTACCCTTACCGCAATTCAAAGAGGTTTTGTCCTCTTCATGTCTTCGTAGATGCTCTGGTGCTTTAATTTATCGATGTTCTCAATCACCGACGTCCCATAGCTATGGTGGCGCTACGTCGAAGAGTTTTAATGTTGTTTCAGCGAGGATATCGAGGCCAATTGTTTACTTGTAATTTCTTTTTTGTTCATGGAATTTTGTTTTGTTTTGTCAGTTTAATTACCATGATGCTCGGACTAAGTAGTACATACAAGTGGAATATACTAGAATTTGAAATTTCGGTTCAGGGTATATGTTCGATTTTTAGATGCGACCGTACTAGTACATGATTAGTTGATTAATCTATACCTAATAATAAAAGCATTAATGTTTCTTGTCGTACGTCATTGAAAATACCCATAAAGTTCGCAATAATTACCCACCACTGCCACCCATAAGTTTTAGGTTTAGGTACCGGTTCGTTTTTATTCTTTTCCCTGTCTCCCGTCTCCATCGCTAATACAACACGTCCGTCCTCGACTCCTTTTTTTTTTGAGAGTTGTCCGTCCTCGACTCCTTGTGTACTCGGTCAACACACCCTCGATATCTGGTTGGCCCAGCCCATCAACCTTGCTCGTTCAAGAACAACAAAAGCCCACGTCCGCGTATCTATACTACTATTAAAAGAGCAAACTTGTACTTGTTGGGATACTTTAAATCTGAGCCCTTCAATATCCGATCAAACGGTTCAGATCGTCCCAATGTTTGACAACTCAACATTGTCCGTTTTGGACCGTTTTGCCCTCCCACCAAATCACATAATACTTCTAATGCCACACAGCTTTTTGTTTCGTGTTATTTACATGGATTGCCATCGGGTAAAAGAAACGGTAGACGACGTCCCGCTCACGACGCAAAAACTCCCGACGTGATCATGTGCTAGCTCGCCGGCGTACGATGTGGCAAGGTCGATCAAGTTTGATCTAGCAGTAGTGCATGCCCATAGTTTCGTGTCGCCTCCGGCGGCGGCAGCCAATTCATATGCAAGCAAACCCTGATCGATCTGGTATTTGATCATGCAACCATCCATGCCCAGAACACCCTCCGCGGCGGGGTTCAATTCGAGGTCTTCGCCGGCCCTGTTGACAACTTGACATCGGCCGCCTACGCGCCTGGATCAGTTCCATCCGCGACTGCTGGTGCTGCAGGAGCGGGCTGCCGCGATCGTGACAGGTACTTCGAGTTCGGGCCCATCTGGATTGAGAACATGTGTGTGCATGGTGCCGGATGCATCTACTGACGCATATGCATCTTCCCCTGCGTTCTTACGCTGGACAAGGTCATCTTCTACCTCCAGGTTGCGTGCATCAAGCTAGCAGCGACAATCCATGATGCAAAGTAAGCAACGCTGGTGCCATCGGGTCTCATATTTGATCGGTATGTGCTCATCTGGTGCTACTACCGATACCTAACGCAGAGCTAGCATATCACCGCGGTCTCGGCGACGGCGACAGGCGCAGCCAGCCAGGCAGGAGCTCGCTTTCCGATTCGAGCGCGTGCGTACTTCGACGATCCCTTTTTATACAGTACAAACTTTGATCACAAATACGTGCCTCGTTATCTCAGAGAACGCACACGTGCCATCTTGTAATTAACCAGGTACCAGGCGCACTTACTGTGATGAGCTCGGTCGTCTTCCCCGTCGCATCGGCGTTGCCGACATAGCCGTCCGCCGACGCGCCATGGCAGGACGAGGTGGAGTTTGTCGACGTCGAGCTGGGACGGGGTTCGTCCGATGTGCAGCAGCCGGCGAGAGTCCGTGATAAATTTGGCAGGTTCTGCGGCCAATTGAAGATGATGGTCGCTTTGTGGTTCTGGAACGCGTGATCTTCTGCATGTTTTCCTCAAGCGGAGTGGTGGTTGCTCTGAGGACTTTCTTTGTTCGTGAATCGATCGCAGGCAAGCTGTGGCTATCTTCAATCTTCTTCATCTGGTGTATGCTGGTAGGATTTTTATTTGTCTGAATCTGACCACTGATTTCTACTCAGCTCCACTCTTCGGAAAAGCTAACAGGAATTTCCCGTATAATAACGCGCACTCTGAGCCTGCGAGCGTATGCAGCAACGGCTACGTTATGTAATTCACACCAAAATACATGTGCGTTCCTAACTGTTAAATTCGTACATATACGTTTTCATCAGTGCGTTCGCCTCATGACTGCTTGAAAATTAAACTATTGTGTTCCTATATTTCCACACAAAACAAATCGTCACACCAATTGTCATATTCACACGGAAGACCTATTTCATGAAGAAATCATAAGTGTAAAAGAAGTTATTCATACACCCTGGTACGGTCTTTTCTTATTTGTAAATTGCCCCCTTAATTGTGAAAACGTGCGTTGCACGTACATGCCAACTAGTCATTTAAAAAAAAAGACCACTAATCGATCAGGTTTGCATACATGGTAGTATGCAATGCAGAGTTTTTTTTTTTGCGAAACACAGTACAACGCAGACGCTCACATACACGCGCATACACTCACCCCTATGAACGCACACACGCACACCCTACCCCTATGAGCACCTCCGAGAGACTGAGCCGGCGGTTGAGTCTTGAGATTGACGAAGTCACCACGGGCGCCTCGCTGTCGACGGGAACGTCGCCTCCCACTGAAGAATATTCCGCCTAAATGAGAAACACCAGCGTCAAACCTGGGGTTTGAACTCTGGTGGGCTGGGGGTACAACCACCCTCCTAACCATCTTGCCACAGGCCTGGGATACGTAACACATTACACATGCCACTTTAGACCTTTATGTCGGGAAAGGATTGTATGCATGTCAGGCCGTCCGTGTCCATCACCGGGGCGGAAACACACTGGGGAAAGGCTTGTCTGGAGTGCGCCAGGACGATCGTCATGGAGAGCCCCATCGGAGACCTGATCAAGCCGGAGGGGTGGTCAGAGTGGATGGGTGACCTCGGCCTCAAGACGGTCTACTACGCCAAGTATGCCAATACCGGGCCCGGCGCCGGCACCAGCAAGAGGGTGACGTGGGCGGGATACCGCGTCATCGGACAGGCCTAGGCCAAGTACTTCACGGCGGGCGTTCATCGACGGCATGACCTGGTCCAGAACACCTGCACGCCCAACGTCATGGGCTTCATCAAGTGATCCAGCTAGATTGCGACTCCGGCCGGTGCCGGTGAGCGTGTGTTGTACGAGCTTCATGACGACGAGCGCCGAGCCAGCCGGGCACGCCGGTGAGACGGCGCCGGCGCCGGTAAGCGTTTTCTGTACGAGCTTCAGCATGACGAGCGCCAAGCCAGAATCAGTACGACGAGTGCCGAGCCAGGCGGGCACGCCGGCGAGACGGCGCCGATGACAATGTCTTGTCCGAGATTCAGCATGACGAGCGTCGAGTCAGGTGGGCACGCCGGCAAGATGGCGCCGGTGAGCGTGCCCTGTCCGAGCTTCAGCATGATCAGCGCCAAGTCAGGCGGGCACCTTGAGGTAGCGTGTTTTGTCTGAGCTTCAGCACGACGACCCAGGTAGGCAAGCCCTCGACATGGCGTCGGTGAGCGTGTCCCGTCCGGACTTCAGCATGATAAGTGACAGCCAGCCAGACACGTAGCCGGTGAGGCGGTTGCCTGAGGTAGGCCACGCCAGCCTTCAATGCCACCAGGGGTTCAAGGTCTGTGTTCGCCTGTAGCTAGACTCGGAACCAAAAGCGTTCAGTGCCAATCTAAAGCTGGCCATGCTAGGTATTGCACTGAACATATGTTTTCTTTTACTTCTTTGTACACGTGTGTGAGAAGCAATGATGCATATGATAATACTCGATGCGGTGCCGCCACAAGGATATGTTCAAGGATACGTGTGTAACATTGAGGATATGACAAAACTTGTGCCGAGATGACATTGAAAGAGCATGTCTTCATTGCAGCTTATATATGCAGGATTATCTTTGCAATATAAAATTTAAAAATTAGAAATCCGCATAGAGCACATAGAGTGTGGAATTTCCTACTTATAAACTATACCTTTAATTGTTAAAACGTGCGTTGCACGTACATTCCAACTAGTCTGCCCAAAAACAAAAAATCATGTCCGCCTCTGACCGTCAACTCCTCGCTCGTGAAGCAACAACAACATAGAGTTGGGTTTGTCTCCCAAAATAAAACGTAGAGTTCGGTACGAACTCCTATGCCGAATCAATTTCTTGCCTACTCATCCACGAAAATCTAACCGTATATAGCCCCTCTTTTCCTCGCGTGATTTCTCATCAAATTTGATCACACGAACTCGCCGAGAAATTCACAAAACCGAGGATTCCGACGGCAGTGGAAGTCCCGTGTCGACGGATCATGTCTACAAAGGCTGTGACGCATAAACCGAGGTTTCCGGTTGCAGTGGAAGTCCCAGCTCCAGGCGCTCGCGGCCGCGGCGAGCCCAGCGAAGAGCGGCGGCGCGCCGGCACTCACGTCAAAGGAGTCGGCAGTGGAGGTGTTCTGAACAGCGCGTCACCGTCCTCCCGCAACCGTGGTTCCGCCCCAAGATTGTGCGACCTCGAGGAGCGGTGATGGGGCCATTTTATTTCCGATGCAGTGTGGCATAAGGAAAATCGTGGCCCTCCTCCGACGAGAGAAACGGAACAACCAGCCACCGACGCGACTCCCGCCGCGGATTCCCCTTATCCGACTCCTCCCGATTTGGAAGCCGCCAACCTCTGAATTGCACCGCCGTCAGCTTGTTATCGCTCACTGTAGGAGTTCATGAGGGTCTAAGACACAGGGCGCATGGACTCTCTTTCCGGCAGCGACGTACAACAAGGAATCACTCGATCCACTGTTTGTTTTCAGCGTGAGCATGCCGGGTTTACTGAAGATGATACATACAAAAGGTCTACAGCTGAACTCTGCCTGGTGTTTTTTCAATCTGCAATCTCTGAGAACATTGACCAGCTAAAGGTCAGCGAGAGGCCTATGCCGTCTGGCATTCTTTCTTGCTCTGTTGTCGCTGACGAGTTTTGATAGGCCTTGGTAATGAACGGACGATGATATGTTCTCTTTGCAGGAATTTATTGACTTCACTCTCCATTACATCATGGACTTGGATATCCCGGTTAAAATGTCTGTGCAGAATTACATCACGGACTTGGATATCAAGGTTACAATGTCAGTGCATAATTACATCATGGACTTGGATATCCCGGTTAAAATGTCAGTGCAGAATCATGTCCGAGAGTTCTCACCATACCGGTGCTACCTCTTTACTGACCAAGTAAACATTTGTTCATTAGTTCAGGAGTGGAATGATCAATTGGGAGGAAGAACGTGATGATTTTTAAAGTATGATAAGGTACAAATCATTTTTTTTCTCTCGAAACCAAGTAACTTATTTCGAATCCGAAAGTGTAACGATGCCGTTGAAAAAGCATGGAACTGATCCGGCTCATTTTGTTTAGATACACAAGGTTCAGCCTAAAATGGTGACAATGCTTCGTGAAGTTTGGCCACTTGAACCTCACACTTTCTATAGGAGGGGCAGATTAGTTTTGATGTAGGTGTCCTAAGCTCATAAGTATCTGGTAGAAATATTCAGTTCGGTATTTACTACTCCATCACTATACTCAGGTATTTCCACAAGGCTGGGACAAAACCTACCGCTTGAGATATCTCGATCGAGGAACTTCAAGAAATCCATTTATATGGGGTAACATGATTTGGGACCAAATGGAGGATGCATTGTTTTTTCACTTGAATTTTATGTTATTAAACATGTTATAGTCCGAACATCGTGCATCTGCCTCGAAACACCAATTAGCATGACCATCAAACGAGTCTCCACTGAGAAAGGAGAGCCCACTTCTCGCGTTTGTCATGTTCTTTTAGTATGAGAGTGCAGGAATACATTTCCTCCCGTTGCAACGCACGGGCACTTTTGCTAGTAATTGATTAAGCACCTAGCTAGCTAGGTTGTGCTCTACATATATACCGTAGTTTACTCGTCACCAAAAACCACTCATCGGCGGCTCACCGGAAAAGCACGGCCCGTACATGCGTGTTAGCTGCTTCCTTTAGCTTGGGACCTTTTTGTGATTGGTTAGCTTGGGACTTACTGTATTAACGAAGATATTGATAGATCTTGCTTTGGGATCTCCCACTGGCATGTGCATATTAATTTAGGTGTGCATAAGTATTGCATTTGGCAGGGTTGGATCGAATAGGCAGTGCTATCAATATCCAAAACCGTGCTTCATATTATGAATAACAACTTGTACTCCCTCCGTTCACAAAAGGATGTATCAATCTTTTCTAAATTTGTATCTATCTACACACTAAAGTATGTCTACATGCATACAAATCTAGAAAAGATTAAGACATCTTTTTATGAACGGAGAGAGTACATTAATTTGGTCGCGATCCATTTTGGTTCACCAACCCGATGAGCTAAACCGTTTCTTGCACAACAGGCCAGCCAGCCAGCAGCAGGAAAGCGACGTATGGTTAGTTTTAGCCCAGCCCTGAAACATGGAAGCTTCGTTCTCGATCCGTCAATTCATTTCCATGGAGGAGACAACACCAATCTTGCCCAGGCCAAGCTGGTTTCTATTCTTTTCTTCTTCTTCTTCTTCTTCTTCTTCTTCTTCTTCTTCTTCTTCTTCTTCTTCTCCAAGTAGTGGTCTCTTGGAGAACAGTCTCGGCGAGTAGAAAAGGTGAGTGTACGTTGACCCAAAGAAGAATGCTGCAATCACCAAAAGCACACGTAAGAAGAATTAATTTTCCTCATTTGGTTACATTGGCGGCCAATGTTTCTATACACAAATTGGTTGTAATTTCTCTTTTTGTTTAAGACATTTTTCACATTTGTGGGACTAGTTACCTGATTAACAGGTTGTAACCAAAATTTTCTTTATCTCATATAAGCTAGGTTTAATATCACAATAGAGTCAGAAATTCAATTGCGTCCCACCTGATGGACAATAAATTTAGAAAATTTCAACAAATTAACATGTTAGAACGCTCTACTTACTGAATAAGTTGTTGATGAAACGCCATTCGTGGCACTCTATGAAACAATGTACCAAAAAATAGCCTTATAAAAACTAAGGAACCATGTGCATGTATTAGTATATGGAAACATTTATATATGACCGCAGATCAGCACCAGCCAAAAACCGCTCATCTGTGGCACCCTAGAAATGCATCATCATCCGTGCCACTACTTCGGTAGTTAGGATGCATCTTCCTAGCTTAGTACTTTACGAAGAAAATTAAAATAGATGGTGCTTTGGATCCCCCACTATCATATCATATGCGAGGTGCTTATTGCGGTATGCATACTAACTATATGAAAGCAGAGCGCTTTCGCGAGCTATGGTCGCTCGCGCACTGTTCAGCACTGTTCGTTGAACAGTACCCATGGTAATTTTGCAAAAACCCACCTCCAAAACCAGAAATTATCCCGCCGTCCACATTTCCTCGCTACGTTGGACTTACATGCAATTATAGGAAAATTCAAGGTGTTTTTTGCAAAACCGTCCTCACAAACCCCCTCCCCCCTTTCTCTGTCGCGCGCGGCGCCGAGATCGTCGGCGCCGCCGACGCGCCGCGCGGCCGCCACGCTCCTCCCCGCACGAATCCGAGCACGCACGGAGGTTCGCCGTCATCTGCTCTCCTTCCTTGCCGCAGATCGGCTGCTGAGTCGCACGACTCGCGCCGGAATCGCCGCCGCCCTGGGTTTGCCGCCTCCGCCGCGTTCGGTGGCCGCCGGCGCCGCTCCGGCGACCCGGACGCAGCGGCGCCGCCGCCTGCGGCCACCCCGGCTCCGCGGCGCCCACGCGCGCGTCCCAGAACGCGGTGGCGCGCCGTCGGCGTGCTTGACGCAGCCGCGACAGACCCGGCCAGTGCTCACGTCAGCACGACGCCAGCGTGGGCCCCGTTTGCCAGTTTTTCTTTTTCCTTTGCACAAAAAAAATGCACAAACTGCTAAATTCCTAAAAAATGGGCTCCAGATTTTCTACACAAATTGCAGAAAATAATAAATGCTATAAAATCAAAAAATTCAAATCTTCTAATTATGTCAAAATGTAAACATACTTAGACATTTCAATTTGGTCCAAAATTGTAAAAAAAAAATATGCACTTGCCCAAATTTCATGGATTTGAATTAAAACATTCGAAATCAAAAAATTGAAATCTTCTAATTATGTCAAAACGTGAACAGACTTAGACATTTCAATTTGGTCAAAATTTGTGACAAAAAAAATGCACTCACCCAAATTTCATGGATTTGAATTTAGAACATTCCTGCAGATATACAACTCAAATGAATAGATATTCATTTCACTCATTATGAATTTTAAAAAAAATGTTAACGAAAAATATAAACATATACAAACATTTCAATTTGCTAAAAAAAATGAAATAATCCAAAATATATCAACATACCCACAAAAAAAAAAAAAGGGCCAACTATTTACAGCAAAAGACAAACTTATTTAGACTTTTAAAATAGGTATAAACCTGTGAAAAACTCAAATGCACTTGCCCAAATTACATGGATTTTAATTTAAAAAAACACCTATAGCTACATAATTCAAATGAATAAATATGCATTCCCACTCATTATGAACTTCAAATAAATGTTAGTGACAAATATAAACATACTCAAACATTTCAATTTGCCAACAAAATTAAATGCTTTAAAATATATGAACACGCCTGGAGAAAAAAAAAACCATCTACTTACAGCACAAACCAAACAAATTTAAACTTTTCAAATTAGCGAACATTCAGAGAAAAAACAAACGCACATCCTCTAATTATGTTAAATTGAATTTTTATAAATGGTCATAAAATGCATTTCTTCTAATAATGGTCTCAAAATGAACATTTCAAGTTCGTAAATATTTGGATACAATGTAAATCAACATTGCCTAATATGCAGTCCAGATGAACAAATGTGCATTCCGACGCATTATGGACTTAAATTAAATGGTAATGAACAAAAAAAATTCGAAAATTTCAATACGCTTACAAAAAAAGATATTCCAAAATATATCAACATGCTCAGGGAAAATAAATACCAACTATTTATGCCGAAATACAAACATAATTTAAGGCTAAAAAACATAATTGGAGAATATTTAGAGAAATCCCAAATGAATTTCACCTAATTATGTGGGGTTGAATTTAACAAATGCTCACACAATGCATCTCCTTTAATTATGTACTTAAATTGAACATTTCAGTTTGGAAAATATTTGGAAATAATCTAAACTAACTTCCTCTAAATATGAAATGTTCTTCAAATTATAGATTAACTTTGCTACATGCTCATATAATGCATATCTTTTCATTGCCAAGCTAAATTTATTTATGCCGACCTACAAACATAATCGAACATTCAAATTTGCTAACTATTTTGAATTACCCTAGACGACAAATTTCGACGCATTTTCATATTTCAAATTACAGCACGTGCGGTGTGTCGCCGCACCCAGATGACTAGAAAATTTAAAATGGGCAAATATTTGAAGATAATTCAAATACATTTTCTCTAATTACTATTAAAAAAATTATGGCAACATAGAAACATATTTAAACACTTCAATTTGCCAAATATTTGGATATTCTTTAAACTATATAAAAAATGCTCCGAAAAAATCGACGCTACCTACGTACGTCAAAACACAAAACATATTTGAACAATTCAAAATGGTCAATATTTCGATGCAATATAAATAAACTTTTCCGAATTGTGGACTCAAATCCAAAAAAATGCATTAACACTAACTACATACTTAAATTAAATATCATTTAGAAAATAGAAGCATAATTGAACATTTCAAACTGCTAAAACATTAGAGATACTCCAAAACATATCGACATGCTCAGAAAAATAAATGATACTTATTAATGCGAAAATACAAAAATATTTAAACAATTCAAACTGGCTAATATTTGTATACAATCTAAGTGGCCTTCATCTAATTATGGATTTAAATTTAAGAAATGCTCAGAACATACATATTCTCTGATTATGGAGTTATCTTACAAATTTATGATAAAATACAAACTAACAAAAGCGCGGCGTGACGCCGCGCAAAATTCCACTAGTAACAAGTACATTTTGGCAAAATGGCGTGCACGCACGTCCACATCGATCATCGAAGGTTAATTAGTTACTTAATTGGACAGAAAAGGCTTAGCTAATACTAGTACTGGTAGACTGAATGAAGGGAAACCATGGACGGATGCGGCGCCTGCCTCCGGTATGGGAATAGAATGGGCGCATGGTTTCCGACCAGTTTGGTCGGTCAACTAACGAAACCGTTTCTTGCAGAAGCACTACTAGGAAACTAGCTTTCTGTGGAAACACATTTTGTGGCGCACCAAATAACTATGCGCCACAGAAAAATATTTCTGTGGCGCATGGGTCTAGATGCGCCACAGAAATGTGGCTTTCTGTGGCGCATACAGCTACATACGTCACAGAAAGCCACATTTCTGTGGTGCATGTAGGTGGTGCGCCACAGAAAGGTGGCTTTCTGTGGCGCATGTTGTATATGTGCCACAGAACAGCCAAAAAAATTCAAAAAATCCAAAAAAACTCAAAAAATCCTAAAAAAATCCAAAAAAATCAAAAAAAAATTCTAAAAGCTGGAGATTTTTTTGAATTTGTTGAATATTTTGAATATTTTTGATTTTGTAGAAAAAAATCTTCTTTTTGAAATAACTGTTTATTCTTTTGGAATTTCCCGAATCTGAGAAAAGTTCAGCGGGTAAACCCGGGTGAAATCGAGCTCCTTTTTTTCTCACGATTTTTTTGATATATTAAACGTATTTTTTCGACGTCGTATGCAAAAGTTATTGCCGTGTCAATATATTTTTTTCGTTTTTTGCAAAAAAGGTCAAAATTCATATTTCAATATTTGTATACCAACTAGACACTCAAACCTAAGTACATGTCAAAGGATTTTATTTTTTTTGAAGATTTTATCATTTTTTTTTCAATTTTGTAAAACTGAAAAGGCGATCAGGGGTAGGCATGCATGAGAGGTAAAAAACCTCGATTTTTTTATTTTTTGAATTTTTAGGATTTTTTGAAACATTTGAATCTCCATTTGAAACTTTAGAAGTTTTTGAAACTTTTGAAATTTAAAAACACACATAAATAACACATTCACGCATGTACACATACAAGCCTTAAGAGGCTTCATATGATACATATATCAATAACAACTTGAGTAGCACAAGGGTAGTTGGACTGAATAGAATTTAGAAGTTAAGCGTGCTTTGGTTGGAGCAATCTGAGGATGGGTGACCTACTGGGGAATCATCATTTGAGATATGCTTGGAGTGTTAAAAATGTTCAAAAAATTCAAATATTTAGGGTTTCCCAAATTATTTCAATTTCTGATTTTTTTGATTTTTTTTTGAATTTTTAGATTTTTTTTGAATTTTTTGAAAATTCAGATTTTTTTAATTCAAAAAAAAAACTGTGCCGCACCGGGTTAGGGGTGCACCACAGAATTGTTGTTTTCTGTGGCGCATCTGGGGGTGCGCCACAGAATTCAAATTTTTGCCTTGAGATATAGTCAATTTACCAAAGAAAAAACCACCAGTCGGCAGCACATTGTAAATATTTCTTAAGTCGTTCGATGAGATATTCCCTATGTTTTACAAGCATTAACACATCTCAACAGTATATCATCGAACATTTCAAATACCACATGTATACATACCAAGGTTTTGGTTACCGCTCGAGATTTCGGGTTACCGGGCGGTAACCGAGTATCCCGAGCACCCACGGGAAAGGTGCTTACTGGTCAAAAAATCCCGATTTTTTTGAATTTGAACACAAACAATAAGATAAATAAGATGTATTCCCTCCGTAAACGTAAATCAGAGGATGTAATGCATGGTAGCGGCGCTGTGTTCGCTCCTACAGGTCCCGTGTTCGAATTCCTGGCCTGTATCTTCTTTTTGCATATTATTCGTTCTCTGTACGATTAAATATAAAAAACAAGTAAAATAGTCTACTACGAGGTTCGAA
The DNA here is from genome assembly GCA_947311845.1 of Poa pratensis. NCBI lineage: Eukaryota > Viridiplantae > Streptophyta > Magnoliopsida > Poales > Poaceae > Poa > Poa pratensis. Next base: position 3,217,557 of record CAMZMU010000043.1, read on the forward strand.
CCTGAGAACTTGAATGTAGGTATCGAACATGATGGTAGCATACCGCTACACTGAACTCATCGTTGTGCACATTTCAAGTGTAAAAGCTAAATAACCCGAGAATATTTGAATTCAAAATTTGGATTTCAAATTTGTCCGGTAACCATCCGGGATTTCTCGGTTACCGCGGTAACCGGGAATCCCAAGCCCCCTCGGGAAAAAAATAAATTCGGGAACCAAAACCTTGATACATACTATCATTGGGACAAAGTTTCAACCGCTAGTTATAAAAATGAGAGAGAAACGGAAAAGAAGAGAATATAGCTACGCGGGATAGGGGTTGAGATTAAACTGGTTGTGTGTATTAAATTGATGTACCAACCACCTAAATGAAAGGTTCGAAATGATGAAAAGAGCCAGGTAATCTATTTCAACACTCCACGTCACGTCCAGGTTATTTATTTCTTAAGGTGGGTTTGATGTAGTCCGTTGGAATTTTTGTTGTACTGTCTTGGGAGGGTCTTGAACTTAAAAACTTCTGACTCTATACCATATTGAACTGAATGCACTAGCCAACTCAATTAAAACTGTTAACTGATGGAGAGAAGCGGGCAATATGTATTTCAACACTCATGAGTTTGTTATCGGAGGGGAGAGTGTATATATAAAGGAATTAATCTCTGGAAAGAAAACCACCTTATGATCTTACCGTCGGCTTACTGATTTCAGTACCACTTGTGGTTTGAGACTTTTGTTGCTTTTTGAACAAGAAGAATAAAGTTTTTTTAGGCTTGAGAAAATCCCTAGGTATAAAGTAAGCTGGCCTAGAATGAGATCCGTAATAATAAATCTGGAAACATCGATGGAATCTAGCATTATCAAACGCACGATGGCTTGGTGGCAACCCCGACGATGGCTTTCTTCTCAACGACGTGTGTACTCTCTGTGGATGGCCAGGTTGGCCGGTGGTGGTGTCTAATGTGACCGTGTTTCATAGCGACATTGGTGCACTTGTACCCATTTTTGGCCGATTTTCCGCTGATTAACCGGTGACCTCTCTTCTTGTTAATCAATGAAAATAACAAATATTTTGCCTTGTTTCACAAAAGAAAAAATAAGTGCCAGAAGTTTTTTTTATGGTAATACGATTCTCATTGATAAATAAAAGACGAGATACAAAGTACGTATACACCGATCTTACAGATCTGGAAAGATAGGACAAACCTATGTGCCAAACCAACGCCTATCCATTTTCTTCGGCACCACCGTAGCAGCCACCAAAGAAAAAATAGACATATCACCTCTTCACCCGAGCTCGACGCGGCTCCATCGCTGATCATCAGCTTTTCGGACCTCCAAAGTAGTTTGCCATAGGACAAACCATTGCCGTTGAAAGAATCAGACCGGGGCAGCACGACCCCGGACACGCCATCGAACTTCAGCACTGGCACCCCCCACACGACGACGTCGGAGTAGGGAACCAGAACCGTCAGCCTCCAACCACGAACCCAGCACAAGGTGCACCATCTTCCAGCTGTCACCAGTGCAGACCACCGTCTGCACGTACTCCTGGACGAATCCTATCTGCTCCACCGTGGCGCCGGAGACAACGCCGCAGCAACGGGGACAGAACAGGAGGAAAAACCCATCTAATGGAGTCGCCGCCGACGCCTCGCCGACACCATCCATGAATCCTACAGCCACCGATCTGAAAGATCGGCAAGCACACAATGCCACCAACTCCGAGACGCCGCCATGAAGAACAACGCCGGTGTGGGAGTAGAGTTGACCCAGATTTATTTGCCAGGGCGTCGTTCCCACCACCCCAACGACGTACCATGGCAGAACCTTCCTAACCCTAACTACCATGCAAAAACAGGGATCCCCCTCCCTCCTACCGCCGGAGCGGCAAGCGGAAGGAGAGGGGCCCAGCCCTTCCGCCGGTGGAGTTTGGTGGAACAAGGGCCGCTTCCTAGTCGGCGGCGGCGGCGGCGGCTATAAGTGCCAGAAGTTGGCCTACTCCCACGAATGAATAACGATAGGACATCGTGTCAGGGGACCATATACTTTGTGTTTCCATGCATGCATGCGTGATCCTCTTCTCCACGTATTATTGGACGCGAGTGAAACTTCTGCAAGGACGGATGGCTATATCCAACACAACACAGCTGCCCAAGTAATAAAAAGACTTTTTTTTTCTCATTTTTTTGTTCGAAAAGTGAACAAGTCTCAAACCACGATCGAGTACTGCCCAAGGCAGTTTCGTTTACAAGATTTTCCTATATAAATTGACTACCCGTTCTTGTTCCTCTCCAAGAACAACTCGTCAGTTCATCGCACGCGCAGCAATCCCATCACATTCCTGCATCACATCGGTTGAAAATGCACAACCTCATCGCTATCGGGGCTGGGCTTCGACGCCAGCAGCGCCTCGTCGGCCTTCTTCCGCGCGGTCGCCGACTCCTCCTCCTCCTCCTCCCCGCGTCGCCTCACAAAGGTCTCGGTCATCGGCGCCGGTAACGTGGGCATGGCCATCGCGCAGACCATCCTTACCCAGAACCTTGCCGACGAGATCGTGCTCGTCGACGCGCTCCCCGACAAACTCCGTGGCGAGGCGCTCGACCTGCAGCACGCTGCCGCCTTCCTCCCGCACGTCCGCATCGTCGCCGGCACCGACCCCGCCGTCACCAAGAACTCTGACCTAGTGGTCATCACGGCCGGGGCCAGACAGATACCGGGGGAGACCCGGCTGAATTTGTTACAGAGGAACGTGGCGCTGTACCGCAAGATCGTGCCGCTCATCGCGGAGCACTCGCCGGATGCGCTGCTGCTTGTGGTGTCGAATCCGGTGGACGTGCTCACGTACGTCGCCTGGAAGCTATCCGGGTTCTCGACGAGCCGCGTGATTGGCTCCGGCACGAATCTTGATTCGTCCAGGTTCAGGTTCCTCATCGCTGAGCACCTCGACGTCAACGCGCAGGACGTGCAGGTAACATAGTATTTATAAATACGTTAGCTCTTGCTCCATGATGGACCATGATGATCCATTAGCTCTTGCTCGTTAACAAAGAAAATGGATCCTTGTTGTGCTTGTGCAGGCGTACATGGTGGGTGAGCACGGCGACAGCTCGGTGCTGATCTGGTCGAGCATCAGCGTGGGCGGTATGCCGGCTTTCAAGTCCCTGCGGGACAGCCACCATTCCTTCGACGAGGCGGCGCTGGAGGGCATCCGGCGGGCCATGGTGGGCGGCGCCTACGAGGTGATCGGCCTCAAGGGCTACACCTCCTGGGCCATCGGCTACTTCGTCGCCAGCCTCGCCGCCTCCCTCCTCCGCGACCAGCGCCGTGTGCACCCGGTCTCCGTCCTCGCCTCCGGCTTCCACGGCATCTCCGACGGCCACGAGGTGTTCCTCAGCCTGCCCACCCGTCTCGGCCGCGGCGGCATCCTCGGCGTGGCCGAGATGGACCTGACCGTGGCCGAGGCCACGCAGCTCCGGCGCTCCGCCAAGACGCTATGGGAGAACTGCCAGCTCCTAGGCCTCTGACTCATCCGAGGGATCTACTGGTGTAATCTTAATTGCATTTCCAGGAACTCTACTGCTATATATTCCTATTGCTGCTGCCACACGAATGCTTGTGTAATTTTGGTATGCTTTGTTAGAGTTGGAGTACTAATGTAACCCCTGTTAATTTGGTGGAATAAAATGTGTTTTGTGCCGGCATTGCTAAATCTGGTTGGATATTGAATGGTGTAGAACACCCTGGCTTCTATATAAACCATGTAGTAGGATCATTGCTAATTTGGCTAGTAAGTGATGAAGATGATTTTTGGACACTCCATGCAATGTCTTGGCCTCTTTACACCATCTGTGTTGTGTTGCTGTTGCTTGGTCGCCATACTAGGCCTTGCCTATTTGCCAAGTATTGTGACGACGGGTTAACTCATCAAATCCCATGGTTAAGGAGGTAGGGTTGAGATTACGGGGGAGAGAACGTGGTAGAGCTGATAGTTTTGTCGGCTGACAAGCAAAAGCAAGGATTTACCCAGGTTCAGGCCTCCGGAGAGTAACACCCTACTTCCTGCTTGTCTGGTATTGATTTGAGGGTATATGCGAGTTACAATGAAGTCCCGGCGAGATGTCGATCTCGCTAGGGTTTTGGTGATTCGAGTATTGCGTGCCCTTCATCGGCGGCCCTCCCAGCCTTTATATAATAGGCTGGGTCTCGGCAGTTCGCAACCGACTCAGGTTTACAAGTAAGAAAAGTCTAAACCGACTATGGCTACGCCTAACTTAGAGGATACTCCGTCTTCTTGGGCCTTCCTTTATGGGCTTCATGTAGGCTCTTGATAATTGGGCCTAGTCGATACGTGCACCAGGTACCCTCATGGTAGGGTACCCTGTGGGGACCCCGGACTAGCCGTCCGAAATACCCGATTATGCATACACAACGATCCCGTGATCAGTCTGTCGTTGCACATAATCCGAACTGAATACCAAAGTTTACATCCAATTACAGTACCGAATAAAAGTCTTACATAAATGGTCATACAGACCAAGTCTTACATAGGTGCCTTCATGGGCCAAATCAAAATAATATAGCGGAAGCTAAGGCGTAGTAGACCACAACTTCTAACAACGACCCGACAGGCAGCTGACTGATGGAGATCCTTAGTTCGCATAGAAGTCACCATACTCCTCCTCGGCGCAGTGTTCCTCGTAGTCTGGCTAGGACAATAGCCAGGGACAAAACCAATATGAGTACATTTGAATGTACTCGCAAACTACCCCAACATGAGTATGCACTAGTTTATTTTAATTTCAAACTTTTATTTTCTTGAAACATCTCTATATCTTTATTGAAAAAGGTAAGAAGAATTTTGTAACTATCTTTGAATAAAATCATCATTTTATCTGTTTCTCCAAAAACTCCTCCTTTTCCGACCATAGTCCACCATGGTCCACTTTCCATCAACAACCTCATATCGATCCGTAGGTATAGGTACAACATTCACCACTTCATTTTCCTTTTTAAAACTCAACTCTTTTCAAAACTTGCACATAGGTCAGAGTAGGGCCTCCCAACTGTCCATATCCGAGGACTCGGCTATTCGAATAGTTTTAACCCTCTGCAGAGGTAGCACGCTTTTATCCCACATCCATCCGGTAACTCATCGTGTCAGCCACGTCCCGCCATACAAGGTGTATGCGAAGTTGAGCCACCGGCCATAGCCTTTCCTTTGCTCATGCTAGTATAGGATCCTGCCCCTATGACACCTTTCCTCGACACTCAGTCCGGTTTCCCGTCAGAAACCCTAAGCGTGAGGACTCATAGGTTTTTCCCGGCGACCACATGGAGAAGTCTTCAATCCTCCTCCTTATCTTTCCATAGAGTTTGAGCGAGGACCCAGGTCAGGGGAGTTCACTAACCATCCCCTCATGCATAACAGAGTCATCCCCGTCGATGAGGTATCCCATACTAATAAGAGCAAATTATATGACTAAGCCCTTTCCCATATGTGGTAAATGTGGTCGCACAGAGTATCGGCTGGTTGACGTAAGTACAAAGACACACTGTGCATTTTTCCCAAATAACTCAATTATCAACTTCACCAGTTCAACACCGACATCTCGGCATTTCACATCCACACAAGTATTTCCAAAGGAGTTTTGAATAAACCAAGTTTATTTTTTCCAACCTATAATTTTATATAAACTATCTCATATTTCTACATAGGGTGGCAAAATAGTTTCCATATACTTTTTGGAAAAGGTTTTATAAATCTTTGCTTTAAAAGTAAAACATGTTATCAAAGTAGATGCATGTATTTGGGGTGCAAGCTCAGAGAGTAGCTTGCCTTGCTCGGCAAAGTGACCTTGGTCTTGATCTTCAGGTTCAACAAATTCCCCCTCCTCGATAACTCCAACAACGTTCTCGTCTAATCGATAAACAAACATATACAAGCAATCACTAAACTATTCAAGCAACTTCACAACATTACAATCCTAAATGCTATAAATAGCCACTGCATACATCAAACAATACAATTTGGTTTCAATTTAATTGATTTAAACAATATTTGTTTATGTCTAAATTATGGCAGAAACTTGTTGAACACGTTTAATTCCACAACTTGAGTTCTGTTGGTCACAAAAATACAAACTAAAATTCTATAGAAATCTACTGATGTGTAGAAGACAACACAATTTGATTTGGTTTAATTGGAGTTACGAAACTCCCTACACAAATGTTTTAATCCAGTAACTTAATAATCAAGTTTTGGCTACCATTTAAATTCTATTGCCCCAAAAATTAATTCCTTTTAGGGGCAAGTAACCAAGGCTAAATGTGACCTAAAAAATTGGTCCTAATTCATTTGGGTTAACCATTAAACATATTTAATTGTTTTAGTGCAGAAGGGTTCTCTAACTTCAACTTTATGCCAAACAATTACCACTACACAATTAATTCTACCAAAATTAGGGAAGCTAATACATCACAGTACTAAGCTAACAAAATTGGTTTGGAATTATTTGGATTAACATAGTATCAGAAACAAACAAGTTTAGATTTTAAACCTTCTGTGGTATTTTTAATACTACACTTTTATCATTTATCTAAATGAATTGAAACCACTTGGGTTGGTTAAACAATTTCATAAGCTTTTCAGAACAGTTGGATTTGATTTATTTGGATGTGTAGATCTCAAGTTATTGAATTTCTAAGTTAGGTCCAGTACTGTTTTTCAGTATTTCAATTTAATAACAGAAATTCGAGTTATGGATAATGTTCAGATTTCTGACTAGTGGGACCTACATGTCAGCGGCACTGGGTGCGCGAGGGAAATTAATAAAAATCTGACGTGTGGGGTCCACACGTCAGTGACTCCTATTCTAAACGAAACGGTACGCTGCCGTTGGATCAAGATCCAACGGCTCACGTGCGTTGCAACTCCGGCGACCAAGAACTAGCGGCGCTGCCGCGCCGGCGACGGCGAGGTGGATGGATCTCTCACCTAGGGGGCTCGGGAAGTCGCGGCGAGGGTGCTGGAGAACGGCGGAGGCTCGAGGAAGGCGGTGGTGCGAGTTGTACTTGCTGGGGAGGCGGGTAGCGTCGACGGCAAGCTCCTCCGCTTCCACGACCAACTCCCGCAGCTCCGGCGAGGTCCTGGCTCCTCCCCTGTGCACGAAACAGAGGGAAAAGCGAGGCGTGAGAGTGCGGTGAGGGTGGAGAAGAGAGTGCAGTCCAGCTAGAAGAGATAGGGAGGGTGTGGCGTCGCGGCCATGGTCGACCTTGGCGGCGGCCGTGGCGCAGCGTGCACGCCCTCCTGGCGGTGCACCGGTGGAATTGGAGTGTGAGGGAGGGAGTGGCGTGGTGTGGTGCTTGCAGAGAGGGGTCGGGGTGGTTTTTATAGCGCGGGGATGGTCCACGGTGGTCGCGGAGCATGGACGGCGTCCATGGCGCTCCCGCGGGATCCTCCGCTTGAATCCGCGGCGGTGGTGCGAGGTACGTGTCGCTGTGAGGTCTTCCGGGGTCCGGGCGCGGTCTAGGAGCATCTACGGCGAGAGGTGCGTGTCGGGGAGCTGAGAGGGGGCCAAATTTGGCCGGCGCCGTCGAGCTCACCTCGGCGGAGCAGAGGGGGACAGGGTAGCGTCGGGGCGAGCGAGAGCGCTCGAGAGCTCTCCTCTGCGGGGCAGAGGATGCAGAGGCGAGGTGCGAGCTGGAGGGGGGGGGGCCTGGGGGGGCCTGGGCGCAGCGACGACGGCCACGGCGACACGGCGCGCTACAGCGAGCTAGGGAGAGAGGTAGGGGATGGCATTTTTGCCAAAAACCCCCCTGCCTCCTTTTTCTTCTGTTTTCTTTTATTTCTTTTTCAGTCCAGCTGCATTTTCTGGAATTTATTTGGTGTACTTAAACAATTTAGAAAAATTCAAAAATATTTGTGAGGCTTCCACATAGCATGTAGTAGCTCCACAAAATTTGGTATTTCAAAATAAAATGTTTTGAATCATTTTTGTTCATAAAGTTTTAGTTATAGTATTTTGGTTTATTTCAATTGTTTTTACTTTTGAATTTTAAAATAGGTGTAAAATATTATTTGAGAGAGATAAGTAGTAAGGATGAAATGAGAGTGGTTACTATACCACTCCTCTGAATTTTGTTTGGAATAAAGTTTAATTTCTTTGTGTGTCACTTGCCACTTCTATTTATTTCTTGTTTCCACTTTTGTTTTTGTATTTCAAATTGTTAATTCAAACAAACAACAACACAAGCAACAAGAAATAATTACCACAAGCAACAAGCATAACAACACATATAATTTAACAAAAGTTTTTGTTGGCCCACATTTTTGGATAACATTACTGATTATAATTCTGGGATGTTACATACCCGAAAGGTATATCCATGTCAGTAGCCCCCGAGTACTTGTCTGACTCGAAGAATCGGGCATGGACTCATTCATCAGTGCACGTCATATTCTTTGTACCTGTGTTTACGATTGGAATTCCTGCATGAATAGCACATTTTGTCTGGCTATGTCGATTATTTCATCGACTACGGTTTTTGCTTATGATCATGGGATAATAACTTAGTAGGCCCGGTACACACGACGGATCGGGACCGGTTAACTGCACATTCGGGCAAAACCTTACTAGCTTTCAATCAAACTCGAGTCTCCGGACTCGAATCTGGAACAGACTGGTCAGACTCGACTCAGGCCGTTGAGGTCTTACTGAATCGTTCTGCAGTATAATTTTGAGATTACCCAACGCGTCCGTCGGGATTTTTCATCATGTCTGCTGACATGGAAAGTTTTAAGGATTAACGCTACTGCAGCGGCCCTTAGCCCAGCTCGACTGATCGGCGGGTCTTACCTTTGCACTTATGCATGCAGCATCCGAGGTATTTTTTGCGGCGGACGCAACTCGGGAATTTATCGTGTATGATTTTATGTTACATTGTGCTTATCAGCTGAGTCGAGTCGTCTGTCGACTGATTCTTTGCCATTATTCTATCGGGTGCGCGACAGCGCTCCCGATGGGAGTAGCCCCCGAGATTGTGTTTTATTGCTCGCAATGGAGGATAATCTCAAATCTTTTATCCTGTACATTTTCAATCGAAGAATTTTTTGATACGCTCCCAATGGGAGTAATACGTTTCAGTCGAAGAAACTATCGAGTACCGTTATGTCTTGTGTTGCGTGATTTGCAATTTCACCCTCGGAACAACCGAGGCAGTCGAAGTACTGACTTCGTCGTAAAGTTTGAAGGACTCGACTTTCCTATCAGGTATGAGACTTGAAGTGACGTCAGCAATGACGCATGCCTCGACTGCAATTTCTGACAAGCGATGGCGTGCTTGGTATGACTGATGGGACACGACACGCTTGTGGGCCCGTTATGCAGTTCTGACCGAGGGGCGGTGCCGTTTGGACAGGATTTGACCGCTCTGGCGCGATTTTCACGGGGGTGATGATGGTTCCTAGATTCCCGTGCGTAGTGGACGGAATAGCTTCCGACGGTTGCTCTCCATGCCCGCCGTGTATGGTAGGATTCCGTGTGGAGCACACGATCTTGGATTGACGACTGTGATTGATTCTCTTTTGACGGTAAATATGCTGAGGACGGAGCTGGGTAAATTTTACTTGCCCTTTCCTCCGCCGCTCTCCGTCTTCTTCCTCTCGCATCGCCATAGCCTGACATCCAAGCTTTTGCCAAACCACCGCTACGATAACGAAGCCTGCCACTCGGAAGGGCAGGAGCGTTGCGAATGCCTCGGCGGACAGCGCCGCTGGCGGGGCCACCGCTAGCGGTTTGAAGAGGGAGAAGGGCGCCTTGACCAAATCTACGGTGAGCAAGCGGATGCTCACCGGCCTGAGGAACGATTGGCTGATCCCGGCGGACCCGACGCAGGTTCGCATCCCCGGCGCCGAGGTAATCCCGCACCCAGGCCCTAATGAATGGGTCTGTTTTGTGGATTTTGTGAACAGGGGATTCTTCTTCCCTGTTCACGATTTTCTTCGTGCGCTGATGCACGTCTATGGGGTGCAACTGCACGATTTCACCCCCAATGGGCTTTTGCACGTTGCTTGCTTCTTCGTGCTTTGCGAGTGCTTCTTGGGCGTTGCGCCCCATTTTGTGTTGTTTCGACGCATTTTCAATGTCAAGCGCCAGCACAGCATCAAGGGCCCTGGCGGTTTTGGAGTGCAAACTCGACCTGACGTCGAGTACTTCAAGATTAAGTTTGTTGAGTCTATGCAAGGATGGCGCCAGAAGTGGTTCTACATCAAGGATGTGACCACAGGCAACCAATCGTTCGGGTTGCCTCCCTTTAATGCAGACGCCACGGTGGCGAAAAGGGCGTCCTGGATTGCGCCACCGACCGGAGCCGAAGCTGAAGAAGCTGACATGCTTTTGGAGAAGGTTTTGAAGCTACAGACCAATGTTGGCAAGGAGATGACTGGCATCCATTTGTTGGCCACCTTTATCAAAAGGCGGGTGCAACCTTTCCGAGCCTGGGTGCACGCCATGTGGGCATACACCGGGGTGCTGATCCAACCCGCTCACTCGCAGAGGAGCTGTCCGCCAGTGAGGAGAAGAAGCTGGTGAGGACTCTTACCATACTGACTGACGACGAACCGTGCGAGACGGAGTCGCCAGTTGCACCTTATGAAGCCAGCAACCCTCTACCGGAGGTAACACTCGCCACCATTTTGTTAATTGCTATGTTACGCATGTGTATGTTTATTTCTTTTGTTATTTCCATGTGTAGGGACACAGAATTTGCGAGTCAATGCCTCCATTGCCAGAGAGTGGCCCAGTGCTGAATAATGAGCCACTCGAGGCTGGCTCGGATGATGAGATGACCTCAATCGCCACCGCCCATACTCCAGAAGCTGATGAAGGCGACGCTGAGACGCAGACCAATGATGGTCAGCAAAAGCGGTCGCGCAAGGAAGAGGACACGGCGGACTCTGAGGAGAAGGATGGGAATGCGACGGAGTCGACCATGGCTCCGCTTGAAGTTCCTCCAATCCGATCTCTTCCTTCGCGCCCGACGAAAAGGTCGCGTCCGAGCGTAGGCGTGCTCGCACCTGGTCGGATGGTCGACCTCACCGAAGAGTAAGTTTTCTGTGCACTACCAATTTTGACTTATGAATTTTTCCTAGTTGGATACTTAGCATGTGTGACACGGTGTATCATCCGATGAGGACCTGCCACCGCCACCTATGGTAGAGAAGAGCAGTGCGGCGTCGACGGCGTGTAGCCAGCCGCAAGAAACCCCAGCAGCCACTGCGACTGCGACTGCCGCGGACACGTCCGTACCGCCAGAGCCTGAGATTTCAGCTGACAAAGATGAGACGGCGGCGACAGGTGCTCCTGCGTCGACTTCCGCTTCCGCAGATCATGTAAGTTTGTGCTTTTGTGTCGCAGTTGAACCACTATCGGGTGTTAAAGTTGTGTATAAACTCAATGAATCTTTTCTGAACTTGCTTCTGCTGTGTTGTAGCCATTTATGCAAGAGCTACTGAAGGCTGGCGCTCAGTACGTTCACATGGAGACGGAGGTCACCACCCTGCAGTAGCAACTCGAAGCTGCCAAGAGTGAGTGTCTTCTTGTGAGATTACAAGTTTTTCGAGTTGAATCCTTTTGCGGTCTGTTGACTATGTTTTTGCTTTGTGCGTGCAGAGTCAGCAGCTGACGCGGCGGAGAAGATGAACAACGCCTGTCGCCGAGTGGCCGATCTGGAAAAAAGGCTGAAAAATGCTGAAGATAGGGAAGGCCTGGCGATTGGTCGACTCACTGCCTGCAGCACCGCCTGACTGGTACGCAGCCTTGCTTTTGCATTGGATATTACATTTGCGTAGAAGATTGCTGAACCTTTCGTTGTATATTTTCCTAGATGTGATGGATGGCCCTACCGCACCCGGCAAGCAGAGTGTGGGCGCCTCGCTTGATGAGAGCGTGACCGTCACGGAAGCCGCCAGCGGGAGAGCGGGAGAAATGCTGTCGAAGGCGGCGAGTGCCCTAGGCGCCCTTCACAGCAGGTTCTTTCCTGATGACAAGCTGCCATCGACATTTGCAGAGTTGGTGGAGCTTTTCAAGCCAGAAGGGACTGCCGTCGCCGATTTCTGTCACGAGCAAATGGTAAGTGGTGTCCAGACTACTTTTCTCATGTTGCTCGCACACGGAGTCGATGCAGATTTTGACACGGTGACGACGAAGTTCCCGTGAGGTCCTGGCGGCAAAACCGTCGGGTTTGGTACTTGGATGGAGGCCGCCAAACAGTATGCTCAACAGCTTGTAAAAACTGTTGAAGACAGGGCCGCCAGGGTCCAGCCCAGGAAAGCCTCTTCCAAAAAGTCGATGGCCACCAAGTGATTTCTCAGTCGACTAGTTGTATTGAGTTAGGGCTAGGTCGGAGTCCATGTCATAGATTTGTGACAGCCGAACCTTATATTTATGATCTGTAATGATACCTTTAATCGCGCGAGTACGCGTGTGCTTTTGCTACACTTGTATGGATGTCACCTTGCATGTTTTTGTGTTTTTACCTGAGAGGTTACGTGTTGTTTAGCTTGCATAAATGATGCACTGGGTTTCCCTTTTCTGACTTGTAATTTTTGTGATGGTTGTGCTTTGAACAGCCACGGGAACCCGATACGCCAGTTGGTTCCTCGCTGCCTCATACTGCCACCCGGTCGCAGGCTCATATGGCAAATGATGCCAGAATAATGGAGTATATGAAAACTCGAGTCGTGAGACTGGAGCAAGAGCTAAAGAGTGCCCAGCGCGAGCTGAATATGCTGAAAATGAGACCAGCTCCGGCCACACAACGAGAGGATTATGTGCTTGGCGAGATGGACCTTGTAAACATGCAACTCGATTGTGAGTACGATCCTTACTCTGATTACGGATTTTTTTTGGCTACTCTTTTTTCTTTTGACTCGACTTGTTCTTTTGCAGGTTTTGTCTTTGACTTCCAAGCAGAGCAAGCTCGCGTTAAAGAGCGTTTGGATAATGCTACTGACAACCCGACAACTGGTCGTCAGCATTTTTGGCTTGATAGGTTTCGAGCGCGGACACTCGCTACTTTGAAGGATCGAGCATGGCGAAGCGCTCAGCTACTCGAATTATGCAGGGCGGCCTTGATTCGCATCAACCAGACCCTTTTTCCAACAGGACCACAACCACAAGGAATCCATGCCTTGCTCGATCTTTTCCGTCATGCAGGCCCTATCCGGGAGTTGTTGACCCAGAAGCTTGTGGTTGGAGCTAACACGGCGATGGCGTATGTTCGGAGTCAACGTCCCAACTTGGTGCTGCCGCCACCTTCTGTTGGTGCGACTCTGTCCCAGGAAGATCTTGATGGCACCGTTCTTTCTGCAAGGATGCTGGTCGAGCGGAACCATGCCCAACTCTCTGGCCCTGTTTTGCCCATCAAGGACGAGCCTGAAGATTAGAGGTTTTTGTGGATAAACTTGTATAGGGGGCAGCCCCCGAGTGTAAAGTTGCATCTTGTATATAATATGAATTGTTTATTTTGCATTTTCCGCAGCCCCCGAGTCTATTGAGTGGGGTTTATGAAAATGTTTTGAGTGTGAAATAATGATTACACAGCCCCTGAGTATTCGAGTGCGGCTGTGAAGTTTGTGTTCTTGTTGAAATTACTCCAACTTTGCTATGAGACACAGCCCCCGAGCATTCGAGTGGGGCTGTGAAGTTTTGCGTTCTTGTTTGAACCTTTGTGACACAGCCCCCGAGTGTTCGAGTGCGGCTAAGGTGTTATTTTTGTGGGAGCGAAAGCTCATGTTTTTGACAGCGCAGCCTCCGAGCGTTCGGGTGCGATTAAGGTGCTTGTTAATGGGTTACGCGAATAGTAAACAGAGAGAGATAGGAGGAACATTTATTATATTCCATTTTTGAATGTTAAGCTGCAGACCGCCTCATTAAAAACCTTCTAGCACCCATAGGTACCCTGGTAAGGAAAATAGCGCGTCTGAAACCTGCAGCTATCCGACATATCGCCTATTACATCGTATGACTAAGTAGCCTAAGCATAGAAACGGCGCAGGTGCGCAACGTTCCAAGGATTATTCGAAACTTCGCCTATTTTCGCGTTCTTCAGTCTGTACGCGCCACCGTCGATGACCTCGGTGACGATGAAGGGTCCCTCCCATGGGGAAGCGAGCTTGTGCACCTTCTTCTGCTTCAACCGAAGCATCAGGTCGCCAACCATGAAGGTCCTGGTGTGCAGTCGACGGCTATGGTAGTTGCGGAGATCCTGCTGATAGACAGCTGTGCGAGCCAGGGCCGTATCGCGTGCTTCTTTGAGCAGGTCGACTGCATCTTCAAGTGCTTCTTCTGCGTCATCTTCGTTGTATGCTGCCACCCTTGGTGCATCGAACTTTACATCGGATGGCTGGATTGCCTCTGCGCCGTAGACCATGAAAAATGGTGTGAATTGTGTTGAAGCGTTAGGAGTTGTGCGCAAGCTCCACAGTACCGACGGAAGTTCTTCAACCCAAGCACCCGCGGCTCTTTTGAGTGGCACCAGGAGGCGTTTCTTGATTCCGCTGCACATGAGTCCATTGGCTTTTTTGACTTGGCCATTGGACTGCGGGTGTGCCACGGATGCATAGTTGAGCGTGATGCTTTGCTCTTTGCAGAAGGAACGAAATTCTTCAGCCGTGAAGTTTGTGCCGTTATCAGTTATGATGCTGCTTGGGACGCCAAAGCGGTAGATGATGGTCTTTATGAATTTAACTGCCGTAGTAGCAGTCGAATTTGTGATGGGGACTGCTTCGATCCACTTTGTGAACTTGTCAACTTCTACCAGGAGATGAGTGTGCCCTCCATGCGAAGATTTTTTGAGTGGCCCAACCATATCAAGCCCCCACTGGGCGAAAGGCCAGGCCAATGGTACTGTCTTTAATGCTGATGCAGGTGCGTGCGGCTTTGTGGTGAATTTTTGACAGCCGATGCACCTTTTGACTATGTCCTCCGCGTCCTTGAGTGCTGTGGGCCAGTAAAAACCTACGCGAAAGGCTTTGGCTATGAGTGATCGGCTGCTGGCGTGATGTCCGCAGGTACCTGCATGAATATCTCGAAGGATGGCTTTGTCATCTTCAAATGCGATGCACCGTTGGAACATACCTGATATGCTGCATTTTTACAACTCACCATTGATGACAGTGTATGCTTTAGACCGTCGAGTGACACGTCGTGAGTCAGTTATGTCGTCGTGTAGCTCGTTGCGGAGTATGTATGCCAAGAAAGGTTGAGTCCAAGTTGGCTCAATGAGGAGTACCTCGACTGGCGGGTCCTCTGTGCTGGGTGTTTTGCTCTTGGCTGGTGCGGTCGACGTAGGGGGTGCCCGTTTTTCCTTGATTGATCTGTGCTCAATGCGCTCGAAGAAGACACCAGGTGGAACTTGCGCTTTGGTCGAGCCTAGGTTGGCTAGCATGTCTGCTTCCTCGTTGCATTCTCTCCCAATGTGCCGCAACTCGCAGCCTTCGAAGCTGCCCTCCATTATGTTGTACAGGTCGCGGTAGGCGATCATGTTGTCTGCAATGGCGTCACAGGCCTTCATTGTCTGCTGCACCACCAGATTCGAGTCACCGTAGATCATTAATCGAGTGCACCCGAGAGCTTTGGCCATCCGCATGCCATGGATCAAGGCTTCGTACTCGGCCTCGTTGTTTGATGGTAAGTCGAATCCCATTTGCAGGACGCAGCGAAGCTTGTCTCCTTTTGGCGATATGAGGATGACACCTGCACCTGCACCTTCGTTTTTCTTGGACCCATCGAAGTACATGGTCCATGAGTTGGACACATCTGGCGCTCCAGGCAACTGAGTTTCGATCCACTCGGTTGTGAAGTCGGGTAAGTCTTGTGCTTTGATGGCCTTCGGGTGATCGTACCTGATGTCCCTTGGTCCCAGCTCGATGAGCCATTTGGCGACTCTTCCAGTTGCGTTGGGGTTTGTGAGAATATCCCCGATCCCTGAGTTACTGATTACAGTGATCGGGTGTTCTGTGAAGTAGTGCGTCAGCTTCCTTTATGACATGAACACGTCGTAGGCCAGCTTTTGATAGTACGGTGATGGCCCTTAACGTAGTTACCTGCGTTAAAAGATAAATGGGTTAGGTTGAGACTCCAAGTGCAGAGTGTATAGTATAGGAAAGACAGTTTTCCCCACGAGGGGTGACTCGAGGGTTTAATATCGAACTCTCGGGGAACCAGTAGTGTAGGTTTTATCTTCTTATCCTTCTCTTGAGAACCTGCAAACAAAGTAAATTGTTCTGTGCCCTCAACCTCACCAAGTGGTTGTCAAGCACAAGGTGTGAGAATGATATGATAAAGATAAATGCAAAACAGTAAATAAATATGCAATGATGGTAAATAAATACGCAAGGATGGTGGAAACAATGATAAATGATATTTTTGGGTTTTATATTGTGAATGCAAGATGTAAAAGTGTTTTTGTATTTTCGGATTTATAAATGGCAGAAAATGCAAAATGGATAAAAGTTGTTGGAAAGGTGTTTTTATGATTAAAAATGGACCTGGGTTCATGGTTTCACAAATGTACTCTCTCTTTAATAAATGGTAGATAATGGAACACTAAAATTAACATATGAGATTGCAACAAATAAGTTCATGACAAGTTACTAATTATATGGGCATCACGTCCTAACATAGAGATTTTTTGTTTATTAATCTCTCTTATACTCCACCAAGATGGGAATTAAATCTAGTCATCTTAGTATTAAGATAAATCAGAGCATAGCAATAAGTTCAATGACATGAAGTTAAAATAAGAACATGCTAGATCTAGTCATGGAGTAGTGGCAATGGTCACAACCACATCTCCGGTAGCAAGGTATTTTTCTTTATCCCTAGTGAGGTAACAAAGTAAGGTAAAAGTACCCAAGTGGATCACGGAACAAACTGTGACATTCACCGTATTAGCCACCCCCGTTACTCCATCTAATGCACACGTTCCCCCTCACACGCTCTCATAACAAGTTTGATCAGAAAAAGTAAACAAGAACGGGGTACATAATATGTATCTACTTTCATAACTGAAACAAACTATTGCAATCTCAAACATATATTAACTCATATAAAGATCCACCACAAAGGTATTACATAGATGACCGTAATCATGTTCAGCAGCTCATACGGTACTAATTAGTGAAGCTCAAAGAGAGGAGAGATACATAAGTTACTTCCACAAACCCATAGTCCAGGGGTGGACTACTCCTTCTTCATCATGGAGACGGTGGAGAAGTCGTTGGAGAAGATGGAGACCACCCCGGCAGCGCCCCGCCCACTCATCTTGGCCCTCAGGCCTCCGTTTGTTCGCTTCCTTCGCTCCCACGCTTTGTTCCTTCCAAAAACTGATGCTCGTAAATTTCCAGGTCATTTGGACGTCGTTTGGGTCCCTGAAACATCAAAATATAGAAAATAGGGTTTTCTGCCTGTGCAGGGTTAATTCCAGAAAAATAGGGAAACAATGAAATATTCCCAAAATCAATATAAAACAATGATATAACCCTTATATGATGCAAATATGATTGAAATATAAGTAATAAATGCAAAGTTCATGTATGCATTTTACATGCATCAACATCCCCAAGCTTAACCTATACTCGTCCTCGAGTATGAAGGTGATAAAACTAACATGGACTTTGCATTTTAATACTATCAATGGATATCAAAGATGATTACTATTGCTACATAGAGTCAAATGATTCATTCTTCAAAGGATAGCAATATGCAAGATAGATTATGAAGTGATATCAAATATTCAATGTAAGGATGTTCAATGATAATTCACAAAGTGTAACATAGAAGAAAGTACTATGGACCAAATGTATGCATAATGAAAAGTAAAAACATCCTATAATGGTCATAGAGTATTCTTATGAAATCTGAATATAAAAGGTGGACACTTTGGATAGATAAATAAGTAGAGGTAAACATGAATAAGTTTCATCTAACTTCCAAATGCTTCTACTTAAGTTAATGTTTGCAATGTGGTATTCATTGGTGTCAAGCTCTCATTACCCCTATCATAGCATCTTGAATGATTAAAGTTTAAAGTGAAAGCAAATATGAGTAGTGTGCTTGACAAAGTATGGTTGAATGTCTCATGCCCGTGAATACAAGTACCTACACCACGGTGTTACTCAACTTGGGACAAAAAGCAAGTTCAAGTTAAGGTCATTGTAAGTAATATAATAGCGTCATCAAGAGCGTCAACTGGGGTACCTCTTGTCTCAGGACATGGAACAAGCCCATGTCAAAATGACAAGACAAACAAACAAAATGAACAATCTCACACCTTTTTATTTACTATTGGTATAGCTTTTTATTGTGGGGTGCATCACTGAAGGTTCACCATAGCATGTAAGTAAATTTCCACCATGAATGATGCATGGCTTAGATTAGCGGCCCAGGCGTCTCTCTAGCCATTTATACAAACTCATTAAACTCACTAAGTTTCCACATTTATTTGGCACCATGATAAGCATCCATAAACAAAAGTACATGATATCAACAAAAATAAGTGCATGTTGAAAGCTTGCCATGTGACAGCACATATGAGCTAACTCCCAACCAAGACTTTGTCAAGCTCACAACTTCATAATTTTAATCACAATGGTCATGTTTATTAAGTGCAATAAAAGTAAGTGTGCATCAAGTTCGTGAGAGCTTTTAACCAACTTTTCCCATAACAATCAATAACATAAGCATTTTAATTCAGAAGTATAGATAACAATAACATGATAAACATACTCGGAATAGCATAAAGCTAATAGGTAGATATGGTGGACTCACTGGAAAAACTTTGGTTGAAGGTGTTGGAAAACAAGTTTTTACTTGTTGGAATTTTTGGGCTAGCAAGAGGGAGAAAGTTGACCATCTAAATGCATGCATAAGTGTCCATAGAACTAACCAATCCATGTTAAACAAAGTAAAGTAACATTCAGCATCAAAACATGAATAAAAGATAGCTCTTGATAAAACACTTGCAAATTAATATTCATTAAAAGCACATGAATCATGCAACTATATGTATCTTTTTGAATCAACTCAAACATCCCTTTCCCAATTTTTAATAGCATCCAACTTAATTCAACCCAAATTTCCAGTAGCTCTCTCATATATAAATGATAGTGGTGGTCTCAAGAAAAAAAAATCAAACCGAAATAAAAAGCAAATAAAAGACGCTCCAAGTTTATGCGATAAAGTGCATTGATCGAAAAACAGAAGTTAGACGTGTGCAAACCGAGAGTGTGTTGGTCCAGTGGGGTTGTCTTCACATCCCCAAGCTTATGGTCTTCACCATCCTTGGATAGCTCTTGGTGCATCTCCTCTAATCCCTGTGAAAAAACTTCAAAACACCGTTTCTCCCATTTCTTTTCTGTGGGGTGACATTAGTAGTGATAGACAAATAGATTTCTTGCTGCATAAAATCCTTAACAAAAATTCATATGAATGTCCAGAAAGTGTATAATGTTGTATGCCTACTCATAAACTCAATTGGATCAAAAAGATTCAAGTTAAAAGTTCAAAGAATGCATCAAACAAAATGGGACAGAATCTGTCCAGAAAAACAGCAGCAGCAAAACGTATTTTTCTACCCTACTTAAATATGTCGAAAAATTCTGAAAAATTCATGCTTACAGAGGATGAAAAGTTGCAACTACAGTTAAATATAGCTCATTCGGAGTTACAGAATAAAATTAAAAATCATACCGTGCACAGATTCGTGCAGGAATAAAATCTCCGAATATAAATAGCAACTTTTTCAAACCAAAATAGGTAAAACTTGGCACTTTATTAAAAATTCCAGAAACAAAACTAAAAACTAAGTCTCTTGTTACAGCAAGAGGACACAAAGAAAATAAAAATAAAAACAACCGGGTTGCCTCCCGTAAAGCGCTTTCTTTATAGCCATGTAGCTAGGCTTCTTACTTGATATTTATTGTGGACGAAGCTCATGAGGGAGCTTGAACTTTGATGTGTCCCTCTTCCTTGGGAAGTGTTCCATGCACTTCTTGTGTGGAAACTGAAACTTCACATTCCCTTCTTTTGAATCAATGATAGCACCTGTGGTACGAAGAAAAGGTCTTCCAAGAATAATTGGACTAGAGGTTTTATTCCCCATATCCATGATTAGAAAATCAACAGGTACAAATGTCATATGCAACTCTACCATAACATCACTTACTTTTCCTAAAGCATGTTTAATGGAATCATCAGCAAGTGCAAGTTCAATAGAGCATTTTTCAAGATTCTTTAATTCAAGTACTTCATATAATTCTTTAGATAAAACAGAGACACTAGATCCTAGATCTAATATAGCATGGTGTGTCTCTTTTCCAATGGTTACTAGTACTTTGGGAATCCATATATCCCCAAGCTTAGGTGGTATCATAGCTTCTTGGTTGTACCTAGCAATCTTTTCTTTTAAAACATGATTAGCAATATAAGAACCAAAACCAGCTTGGTTAACATTAATGGAAGGATCACTTGCAAATTTTTGTAAGATAGATATTAATTCATGCAAGCTACAATTCTCTAAGTCAACAATGGTTCCTTGACTTCACTAAGCATTTTAACTTCCTCAACTTTTCTCTCTTTCATTACCATAATAGTTTCCTTAGCAATTCTCTCTTGCTCATGAATATGTTCCCAAGATTTATTTATAACCTCTTGACAATATTTAATTGTTTCCTCATGTTTTTGAGCTATAATGGTGTTCTTTAATGAGGAAACTTCCTTAGTGAGCTGATCTACCCTTTCAAACAAAGAGTCTTGTTTTTCAAACTTAGATATAAATTCCTTATTAAGCTCCTTTTGAGTAGATATAAATGATCTAATGGTGTTTTCCAAATCACTAGAAACATTACTACTAGTGGTATATTTGTTTGGCACATATGGGGGTTTATTATAGGAATTATAATTGTTGTTACCATACCCATTATTACCATAGTTCCTAATGAAGTTAACATCAACATTTTCAGGATTATTACCAACTAGTTCTTGCAAAGGCACATTTTCAATATTTTGTTTATTAATGAAAGCAAGAATAGTGTCCATTTTAGATGACAAATCATTTGTTTCTTCTATGGAGTTTACTTTCTTGGATTAGGTGCTCTATCAGTATGCCATTGACTATAGTTTTGCAAAATACTTTCCAATATGTTCTTAGCTTCTACTATAGTTTTTCCCATAAAAGCCCCTCCAGCAGCGGAATCAAGAATATTTCTAGACATGTAATTTAGACCATTGTAAAAAGAGTGTAATATGGTCCATTCGTTAACCCCATGTGATGGACAAGTTCTAAGCATAAGTTTTATCCTATCCCAAGCCATGGCAACATGTTCATTTTCATTTTGCCTAAAAGAAAGAATATTGTTTCTATTTTGCAAAATTTTAACAGGAGGATAATATTTCTTAATGAAAGCTTCTTTTAGATCATCCCAAGAATTAATGCTACCAGTAGGTAATGAATGCAACCACTCTTTAGCTTTTCCTCTAAGTGAGAAAGGAAATAACTTCAGTTTTAGAATATCACTTTCCACATTTTTAAATTTTGCATGTCACATATTTCAACAAAATCATGAAGATGCATAGAGGCATCCTCCATAGCACTACCGCCAAATTGTTCCCTAGTTATCAAGTTCAACAAACTAGGACTTACTTCATAACTATCAGCTTTATCTCAGGTGTGGCAATGGGCCTAGCAATAAATTGATCATTTGGAGTGTTTGTGTAATCACACAACTTAGTTCTTTCTCCCATTTTGCAAGTTTTTATGTGTTTTTTAATTTTTTATGCAAAACTGAAAATAAAATGACACTAAACAATGCAAACCGAAATAACAAATGCAACACAAAATGCAAAACTGAAAATAAAATATGCAAACCGAAATATAAATATGATATGCAAGACAAAACAAAACAAAATAAAATGATTTGAAGGTAAAGATGGATAAGATGATGCTCACGTAGGTGCAACCTCCCAAGCTTAGGTGTTTGCACAAGTTGGTGATGAAGTTGACTTGTTGTGAGATACCCTTGGATAAACCTTTCAGCAATGTTCCCCGGCAACGGCGCCAGAAAACTGTCTTGATGGCCCTTGACGTAGTTACCTGCGTAAAAGAATATGGGTTAGGTTGAGACTCCAAGTGCAGAGTGTATAGTATAGGAAAGACGGTTTTCCCCACGAGGGGTGACTCGAGGGTTTAATATCGAACTCTCGGGGAATCAGTAGTGAAAGATTTATCTTCTTATCCTTCTCTTGAAAACCTACAAACAAAGTAAATTGTTTGTGCCCTCAACCTCACCAAGTGGTTGTCAAGCACAAGGTGTGAGAATGATATGATAAAATAAATGCAAAACAGTAAATAAATATGCAATGATGTAAATAAATATGCAAGGATGGTGGAAACAATGATATGATATTTTTGGGTTTTGTATTGTGAATGCAAGATGTAAAAGTGTTTTTGTATTTTCGGATTTTTAAATGGCAGAAAATGTAAAGTGGATAAAAGTTGTTGGAAAGGTGTTTCTTATGATTAAAAATGGACCGGGGTTCATGGTTTCACAAATGCACTCTCTCTTTAATAAAGTGGTAGATAATGGAACACTAGAATTGACATATGAGATTGCAACAAAAAGGTTTCATGACAAGTTACTAATTATATGGGCATCACGTCCTAACATAGAGATCTTTTGTTTATTAATCTCTCTTATACTCCACCAAGATGCGAACTAAATCATAACACCTTAGTAATTAAGATAAATCAGAGCATAGCATTAAGTTCATGACATGAAGTTAAAATAAGAACATGCTAGATCTAGTCATGGAGTAGTGGCAATGGTCACACCCACATCTCCGGTAGCAAGGTATTTTTCTTTATCCCTAGTGAGGCAACAAAGTAAGGTAAAAACCCAAGTGGATCGCGGAACCTTCACGTTCACCGCACTAGCCACCCCCCGTTACTCCAACTAATGCACACGTTCCCCCTCACACGCTCTCATAACATGCTTGATCAAACAAGTAAACAAGAACGGGGTACATAATATGCATCTACTTTCATAACTGAAACAAAACTATTGCAATCTCAAACATATATTAACTCATAAAAAGATCCACCACAAAGGTATTACATAGATGACCGTAATCATGTTCAGCAGCTCATACGGTACTAATTAGTGAAGCTCAAGAGAGAGAGATACATAAGTTACTTCCACAAACCCATAGTCCAGGGGTGGACTACTCCTCTTCATCATGGAGACGGTGGAGAAGTCGTTGGAGAAGATGGAGACCACCCGGCAGCGCCCCGCCGGAGTTTTCCCCCTCCAATCTGCAACTCCAGGTCTCTGTTTCGTGGTTTCTGTGTTTCTGCGGCGCTCCTTTCCGAAGTGCGTCGGGGACTATTTTTATAGTCGTTTTTAGGTCAAGACGGAGGCTCGGGAAAAAAGATCGACGGCAACGGAGCCACGAGGCCCAGATGATGGGTCCCACGCGGCCAAGGAATCTGGCCGCGTGGGCCCACTCATCTTGGCCCTCGGGCCTCCGTTTGTTCGCTTCCTTCGCTCCCACGCTTTGTTCCTTCCAAAAACTGATGCTCGTAAATTTCCAGGTCATTTGGACGTCGTTTGGGTCCCTGAAACATCAAAATATAGAAAATAGGGTTTTCTGCCTGTGCAGGGTTAATTCCAGAAAAATAGGGAAACAATGAAATATTCCCAAAATCAATATAAAACAATGATATAACCCTTATATGATGCAAATATGATTGAAATATAAGTAATAAAATGCAAAGTTCATGTATGCATTTTACATGCATCAACATCCCCAAGCTTAACCTATGGTCGTCCTCGAGTATGAAGGTGATAAAACTAACATGGACTTTGCATTTAATACTATCAACTGAAAAGATGATTACTATTGCTACATAGAGTCAAATGATTCATTCTTTAAAGGAATAGTAATATGCAAGATAGATTATGAAGTGATAGCAAATATTCAATGTAAGGATGTTCAATGATAATTTCACAAAATGTAACATAGAAGAAAGTACTATGGACCAAATTTATGCATAATGAAAAGTAAAAACATCCTATAGTGGTCATAGAGTACTTCTTATGAAATCTGAATATAAAAGGTGGACACTTTGGATAGATAAATAAGGAGAGGTAAAACATGAATAAGTTTCATCTAATTCCAAATGCTTCTATTTAAGTTAATGTTTGCAATGTGGTATTCATTGGTGTGGAGCTCTCATTACCCCTATCATAGCATCTTGAATGATTAAAGTTTAAAGTGAAAGCAAATATGAGTAGTGTGCTTGACAAAGTATGGTTGAATGTCTCATGCCCTGTGAATACAAGTACCTACACCACGGTGTTACTCAACTTGGGACAAAAAGCAAGTTCAAGTTAAGGTCATTGTAAGTAATATAATAGCGTCATCAAGAGCATCAACTGGGGTACCTCTTGTCCCAAGACATGGAACAAGCCCATGTCAAAATGACAAGACAAACAAACAAAATGAACAATCTCCACACCCTTTTTATTTACTATTGGTATAGCTTTTTATTGTGGGGTGCATCACTGAAGGTTCACCATAGCATGTAAGTAAATTTCCACCATGAATGATGCATGGCTTAGATTAGCGGCCCAGGCGTCTCTCTAGCCATTTATACAAACTCATTAAACTCACTAAGTTTCCACATTTATTTGGCACCATGATAAGCATCCATAAACAAAAGTACATGATATCAACTGAATATAAATAGGGCAATGTTGAAAGCTTGCCATGTGACAGCACATATGGGCTAACTCTCAACCAAGACTTTGTCAAGCTCACAACTTCATAATTTTAATCACAATGGTTCATGTTTTATTAAGTGCAATAAAAGTAAAGTGTGCATCAAGTTCGTGAGAGCTTTTAACCAACTTTTCCCATAACAATCAATAACATAAGCATTTTAATTCAGAAGTATAGATAACACAATATAACATGATAAACATACTTGGAATAGCATAAAGCTAATAGGTAGATATGGTGGACTCACTGGAAAAACTTTGGTTGAAGGTGTTGGAAAACAAGTTTTTACTTGTTGGAATTTTTGGGCTAGCAATAGGGAGAAAGTTGACCATCTAAATGCATGCATAAGTGTCCATAGAACTAATCAATCCATGTTAAACAAAGTAAAGTAACATTCAACATCTAAACATGATAAAAGATAGCTCTTGATAAAACACTTGCAAATTAATACTCATTAAAAGCACATGAATAATGCAACTATATGTATCTTTTAAATCAACTCAAACATCCCTATCCCAATATGTTTAATAGCATCCAACTTAATTCAACCCAAACTTCCAGTAGCTCTCTCATATATAAATGATAGTGGTGGTCTTAAGAAAATAAAAATCAAACCGAAATAACAAAAAGCAAATAAAAGACGCTCCAAGTTTATACGATAAAGTGCATCGATCAAAAAACAGAAGTTAGAAGTGCGCAAACCGAGAGTGTGTTGGTCCAGTGGGGCTGTCTTCACATCCCCAAGCTTATGGTCTTCACCATCCTTGGATAGCTCTTGGTGCAGCTCCTCTAATCCCTGTGAAAAAACTTCAAAACACCGTTTCTCCCATTTCTTTTCTGTGGGGTGACATTAGTAGTGATAGACAAATAGATTTCTTGCTGCATAAAATCCTTAGATAAAAATTCATATGAATGTCCAGAAAGTGTATAATGTTGTATGCCTACTCATAAACTCAATTGGATCAAAAAGATTCAAGTTAAAAGTTCAAAGAATGCATCAAACAAAATTGGACAGAATCTGTCCAGAAAAACAGCAGCAGAAAAACGTATTTTTCTACCCTACTTAAATATGTCGAAAAAATCTGAAACAATTCATGCATACTGTCGAGGTGTGCCCTCGGCAATTCCCATGGTTGCTATACCTAGGGTTGATTGTGTGGTAGAGAACGCGTAGTATCGGTGGAATCGACGGCTGACAAGTTGGATTTACCCAGGTTCAGGGCCCTCGAGTGAGGTAAAACCCCTACTTCCTGCTTGTCTGTGTTTATGGTATGAATATGATGGTTACAAGGGTTCGACGAGCTGCTGATCTCGTCGAGGTTTTTGGTGTCTATGGATTCCTCCCCCTTGATCGATCACCCTCCCAGCCTTTATATAGGAGGCTGGGTCTCGGGAAACATAACCGACCAAGGTTACATGTATGGAAAGTCTTAACCGACTATAACTTGATCTAACTTGGAAAGCACTCTTCGTCTCGGGCCTTCCTTCGTGGACTTCGATTAATCCTTGGGCTTCTTTGATCATTACGTGCACCAGGTACCCTTACGCTGGGGTACCCGCAGAGTATAACCTCGTCATTAGCCCCCGAGTACTTGCTTGACTCGAAGAATCGAGCATGTGCTCCCTTCATCGTGCACGTCATAGTCTTCTGAACTTGTTCTTCTGACCCGATGTAGGTCTTCAAGCTCTAATTTGTTTCGGTTGTATGTGTATGCTAACCGAGGGATATTGACATAGTAGGCCTGATTCACTCGAATATCGAGCTCAGTTAACTGCTTACTTGAGCAAAACCTTACTAGTCTTCAATCAGATTCGAGTCCCCGGACTCGAGCCTGGAACGCAGTCGAAAGATTTTGCCTAGGGATATTGACATAGTAGGCCTGATTCACTCGAAAATCGAGCTCAGTTAACCGCACATTTGGGCGAAACCATACTAGCCTTCAATCAGGTTCGAGTCCCCGGACTCGAAGCTGGAACACTTTTGAAACTTTTGCCTGGGGATATTGACATAGTAGGCCTGATTCACTCGAAAATCGAGCTCAGTTAACCGCACATTTGGGCGAAACCATACTAGTCTTCAGTCAGACTCGAGTCCCCGGACTCGAGCCTGGAACGCAGTCGAAAGATTTTGCCTAGGGATATTGACATAGTAGGCCTGATTCACTCGAAAATCGAGCTCAGTTAACCGCACATTTGGGCGAAATCATACTAGCCTTCAATCAGGTTCGAGTCCTCGGCTCGAAGCTGGAACACTTTTGAAACTTTTGCCTGGGGATATTGACATAGTAGGCCTGATTCACTTGAAAATCGAGCTCAGTTAACAGCACATTTGGGCGAAACCATACTAGCCTTCAATCAGGTTCGAGTCCCCGGACTCGAAGCTGGAACATACTGGACAGACTCGACTCAGGCCGTTGTAGGTCTTACTGATTCGTTCTGCAGTTTAACTTTTGATACCTAACGCGTCCGTCAGGATTTTCATCATGTCTGTTGACACGGAAAAATTCAAGGGAAAACACTGTTGGAGCGTCCCTCGGCCCAGCTTGATTGCTCAGCGGGTCTTACCTTTGCATTTGCGTATGCAGCATCCGAAACATCCGCGATTGGCGTAGTCCGGGAATTTATGAAGTATGATTCTAAGATTTTGAAGTACTTTAATGTATTTAATCGAGTCTGTAGTCGAGTGAATTTCTTACCTTCTTTTGAGAATCTATGGGAGCGCGACAGCGCTCCCATGGGAGTAGCCCCCGAGATTGTGGTTTATTGTCTTGCAATAGAGGACAATCTCAAATCATCCTTCTATACTGCTTTTTGTCAATCGAAATATTTTGTCTTTGAAATCTATGGGAGCGCGTCAGCGCTCCCATGGGAGTAGCCCCCGAGATTATGCTTTATTTCGTTTGAAGTAGAGGATAATCTCAATAATTTTGCTCCTTTTTGATCAATCGCAAGAAATTTTTGATATGCTCCCATGGGAGTACCTTTGCCAGTCGAATCCTTTTGTCGATTGTAGTCTCGAACCCACCACTCGAACGTGGACGTTGTCTCTGCCCCTGACTTCATTCGTGACGTCTTAGGCGTGCGCTCATCGTTTTGACAAGACGTGTCTGTGTGGGCCCAATGTTCAAAGTTTTGACCGCAGAAGACGCCGTTTCAGCTTTGATTTGACCGGACGTAGCGTATTTTTCGCCACGCCATCATAACCTCCTAGGGCTTTGTGCGTAGTGGGCGACGTGGGATGCGACGGTTGCTCTCTGCGCTCGCCACGTGTACGGCCAGATGCTATGCGCGTTTGTACGGACGGTTATGATGAAGTTTTGCGTTGTGCGATAAGTAGCAGTTTTTGCGCAAGATTTTAATTTACTTGCCATTCGTTTCCCTGTTCCTCTTCTTCCTTGCGCACCGCACACCATTGCTCTGCCTCCCAAGCTCCTTGCGTTTTGCCCTTGTGCGATGGCGCCAAAGAGGATCAAGCATGCCGCTGCAACTGTCCCCGCCACCGATCCAACGGACAAGGGGAAGGATGCGGCCATGGCGAGTGAGCCTGCCGATGCGCTTTTGAAGATCCCCGGCGACTGGATGAGATCCTGCATAACCGAGGACACCCTTTCTGAGTACCGTCAGAAAGGTTGGTTGCCGCCAGCTGACCAGCTGGCCGCGCGTGCTCCAGGTCTGGAGGTAGGCCCTGACCCTCGCGACGGCGAGCGCGTCTGCTTCGCTGAATTCCTTCCCCGCGGATTCTCTTTCCCTTTGCATGATTTTGTGCGAGGGCTACTGTACGCCTATGGCGTGCAGATTCATGATCTTACTCCCAACAGCATTATGCATATCGCCTGCTTTATGGTGCTATGCGAGTGTTTCTTGGGGGTGTCCCCCAGCTGGGCATTGTGGAAGCATATCTTCAAGGTGCGCCACAACTGCCGGGGTAAACGCCCTTGCCCGGTGGGTGGATTTCAGGTCCAAGTGCGAAGCGATTCGCATTACTTTAGCTTGAAGACAGTCGATTCTGCCCAAGGCTGGCGGACCAAATGGTTCTATGTGCCAGTCGACCAGGTGGTGCTCCCGGCTTTTTCGATTGAGAATTCTCCGAAGAAAACGGTGGCCTGGGATCACCCTATCTCTCCCGCTGAAGCCAAAGAAGCCACCCCTTTGCTGAATGAGATTGGCAAGTTGCTGAAGACTGTTTCAGGTATTCAGTTGATCAGCACTATTTGAAATGCGAGTGTGGCCCATGCACCTTCGTGCCCACCCGATGTGGCAGTATGAGGGTCCACTCGACAGCACTAGGATGAGTACCACCGAGTTGACGCAGAAGGAGCTCAGTGCTCAGGTGAAGAAGATCACGAGCATCAAAGCTTCTGAAAAAATCGACTTCAACTTCCCGCACGTCCCCTACGGGCCAGAGAAGGCCTTACCCGCAGTGAGTGATTCTTTTTGCCATTTTTATGCTTCACCATCTGCCTTTGCGTCCTTTTTGCTTTCGTCTTATGATTATGAATTGTGTTTGTTGCATAGGGTCACTCGACTGCCACCTCTCTCCCTCCTCTACCCGAAGCCGGGCCTACTTTGGAGACGGCAATACAGGAGGAACCCAAGCTGCCCATTGCTGACCCTGCCTCTGCCCACTCAACCCCTCAGGATAATCCCGAAGAAGAAACAGGGGAAGAGGTGGAACAGGTTGTGGCGGATGCTTCAGACGAATCATATGCTGAGCAGGGCCCTCGCAAGCCTAAGCGCCAGCGTTTGGTTCTTCCGGAGTCTTCGAGTACAGAGGATGAGCAGAGGGATACTGGTAATTAGGGTATCCTTTCTCCTGTTAAAAGCCATCCTCTGACTGTCTCCCCTCTGGCTTCTCGTCCTCCTGCTACTTCGAGTAACACCTCTCGACTGGGTGTTTTCTCCCTTGGTGACGAACCTGATTCTGATGAAGAAGATGAACCAAGGTTCGCTTTATGGTCTACTCCTTTATTTGTGGCCGCGCCTTTATGGTTTTTGTTTTTTGATTGGATGTATTTTTGCTTTATCATACCAGTGGCAAATCGCCATCTCCACCTCCAGTCGCGGATACGTCGATTGTGGCGCAGCCAACCATCCCTCCAGAAGCAGCACAAGGCACTATTCTTGAGGCGGCCAAGGACGCAACTGGTTAATGGCTGCTGATTTGAACAAGGAGAAAGCTGCCCCAACTGCGGATGCCGTGGCCTCCTCCTCCAAGCCTGCCTCTTGGACTGATCACGTGAGTGCTTCTGTCCCTACTTATACTCGAAAATTTTGTTTCTTCTGCACTCGATGATAACATGCGTACTCTGTTTCAGCCTATGTATGCTGCCATGGCCCCTTGGGTTCAGCCTTTGTACGGGTGGAGCAAGAGAGGGACTCCCTGCGGTCAACTTCGACTGAGCTTGCGCGTAAGCGTTTTTTGCTAAAACTATTCCCTTCTTTTGAAGTTATGACATTAATCGGGAATGTTTGTGAACTCCACAGAAGATAAAAAATCTGCTGAGGAGCGTATGGGGGACCTGGAGAAACAGGTGAAGGACTTGCAGACCCAGCTCTCTACCCAGCAATCTGAATCGAAGAAAGCACTTGCTGACGCCCAAGATGCCACCACTCGCCGCGATAAGGATCTTGCTGCGCGTCTGTCGGGCTTGGTTCGCGCTGCCAAAGGTGAGTGTTCTGATTTTGCCATTATCAATACTCTGGCCCTTTCATAACGTTTGCTTATGGCCTTTGTTTTCTGAACTTTGAAGATTTTGAAGGCGCCTCGACTTCTGCTGGGACATCGAGTGATTCATTGTCACTCGATAATGCAATCGCAGAACTCGAGTCTATGCTGTCCAAGACCCAGGGAGATCTGGCTGTCGCGACCAATACCCTTGGCAATTTGCATGCAGGGATGTGTCCTACAGCCACCACTCCATCGACTGCTGAAGGGCTCGCTGCAGCGTTTGGTGAAGGGTCGTCGATTGTGGCGGAATTTGCCCGCGAACTCACGGTACGCGGCTTGGAGTACACCCTCAGGCTTTTGTTAGGCAATGGTGTAGAGGCCGATTTCGACAGTGCTTTATCGGACTACCCGAAAAAGCCTGATGGAAGGCCGCTATCATTCAGGGGTGTAACCGAGCCAGCTACGCGACTGAGCGAAATCTGCGTCCAGACTATGGAACGCCGAGCTGAAGCTGTTAGGGCTCAGTCGCGTAAAAGTAGGGCAGAATCCATCTCGCAGGCCTAGGAACTCTTTACTCTGTAATTTGATTACTCGAACTTGGCATGTATGCTTTTGCTACTTATGTTTATGCTGGTATATACTTTTGGGTGCTTTTGCTTGAATGAAATTTGCTGAATCGCCTGAATTTTGCAACTTCGTGTGTCTGGGCTTCTGGATGTTGCGTTTTATGAACCAGCCACATGAATGCGAGTCTGGTGGACCTTCTCCATCTCGTGTTAGTACTCGAACGTCTGGCCAAGCAAGGAATGACACGAGGGCACTCGCTCTTGCGAAGAATCGAGTGAGTGAACTAGAGCAAGAACTCAAGAGTACTCGAGCTGAGCTGGAGCTGCTGCGTTCCAAGCCGAGTTTTGCTATCCAGCACGAGGATTATGTTCTTGGCGAGATGGACAACATAAACAGGCAACTCGAGAGTGAGTTTATGATACTGCTTTTGCTAAAAAGGTTGTATATTTTGCGTTATGCCTTGGACCAGTAACTTTGGCCTTTTGCAGGTTTTGTGCCTGATTCCCAGCAGGAAGATAGGAGGGTCAATCGACTCCTTGATAATGTTGTTGAGGTACCAACTACTGGCAGGCAGCATTTTTATTTGGACAAGGTCCACGCTCGCACTCTTGTTACTTTGAAGGATCGAGTATGGCGAAACGCCCAAGTGCTCGAGATGTGCAGGCGTATCTTCACTCGCCTAAATTGCACGCTCTTTCCGTCAGGGCCTCAGCCTCAAGGGTTGTTTCCTTTGATTGATATCTTTCGAGTGACGGACTCAGTCAAAGAATTTTTAATGCAGCTTGCTATTCTTGGGTCCAATGCCACTATGGCTTACATCCGCAGCCGTAAGCCAAATTTTGCGATTCGACCTCCTGCAATTGGCACACTTGTACCCCAATCACATTTGATCGAGACACGCTCTGATGCTGAGGAATTCATCGATTGCTGCAAGGAGCAGCTTTTTGGTCCTGTACTGGATATAAAGGATGAGCCAGATTCTTAACTTGTAAACTTTTTGTGTGATCGGGGCATTCTCCGAATGTAAATATGTACTCTTGTATTTGTGGCGAAATATTTATATGCGTATATTTGTGACAGCCCCCGAGTCTGTCGAGTGGGATTTTTGAGTTTTTCTCATTAACCCAGCCCTCGAGTATATCGAGTGGGGTTTTTTAGTTTTTATGCTTGACCCAGCCCCCGAGTATATCGAGTGGGGTTTTTGAGTTTTTCTGCTTGACCCAGCCCCCGAGTATATCGAGTGGGGTTTTTAGTTTTTATGCTTGACCCAGCCCCTGAGTATATCGAGTGGGGTTTTTGAGTTTTTCTGCTTGTCCAAGCCCCCGAGTATATCGAGTGGGGTTTTTTGAGTTTTTCTGCTTGTCCAAGCCCCCGAGTATATCGAGTGGGGTTTGGGTTTTATGCTCGAGCCCCCGAGTGTTTGAGTGGGGTAAACAATAAAAGGCATACATGAGAAATATGGAGGAACATGTATCTTTATTCGAAATATGTGTTCGACCAGCAAGCTGCCTCATTAAAAACCTTCCAGTCCCCTTAGGTACCCTGGTAAGGGAAAAGAGTGCGTCTGAAACCAGCTGGTTCTTCCGACATTATGCGCTATTACATATCTATGCATAGAACTGACGCAGATGCGCCCCTCTATGTACTAGTGTGACTTGACGACATGTTGACCGTCTCTGAAGGTTCAGTCGGGTGCCCCTTGTGCTTCATCGCGTCGTTGATGGCCTTGAGCCCTCTGTCGATTGCCATCTTCTTGCTTTCTGGTAGAGGTGTATGGTCATTGGAGACCTCAAGCTCGGCGAGTGATTGCTCCATCCCGTACATCTCTGAGATTTTGCTGAAGTCACGGTCACATGAATCTGACCTTTGAAAGTTCCCGTTGATCGTGATGACTCCTTTTGGTCCTGGCATTTTGAGCTTGAGGTAGGCGTAGTGTGGGACGGCCATGAATCGAGCGAAAGTGGAGCGCCCAAGTATTGCATGGTATTGTGACCTCCAATCGACCACTTCGAACTCAATCGACTCGGTTCTGAAGTGAGTAGGATCTCCAAACGTAACATCGAGTTGTATGGTGCCTTCTGGGAGCACTGCTTTGCCTGGGATGATACCGTGGAAGGTACTTGTGGACTTTGGCAGATTTTCGACTGATTTGTTCATTCTGCGTAGCGTATCTGCAAAGATTATGTTGAGGCCGCTACCTCCGTCCATGAAGACCTTGGTCATGGCGTAGCCTCCGATTTGGGCGTCGAGTACCAAGGCTGCATGCCCTGGTCGATATACTGCGGGTGGATGGTCCTCTCGATTGAAGACAATCGGAGTTTCTGATCCTTTCAAAAAATCTGTGATAGCTGGGGGTGCCATGGCCGCCATATTGACGTGTCGAGTGTGTAACTTTTGCTCTCTATTGGAGGGACGTCCTCGCTAGATCATGTTCATCTGCCCGCGAGTTACGGGATATTTTTGTTCATCTCCTTGCTGCATCTGCTGCACGGCTGCTGCCATTTGTGTTCCCGTAACGGGTTGTGCTGGCACCATGTACACTGGCGTCGGTTGCACTTGTGTTGGTGCAGGATACATTTGAGTAGGCTGGTTTTGTGGTGGTACGGAATATACCTGTGCTTGTTGTACTTGCTGCGGTGCTTGATATGCCTGAACAGGCTGTGCTTGTGATGTAGTCGATGGAGTCTGCACTAGTTGAGGAGGTGCACGTCCATCTTTTTGTAGTCGCAGTATATGTTCAATCGCAAGTTGATCGAATTCCCTGCAATTTCTCAGCGAGTGGTTAGAGCGAAGCTTACCATCGTCCCCTTTATAAAGATGGAATCAGCAATAATCGTCCATCCTTTCTTCGATTGAGCGCTCAGGATCTTTGTCTGCTCACCTGCGCCACTCTGGCCTTCTGTAGCTATCGCGGTCGTCGCGTCGGTGGTCTCGACTGTCACGTCGATCGTCTGTGCGATGGTCTCGATTACCTCGGCGGTCGTCCGTACGATGATCTCGATTATCACGATGATCGTCGGGTCGTCTGTCAGTTTGGTCGCGGCTGTCCCTTGGCTGGACAAAGCCTGCTGCGATGAAGTTTGGATGGTCATCGCCGTGATAACGATGCTTGCGTTTGCGCCTTCGATCATCTCTGTAGCTATCTCTGCGGTCTCGACTGCCACCCTCGTGATTTTCATGTGAGGGTACGGGTCGAGTGCCTCGTTGATGGCTCCCAAGTGCAGGAGATCAATTGTAGTACCTTTCAATTAGAAAAGGTTGTCGAACCCACGAGGAGCTGAAGGTATTGGTTAGTAAGATTGATAAATAAAACAATAAAAGTTGCAGATGTTTTTTGGTATTTTCAGTTGTATAGTTGCAAGCAGATAACAGATAGTAGCAAGCGAAAGCTCTCAAAGAGAGAAAGCCCAATCCTCTTATGTGGCAAAAGGACAAGCTCAAGTGATGTGTAACTTATATGTGGCAAACGTTCCCGAGGGCGGCATGGATGATGCTAGGCATAGAGATTTATTAAACAACACGTTGAATATCTTGTCAAGTTTTAATCTTCTTTGGACGGAGCCATAATTAGGTATAGCTAAATAAATAAACTACACCCCCTTATGATGGATCATGTGGCCAAGCAAATGACTGCACAAGAATTATTAAGACCTAAAGTCCCACCATAGCATTACACTCTAAGGTCCCCGATACTAATACCCTCATAATATAACTTCATGACTCGGTCTCAGATTTACGTGTCCTCCCAAGTCTCCATCAATTCATTACACTACGGTGTTCTCCTATGAGCCCATAAAGGTGAAGTGTTGTGCAGTCGACGTTCGCACAACACCATCATAGAATCACATAAAAAGATAAACTCTTGACAAAATACCAACACATGTCATATATAAATCAATGCCAATTCATCCTATGCCCTCAGGAACATACGGGAACTACTCACAACGTGCGAACATGATCATAATCAGTGGCATAAGTGGTACAACACAATCTGAAATTATAACTTCACCACCAAATAATGACAAGTACTCAATCACAAACATGAATAGTAGCACAAGACAAGTATCTAGGGTATAGCAACTCTCAAACTGCGAGGGGAACGGAGTGGATCACGGTGATGATGATGGTGATGGTGCTGGTCTTGATGGGGTGATAATGTAGAGACCTCCTCCCACGCCAAGGAGGAGAGGAGATGACGATGACGATGATTTCCCCCTTCTCCGGAGTTCCAGAGCAGCAGGATCTGACCCCCCTCGGAAGGGATCAGGAGTTTCGCTGCCGCCGCGACCTCGGATGGACTTGGAAAAATTAGGGCGTTACTTTTCGGGCGAGACGAAGGCGTCGATAAAAAGCCCCAGGCGAGGAGGTGTCCGAGGACAGTTTGGGCTGGTCCCACGCGGCCAGGTACATGGGCCGCGTGGGGCACCCCCATTTGGCCCTCGTGGCTCTTCTCTCTTCGGTCTTCTTCCCTCTGCCTTTCTCCCGATGAAAAACTGACGCAGTATTTTTCCTTTTATTATTTGAGGTCCTGTAGCTCCTGAAACAATAAAGACAAGAAAAAGGAGGTTTTCTGCCTCCCAGAAATTAAATACCAAAAATAGGGACTTTGTATGAAAGTCCCCAAAATCATCTAAAACATGTAAAAACAATCATATAATCATGCAAATAACATTCTAGTATGATACTAAAAGTTATATAAATGATGATATAAAATGCACGTATCACTCGTACGGAGTCTTCTCCATCTGCCCACTTTGTTGCGAGTACCATGAGTGCCGCCATTGTCTTTGGATCTTCTCGACCAAGTGTTTCTTTGAAGTCTTCTCTCCAGAGTCCGTTTTTGAAGGCGTCGATTGCCCTATCTTCTGATACGTTGCCTACTGAGTTACGGATGGTGGTCCACCGCCGTATGTACGATCTCAGAGATTCATCTGACTTTTGCTTGCAGGTCCGGAGCTCCTCGAAAGTTTTGGGGCGCTCACATAGAGGCTCGAAGTATTTGATGAAATCACCTTTGAAGTGCTCCCACGAATCGCAGTATGATTCGGGTAGCGATTTGAGCCAATCGCGAGCTGTTCCTTCCATCATGAGTTGTATGTATTGCATAGCTGTGGTTGTGATACCGCGCTGACATCCAACAGCCAGCCTGTAATCTTCTAACCAGCCTGATGGCTCCTGTTTGCAGTTGAACTTTGGCGTAGTAGCTAGCGAAAACTTCTTGGGCATACGAGCCTCCCGGATCCGTCGAGTGAAGCATAGCGCTCCATATGGCCCGATTTCTGCTTCCGAGTCTGAGCTGTTGCTGTATGACCTCCTTGAGTGGCTCCTGCTGGAACGGTGACGGCGTGAACTTTTTCGACTGCTCCTTCCCCGAGGACTTCGACTGCGACGGTCCCGATCCGTATCTCTCCTTGGAGTTGCTTGTGGTTCTGTACGGCTTTTGCTGCTATTGCCGGTTGTTTGTACAGTTGGAGGTGCTGATCCCTCTTTGGGTCTCCTGCAGGAGGTTCGATTGTTCTGAGATAGGTGCCTAGCGTCATCAGCACCCCGCCTGGCTCAGTAGGTATGGGGACTCCTTCCGCGTCGACTGCCATAAAGGCTGGGTTTAGGTTTCGAGTGACCGCTGCACGATCTGCGTCTCCGAGGTTTATGAATCGTGACCTATTCGCGGGGTCGTTTCTACCTGTTGAACTCATAGACAATGCTCTTCGCCGAGCACTCGATATGCTGGCTTGCTTTTTGCGTTCTTCGAGTACTGCTCGGTAGTTCTTCAACCGTATCGATTCTTGCCACTGGAAGTATTGTAAGGTCAATACCTCTTCCGGAGTTGCGTTTGCTGGTAGCATTGTGCAACTTTCGATTACTTTGCTCACTTTTTCCGCCATCTCTGTGGTGATGGTCAGCGTGGTTGTTCCGTCAGGCATGGTGACTGTGCAAGGGTATTCTGTAGGTCGACGGCATGTTGCAGCTGCTGACGTTTCTGCTGTACTCGCGGTGTATACCTGATACGGTACCACCCGATCTTCTACCCATGTGTTGCTAATGCGCATTATGGATTCGGCGTCGTCATCCAGGCTCATGTTGGAGTTGCTTTGCTTGCTGGGGTTTCTATCTCAATCGAGTAGATCTTCGAGTGCTTTGTCCAGGCTATCTGCGTTGCAGGTGAATATCTCGTGGCTGGCACGGATTTCTGGGCCGTTGAGATCGGCGAGGTATATGTTGTCATCTATGTTCTCCTCGTTCCCCGCGACGTTGTTACAGTCGATGATGTTGTCGAGTGACTCGATCGAGTTGTTTGGGCGGTAGGCAGATTCGATCTCGCTTCTTCCAAATCTTTTCGCCACCTCGTCACGGAACTCTTGCGAGTTCATGGACGTTGCAGAGTCACTTGGCGATTGGATCGGGACGATCTGTGACGATGTCGCGGCCAAAATGGATAGTGTTGCAGTCGAAGCGTTGTCGAGTGTCTCCGTGTCGAGTGTCTCCATGTCGAGTGGATCTAACAGGTCCTGCACACCATCTTTATCGACAAAGAAGTTAAATTCTCCAACTGTAATATCCAAACCTGATTCGAGTCCAGCAAAGGCTTGTTGAGCCTCCATTGAGTGCGGCGTGAGCCTCCTTGGAGATTTTGGCGAGCGATCGCTTTTTGAATTGAGTGCGGCGTGAGCCTCCATTGAGTGCGGCGTGAGCCTCCTTCAAGATTCTTTAATGCAAGAACTTCATATAATTCTTTAGATAAAACAGAGACACTAGATCCTAGATCTAATATAGCATGGTGTGTCTCTTTTCCAATAGTTACTAATACTTTGGGAATCCATATATCCCCAAGCTTAGGTGGTATCATAGCTTCTTGGTTGTACATAGCAATCTTTTCTTTTAAAACATGATTAGCAATATAAGAACCAAAACGAGCTTGGTTGACATTAATGGAAGGATCACTTGCAAACTGTTGTAAGATAGATATTAATTCATGCAAGCTACACTTCTCTAAGTCAACAAATGGTTCCTTGACTTCACTAAGCATTTTAACTTCCTCAACTTTTCTGTCATTCATTGTCATAATAGTTTCATTTGCAACTCTCTCTTGCTCATGAATATGTTCCCAAGATTTATTTATAACCTCTTGGCAATATTTAATTGTTTCCTCATGTTTTTGAGCTATAATGGTGTTCTTTAATGAGGTAACTTACTTAGTGAGCTGATCTACCCTTTCAAACAAAGAGTCTTGTTTTTCAAACTTAGATATGAATTCCTTATTAAGCTCCTTTTGAGTAGATATAAATGACCTAATGGTGTTTTCCAAATCACTAGAAACATTACTACTAGTGGTATATTTGTTTAGCACGTATGGGGGTTTATTATAGGAGTTATAATTGTTGTTACCATACCCATTATTACCATAGTTCCTAATGAAGTTAACATCAACATTTTCAGGATTATTACCAACTAATTCTTGCAAAGGGACATTTTCAATATTTTGTTTATTAATGAAAGCAAGAATAGTGTCCATTTTAGATGACAAATCATTTGTTTCTTCTATGGAGTTTACTTTCTTATTAGGTGCTCTATCAGTATGCCATTGACTATAGTTTTGCAAAATACTTTCCAATATATTCTTAGCTTCTACTATAGTTTTTCCCATAAAAGCCCCTCCAGCAGCTGAATCAAGAATTTTTCTAGACATGTAATTTAGACCATTGTAAAAAGAGTGTAATATGGTCCATTCGTTAACCCCATGTGATGAACAAGTTCTAAGCATAAGTTTTATCCTATCCCAAGCCATGGCAACATGTTCATTTTCATTTTGCCTAAAAAAAAGGATATTGTTTCTATTTTGCAGAATTTTAACAGGGGGATAATATTTCTTAATGAAAGCTTCTTTTAGATCATCCCAAGAATTAATGCTACCAGTAGGTAATGAATGCAACCACTCTTTAGCTTTTCCTCTAAGTGAGAAAGGAAATAACTTCAGTTTTAGAATATTACTTTCCACATTTTTAAATTTTTGCATGTCACAAATTTCAACAAAATCATGAAGATGCATAGAGGCATCCTCAATAGCACTACCACCAAATTGTTCCCTAGTTATCAAGTTCAACAAACTAGGACTAACTTCATAACTATCAGCTGTTATCTCAGGTGTGGTAATAGGCTTAGCAATAAATTGATCATTTGGAGTGTTTGTGTACTCACACAACTTAGTTATGTCTCCCATTTTAGCAAGTTTTTATGTGTTTTTTAATTTTTTATGCAAAACTGAAAGTAAAATGACACTAAACAATGCAAAACCGAAATAACAAATGCAACACAAAATGCAAAACTGAATATAAAATATGCAAACCGAAATATAAATATGATATGCAAGACAAAAACAAAACAAAATAAAATGATTTGAAGGTAAAGATGGATAAGATGATGCTCACGTAGGTGCAACCTCCCCAAGCTTAGGTGTTTGCACAAGTTGGTGATGAAGTTGACTTGTGAGATATCCTTGGATAAACCTTTCAGCTAAGGTTCCCCGGCAACAGCGCCAGAAAACAGTCTTGATGGCCCTTAACGTAGTTACCTGCGTTAAAAGATAAATGGGTTAGGTTGAGACTCCAAGTGCAGAGTGCATAGTATAGGAAAGACAGTTTTCCCCACGAGGGGTGACTCGAGGGTTTAATATCGAACTCTCGGGGAACCAGTAGTGTAGGTTTTATCTTCTTATCCTTCTCTTGAGAACCTGCAAACAAAGTAAATTGTTCTGTGCCCTCAACCTCACCAAGTGGTTGTCAAGCACAAGGTGTGAGAATGATATGATAAAGATAAATGCAAAACAGTAAATAAATATGCAATGATGGTAAATAAATATGCAAGGATGGTGGAAACAATGATAAATGATATTTTTGGGTTTTATATTGTGAATGCAAGATGTAAAAGTGTTTTTGTATTTTCGGATTTATAAATGGCAGAAAAATAAAATGGATAAAAGTTGTTGGAAAGGTGTTTCTTATGATTAAAAATGGACTTGTGTTCATACTTTCACAAATGTACTCTCTCTTTAATAAAGTGGTAGATAATGGAACACTAGAATTAACATATGAGATTGCAACAAATAAGTTCATGACAAGTTACTAATTATATGGGCATCACGTCCTAACATAGAGATTTTTTGTTTATTAATCTCTCTTATACTCCACCAAGATGAGAATTAAATCTAGTCATCTTAGTATTAAGATAAATCAGAGCATAGCAATAAGTTCAATGATATGAAGTTAAAATAAGAACATGCTAGATCTAGTCATGGAGTAGTGGCAATGGTCACAACCACATCTCCGGTAGCAAGGTATTTTTCTTTATCCCTAGTGAGGTAACAAAGTAAGGTAAAAGTAACCAAGTGGATCACGGAACAAACTGTCACATTCACCGTATTAGCCACCCCCCATTACTCCATCTAATGCACACGTTCCCCCTCACACGCTCTCATAACATGTTTGATCAGAACAAGTAAACAAGAACGGGGTACATAATATGCATCTACTTTCATAACTGAAACAAAACTATTGCAATCTCAAACATATATTAACTCATATAAAGATCCACCACAAAGGTATTACATAGATGACCGTAATCATGTTCAACAGCTCATACGGTACTAATTAGTGAAGCTCAAAGAGAGGAGAGATACATAAGTTACTTCCACAAACCCATAGTCCAGGGGTGGACTACTCCTTCTTCATCATGGAGACGGTGGAGAAGTCGTTGGAGAAGATGGAGACCACCCCGGCAGCGCCCCGCCGGAGTTTTCCCCCTTCAATCTGCAACTCCAGGTCTCTGTTCGTGGTTTCTGTGTTTCTACGGCGCTCCTTTCCGAAGTGCGTCGGGGACTATTTTTATAGTCGTTTATAGGTCAAGACGGAGGCTCGGGAAAAAGATCGACGGCAACGGAGCCACGAGGCCCCAGATGATGGGTCCCACGCGGCCATGGAATCTGGCCACGTGGGCCCACTCATCTTGTCCCTCGCGCCTCCGTTTGTTCACTTCCTTCGCTCCCACGCTTTGTTCCTTCCAAAAACTGATGCTCGTAAATTTCCAGGTCATTTGGACGTCGTTTGGGTCCCTGAAACATCAAAATATAGAAAATAGGGTTTTCTGCCAGTGCAGGGTTAATTCCAGAAAAATAGGGAAACTATGAAATATTCCCAAAATTAATATAAAACAATGATATAACCCTTATATGATGCAAATATGATTAAAATATCAGGTAATAAAATGTAAAGTTCATGTATGCATTTTACATGCATCAACATCCCCATGCTTAACCTATGCTCGTCCTCGAGTTTGAAGGTGATAAAATTAACATGGACTTTGCAAATATTCCCAAAATCAATATAAAACAATGATATAACCCTTATATGATGCAAATATGATTGAAATATCAAGCAATAAAATGTAAAGTTCATGTATGCATTTTACATGCATCATGCGGGTACCGCTGTTTTGATATGAAGAGGACCTCACTCAAGTAATAGAATGGGCATTGTATGCTTTGGGCGTGTCCCTCTTCCATGCGTTCGACCACCAGTACGGTACTCACCACCCTGTTGGTAGCCGAGACGTACAGGTATAGCGGCTCCCGTTCCTTAGGTAAGACAAGGACTGGAGGGCTTGTGAGGACTTGCTTGAGTTCCGTGAAAGCTGCT
Organism: Poa pratensis; assembly: GCA_947311845.1. NCBI lineage: Eukaryota > Viridiplantae > Streptophyta > Magnoliopsida > Poales > Poaceae > Poa > Poa pratensis. Next base: position 3,259,319 of record CAMZMU010000043.1, read on the forward strand.
TCGGCTTCCGGCGTCCACTCGAACTTGTCTGCTTTCTTCATCAGTTGATAGAACGGGGGTGCTTTTTCGCCTAGTTTGCTAATGAAGCGGCTGAGCGCCGCCACTCGACCTGCTAATTTTTGTACGTCATGAAGCTTTGAAGGCCTTTGCATTGTCAAGATGGCCTGTATTTTCTCCGGGTCCGCCTCGATTCCACGAGCTGAGACTAGATAACCCAAGAGCTGCTCGGCTGGTACGCCGAACGTGCACTTCTTAGGATTGAGCTTGATGTGGAAGTGTTTGAGGTTGGCGAACGTCTCTCGCAGGTCGTCGAGTAGTGTGTTTTCTTCCCTTGTTGTGATGACAATGTCATCCACATATACTTGGATGTTTCGTCCGATCTGCTTTTTGAGGCAATCTTGCATCATGCGCCGGTATGTCGCATCCGCGTTTTTTAGCCCAAAGGGCATGGTTGTGTAGCTGTAGACCCCGAGTGGGGTTATGAACGCCGTTCTCTCTTCATCTTCTTCCTTCATCCTTATCTGGTGGTAACCTGAGTAAGTGTCCAGGAAGGATAGGCGTGCGCATCCGGCGGTGGAGTCGACGATCTGGTCGATTCGAGGCAGCGGGAAGTGATCCTTTGGATAGCATTTGTTGAGGGCTGTGAAGTCCACGCACATCCGAAGGATATCTGTATGCTTCTTTTCTACAAGTACGGGTTAGCCACCCATTGTGATTTCTTGATTTCTCGGATGAACCCTGTCGCGAGTAGTCTATCAACTTCAGACTCGACGACGGCTCTTTTTGGGCCGGAAACACGGCGCATTGTTTGTTTTACTGGCTTGGCATCTGGAAACAGTTGGAGAGAGTGCTCGGCGAATTCCCTGGGGATACCTGGCATGTCGGCTGGACACCACGCAAATATTTCCCAGTTCTCACGGAGGAATTCGATGAGCGCGCTTTCCTATGCGATAGGCAGACTCGATGATTGACTCCTTGGACGGATCAGTCGGGTGCACCTGATGTGACCTTGTGTTTCTGCATGAGTGTGCGGTCGTTGGAAATCGACAGATCGGCGAGTGCTTCTTCCATACCGAACGTCTCAGAGATTTTGCTGAACTCGCGGTCGCAAGAATCGGACCTTTGAAAGTTTCCAGTAACAGTGATGACTCCTTTTGGCCCTGACATCTTTAGCTTGAGGTAGGCGTAATGTGGGACTGCCATGAATCGAGCGAACGTTGGACGTCCAAGTATGGCGTGGTATTGTGACTTCCAGTCGACAACCTCGAACTCAATTGATTCCATCCTGAAGTGACTTGGGTCCCCGAACGTGACGTCGAGTTGTATTGTGCCTTCTGGATGACTGCTTTGCCTGGGACGATACCGTGGAAGGTATTTGTGGACTTCGGTAGATTTTCGACTGACCTGTTCATTTTGCGGAGTGTGTCTGCAAAGATGATGTTGATGCCGCTGCCTCCATCCATGAAGACTTTGGTCATGGCGTAACCTCCAATTTGCGCGTCGAGTACCGAGCTGCGTGCCCTGGCCGAACTACAGCTGGGGGTGGTCCTCCCGGCTGAAGTTTATGGCAGTTTCGGATCCCTTCAAAAATTCAGGAACAGCGGAGGTGCCATGACAGCCATGTTCACCTGTCGAGTGCGCAGTTTTTGCTGCCTATTGGAGGGACGACCCTTCTGTATCATGTTCATCTGCCCTTGAGGCTGAGGGTACCGATCCTCCTCTACCCGAGGTACGGGGTGTATGGCACCTGCAACATGTCCGCCTGCGGCAGGCTGTGGTGGTGGTGCCATCAGGGCAGGTACAGTGTTTGGCTGAGGTGTAGTTGCGGCGGGTGCCTTTCTAAGATGCATGCATTCAGATGCCAATTTGTCGAATTCTCTACAGTTCTTCAACGAGTGATTGGAGCGCAATTTTCCGTCCTCCCCTTTGTACAGGTGGAATCTGCAATAGTCATCCATCTTGTCATCAAATGAGCGCTCGTTTTGTGCATCAGAACGCGGCTTTCGCCACTCTTGCATCTTGTAGCTGTTACTTCGTTGCTCGCGGTCTCGACTATCCCGGCGATCATCTGGCCTCCGGTCGTTTCTGTCTTGGTCGTCATGGGGTTGTGTGAATCCAGCCGCCATGAACTCGGATCTGTCATCGTCGTAATGACGTTTGGAACGCTTGCGCCTCCGATCATCTCCGTATGTGTCCCTGCGGCTTCGGCTGCCGCTGTCATGGTTGTCGCGTGGTGAGGAGGCGCGGGTTGCTCGCACCGAGTCTTCTCCATCTGCCCACTCAGTCGCGATTTTTAAGAGATTAGCCATGGAGGTTGGCTTTTCTCGACCAAGCGCTTCTTTGAAATCTCGCCTGGCGAGACCCATGATGAAGGCGTCCATGGCCCTATCTTCTGATATTGCGCCGACTGAGTTGCGTATGGTGGTCCACCGCCGTATGTATGATCTCAATGTTTCGTCTGATCGCTGAGTGCAGGCTCTCAGTTCTTCGAATGTTTTCGGTCGCTCGCACAGAGGTTCGAAGTTCTTGATGAAGTCTCTGCGGAAGTGATCCCACGAGTCGTATGACGACGGAGGTAGCGCCTTGAGCCAGTCGCGGGCTGTACCTTCGAGCATGAGTCGTATGTATTGCATCGCCGTAGTATTCGTGCCTCGTTGGCACGAGACGGCGAGTATGTAATCTTCTAGCCATCCTAAAGGTTCCTGTCGACCTGTGTACTTGGGTTGTTCAGATGTTAGCTTGAACCCTTTGGGCATCCTTGTCTCGCGGATGCGGCGAGTGAAACACAAGGCTCCGCATGGCTCGGGCTCCCGGTCGGAATATGAGTCGCTACTTGAAGACCTTCGAGATCTGCTTCTGTTGGACCTGTGTCGGCGTGTGCCTTTCCTTGTTTCCTCCGAGTGGCGACTGCGACCGCTACGATCGTGTGCTGCTTGTCGCGTGCTGACTATGTTGCGATCTCGACTCCCTCCTGGAGTTTTTGCATCCGGATGTATGGCCTTCACCGCTAGGGCCAGTGATTTGAGCTGTTGGCGATGCAGGGTTGCGTTGGGATCGTCTGCCGGAGGCTGTGTTGTTTTGAGGTAAGCACCCACAGAGAAAAGAGCACCCGCAGCTGTTTTGGGTACTGGGATTCCTTCGTCGTCGTGTGTCATGAATGACAAGCCTAGGTTGCGAGTAATTGACTCTCTCTCATCTTCGGGAGGCGTGCCAGCCTCGATCTGCCTCTTGGGCTCGCCCGCCCTGTGGAGCTAAGTGATAGTTGTCTTCTTCGTGCGCTCGAGATGCTGGCTTGCCTTTTGCGCTCATCGAGTGATGCTTTGATGTTTTGCAGGCGAAGTGATTCCTGCCAGTTGAAGTACTGGAAGGTCAACATCTCTTCCGGAGTTGCGTCTGCTAGCATCATTGTGCACTCCTTAATTACTTTGTCTGCTTTTGCTGCCATCTCAGCAGTAATTGTCAGAGTTGTGACCCCATCCGGCATAGTTACCGTGCATGGAAATTCTGTAGGCCTGCGGGAGGCTGCGGCTTCAGATGATTCTCCGTTGATGGCAACGTAAACCTGGTGGGGGATAACCCGCGGGTACGTGTATGTGCTGCCAATTCCTGTCATGGACTCGACGTCTTCATCAAGGCTCATGTCGGAGTCGGTATGACCGTCGAGTGGTTCGTCTGGACGGATCTCGTTGTCGATGCGTTCATCGTCTATGCTCATCTCGGCGTCAGCGAAACCGTTGTGGACCTCGGAGTCGAGTTTGTTGTTGGTGCAGATCTCAGAGTCGACGTTGTTGTCGTTATGATTTTCAGGTTCGTCGAAGTCATCGAGGGAGATCCCGTAGTCGAGGGTGTCATCGAGTGGAAAATCGAGCTCGAGATCGTTTTTGCGGTACGCTGATTCAGCTTCCTCACCTTGGAGTTCTTTTGCCAAGTACTCGTTGATCTCTCGAGTCGACATGGCTGTTGCAGATGAGCAGGCTTCGAGAATCGACGATGGGACGGACGCAGTCGATGGAGCCTCGGGTGCGCCAGTCGTGAGTTGTCGTGGATCTGTCAAGTCCTGCGTACCAAACTTGTTTACAAAAAAATTGAATGATCCAACAGTTAAATCCAAACCTGACTCGAGACCAGCAAACGTCTCTCGGGATTCTGGTGAGTGTGGATCAAATGTGCCTTTTGTTGATGAAGTTGGCAGGCTGCCAATTTTCGAGCGAGTCGGCGAGTTGCCGTATGTCGACTGAGTCGGCGAGTTGTAGTTTGTCGATGCAATCGGCGAGTTGCCGTTCGTAGATGCGATCGGCGAGTCGCCGTTTACCGATGGAACCGGCGAAACCGTGAGTCCAACACTATTCTTTCCCACAGACGGCGCCAATTGACGAGGGGTTAACTCATCAAATCCCATGGTTAAGGACCTAGGGTTGAGATTACGGGGGAGAGAACGTGGTAGAGCTGGTAGTTTCTTCGGCTGACAAGTAAAAGCACGGATTTACCCAGATTCAAGCCTCCGGAGAGTAACACCCTACTTCCTGCTTGTTTGGTATTGATTTGAGGGTATATGCGAGTTACAATGAAGTCCCGGCAAGATGTCGATCTCGCTAGGGTTTTGGTGATTCGAGTATTGCCTGTCCTTCATCGGCGGCCCTCCCAGCCTTTATATAATAGGCTGGGTCTCGGGAGTTCGCAACCGACTCTGGTTTACAAGTAAGGAAAGTCTAAACCGACTATGGCTACGCCTAACTTGGAGGATACTCCGTCTTCTTGGGCCTTCCTTTATGGGCTTCATGTAGGCTCTTGATAATTGGGCCTAGTCGATACGTGCGCCAGGTACCCTCATGGTAGGGTACCCGAAGGGTATATCCATGTCATATTGGCTATCCAAAATACTGGTAGAGATTTCTTGACCCTTTGCTGATCAAAATTTTGGCAAAAGTTGTGAAGTAAACGTGAGGGGACCAGAAGTTGTGAATTTACGTTTTACCAGAATTTGTTGGATCACCGAAATCTCCGATTTTTCAGAACTTCAAAAATTATTTCGTCAAAGTTTCATCAAATTTAAAGCAAAATTCAAGTAAATTTGACATACCTCGAAAGTCTAGCGGAAAATATATTCCGGAACCACCGTAATAACCAAAAACTCGTCGGAAATTTGAGCTGTAGAGTGGGAGTGGGCAAGTTCTTGTAGACAAATCAAAATTTTGGCAATCAAAAAAGTATGAGCCAAAGTATCATGGGCCACCGAAATTTCCACGGAAAGGCGGCGGCCAAACATACCCTAGTGAAATATACATGATATATAAACACAACTCAACTGCATCACAAATTTTCTGTACTTATTACCTAATTATTTTTTAGGGAAAATTCCCTAAATAGCTTATGTGATTATGTCTCTTGCAGATCAAAAAGAAGGAAAAAAAACTTGGCTCTCTTGCAAGGTGCAAATGGACTCAACGGCCTTTAAAGGAAATAAAAATGGGGCTTTTGGGCCTTGTTCCATTTAAAAGGTTGGAAGAATTCTGAGGGATGGCCGACACAGTCCGAGCCGCCAGCATCTCTGCGATGCGACCCGGCGGCGGCGACGCGCTCCGCCGCTGCCTCCTCCGACGGCGCCGTGTCCGCTACCGTAGAACCAACCGCAGCCTCCGCTCCTCCTCCGACGCCGCCGCAGGTCGAGCTGAGCCCTACCTCGTGCCGCCATTCGCTGCACCTCTACGGCTCTACCTCCCGGCTCACTGTTATAGCTTCTGTTCCTCCATTCGCTATGTATTTCAGTTCTTAAGCTAGCTGTGATTCGTAAGCTAGCTGTTTGGCCATACAATTTCGGGTGCAGCTGTTTCCACAATTCTGTTGCACTTTAGCTGATGTAGTAAATTCTCTTTTGGCGAGGATAAGATTGGTATTTCTGTGTGTAATAAATTACTCGTACTAAATTTGCGCTAATGGTCTAGAACAAGGATATATAGTTCAGATCAACATTCAGGAACAGGCTCGGCGAGTACAATGGGTTATTTGTTTTAGAGAGCACAGACTGATTTAGGAAGGAACGCTGAGCAATTAAACCTCACATTGCTTTAGAGAGCAGGAAACCTGTCGTAGGACTGTATGAAATCCGTGTAGCTACGAGTATAAATAAGATTTCAGATATCACCTCACATTTTGCCCTGTAGGGTTATGTCAGCAATGGCAGTGCAAGTGAAAACCCAAATCTGGATGCCCTACTTCAGAGTTTCTCCAATTCGGGTGGCTTGAAATACACAAAAGTGTTTTATTAGCAGGAAAACTGGACATCGAGCAGACATGCTTGCGACCTTTTATCTTTAGCTTTATACCGCTCGCCAGCCGCAAGCTAAGCATTGATTTCTTGTCTTTATTGAAAGCAAAAGGTAATTCTCTCAATGAAAGAGGGAAATGAAAACAAAACCAAAAGATAAGTATAATGTCCCTTGCTTTTATTCCGTCTAAGGAATTTGTGCGCACACACAGCCCTCAAATATTTGTCGCAGCATGTAGCATGTCCTTTTTTTTTGCTCCCCCATCCAGCTATATTGTAGTGGCACTTGAACGATCTATCTGGCTCCTGTCAAGCTACATGCTCTCTGATAGTTCCAATTGGTTAACTTAACAGAGGTATGAAACTAGCTCACTTCACACATGTGCTCGATCTGTCTGCCTGCTTCTTCAGATTTATGTAAGCTATCTTTTATTTACTTATCCTACTTGTAAATCAATGTATATAGGAAGTCTGGTACAGATCGACTTCGGTTTAGAGATTAATCTTGAAGATTGTTGAAGAGCTGACCGAACGATTGTAAGCCTGAGATGGAATTAATGTAGAAGCCAGAGATCGACATACGCAACCAGTTCATCATGCGAACGGCGGTATTTTCACACTTACCAATCATCTTCAATTCCCTTTTCTATGCTTGAATTGCAGTGATAATCTGGGTAGTGTTTAGTATATGCATCCTCAACCAGTGTAGTTAATCGGAATGCTCAATTAGTCGTCATGGGTATATGCCAATAGTCCAATACCATCGGTCAACAAAACCGAACACCGCCCCTTCGCCGGCCCTCCTCCGCCGCTGCCGCCGGCCTCTCCACGGTGGCGGCGGCCCCTGCCTCCGAAGGTGGCGCGGGGAGACCTCGCGGTGAACGTGCGCGCCGCGCTCCTCTCTTGCGGCCGTGCGTCTTGGCGGCTCGACGGCGACCTGTGGTTGGAGATCCCGTGGTGTGGAGGTGGCGGAACGGCGCCCCGGCGCGGTTGCTGGGTGGTACGGCCAGGGCCTGTTCTGGGCCCAGATGGGCTAGGCGTGCAGCGGCGGTTTCCAGCGCGTCGCGCCTCCCTGGTGCTGCATGGTGGTGCTACCATTGGGCTGTGCCTTTGCAGCGCGCCTGGCCGGCGGTGGTGGGTTCCCGGGCTGCGGCCCGTAATGGTTTCGTGACGGCGACGGTCGGCGTGGCTGCTTGGGGGCGGCGCGGCAGCTGGAGTTGGAGGCGTTGGTGCTCTTGCTGGCGTGGTGCTAGGAGTTGCCGTCTGTCTCCGGTCAGATGCCTCCGCGCGATGCGGAGCTCCGGTGAAGATCGGTCGGCGTGGCTGCTTGGAGGAGGCGCGGTGGCCGGAGTTGGAGGCGTTGGTGCTCTAGCCGGCGTGGTGCTGGGAATTGCCGTCCATCTCCGGTCGGATGCCTCCGCGCGGTGGGGAGCTCCGGTGAAGATCGACGCCCGTCCGTGGTTGCGGCTGGCCGGGTTTGATCTGCCCTTTCGGCGATCTCACGGGCAATGGTGATGATCCGGACTGCGGCGGTCCTCGTCGGCGCGTTGGGGAGCCTAGGCGTGGTGGTGTGCCGGGGGGAGGGGGGAGGGGGGACTAGGCCCGGTCGCCCATTTCCGACGGCTTCGACGGCGGACGTTCTCCTGGGCGGTCGTTGAATGAGCCTTGGTGGGTGCTTGTCGGCCTAGTTTACCAAATATTTGTCTTGGGTTCTCCTACCCTTATGGTAAAATTCTGTTGTGAAGTGTTTTGTATGTCAGCATTGTAATTAGTTAATTTCATCATGCATTTGTAGCCTTGCCCTTGGCATCTAGTTACACATATATATATACACTACTGCCACTATGTATGTAGCTATTTTGAACTGGTGGTCAGTGTCCTCACCGCTTCACGTATGCATGCAGGTTATCGAAGCGGATACTATTGATGCAGCGGTCGAAGGAATTTGTAATGAGCTAAAGGATACTAGTAGAAGAGAAAATTTCATCTATTTTGATGGCTGGGACGGGCTTGGCGCATCTACTGTCCTGCGAGCTGTAGCCCAACGCCTAGCATCAAATGAAAAGTCAAGGCCTTTGGGGCTGCAGTTTGAGCAAGTCATCCACATTGACTGCTCAAAGTGGGAGAGCATGAGAGCAGCTCAAAGGAAAATAGCAGAGCAGCTTAAACTTCCCAATTGGGTGACTGAGATGTTTGACAAGCAAGATGAGGAGGATGATTTCAATGGGATTACTGATCAAGGCTCTCGTGCGGAGATACCAGAGGTTGCGGCTGAGATCGAGAGGAGCATACAGGGTCGCAGGTTTCTGCTGGTTCTTCACAATGGGAGCAATGAGGAGGTTAACATAGCTGACCTTGGCCTTTCCATATACGGATACTTGGGTAGCAAGATGATATGGACCTTCCAAGGGAGGTTTCGGATCGACTCCAAGATGAGGGACAAGGTTATGAAAAAAAGCACAACAGATGTTCTTCTCTCGGCCTCGCACTCTGAGAGAGATCCACAAGAGCTGTGGTCCTATCTACTGCATGAAGAGGCTACACAAATTGTTTGCAAGTATGGCATTGATCCTACAATAGCTGTTGAGTGCTTTTTGTATATGTTGACACTGAATTGCATCCGCGGCCATCATGTCAACGCTGAGTATGATTTGGCTACGCATACTTGCAACTATTGGATATGTGATGGGATCTTACATAAAGTCACAGATATCGATGAAGCATGGCACTTGGGTGATGCTCTGGAGGGTGAGATGCGATTGGATATAGACTACTGCCACAATGAATTGCCCTCTCACTTGGTAAGACATGATGAGAGCATACCGCACTGGTCTTCACCGGCTAATGGATTTCTACTGGTTCCGGCGGGAGTCATTTGTAATGGAATGTTTCAGCATTTTGATAACCTTGGTGTGCTAAAGCTCTTTAAGTGCGCCTTCAGCTTTTTATCACCTCCATTTATCTGCTGCCGCAGCCTCAGATTTCTATGGCTTGACCACTGCCAAGACCTAGGATACACAGATGGAGGAAAACTTAAAGAGGAGGAGGACACCACGGAGTCATGGGCATGCTACCAAAGGTTGTGGGTGCTTGACCTGCGCTACACAGATTGTGATTGGATCTTGTCCACGAGGGTGATGGATCTTATGACCCAGCTCAGGGAGCTAAATGTGATGGGAGCCAAGAACTGGGACATGAGCCATTTACGGGGACGGTTGCGTAACATCCGCAAGCTGCGGGTAACAAAGTCCACATGCTGCTTCAACAACATGTTCTCAGATATGGAAAGCATAGAGCTTCTTGATTTCTCGGGTAATACCATCAGACAAGGCATGACAAGCTTATCTGGGCCAGCAAGCAACAGTCGCCTTACGAGTGTCATTATTGATGGATGTGATGGATTAAAAATCATCTCTTTTAGGAACTGCAAAGAATTGAAGAACATGTTGTTGAAAGGTTCGTTGGGCAGTCTCCAGGAGCTGGATCTCTCAGGCACAAAAGTAAAAACTCTCGACCTTCGAGGAGTACAATCGACACCCCCCAAGCGGATCATCTTGCTGGGCTGCGAGAAGCTACGTGCAATATTGTGGCCAGAGAGTGTAAAAGAGGAAATATGGCCGGATGTGTTGCAGATTGACACGGCCTCAACATCAGCGTCAACTGAAGGAGGAGAAGCAGCACATGCACATCCATTTGTGGATCGATCCCTCCAGAAGCGGAAAGAAGATTGTTATAAGGATGGATGGCAGATTTCTCTTACGGAAGCAAGGCTCCTTAGGTCGCTTTCTCCTGTAATAGGTTATTTACTTTCTGCAGCCATACATATTGATATCTATTCTCCAGCTATTCTTGGTGGTAGCAACGTCCAAGGAACAAACAATGACCAACTAGTGCAAGTCCAGCCGCAAACAAGTACCATAATGGACTGCGACTACAGAGATGTCTTGAAGGATGGCCCAGTTGAAGTGATGGTGATGCTAGCCTGCCCTGATCCGTGGTGGGTTAGAGCCACAAAATGTATCATAAAGGTGATCATGCATGGGCAGGGCAACAAACTCTTGGAGGATGCTCCAAGTGCTAGTACTAGTGATTTATTATTCCCTGATTTCGTATATGAAGGGGCTATGTCGCTGCACGTGTACGATAACCCATCCATCACCAGCATCCCGGCACCTCCCAAAGGATCAGGATGGAAATGTCTGAGGTGGTCCCGGGTCGAGAGGTGCCCCAAGATACACACAGTATTCACTCCTCCCCAGGGCAGTGACGTGGACAGCTTTTATCGTCTGGAGACTTTCTGGGCGTCCCAGCTACTCTGTGCACGTTACATCTGGGACATGCCATTTAAAGATTCACTAAGGCTGGAATTCTTGCACCTGGACCACTGCCCAAGGCTCGTACATGTGCTCCCCTTGTCCACACAGCAAGCAAAACGCGGATTCACTAATCTGAAGACCCTCGAGATAGTGTATTGTGGTGAGCTCAAGGAGGTATTCCCTTTGGACCCAGAGCTTCAAGAGCAGGACAAAGGTGTACTAGAATTCCCCTCCCTGAGGCGCATCCACCTGCACGAGCTCCCCACGCTGCAGCACATCTGCCGGCTCAGGATGTGGGCGCCTAAGGTCGAGACCATCAAGATCAGGGGCTGCTGGAGCCTCAGGCGTCTGCCGGCAGTCGGTCGGTACACCAAGCCGCCTCAGGTGGACTGCGAGAAGGAATGGTGGGACAACCTGGAGTGGGACGGGCTGGAGAAGTACCACCACCCTTCCCTCTACAAGCCGATCCACTCGCTGTACTACAAGGCCCAGCTGCCCAGAGTCAGCGTACTCAGGTGAGGTATGCATACACCTTTCGCTACTGTACACAAACTTACTTTTGTGCTGAACCAAGTTACACTTTTTTGCTAAACTGAGTTATTATCTTTTATTTTCTAGAACAAAAACCAAGCATACTGCTGTATGTAATGCCAGTATATATATCTAGTTAATTTTCCCAACCAATGTTGCTTTATTATGTTGCAGGTAATCCATCTGTTCCGTGAAGTGATCATCATGTGCGTCCACTCATATGGGAGCTTTTCTGCCGTGTGTATGTTGCTTGCCTTGCTTCCTGCAAGATTGGTTTGTGGGTTCTCTTCTCTACATCTGCATTGCCATGGTGTGGCGGTGAACTTTCAGTTTGGTTTGGTTTGGTTTGGTTTGGTTTGGTTTGGCTTGATTTGGTTTGATCATCCTTGCTCTGTCCATCGGAGTACTGGTCATCTGGTTGCATGGATGATGGTACAAGCTGGCGAGCAAATGATAAATAAATCAGAGTGGGTGTTCATCTTATGCGACATGAGCCCCTGGGTGTCATGTTGCTGCCATGCTCCTTCTCTGTGTGTGTGGTGTTGCTTGTTATGGTATTCACAGTCAGTTGTGGACTTATTGTAATTTCTAAGCATAAACAATAATGGTGATGCTTTGTGTAATTGGGGTTGTTTGTTGTGATATAAGTACTCAACTATCTACTTATTGCAATTTGTAAGCATAAATGATAATGATGATGATTTTGTGTGTGATTTGTGCAACACTTCCAGTCTGGTTATAAATTCATTGGCAAGGTTCCTACCTAAGTAAGAGCCTTTGGCTGGGATGCTGTTTGTTCCCGGAATTAGCTTCATGCTTATTGTTCCAAATGATAGCTTAACCGATGCTCATCCCAAGCGGAGGACTGTGCCCTGGTAAGGCGAAGTTGATAGATTTTTGTAGCACTTACATAACCATGCATGTTGGGAAATTTTCATATGTTCTAGTAATATTTCTGGAGAATAAAGTTGGAGCAAGCGCTGGGAAGAACTCACTGGAGAAATGCCCCTGAAGATACTGCAATAGGAGATTAGGACTGGAAGATAGATGATAGTCACTAAGTCCATCCCAGATCATGAGGGCCTGGTGAGTGTTTCCTTGTTTTTTTGACAACCAGGTGAGTGTATTTTTAGATATCTGATATATATCACAGTACATATTGTTATCCAGTATGCAAATAATCACATTTATTTTATGTGTTCATTTTATGGACTTAGAGTGACAGTGTTTCTTTTGCATTTATAGATGGCCCAACGCAATATAAACCAACTTCAATTTTTGAAAGACAAAATTCTCTGTAGGAATTGATTGCACTGATATGATACATGTACTGCTATAGCTTTGCATCATGACATCTTCCACTAGGTATTACAACTTACTGGAAGGCCTTTGACGACTATTATACATAATAAAGATTGAAAAAAAGGGAGGAGTGAAGCAAAATTCAGAAGGGAAATTACACATATGGGTCGAGGTGGAAGAAGGCCTCGATGTCGAGCTTGGTGGCGGTGCGGTGGAGGCTGAGCGGAAACACGGAGCCGCGGTCGACGGTGACGCTGCCGATGTCGGTGGAGTTGGTCCGGAGCGTCTCCACCTCCTGTCCTCCTCCACTGGAGGAGGTTGCTGCCGGTCTAGGTGTCCAGCACCACCGTGCGAGGGATCAACTGCAGCAACAGAAAACATCAGGCAGGCATTAGCAGTTGGCACTAGTTAATTAACCAATCAGCTCCTTGTTAATATACTTTATTTACATAAGTTTCTGTACACCTTTTGTTCTATCATCAACGTCGGCTTTAGGAATCATTTTTTTTACATGAAGAATCCTCTTGGTATCGTTTGACGGCAACTATAAATTGAGCTAAGAAGACAGGAGAACCCTTTTTTTTTTGTCTAAACCCAGTTTGGATGTACTAACATAAATTGTTAGAGTATTTAGTTTGGTGACAGTACCAAATTCTCCAATCTTCCATGCCACTAGACCACATGGGGTGGCACATGAGCTATCTCGTCCATTTAAAACATCAAGATTCGTGCAACTATTTTGCAAAGCAGTCCTATCATTCATCCAAATTTGTGTCTTGAAGCCCCTCACAATTCGCTCATCGGACCACATCTAGAACTTGATCATTTAAGTCATGAAAATTTCTTAACTTCTGAACATTCCAGGCTTCTACAATTTTTGACGAATTCATGATCAAAAAAAAGTTTCTACATATTCTTCACCGTTAGGGAGAGTTTCGGATTTATGTATTAACAAGAAATTTTCAGATTTATGTATCAACAAGATTTTCTGAATCAATGCATTATTAAGAATTTCAGATTTATGTATTTAACACTAAATTTGTGGATCATGTATTAAAAAAATCAATCCATGCATCAATAAGAAAACGGATGAACAGACTCCACATAAAAATCTTGGGACAAAATCCGAAATTGCATCTAGAAGAAAACGGATCTGAACCAAGAAAAAATAGGATCAAGAATAAACCCACGAATCAACACACAGATCATCCATTCAACAGACAGAAAAGCAAGAAAAATCCCCAATATGGGCCTGCACTGGCCTCCCTGCCGGCCACCAGCCGCCATGCTTTTGTCCATGGATCTAGACTCCATGGCCCTGACTCGCCGTCTCCTTCGAGGTGATTCGGTTCCAGCGAGGTTGCATCTCGGTAGGAGGGTGGTCTTGGTATGAGGACGTCGGATCTGGGGGCGGCAAGGCTTGGAGAGGACAGATCCGGGGTCGGGGACGACGGATCCGTACACCGTCGCCGGTAGGGAGGGAGGCAGTGGTGGCACGGTCGTCAGGGGTGGGAGACGCGGTGACTACAGCTGTGAGAGAGCCAAGAAAGGGTAGGGCTACAGTGGGGAAGAAAGGAAATCGGCCTGATTCGTTGGCTTATATCTAGGGTGACTTGGTTGCTAATTTATTCAAAGATGGGGGTGTATATGCAAAACAAATCTACCAGCCGTTAGATTCAACATGGACGGGCATGATAGTTCGTGGACGTCGGACTAGTTATGGAATCGCCGCGTTCGCTATCTATCTATGATTCATCTAAATGGCTGCTATTATTTGCCGTACCAGTGTGTCCGTGGAGCCCAACAGAAGTGCGAATTACTAACAACCCACCATTTTTTTAGAACCGATGCATGTAAATAAATTAACTTTGCAATCTTGTAGGGGAAGAAGAAGAAGGGATGTTGAAGTACCTGGAGGGAGGCCCATCCCTTGGCGACGTTGGCACGCTCAGAGTCTGAAGGCTGTGAAGGAATTCACCTTGTTTTATTTTTCTTCTTATAGTAAGAGCTGTTGACTGGGATGCTGTTCGTTCCAAAGCTAAGTTTAGTGCTCATTGTTCTCCCATCCTGAAATTGGACATTGCGTTGCTACTCGCTAGGCTGGCATGTTCTTCCTGGCTGGAATTTCCTTCGCCCAGATGTACTACGAGCTCCATCTGTGTGAAATGATGCACCGTCTTCCAGAGATGGTGGCAATTAACTTAGCCTCGATATATACATTACTGTCATTGTGGTGTTACATTCTGCATTGCTTTTGGGCATTTTAGGTTACTGCGTAAGTAAGTAGCCATTTAAATAAGAAAAAATCGCCCCTTTTCTTTTTGTAGTTTTGAGTAAACAGAAGCACGGAACTAATAACTGTATAAAGCTTCGAAGCTGAAACTGAAACGCGATTCGCTTTGGCCGTTCATGTCTCCATTTAAGTAACCATATATTGAAGCATTATACTTCAAGCTTGAAGTTTGGCAGGGTGGTGGTGTGAGATCTCTCAAATATTTTTCTCAAGACATATTTTCACCAGTTCCAAAAAAAACAAAAGGTAGAAGCCACATCGGCCTGAAGCCAGGGCAGAAACCTCACGAGATCCTGTGGTCCATCGGCCTCCGTATCCATCCGATAGTCATATCTTAAACCAAGCATGGTGCGGGAGCTCCTATATGCCGCCCCGCAGCGGAACTTCAGGCTCGCGCCGCCTGAAGCAGTGCTTCATGGGACGCATCAAAAGCGGCCCAATAAAAAAGGTACTGTTATTTTTTTCGTTTTTTTAAATCTGAATATTTTTGAAAAATCTGAACATTTTTAAACTGAACAAATTTCGAAGCTGAACATTCTTTTTAAATCTATTTTTTTCCAAAATCTGAATATTTGTTAAAAATTTGAACATTTTTTAAAAAAGGTACAATTTTCAAATATGAACATTTTTTAATTTTGAACTTTTTTTAATTCTGCATAAATTTCTAAACTAAACATTTTTTAAATTTGAACAATTTTTAAATCTGAACTTTTTTAAATTGAAACAATTTTTAAATCTAATTTTTTTTAAACTTGAACAATTTTTTGAACATTTTTCAAATCTGAACATCTTTTAGATTTGAACGATTTTCAAATATAAACATTTTTAAAATCTAAACTTTTTTCAAATTATGATTTTTTTGAAATCTGAACAATTTTTAAAACCGAACATTTTTCAAAATCATGAAAAAGTGAAAAAAGAAACGAAAAAACAGAAAAGAAAACGAAAAAAGAAAAAAAAAAACTGAAAAATAACGAAAACAAGTTTAATGGGCCTGTCCGCAGCGGGATTCCTTCAGGCGGCGCTAGCCTGAAGTGCCGCTTGGTGCAGGCCGTCTCTTTTTTTCCAGCTCTTTTCTGATAGCTAGGTTCAGTTAACTGAGTTGCCTCAGGGTTATTATTATACCTGAGTGAACCAGGGAGTCAAAAAATACATACGTAGATACGTAGCTAGCTACAACGACTATTTTTGAGAAAAAAAAAGCTAGCTAAAACGAATTAACACTGTTCAGAATTCAGGTCCGCCGGTTGTGCAACCGCTGGATGAACTGGCTAGTTGCTTCGTCTCCTGCTATGTAATACAGGACATGTACTTGCTCATCCATGCATGTGCTTCCCCTCAGTGAATTCTTCTTCTTTCCTGCGATCGACGGTGTATATATATGCATGATTGCTTTGCCGTGGTTGCTTTGCTTGCATGAACCTGAGACCACATTTCTATTACGTGGAGGAGAGATACAATGAAAAAGATAAGAAGTGGGGTCTCATGTAAGAGACAAGCTCTACGCGTGCTCCTGGACAAAAAAATAAATGAGAGGAAAGAAAAAGAGAGAAATGAAGAAAAATGACTAAACTAATAGCCAACTTTATAGTCAACCCTATTGTATAAGTGGTTGATAGTGTTGGCTACAGGTAACGTGGCGATCTTATATACTCCCTCCGATCCGGTATAAGTGTCGCCAGAAAAGAACAAATCGCTTACTACTTAATAGTACAACTCACGACAGTTTTTTGAGATCAGAGGGATTAATATGCAAGCCTCTCCCTCTATCCATATTATTGCTGGATCAGTACTACTAGCTGCCGATCGATCTATCTAGAGCATCTTGCTTGGTTGATTAATTGGCTTGGGTACGTCCAGATGGGTCTCATCTTGCTGCAGTGTCATGCCCGGTACTTGTAATGATATGATACACGTCGTGACCAAAACGATGCCATGCCACCTGCCATTGCTTAACCACACACATCCGTTCATCCTCGATTCTTGGCTATTGGTTTGTTTTTGTTTTGGTAGCACGCAAAAAAGAGGCTTTCCATTGCAGGAGAGGCTGGTTAAACCATGAAAAGAGTAAGAGGAGTGTAAGGTGGGACCACTCGTACGTCGTGCATAAAATTAGTAGTGTAGGTGTTTATAACTTTTTGTACAAAATTGGTCAAAGTTCTAATATCTTGATTTAGGACAAGATTGATATGCTTTATATTTGGGAAAGAGGGATTTTCGAGCTAGCATTTACCACATGTCACGTGTAGTGCATTTTACAATATTAACATTTTGGTACGAATTAATTCTGTTTTGAACTACATCATAATTCTGAATCGCGACAATTTTTATTCCAGAGAGCTGAAAATGACATTGCCTCCCTCCTATCACCCTGCGTGTTGTTTCTTGCCAAATTCTTTTCGAGCAACTCTGGTGCGTTTTTTTTTCTTTTACGAAAAGGAGTGTTAAATCTCCCACCTATCGATCTTCAGATGCACACAGTCGAAAGATGTAGAGTGTCCTCCCGATATTGCAGCAGATGCATTGACACGTCGACCCATAATCAAGTCACCTTCGAACCATGGTGCAATCATTTAATCCGCGTCGTCGAGCTTACAATGTTGACGTGCCGGCAACAAAAGGAGAAAACGAACACCTACCGTGGCATGAGCCACATAGCCGACACTTGGAGATAGCCATGACCAGGAGTTGTGTTCCCTGGATTTAGATGGCTTGAATCAGTCGTCGAGCTTACAATGCCGATGTGCCCGCGACAAAATGAGAAAAAGAACACCTAACCTGGCATGAACCAGATGGCTCACACTTGGAGATTTCCATGACCACGAGTTGGCTTTCCCTAGATTTGATGGCTTGAATTGAGTACGACTGGAGTCCCTACCGCGGAATTATGCCCCGGAGCCATCTCTCTTGCTATTATCCATTAATTCGATGCTTGTGAAATGTTCAATCTAGAACTTAATTCAGTCGCCGCATACATAGTGAAATAAATTCTCGGCACAAGCAGGAACTACACTTGGTTGGCTAATTTTGTTGGAAACTTTTTTTTAGAGATACCACGTCCACTTACTCAAACAACGCTTGTCCAAGGCAGTTGTTGCTGAGCTTGAGATCGTAGAAACCATCATGATGCCTCGCGAGACAGAAACATTGCCTCCACTAACACAGAATAATCCATAGATGTTGTATGTATGGTTTGATCCTCGATGATTTGGGAATTCAAATGAAGATTGGTTCTTAGGGAAAAGTAGCTAGAATCCGAATACACAAAAAAAAAATGGATGAAGATTTTCTACTGTGCAATTCACTGTTCATTCATGAAAGAACAACGTGGAGCTCAGGCTTGTTATCTAGACTCTAGAGAACGTGTGGCAGTGAGGGGCACATCAAGTAGCCATAGGAGTGAAGTGCAGAACTGACCAGCCTCGCTCACGGTGGGCTAGTAGTGTCATCACGCGTTGAGCTGATCCATGGTGTCATCGTGCAAGTTACTCGCGTTCGTTCATCAGTGCCACCTGTCGCATGCACAATGCCTCGTCAGCATGAAGCAATTGAGCAAGCTCGCGTGCTCCCCCGGCCTCGCAACCACGCCGACGTGTCGCTATAGCTGCTCGCCGGTGAGGCCACTGATGTGTCGCCACGTGTCACACTGCCATGTCAGCATCAATTCGTCGATCGTGAGTCAGTCGACTAACCAATGCAAATGCTCAGTGGCGTGGAGCTAACCTCTCTGCAGTGCAGGTTCACTGCATGGTGCATTCCTCTGCCGACTCGCTCAACACCATGATCGCGAAGAAGAAAAACTCATGAAGAGCAAAATCACATGTTAATTAATCATGTGCTCTACCTGACATGACACCCGCCACCCTGCCAGGTGGAGCAACGTGCACGTGGACAGATCCACAGCCAGGAGATGGATCGTTTCAGTTCCCACATCAAGTTCGGATCAATCGATCAATCTATCTCAAAAAAAAAAAAAAAAAAAAAAAGTTCGGATCAATCGGTTGATCTGGGCCATCGACACCTCTTACCTCTTGATATACGATCTGCATTATTCTAGATTCTTGATTTGATTCACCAAATTGACCCATCATCCTAGCTTAGCTAGGACATTGACCATATGTACCCATGCAGCCTCTCCCTCTATCCATATTATTGTTTGATCATCGTACACCTAGTTATTATTATACTGCTTGTTTCTTCCGATCATGTGAAGCTGATTGATTGGCTTGGGTACCTCCAGATGGGTCTCCCCTCAGTCCGTCTCTCCGACACTGACGAGTCAGCACCTCGTGGCCGGACAACCAATCAATGGAGCACGTACCCTACACTACTAGAAACGAGAGCCCAAGGTTGGTTGAGTGACAAGACACAGTAGTTGCTACAGTGATATGATCCAAAGTGTGACCAGAACGCTGCCATGCCATCTGACATTGCTTATCCACACAACCATCCATGTTCCATCTATGGCTTTGGTTTGGTTTAGTTTGGTTGGCACACAAAAGAGGATCCCGCTTGTATGGTAGGCTATGTAATCCAGACGAGTGTAATACTGTAATGTGGTGCTATGTCAGCCTGAATGTGGGCTCCACCGGTCAGAAAATCAACTAGAACGCGCAAAGTATTTTTGCTACGCTATTACTGAACAGTGGTTGTATTTTGCGAAAAATTCACATCTTGAAGGTTTTTTAAAATCCTAACGCCAATTGTGGTGACTTCTTTGCAATTTTCTCTCTGGGATCATACCATCAGCCATCGTGGCCTTATGCCCAGTCTCGAGTTCAACAAAACAAACAATCAGGCGAAGGCAATCATCATCAGTCGCATGAACACTCTGGAAAGCATGTGCTTGAATTATAACTAAGTATGCAGCATGAAAGAAATGTACTAGCCCGTTCGATCTCAAGCTACACACCTTGTTGCAGCTTCATTGCAGATCGATTGGCTACGGCCATTGTCAGTTGGATCTCTCTAGAACGATCGATCATATATCATCTATCCGACAATGGTGAGTCAGCAACGTTTGGATGGAGTAAGCCAGCACTCCTCCCTGCCTGCCTGCTTCATGCATGTGGCGTGCTGTGTGCCCAAGTGGACTGGACAGGAGTACACGGGAGGATGCGGTGTCACGTCCGATTGTCCAAACGGTAGCTGCTGCCAACTGGCATCGTTGCATAACCACCTACACAACCATCTTCCCTCCCTCCATCCATCCATCCATAGATTGGTTTAGGTTTGATAGTGATTGAGCAAAGAGCTTTGTTTTTGTGAGACGCTGTGTATATACCACCACAAGGGTAAGGGAGTCTGAGGTGGGAGCGGCTTGCATATGCGTCCGAGAGAACGATCGGTTTCGGTTAGCGGAATTATTTGTGGGTCCCATGTGTAACAAAAACACTCGGCAAATGAAGTGGCACTCACATATGAGCCCGTAAACCGATAACTCGGTATACGATCCGCTAAGTCGATCGCAAAGTGTTTGCCGACGGCTTTTCGATCAACCCATGGTTACTTTTTTAAACACATGTAGTGGGGTTCTGGTGTCTTGTGGAGTCACATCGATCACAATGCCCATCGTCCGAATGATGCAACCCATGGTGCATCAAACCATCGAGCGGTCATGTAAAACACATTGTCCGCCTTATAATTTCAATCCACGTACGTGTCCGCAACAAAGAGGAAAAAAGAAAAGAACACCTGACGTGGCACGAGTAACTCGCGTGACACATGGCGATAGCCATGACCAGGAGTTCGGTTCACCGGATGGATCCTAGGATTTCAATGGTTGTAGTCCCTACCGTCGCATTATTGTACTTGGTGATGTTGATGAATTTGAGTAAGCCGTAGTGTCCACACATCCTCCCAATGATAGTGACAGTCACGCACGGATGATGCATCCGACGTCTATGTTGCGGTTTTCGGACCCGTCTCTTTTGCTAGTAAATGTCCATTAATCTGATGTTGGTGAATAGTACGGTATTGATCTTAAGTCAGTCGCCACACAGGCGGAGAAGTACCGATCACATGAACTCTAATCGGCTAGTGCAATTAGGAAACTCTACCTAAAAAATAATACTACGATTATATATGCTAAGTTCATATCGGCTAATAATGATGAATCTGGAAGAACCAGCTAGGCAGCTACTGCTGATTATAGACTCAGCTTCCGTGACTTCATGAGACCAAGTCTCACGGTGACATACCCACTTTATCAGCCATCCATTTATGACGTACCACACTGATAAAGCTTTTAAAATAAATAATTTAACGTGTTCAGAAACGTTTGAAAATATCTGATAAATCATAAAGGTTTCGTTTTGAATTATGTGCAAGCTTCAACTAATTTTTATGTACAGTTTGTGAGTAAACAATTTTTTATGTATATAATCTCAGAATGCTTTGTAATCCCAAACCATACATCTAAATGGCTTGAAATTAGGATGATCGTAGTCCCTACCGTCGCATTATTGTACTTGGTGATGTTGATACATCTGAGTAAATTATAGTGTCCACACATCGGCAAGAAGAGTGATAGTCATGCGCACATGCACTAGTAGAAAAACCACCATCCGTTCGGGCCTTTTATCCCGCCCAAAATATTGAACCGAGACGAATGGGATACAGCAGGGTCGTCAGGGACCAAAGGGTCGCGGTATGTGCAGAGCCGGGCCCAGCGCACCCTTTCGTCCCGGTTCGTAACACGAACCGGGACCAAAGAGTCTCCCCTGCATATATCATCTTCCACCCCGAGCTCCATCTCCATTTTGAGCTCGAGTTCATCACCATTTTCTCCTCCATTTTCTCTCCATCACTCAAGTTAATCCCCATTTTTTTTTACCATTTGTGAAGATTGAAGGCACCCCATCTATTCAAGGGTTAGCAACATCATCCTTTCCTCCGGCATTGCAACTTTAGCTCATTTCATTGCTAGTTTAGCTCATTTCATTTTTGTAGTGCTAGCTAGGTGTTTGATGAAATATTTGCATGATTCAATCACTACACACGAACGGTCATGACCGAGACTTCGACTAGATTTTCAAACAAGCATACAAAATTCAAAAAAAATCAAAATAATGGAAAACCTTCGCGTAGCGTCATGACATGTGACCTAGTTACCATAAAAAAATATAAACTTGCAATTCAGAAGTTTTATTGAAAACGTGTTGCCAGAAACTTGCTATCATGAATAGACATTCATAGCTTTCAGGACTAACAAGCAGTGTTTTGGCCACATTCATGAAATAGTTTGTCGAAATGTGCCCGAATTTGGCACATGTGTGCATTGTGGCATGGCAAACAATGTTGCCACCAGCGATTTCGACATGTTTCACCAAAAAATCCACTTTTCATTTTTAAGTGCTAATAGCCCGACTTTTTGTGAAGCGGCTACCGAGAGTGTCGTCCAAAATGGAACCGATACAAATTGTTCACGTAGTAGATATCATTCTCTGTACAACCACCAAAAAGTATTCATTTCTGAGCTTTCTACCATTTTCCGGTCAATTAAACGGTTTCATGCCGATTCAGCTGGAAATGGCTAAAATTTGAACTACAAGTGCTATATATCTTGCCCGTTATTTTTCAGGAATTTCATTTCTAGGTTCACAACTTGTCATTTCATCATAGATACACAAAAATATTTGCATGATTCAATCACTACACACGAACGGTCATGACCGAGACTTCGACTAGATTTTCAAACAAGCATACAAAATTCAAAAAATAAAATCAAAATAATGGAAAACCTTCGCGTAGCGTCATGACATGTGACCTAGTTACCATAAAAAAATATAAACTTGCAATTCAGAAGTTTTATTGAAAACGTGTTGCCAGAAACTTGCTATCATGAATAGACATTCATAGCTTTCAGGACTAACAAGCAGTGTTTTGGCCACATTCATGAAATAGTTTGTCGAAATGTGCCCGAATTTGGCACATGTGTGCATTGTGGCATGGCAAACAATGTTGCCGACCAGCGATTTTGACATGTTTCACAAAAAATCCACTTTTCATTTTTTAAGTGCTAATAGCCCGACTTTTTGTGAAGCGGCTACCGAGAGTGTCGTCCAAAATGGAACCGATATAAATTGTTCACATAGTAGATATCATTCTATGTACAATCACCAAAAAGTATTCATTTCTGAGCTTTCTACCATTTTCCGGTCAATTAAACGGTTTCATGCCGATTCAGTTGGAAATGGCTAAAATTTGAACTATAAGTGCTATATATCTTGCCCGTTATTTTTCAGGAATTTCATTTCTAGGTTCACAACTAGTCATTTCATCATAGATACACAAAAATATTTGCATGATTCAATCACTACACACGAACGGTCATGACCGAGACTGCGACTAGATTTTCAAACAAGCATACAAAATTAAAAAAAAAAATCAAAATAGTGGAAAACCTTCGCGTAGCGTCATGACAAGTGACCTAGTTACCATAAAAAAAATATAAACTTGCAATTCAGAAGTTTTATTGAAAACGTGTTGCCAGAAACTTGCTATCATGAATGGACATTCATAGCTTTCAGGACTAACAAGCAGTGTTTTGGCCACATTCATGAAATAGTTTGTCGAAATGTGCCCGAATTTGGCACATGTGTGCATCGTAGCATGGCAAACAATGTTGCCGACCAGCGATTTCGACATGTTTCACAAAAAAATCCACTTTTCATTTTTTAAGTGCTAATAGCCCGACTTTTTGTGAAGCGGCTACCGAGAGTGTCGTCCAAAATGGAACCGATACAAATTGTTCACGTAGTAGATATCATTCTATGTACAACCACCAAAAAGTATTCATTTCTGAGCTTTCTACCATTTTCCGGTCAATTAAACGGTTTCATGACGATTCAGTTGGAAATGGCTAAAATTTGAACTACAAGTGCTATATATCTTGCCCGTTATTTTTCAGGAATTTCATTTCTAGGTTCACAACTAGTCATTTCATCATAGATACACAAAAATATTTGCATGATTCAATCACTACACACGAACGGTCATGACCGAGACTTTGACTAGATTTTCAAACAAGCATACAAAATTCAAAAAAAAAATCAAAATAGTGGAAAACCTTCGCGTAGCGTCATGACAAGTGACCTAGTTACCATAAAAAATATAAACTTGCAATTCAGAAGTTTTATTGAAAACGTGTTGCCAGAAACTTGCTATCATGAATAGACATTCATAGCTTTCAGGACTAACAAGCAGTGTTTTGGCCACATTCATGAAATAGTTTGTCGAAATGTGCCCGAATTTGGCACATGTGTGCATTGTGGCATGGCAAACAATGTTGCCGACCAGCGATTTCGACATGTTTCACAAAAAAAATCCACTTTTCATTTTTTAAGTGCTAATAGCCCGACTTTTTGTGAAGCGGCTACCGAGAGTGTCGTCCAAAATGGAACCGATACAAATTGTTCACCTAGTAGATATCATTCTATGTACAATCACCAAAAAGTATTCATTTCTGAGCTTTCTACCATTTTCCGGTCAATTAAACGGTTTCATGCCGATTCAGTTGGAAATGGCTAAAATTTGAACTACAAGTGCTATATATCTTGCCCGTTATTTTTCAGGAATTTCATTTCTAGGTTCACAACTAGTCATTTCATCATAGATACACAAAAATATTTGCATGATTCAATCACTACACACGAACGGTCATGACCGAGACTGCGACTAGATTTTCAAACAAGCATACAAAATTAAAAAAAAATCAAAATAGTGGAAAACCTTCGCGTAGCGTCATGACAAGTGACCTAGTTACCATAAAAAAAATATAAACTTGCAATTCAAAAGTTTTATTGAAAACGTGTTGCCAGAAACTTGCTATCATGAATGGACATTCATAGCTTTCAGGACTAACAAGCAGTGTTTTGGCCACATTCATGAAATAGTTTGTCGAAATGTGCCCGAATTTGGCACATGTGTGCATTGTAGCATGGCAAACAATGTTGCCGACCAGCGATTTCGACATGTTTCACAAAAAAATCCACTTTTCATTTTTTAAGTGCTAATAGCCCGACTTTTTGTGAAGCGGCTACCGAGAGTGTCGTCCAAAATGGAACCGATACAAATTGTTCACGTAGTAGATATCATTCTATGTACAACCACCAAAAAGTATTCATTTCTGAGCTTTCTACCATTTTCCGGTCAATTAAACGGTTTCATGCCGATTCAGTTGGAAATGGCTAAAATTTGAACTACAAGTGCTATATATCTTGCCCGTTATTTTTCAGGAATTTCATTTCTAGGTTCACAACTAGTCATTTCATCATAGATACACAAAAATATTTGCATGATTCAATCACTACACACGAACGGTCATGACCGAGACTTTGACTAGATTTTCAAACAAGCATACAAAATTCAAAAAAAAAATCAAAATAGTGGAAAACCTTCGCGTAGCGTCATGACAAGTGACCTAGTTACCATAAAAAATATAAACTTGCAATTCAGAAGTTTTATTGAAAACGTGTTGCCAGAAACTTGCTATCATGAATAGACATTCATAGCTTTCAGGACTAACAAGCAGTGTTTTGGCCACATTCATGAAATAGTTTGTCGAAATGTGCCCGAATTTGGCACATGTGTGCATTGTGGCATGGCAAACAATGTTGCCGACCAGCGATTTCGACATGTTTCACAAAAAAAATCCACTTTTCATTTTTTAAGTGCTAATAGCCCGACTTTTTGTGAAGCGGCTACCGAGAGTGTCGTCCAAAATGGAACCGATACAAATTGTTCACCTAGTAGATATCATTCTATGTACAATCACCAAAAAGTATTCATTTCTGAGCTTTCTACCATTTTCCGGTCAATTAAACGGTTTCATGCCGATTCAGTTGGAAATGGCTAAAATTTGAACTACAAGTGCTATATATCTTGCCCGTTATTTTTCAGGAATTTCATTTCTAGGTTCACAACTAGTCATTTCATCATAGATACACAAAAATATTTGCATGATTCAATCACTACACACGAACGGTCATGACCGAGACTTTGACTAGATTTTCAAACAAGCATACAAAATTCAAAAAAAATCAAAATAGTGGAAAATCTTCGCGGAGCGTCATGACAAGTGACCTAGTTACCATAAAAAAAATATAAACTTGCAATTCAGAAGTTTTATTGAAAACGTGTTGCCAGAAACTTGCTATCATGAATAGACATTCATAGCTTTCAGGACTAACAAGCAGTGTTTTGGCCACATTCATGAAATAGTTTGTCGAAATGTGCCCGAATTTGGCACATGTGTGCATTGTGGCATGGCAAACAATGTTGCCGACCAGCGATTTCGACATGTTTCACAAAAAAAATCCACTTTTCATTTTTTAAGTGCTAATAGCCCGACTTTTTGTGAAGCGGCTACCGAGAGTGTCGTCCAAATTGGAACCGATACAAATTGTTCACCTAGTAGATATCATTCTATGTAAAATCACCAAAAAGTATTCATTTCTGAGCTTTCTACCATTTTCCGGTCAATTAAACGGTTTCATGCCGATTCAGTTGGAAATGGCTAAAATTTGAACTACAAGTGCCATATATCTTGCCCATTATTTTTCAGGAATTTTATTTCTAGGTTCACAACTAGTCATTTCATCATAGATACACAAAAATATTTGCATGATTCAATCACTACACACGAACGGTCATGACCGAGACTTTGACTAGATTTTCAAACAAGCATACAAAATTCAAAAAAAATCAAAATAGTGGAAAACCTTCCCGTAGCGTCATGACAAGTGACCTAGTTACCATAAAAAAAATATAAACTTGCAATTCAGAAGTTTTATTGAAAACGTGTTGCCAGAAACTTGCTATCATGAATAGACATTCATAGCTTTCAGGACTAACAAGCAGTGTTTTGGCCACATTCATGAAATAGTTTGTCGAAATGTGCCCGAATTTGGCACATGTGTGCATTGTGGCATGGCAAACAATGTTGCCGACCAGCGATTTCGACATGTTTCACAAAAAAAATCCACTTTTCATTTTTTAAGTGCTAATAGCTCGACTTTTTGTGAAACGGCTACCGAGAATGTCGTCCAAAATGGAACCGATACAAATTGTTCACGTAGTAGATATCATTCTATGTACAATCACCAAAAAGTATTCATTTCTGAGCTTTCTACCATTTTCCGGTCAATTAAACGGTTTCCTGCCGATTCAGTTGGAAATGGCTAAAATTTGAACTACAAGTGCTATATATCTTGCCCGTTATTTTTTCAGGAATTTCATTTCTAGGTTCACAACTTGTCATTTCATCATAGATACACAAAAATATTTGCATGATTCAATCACTACACACGAACGGTCATGACCGAGACTTCGATTAGATTTTCAAACAAGCATACAAAATTCAAAAAAAATCAAAATAATGGAAAACCTTCGCGTAGCGTCATGACATGACGTGATCAAAATAATTAACTCGGAACATGGGAAGTATATTGAGAAAGTTTTCTTAGAAATATATTGAATTTAAAAGAATAATCAAAAAAAATTCAAATTCTTCAAAACCCTATGTAAAGCAATATATAAGGTTTGTGGTATTTTGTTATTTTATTTTGAAAAGAAACAGTCCATAATACTCTATAATTGCAGAGTGCATCTTTACAAACAATGCAAAATTTATTTGGTTTAATTTGGAGTTCAAAATCAAAAGAAATATAAGAAAACATAAAAGAATAATAAGAAGGAACAAAAAAAAACCGAGCTGGCCCATTACCTTCCCGCATGGGCCAAGGCCTGATTCCGAACCAGACAGGATGCACACTCTATATATAGCTGCTTCGTATACCTAACATCACCACCGTGATAACCCATTGGTAAGGAACGACCGATACTGGCTAGCTTGTGGTCGGGAGTTCGAATCCCTCCTCTAGCACCATTTTTGCGAAATATTAGACGTGGTTTGGGCGGGCGCTGCACGCACTTGTCGCCGGCCCACATGTCAAGCTGGGCGGGGCTGGTCCCACATGTCATCGGGGGTCCCACCGGACAGGCTGGGTGGGGTAAGGGTGGGTCCCACCGGTCAGGCTGGGTGGGGTAAGGGTGGGACCCACATGTCAGTATGGGTGGGGTAAGGGTGGGACCCACATGTCAGTATGGGTGGGGTAGGGTGGGGCCCCCATGTCAGTGTGTTAGGGGGGGTGGGGTAAGGGTGGGACCCACATGTCAGTATGGGTGGGGTAAGGGTGGGACCCACATGTCAGTATGGTTGGGGTAAGGGTGTGACCCACATGTCAGGGACCTGGTCCCATATGTCAGCATAGGTCCCACCGGTTAGGCTAGTCAACAAGTCTGTGTCATTATGTTAGGTTCCACCTGTTAGTGAGATCAACACCATGGGTGACTAATGACACGTAAGCGAAGATGACACATAAGCAGTGACACGTAAGCGAAAATGACACATAAAGAGTGACACGTAGACGAAGCTGTTGAGTTGGCTGAGAATAACCATTTAAACTAATTAAAAAGGTTCTAAATTATTGATATCTGCATTATGACCAATCCATGAAAGGACATTGTGACCTTTTTGACAGGTTTGGTCGTTAAATTTTAGGATTTCCACCCTCCAAAGTAGGGCATGACCAACTTGTGTAAAATGGTCACAGATCTATGACCAATATTTTCAGGGTCACTGTCAAAAGGTCATAAGTTAGCATATTTCTTGTAGTGAAATTAATTTATTATTTGTGGATTTTAGTGTCGTCCCGTCCTCACCGCCGTCGATAGCCCGCGCCGTCCCGTGACCGGCACCACCTCGGTTAGCCTCTTTTTTATCTTTTATTTGAAAGAAAAATTACTTGTATGATTTAAATGCATAGTTATTTCTTGTATAATTTTCTTATGTTTTTTTATATGTATAGTGTCATGGTTTTGATATCCGCCCCCGTCGGCCCTCGTCCGGTCTATGATTCGGATGTGGTATATTTTTATAACTATTTGTTTCGTTTCGTGTTTATAACAACTATACCTACCAACTTGACATAGACGCTTTTATCTAGGAGGTAGTTGAACCGGAAATTCCAACCGACCCTATTGTCGAGTTTTTTGTAAAAAAAACAATGATTTGAAAGCAAAATTGAAAAGAAGTGAAGATCTTCGTCTCCAATGCCTAGAAGAGAAGATGAAATTGGAGTTCAAGCTTGCCGACATCATCGATGAACACGAGTTCAAGCTTGCCGACGTCGTCGATGCTCACGAGATCAAGATGGATGCAATGCGCTTGAAGATTAAAAAGATTAGAAAATATGCCATTAGTCAAGAGGCTTGGTATCATTATGCTGTTGGTTCAGTAATTACCTTAGTTGCGATTTTGATCGCATTTGTTGTTGGATTTAAATTCTTTAGATAGTTGTATGTTAGTTTCAATTAATGTATGTTTTATGAGAACTATGTATTACATTTACTTTACTTTGGTTTTAATGTGATGAACTTGTATTAATTAATTTGGTCACTATTATATATTCATGATGTAGTGTAATGGTTTTTGATATATTTATATAATGCAGATGAGCCGGCAATGGATGTACAGTGACCGACGCTGTCCCGACTATATTAATGGCATGCATAGTTTTCTCCGTGTGGCTGAGAAAAACAAGCCGTCGAATGGTTTTATTTCTTGTCCATGTAGTGTCTGCAAGAATACGCAGGATTACTCTACCTCAAAAACCATTCACGTCCACCTGTTGCAGTCCGGTTTCATGTCCGGTTATAATTGTTGGACCAAGCACGGAGAAAGAGGGGTTATAATGGAAGAAAATGAAGAAGAAGAGGATAATGACAACTATCCTACGTTCACTGAAGACGGTGATACTACAATGGGGGAAGACGAAGCTGAAGAAGAGCCCATTGTTGATGAGCCCGATGATGATTTTGGTCGGGCCATTCTTGATGCACAGATAAACAGCGGAAGTGAAAACGAGAGGTTGAAGTTGGAGAGCATGTTAGAGGATCACAAAAAATTGTTGTACCCAACTTGCGAAGATGGCCAGAAAAAGCTTGGTACCACACTGGAATTGCTGCAATGGAAGGCAGAGAATGGTACATCTGACAGGGATTTGAAAATTTGCTGAAAATAATAAAGAAGATGCTTCCAAGGGATAACGTATTACCCCCCAGTACGTACGAAGCAAAGAAGGTTGTCTGCCCTCTAGGATTAGAGGTGCAGAAGATACATGCATGCATCAATGACTGCATCCTCTACCGCGGTGAGAAGTACGAGAATTTGAATGCATGCCGGTATGCGGTGCATTGCGGTATAAGATAAGGCGAGATGACCCTGGTGATGTTGAGGGCGAGCCGTGCCCCAGGAAGAGGGTTCCTGCCAAGGTGATGTGGTATGCTCCTATAATACCACGGTTGAAACGTTTGTTCCAAAACAAAGAGCATGCAAAGTTGTTACGATGGCACAAAGAAGACCGTAAGAAAGACCTGATGCTGAGACACCCCGCTGATGGGTCGCAGTGGAGAAAAATCGACAGGGAGTTCCCGACATTTGCAGCTGACGCAAGGAACTTAAGATTTGGTCTAAGTACAGATGGCTTTAATCCTTTCGGGGAGCAGAGCTCCAGTCATAGCACCTGGCCTGTGACTCTGTGTATCTATAACCTTCCTCCTTGGTTGTGCATGAAGCGGAAGTTCATTATGATGCCAGTGCTCATCCAAGGCCCGAAGCAACCCGGCAACGACATTGATGTGTACCTGAGGCCATTGGTTGAAGAACTTTTACAGTTGTGGCGTGACGAAGGTGTACCTGTGTGGGATGAGCACGAACAAAAGGAATTTGACCTACGAGCGTTGTTGTTTGTAACCATCAATGATTGGCCTGCTCTTAGTAACATTTCAGGACAGTCAAACAAGGGATACAATGCATGCACGCACTGTTTAAGTGAGACTGAAAGTATACATTTGGGAAACAAGAATGTGTACCTGGGGCATCGTCGATTTCTTACAAAACAGCATCCCGTAAGAAAGAAAGGCAAGCATTTCAAAGGTGAGGCAGATCACCGGACGAATCCTAAATTCCCTCATGGTGATGTTATATATGACATGGTCAAGGATTTAAAAGTAATCTTTGGAAAGGGTCCTGGCAGTCTATCTGTTCCGAATGACGCTGATGGACACGTACCCATGTGGAAGAAGTGCTCTATATTTTGGGAGCTACCCTATTGGAAAATCCTAGAGGTTCGCTCTGCAATCGACGTGATGCACGTGACGAAAAATCTGTGCGTGAACCTGCTAAGCTTCTTGGGCGTGTATGGGAAAACGAAAGATACACCGGAATCACGGCAGGACCACCAACGTATGCACGAACGAGACGACCACCTGAATCCAGAGAAGTATCAAGGTCTTGCCAGCTACGCTCTTACCAAAGAAGAGAAGGAGATCTTTTTTGAAGTCCTGAGCAGTATCAAGGTCCCGTCTGGTTTCTCGTCGAATATAAAGGGAATAATAAACATGGCAGAGAAAAAGTTCCAAAACCTAAAGTCTCATGACTGCCACGTGATTATGACACAATTACTTCCGATTGCATTGAGGGGGCTTCTACCGGAAAATGTTCGAGTACCCATTGTGAAGCTATGTGCATTTCTCAATGCAATTTCTCAGAAGGTGATCAATCCATTAACTCTACCAAGTTTACAGAAGGATGTGGTCCAATGTCTTGTCAGCTTCGAGTTGGTGTTCCCACCATCCTTCTTCAATATTATGACGCACCTCATAGTTCACCTAGTCGAAGAGATTAACGTTCTCGGTCCTGTATTTCTACACAACATGTTCCCCTTTGAGAGGTTCATGGGAGTCTTAAAGAAATACGTTCATAACCGTGCTAGGCCAGAAGGAAGCATCTCCAAGGGCTATGGAACAGAGGAGGTCATTGAGTTTTGTGTTGACTTTATTCCTGACCTTAAGCCGATCGGTGTTCCTCAATCGCGCCATGAGGGGAGACTGCGTGGAAAAGGCACGCTAGGAAAGAAAGCAATAATGTGTAAGGACTGGGATTCTTTCAATCAAGCACACTACACAGTTCTACATAATTCCAGCTTGGTGGCTCCGTATATCAAGGAACACATGAATAGTTTACGCTCTAAATGCCCGGAGCAGCTGAAGAATGATTGAAAGAGAACACATGAAGACTTTCAGCGGGTGGTTGCAAACACGTCTCATTAATGACAGCACTGTTGAAGAACAGCTATACTTGTTGGCCAAAGCACCATCTTCGACTATATTGACTTTTCAAGGGTACGAGATAAATGGGAATACATTTTACACGGCCGACCAAGATAAAAAGAGCACCAACCAAAACAGTGGTGTCCGCTTTGATGCAACAAACAACAATGGGAAAAAGGACACATATTATGGTTACATAGAGCAGATATGGGAACTTGACTATGGACCTTCTTTCAAGGTACCTTTGTTCTGGTGCAAATGGTTCAACCTGAAGGCGGGGTAAATGTAGACCCGAAGTACGGAATGACTACAGTGGATCTCAAGAATCTTGGGTACGACACCGAACCATTCGTCCTAGCCAATGACGTGGCTCAGGTTTTCTATGTGAAGGACATGTCTTCCAGACCGAAAAAAGAAAAGATAAGCAAGCGAATACATCATACGATGAGCCAAAGCGCCACATAGTTCTTTCAGGAAAAAGAAACATCGTGGGAGTGGAGGACAAGACAGACATGTCAAAAGATTACAATAAGTTTGATGAAATTAGGCCCTTCGCAGTGAAAACTGACCCAAGCATCATGTTAAATGATGAAGATTGTCCATGGCTACGGCGCAATCAGAAGAAAGTGACACGCTGAAAGAAGAAGAAGATTGTTGGTGAAAACTGACCCAAGCATCGTGTTAAATGATGAAGATTGTCCATGGCTACGGTGGTGATGTGTAATAATGTATTAAACCTTTTATGTAACTGTGTTCTGAAAAAGTTGGAACAAAACACACGGTTTCCCCTGCATACAGCCCGACGGTGCCTCCTGAATGCCCGCATATCAAATGCACCGTCGAATGTATGTAGGGGAATCCGAATGATTTGTATTCGGTCGATGAATTGATGGTGCCTCCGGTGCTCAGCCTCCAGCCGACGGGGACGCCGTAGCCGGGCGGGCAGGGGTAGTTCGAGGCGCAAAGCGCCTCCGCCTCCGAGTAGGTTAGAGTGGGTACGGTGGAAGCCATGGGAGAGTGATGAGTTGCGGATATGAGTTTATAGCTGAAACAAAACACCCGGTTTCCCCTAGCTACAGTTCCACAGTGATTCACGGTCGAATGCCTTTACATTCACTGTGGGACGCAGCTAGGGAATCCGAATGTTTTGCGTTTTGAGCAGAAGAATGAGTGAGGAACCTGGCCGAGATGGTGGCCTATTTATAGGCGTCCTTAGGGACTAAAGAAGCACACGGATCCGGGACAAAACGTTGGAACAAAACACACGGTTTCCCCTGCATACAGTCCAACAGTGGCTCCTGAGTGCTTCTTTAGACTAAAGACGGGCTTTGCGGACACGACTCGTGTCAGTCACACGTGTCCTCCCCCAGCGCTGCCCTGGCCACGTGTCCTCGTCCTGATCCAACAGCTCACAAGCCCTCAAAAGAAACACACCCCTGATCCAACAGCTCACAGGCCCTCAAAAGAAACACACCCCTGATCCAACGGCTCACAAGCGCTTGAAAGAAACACACGAGATAAAGGCGGGCTTTGCGGTCACGACTCGTGTCAGTCACACGTGTCCTACCCCAGCGCTGCCCCATATGTATTGTCGCCGAGGGGTTAACCCTTATCCACCATTCCTAGCCACGAACGCATCGTCTCCACGAGATGGACCCGCCACGCCCGCCACAGCGCCTATCCCGCCGTATGCCCACGAGCTACCGGCCTCCTGCTCCGGTGCCGGATCCGGTGCGGAGGGCGTACGAGCGCGCGTGGTCCGCCGCACCTCCACCAGCCGCCGCCCCTCCCGGAGAGGAGGAGGACGACGACGACGACTTCGACTGGAGCGACCATGGGGAAGAGGGCGGCGGGCCGCAGATGCAGGAGGTCATTGAAGCCTCCTTGCAGTCCGTCCGCGACGACCGTGTCCAGCAAGCCAAGACTGCCTACCAGCGCAAGGCGAAGGAGGCTTCCGAGATGGATTGGTCGGTGAAAGACTCAATCTCCATGACTCGTGCCCTCCTCCGCAAACGTGCGCGCGAGAACAAGGCGGCCGCGAACGCGGCTGGCTCCTCCCGCCGTTCCCCCTAATCCTACGGCCTCCGAGCCAACAAGTCCATTTATGTAGTATGTAACCGTGTGATGAAAATTGTTCGTGATGTTTAATAATGTATTAAACCTTTGTCAGGTTTAATACTCCTTTGTCAGGTTATTTATAGGCAGAAAACTGTTCGTGATGTTTAATAATGTATTAAACCTTTTATGTAACTGTATGAGATGTTGTCCGGAGCCCCTCTCCGACGAAACCCTAGACCCGCTAGAGAAAAGCCGGACAATTAAATCAATTCATATAAATGAAATGAATATATATATATATATATAAATATATATATATATAATCAATAGATATGATTTTTACAAAATTTTAGAATATAATTTGACTTGATTTGGACAATTAAATCAATTGATATAAAGGAAATAAATAAAAGGATATGAAGAAAACAGAAAAAGGAACTAGGAAAAAAAATTAAAAAGCCTTTAGTCGCGGTTCGTGGCTGGAACCGCGACTAAAGGGCCACTGGCTAGGACGCTACCGCGGGAGCCTATCCCGTCGTATTCTCATGAGCCCGGCGTGGAGAGGAATGCCCAACTACCGGCCTCCTGCTCCGGTGTCGGAGGAGGTGCGGAGGGCGTACGAGCGCGCGTGGTCCGATGTCTCCAACCCCGACGAGGATGCGTACGCCGTTGGTAATAAGAAAAAGGAAATAAGAAAAAGCTATGTTTTTCACAAATAAGAAAGGATGTTTTAAAAATAATTAAATCAATAGATATAAAAGAAAAGATAAGCAAGCGAATACATCATACGATGAGCCAAAGCGCCACATAGTTCTTTCAGGAAAAAGAAACATCGTGGGAGTGGAGGACAAGATAGACATGTCAGAAGATTACAATAAGTTTCAAGAAATTCCGCCCTTCAAAGTGAACATTGACCCAAGTATCAAGTTAAATGATGAAGATTGTCCATGGTTGCGGCGCAGTCAGAAGAAAGGGACACACACGAAGAAGAAGTTTATACCACAACACTAGATAGGGATGTTGGTGGTGATGTGTAATAATGTATTAAACCTTTTTATGTAACTGTGTTGTGAAAACTCGGAAGAAAACTCTAAACTCCAACGGCGCTCACAAGCGCTCGATAAAGTTGGAACAAAACACACGATTTCTGCAGTTATCACGCATACATCTTTATTTAATCCAGTTACATAGCTCGGTTCCATTTTTATTTAACCATAATACATCACGAATAATATCACTAACTTTTGCCGGGTCCTAAGCCACGGGGTGCTGAGCGGCCGGCGCTGTGCACCCAAAGAGCAGGAACCATCACAGGGTCAATACTCACGTGAGAAGGATCCCTATGAACAACCATCCATCTACTGTCATACACCCCTGGCATATCCAACATAAACAGATAGCGATTGACGTGCTCGTCCTCCTCCCTGATACGGCGACGTACCATCTCCTCGGGGGCCGGCTCCCTCTGCACCGAGTGTGGCCCACGCGACTTCCACCAAACAAGATTCGGGTCGACGACGTCACCCGGATTCCTCACCAAGCGACGTGTCCCGGAAGATACCAGCTCCCAGTGCCAGCCCGGCGGAGCCCAGTGCCCGCCCGGCGGAGCCCAGTCCCGGACATCGCCCCTCACATCCAACAGGCCGGACATCGTCGCCGAGATCTGAAAAAATGAGTGGGGAATTTGATCAAACACCTAAGGTGCATGCAACCTAGGTAGGGGAAGTAGGGGAGATTGGTATTCGGTCGATGAACTGAAAGATTTTGTAGATAGAACAAAACATACGGTTTCCCCTGCATACAGCCCGACGGTGGCTCGTGAGTGCCCGCATATCATATGCACCGTCGGACGTATGCAGGGAATCCGAATGCTTTGTATATCAAATGAACTACACTGAGTGTCGAACATGTTCGAGAGGGGGGCTATATATAGGGTCATGTGGCTGATCCAACACTGATTTTGCCCTCAAAAGAAACACACGCCCCTGATCCAACGGCTCACAAGCGCTTGAAAGAAACACACCCCTGATCCAGTAGCTCACAAGCGCTTGAAAGAAACACACGATCCGTGTGCATCTTTACTCCCGGTTGGTGTTACCAACCGGGACTAAAGGCGGGCTTTGCGGTCACGACTCATGTCAGTCACGTGTCCTCCACCAGGTGACGATGTACCTCCAACAGAAAAAGAAAAAGAAAACAGAAAAAGAAACTAGGAAAAAAATTAAAAAGCCTTTAGTCGCGGTTCGTGCGCGAATTTCTAGACAATAAATAGATAATTATTACAAATGTTGTTAAGGATGTTTCTAAAATAAATAGATAATTATTACAAAATTTTAGACAATTAAATCAATAGATATAAAAGAAATAAGAAAAAGATATGATTTTCAGAAATACTGAAACATTTAAATTAAATATATATAAAAAATAAACTAGAGCAAAAAAAACAATTCAAAAAGCATGTAAAGCAAACTATAAAAGAAACAGAAAAAGAAAACAGAAAAAGAAAAAAAACAATTCAAAAAGTATGTAAATCAAACTATAAAAGAAACAGAAAAAGAAAAAAATCTTTAGCATGCAATATTTCGCGGCCTAGACGGACCTGCACGCGAAGCCCAGCGGCCCTTTAGTCGCGGTTCCAGCCACGAACCGCGACTAAAGGGTCTTTGGTCCCGGTTCGTGGCTGGAACCGGGACCAAAGGTCTCTTTCACGCGATATGAGGTGGTTTCCTCCAAATTTTTCGCCAAGTCTCCAAAATCGACGCCTCTTCTCCCCGCGCCGCCAGGCTGCCGCACCGTCGCGCCCCGGCCTCTCCGACGAAGCCGCCGCCTCCCGCCGTCACCCATCGCCCCGCCGTCTCCTTCGATGCCGCACCTCCCCTCCCCTGCGCCTCCGCTGTCGCCCTCCCCAAGGTGAGCTCGATCTTCTCCCCAAACTGGTGGCTGCGCGGCGGCGGCGGACCACGGCCGCGGGACGGGTGGCGGGATGGGCCGGGGCGCGTGATTCCGGCCCTGCAGGTCGCCGTGCCGCGCCGCGCCGCCCTCCTGCTGGCTCCGGCCCTCTGCAGGTCGCCGATTCCGGCCCTGGGAGGTTCCGGGAGGCCGCCGCCGTTGTGGTGCGATCGAGGCTAGAGGATTTTTTTTTAGTGGCCTAATTCCGTTTAGGGTTTTCTGATCAGGGATTTTCTGCCATTTTTGTATAGTACAATTTTTTAGTGGACCATTAGCTAGTGCCATTTTGAATTTTGTTCTAAGTTCATGTGGAGATTAAAATTGCTATGAATTTTAGTGTAATTTAATTTTAAAATATGGAGATTAAAATTGTTCTAAGTTCATGTGGAGATTACTTAAACAACAAAATTGTAGAGATTAAAATTATTTGTTATTTGTTCACATTGTGCATAGAAATTTTGTATAGTACCATTTTGTTATTTGTATAGTTGCTATGAATTCTAGTGGATAATTAGCTAGCTAGTGCCATTGTGAATTAGTGCCATTTTAAATTTTGCCAATAAATTAGTGCCATTTTAAATGAATTGTAGGAGAATAAATTTTGTTGTTCTTTGTCATCTTAAATTATGGATATTCATATTCTTTTTACAAAATTGATTGCAGGGACATTCAGGTATATATGGATCCAAATTGTCCGAACGCCTTCGACAGAGACGAGGAGCGTGAAGAGCAAATGGATCCAAATTGTCCGGACGTCGCCGCTAGAGACGAGGAGCGTGAAATGGAAATGCTTCAGATTATAGCAGGACGTGCAGCCGCGCCTGTCGGTGAAGAAGATGCGGTAACTGGAGATGATTACGGCTCCCAATTTCTGAACGGCCCCGGTGAGGGAGTTGAGGAAGAAGAAATTTGCAGAGAGGAAGTGCCCTTAACAAACTCCGGCGAGGTATATTAATTAAGCCTCTGTTGATCGATCACAGTACATGCATTATTTGAGTTGTATTGCAGTTATTAACGAATCATTTTTTTTCTTTTAGCCCTCCGGATCGAGCAAATCATCCGCAGCTAAAGGGTCGAAAGGGTCGAAAGCAGTGTCGAAACGAGGCCCGACGAAGCCGCTGAAGGAGGGTCAAAGGATAGTGATCGACAGAGTTAGTGATAGTGGCGAACCGCTGGAACCCTTACAGTGCCGCCGCAAATATATAAATCAATGCGGAGTTGTTGTTAGGGACTTGGTCCCGATCACCCTTGAAGAATGGCATAAGCCGAAGGACGACAACAAGCCAACTACTTATGTCGACGTGAGACTAAAAGATTTGTGTTGGGACACGCTCTTGACAAAGGTCAACCTACCGCCAGGTCTACCCGAGCAGTTGAAGAAGAAAGTCAAGCAGTGGACTCTTATGAAGATGGCCGAACAATTCCGGACCTGGAAGAAAAACTTATGGAAAGCTTATCTAGAGGCGGAGGAACAAGATCCAGAATTCACTGGACCACTAGTGAAGATACAACAGCAGTGGCCCACATTTGTAAAGCAAAGAAAATCGGAGGCCGCTGTGGCCCGATCGCAAACAAATAAGTTAAATGCTGGGAAGAAGGAATATCACCACACTTTGGGGGCAGGTGGCTACAAAGCTGCAGTGCCTAAGTGGGAAGCCTTTGAAGCAAAACTGCTTGATAATGGGATCATTCCACAGACAGCGGACTGGCCCGAGAGGTCCAAGTTTTGGTTGTTCGCGCATGGGGCAGGGTTGGACCCAGAGACAGGGCTGATTGTTGCTCATGGAAGATGGAAGGACAAAATTGAGTATATAACCAAAGAACTTGTGGACGCAATAGTTAAAGTTCGAAGGGGATTGTACGTGGTCGACAGAGAGAAAGACGAGCTGTCACTCGCACTCGGGAATCCTGAACACGTTGGACGATTACGAGGCTATGGAGCCGGTGTCACCTTGAAGCAAGGTTTTCCGGAAGACGCTCATACTTATAGAAGCCGTCAGAGAAAGAAGAAGCAGGAGTCAGACCGCTTATCGGCATTGGAACGCAAGGTCGCGCAGCTGCAGCAAGAACGCAAAGGGCATCTCTGCAGCAGCTAGAAGATCTTGAAGTCGAAGCCGCCCCACCTGATCAGGGGAAAAGCAGCGTGGGTTCCACTATGAGCTACCCCGTGGATGATATCACGGAGAAGATAGACTGTGAGCTACATATGTCAATGAAGAACATGTCGTTCAAGGTGGCGGTCGGCTATGCTTTACCAAATCAATCTGGAGCAAGCTACCATCTCGGCGGGATTCCAGCTGGCTATGCTCATGTCGGGGTGGATGAAGTTGTGTCGTTATATGCTAATCTGGATCTTGACATTCCTGGAGGTGACGGCGAGAAGACACTGGGAGAAGCCGGCAAGGCCATCGTTCTCTGGAAGAAGGAACACATCGTGTTTCCAAACTTGGCGCCAAGGCCACCGATTCCTCCAAGTAGCCGTCCCCCACCTCAAGATCCATCCCCCCCACCTCAAGATCCATCCCTCGACGCCGGTTGGGAGCCCAGCGCGAGTCCATCGCCCGCGACGTCCCGTCCGTCAATTGCGCCCACTGCTAAGTCCTTCTCGTTAAAGCGGAAACTAAACTTCCCGTCGACGAGCAGCAGTGCAGATAAGTTAACTCGAGAGGAACGCGAGTTGCTAAAGCCTCTTCCAAAGAGAAGTTACGACTTGACTCAAGAGGAACTCAACGCGGCGGTGCAAGCAGATGTGAAAAGACAAATAGGACCGAAACGGCCCCCGCCTAAAGAGATAATACCAGCGGAAAAAGTTGATACATGTTTGTAAAATCTAAGGAGGGAACCGCCACAGCTGCCTGATTTGCCAGATGACTATGATCGTTGTATTAAGAAGATAATTAGTGAAGAGCAGCATGAGAAGGAGGCGGCATATCGCCGAAAGAGGGAGCAGATGCAGACGGCAATGAGTGAAGAGCAGCAGGAGAAGGAGGCGGCATATCGCCTAAAGAGGGAGCAGATGCGGACAGCAAAATCCGGGAAACAAGTGGCCCAGCTCGGAGAACAGGCAAATCAGTCGATCCCCCTGCTCAAGGTGATGCCCGATAAGGAAGTACACCACGACACTTTTCGCATAGACAACCCCACAGAGTATCAGTATGCATGGACATATGTCTACGGGAGGTCCCTGGTTAGACCTGAGCAGGTCGAGTCTCTAACAACACAATTGCGCCGATTGCAGCAGTGGTACGAGAAAGCCGCAAAGGCCGGGCATGATGTCTTCTGGGTGAAATATAGGAAAGAGCATTACTTTACGGATGACGCGATGTACATTCCGTTTTCTGAAATTTTTTAGCTATTCAATCAAGACGCCCTCGACAAAGCCCTCGTCAGTTGCTTTTGTTTGTAAGTGATTTATTTCTGCAATTGAATTAAGTCTCTAGCTCAGCTCGTTCATTGCCTGTAATTATCTCACTATATTCTTTTGTACGCTATTATGCAGAATGAAGATTGTCGAATGCAGAGAACGCCGCATCTATGGCACTGGGTTCATTGACCCATATTACATTCATGAAGTTACCGTAAATAACCATCCCGCGGACACAGAGAAAAACTTGCTCCGGTGGTTAGTGAAACAAAATACCTGCGCAGAAATACTTTTTCCTTACGCCTTCAAGTGAGTGTTCTTGTACCTTCTACATATTCTATTTTGCTTACTCGATGTTTAGTGTAATCGATGATTCATGGACATGTAAACGTGCGCAGATTCCACTGGATTCTGCTAGTCATTAGAGTTGACCAAGGAGTCGTTCAAGTCATGGACTCGCTAAGGAAAGATATGGACGGGTACCAAAGCTTGCAAGATATGCTCCAGAGGTAATTTCAATCATTATCGCTCTATATCGACCTCTTTCATTCATTTTCTGATATCAAGTAATTAATAACTCCTTTAATCATTTTCTTTTGGCGGGCAGGGTTTGGAAACGGTTCATCGTGAAGGTTCCAGGGAATTGGAAACCGGAGCTGTATTTTTATACCACCAAGGTAAGTAGTACTATATATATAGGTCCGCGCAACTCTTTAATTCTAGTTTCAATACCATTATCATACTTGATTATTATTTGATTAAATTCTAGTTTTTGTAAAGTGGTGTCTGAGGCAGCAACAAGGGACTAATTTATGTTCATACTACGTTTTCGAGTACATGCGCTCTTTTGTCAGTGAGCGGAATAGAGAAGTCAGAACAGCTGAAGTATGTATACACTATTTGCAATTTTTTATTACCATATTGTGTTGAGTTCCATTCATAAATTACAACTCACATATTCATATTGATCTAGATGGATCGAATGCGGGACCAGCTCATACCAACGAAGCGCCTAAAAGCAATTCAAGAGGAATTGGCGGGTTTTTTGAACTCGAAGGTCCTGAAGAAAACTAGAGAATTTTATCACCCTAGCAATTATTTTTTGCCTCCAATGTAATTGACGTGATCTCGACGTGTGAGAAACGTGATGTCGGTGTAGTATAAACTTGTGGGCTTATGTATGTATGAATCAAATGTGACCTCAGTGTATTGTATAGTTTATGTGTATGACTTGTTGTCTGCGCAACGTGATCTTCGTAAAAAATAATTAATTGGAAAACAAAAAATCGAAACCCCTAAAAAATAAATTAGCAGAAAACAAAAAGCAGAAATCTTACCAACCGGGACCAAAGGGTCCCCGCCAGGCACGCCCTGCCGTGGCCACGTGGAGGCCCATCCGTCCCGGTTCGTAAGCAACCGGGACGAAAGGCACCCCCCCCCCCCCCCCCCCCTCTTAGTCCCGACCCTTTAGTCTCGGTTGTAAAACCGGGACCAAAGGCCCTCTGGACCCGGGACGGATGGGCTATTTTCCACTAGTGATGATGGACCCGACCTGTCTATGGCGTGGTTCTTGGACCCATCTCGTTTGCTGTTATATGTTCATTAATTTGATGTTGGTGAAAATTTCAGGATTTATCTTAAGTTAGTTGCCACACAGAGGAATAAACGATTTAGTACTGTTCACACAAACTCTAAAAGGCTAATAAAATTAACAACTCTCCCTTAATAAACAAAAATTAAGAAACTCTACTTGTGAGAATTACTGCTCGTACAACGGCTACAGAAAATTGTCGTTAATGAGCTTGAAGATCGAAGAAGCTTCCACGACACATCGCGAGACAGGAACATGCATCCCCAGAACAGTTCATATACGTTGTGTTTGTGGCTTGACATTCCTCGATGAGTTAGAGGTACGTACCCAAACAATGGTTAGTTGCTACAGAAAACCAGGCTCGGAATTGCATTATTTTGTACAAAGACAGTATGCTGAATTTGGAATAACCCGCGTTAATGGATTATTCGTGTTTCAATTCATGTGCATTGCTAATGCTGAATCTGGAAATTGCTAGCTAGCTAGGACAGTGACCACACCAGTTCGTCTATCCTTTCCATGATCCACCCGTTCTTGGTGTGTTCTTTCCGATAATATGCATGTGAAGCCGGCCGCACCTGCTAATTATATTGCACTGCATGACCAGTTCTTGCGACTGGACTACAAGCAGCAGCCGATGGATCTCAATCATACAACTGCTGATCATATCGCAAGCATCATATACCGTACAACTACAAGCAGCAGCTGGACCAGTACCTTCTACACAGCGCCCATGGATCTCTTGAGATCCACCTTGTTGGCTGCTGATTGGGTTCGGTGCACATGGACCTAGAAACATTTTGCTTAACCATAGAAACATTTTGCAGTACGCGAGCCCTGCTTCAGCTACTGCCACCGAAGCATTTTGCTTAACCATAGAAACATCATCCTCAATCTTATGGACTCGCCTTGGTTTGGCAATGAAGAAATACGGTTTGTGATGAAGCAGTGCTAACCACCGGAGCAGCCTGACAGCACCAGAGTCCGCAAGAACCATCGGCTTCCGTTCACTTTATTATTTGTGGGACCGGGTCGTTTCTCTCTCCACGGGACGGAGATTCTCATGTTTTCTGTTTCTTGTTGCAACTTGCATGCGTATTAGGAGTGTCGAGAACAGCTTGTCAATTCCGCTTCACAACTTAATTTCGCTAGCGGAGTAGGCGAAGGGTCTCAAACATCATAGCTCCGTCTTTTTTTTCCAACCAAGTCGACTTGGGGTGGTGGCATATAGCTAGTACCACGAAAAAAGTTAGATTATCTTATAATTTGTAACGGAGGGACTACTGCTTAAACGAGATAGTGACCAACCATCCTGCCACATATCATTCTATTCAAACCTAGTAACTAATTTGTATGATAAAATATCAAACCTTAGTGCAGTTTTAAAAAATTCTAAAAAATACTTGTGAAGGAAGTCAATATGGTATACTACATACGTACAAAATATCAATGCGGAGTTCATTCCGGGCTACAAAAAAATGACAAAAATTGGAGTTTTTAAAGATTGCACTATTCATTATACTTAGAATTGTTTGAGATGAACCATGAAGAACATCAACGCACAGGGTCGAACTTAGATTAGCAATAGTAAAATCATCATGACATGCCTTTCTAAATAATCGCTAGTTGCGTTGATTGTTCCGCCATGTATACTCTGCTCTGTCGTCATCGTTGGACCAGCCAACAACGAGCTCACGGCCTCAAGCCTACAATACCAGCGCATCTATCCCCAGGCCAACGTATTGCTCGATAAATGGAGATCCATAGGAGAAAAGTGTGCGTAGTAGCTGATGATGTGGCGCGTGTACTTGACAAAGCGACACTTGGAGGTTGCTAGATCATCTCATACATCCTCTATATTGTCCTTGTCTGTGCCGATGTTGATTCTGATGGGGTCTTGAGTCGACATCGATCGCGTCTCTGGAGTACAAGGTTCAGCGCATACTCGCCGACGACCTAATTGTGGCACACACGAGAAAAAGGAAGAGCAAAATGGTAGTCCCTCCGATCCAAAAAAAAGTGTCGCCACTTGTACGTTTAAGTTGTACGTGAACCCGATTGTTTACTCCGACAATTATATCGGATAGGAAGGAGTATGTTCATTTTGCCAGGTGGAGCTAGCCATGTAGACGTGGAGAGAGGCACAGCCAAGAGTTCCACATATACTTCCAGTTCCATCCCATTCGTTTCCCAGAAACTTGTAAGACAAAGCTCTGCATGCGTGCACGTACGTACCCAACGGCCGATCCAAGGTCTCTCTGTCCAAATCCATAGATCTGCATTATTGTGCTGCCAGTACAGTGAGATGCTGATCTAGCTAGCGAGCAAGGACAGTGACCAAAATTGCTAACGCTACTGATTTTATGGAAGAAGCTTTCGCTCGCTGATTGGCTGTGTAAACCACGAGAAGGGTAAACAAGGAGAAGGCTACGTCTAGGCTCTAGCGCAAAGAGTCCGAGAGAGCCGTCGGTTTCGGTTCGCTGCATTATTTTTGGGCCCGGTACTCTCTCCACGTAACCTAGAAAGCTTCTTTGTCTTTTTTGCTTGCGTGTTAACCAGGGATGATTTGTCGAGGACAGCTCGTCGTTGAGAGGTCCGCTCCACAACTTGACTTGA
The DNA here is from genome assembly GCA_947311845.1 of Poa pratensis. NCBI lineage: Eukaryota > Viridiplantae > Streptophyta > Magnoliopsida > Poales > Poaceae > Poa > Poa pratensis. The sequence goes on from CAMZMU010000043.1 coordinate 3,303,779, forward strand.
TTCAGTAGCGGAGCAGGCGAAGGCCGTCTCTCCAACAAAACACCAGCATATATATTAAAGCAAGCGAGAGAGCTTGGACCTCCCCCCCCCCCCCCCCCCTTTCCCCATCTACAGTGTAAAAGGGCGATTTCTTGGGCGATACCGCGTGCGCCAGCTCGCCGCCGGCGATTCGTCAGATTCCTCGCCCTCCGGCGGCCGCTTCGGCAGCGGGAGGATGGGGAATCCACGGATCCCGGTGTGTACATAGCCTAGGTGTGCGTGGTGGTGTGCTAGCAGGCGGCGCTGTGGAGGTAGCGGTGGCGCCGGAGTGGCTTTTGGTGGCGGTGGTCTTCTCCTCTGTTGGTGCGGCTCCGGTGGAGCTTCGCCGCGGATCTACCGCCCTGTCCTCGTTCGCGGCTCCTTGGAGTGCTCGAGAGGACTTCCCCTTCGCCGGAGTCCGAGAGGTGGTGGATCCGGCGCTTGTAGATCTTGAAGGCGTGGTTGCTGATGGCCAAGATGGTGTTGCCGTCCGTCGCGCAGGGTGGAGGTGCTCAGGTACCGAGGAGCGTCGACTTCCTGGTCGCGATGGGGAGCCTCCCAGTCCAAGGTTTCGGAGGTGGTGCAGCAGGTTTCGCCGGCGCAGCGTTCTGCTCGACGACGACGCCAGAGCTCAGAAGGGCTTCTTTGTAATTTTCTTGTTTTCTGGGCTTTTCTGTATGAGTCTTGGATGATGTAATCGCGACTTCCCTCGCAAAAAAAAAAAAAAACACCAGCATGTCTTTTCTGCACACTGGTAGAAATCATCATCATCCACGTATAGAATTATTTTAATATTTTTTGTAAACTTAAAACCATAGATTTGGAATTTTCAAAAATTTGGGCTACATGTAGCTCGGGAGACAAATCACCAGCATTTTTTGATTTTTTTTTAAATCACCATTTTAAATTTCAAAAAAATTCGAAAAAATCCTAAATGTTGACAATGACATGTTCTATGCTTCTGCAAATTTCCAACTAAAAATAATTTGCATTCCGGCCTGCAAGAAAATGAAAAATACTGAACATTTTGGGAGGCTTTGAATCTAACACTATTTACCATCCCAGTTTAAGAAATTTGTCATTTTTGCACCACATAAAATACATAATGTTTCGCATTTCTATTTTGCACATTGGTAGAAATCATCATCATCTACGTATAGAATTATTTTTGAATTTTTTGGAAACTTAAAACTACTGATTTTGAATTTTCAAAATTCCGGGCTACATGTACCTCGGCAGACAAATCACCGCACTCGTATATTTTTTCGGGTGCACATGTTGGTGTTCTAATTCGAGATTATATATAGATCCTAGTGTGGATTAGGATACTTAGTGCTAATACTCCTAACATGGAGCGAGACTCATGCCAGGATAGGATATCTGCTATGGAGGTGCACATGCATGATGCCTCGATCGAGGTCATGCGACGATGCAATAGTAGCATGCATATGCACAGAGCAAATCGCGCCGACACGGCATGAGCAGACCAATCACTGACTAGCTAGGCACATGCAAATTCGTCAGCTATATATACAATGCCAAATTAAGTCTCATTTTTACAAGAAACACTATGTAGGTATGTACTCCCATTGCATATTATAACATGTTTTTGCTATTTTAATACTTGTTACATATGGACCAAAATGAGTTAATGTAAACACTAAAATACGTGTATATACATCTGTATGTAATCCCTATTGAAATATCTAAAACATCTTATATTATGAAACAGAGAGAGTATACTTATGTAACGATGCTAGTGACCACTCTACGAAAGAGACCAACAATTCAGGCATTTCGACGTCTATGTGACGAATCGCGTTGTAATCGGGCTCTTGTGCCCCTCTTTTTATGAAACCGATACGTTTATCCATGATGTATCCTTGAAAAAATCAAGGCATTTCGAATTGATTCATATTACAAATCCACGTACTTATAACTAAAGCAAAGATGTAATCAAAATCAAACCTATAGATGTATTATTCCAGTCAGAATCTAATAATCCAGCAGCCTCGATGCATATGCATGCTGACAGCGCAAGAGTGTGAGCAACCCATCACATCGGTTACGGCTCGCTGAATCATTCGTGGGCCCAGGAATCTAGCCGCTCGATGGGTTTTCTTTTCGGTTCTACTCCATATTCCACGCCTAAGCCAATCGACCCATCGGTTTCGGTTCGCTGCATTATTCGTGTTAAATTATTGTTGGACATGGATACATGTTCTCGAGGACATGCGACGATGCTACGGAGCAATTCGCGGCGACATGCGTCCAACCAATCAATCGGTGAGCAGCTACGGATACACATGTCAGCTATATACGGAGTAGTATACAATGCATAATTTTTTGTAAAAATAATTCTTTCGCTTGCTCGCCAAATTGCATCATTTTGCAGAGAAACTCTGGCGCGCTGAATATCTGTGCTGAGGCTAATAACATCGTAGATATCCAATTTGAAAGGATTTACATTACAAGTCCAAAGACCTAACGAGAGCAAACAAAACTCATAGATAGACATATCCAAACACAACCACAAGCTACAAGTATATCCAATCTCGTCCAACTACAAATAAACGATTCAATCCAATCTAATCCAATTTGAATGGATTTACGTTACAAATCCAAAGACTTGACGAGAACAAACCAAACTCATAGATAGATATATCCAAATGCAACCACAAGCTATCCAGCCTCATCCAATTACTAACTAACGGTTCAATCTAATCTAATCCAAACTCCCACAGCAAAGAGTGCGACAATTCATCTCTGCTGTTCCATGCTGCGATTACGCAGGTTCCTCGTCCCATAATCATCATCATAATCACAGGCGGCTCTCCAGCTATCGATAACATGGCAGCCAGTCACCCACTGGGCCCGCAGAGCAGACCGCCGTCAGCCAATGGGAGTATGGGACCGTGCCAGATAGGCTGCTAACACGACGGGTGGAGACTATAAATGCCACCCCGGAGGAAGGGATCATGGGCAAACACGCAGAGCTTCTTGTTAATCTCAAAAAAGATTAGCACAAGCAGAGGGGGTAGCGATCAGTTCCACTAATCCTTCTACCTCGTACTAATCGATCCAGGCATCCTCTCCTCCTTGCTTCCACCGATCGATCTCGATCAATTCTATGCCAATGGAGACAAGAGACGCCTCGGCGCCGGCGCTGCTGCCGTGCTCCTACGCGCCGCTGCCCAGCGATGCTGAGGCTGCCGTGGTTGAGCGCGGTCGCCGGACAGGGCCTCTGTTCGCAGCACTGCTGCTGGTGTTCGCCGCGGTGCTCCTTGCCATCGCCGCGCTGGCTGGTGTCAGGCTCGCCGGCAAGCTGCCCGCTGGAGGCGTCCTCAGAGACGGCCGCCCAACTGATATTGTCACGGACATCAGGAGCAGTAGGGGTCCTGAGTCGGGCGTGTCAGAGAAGACGTCCGGCGTCGCGGCCGAGCACGCCGCCATGCTAGGCGCAGACGCCGGCAGCAACGCGTTCCCGTGGAGCAATGCCATGCTCCAGTGGCAGCGCACCGGCTTCCACTTCCAACCAGAGAAGAACTGGATGAATGACCCCAACGGTAAGCACCAATTAGTAATCCCGTGCAAGCAAACAAGCAACAATCTCGTTAGAGATTCAGTTATTACAAGATTCCCATGACAACCCATGAATCTAAATAGAAATTTCAATGGCGAAAATGCAGGTCCGGTGTACTATAAGGGGTGGTACCACCTCTTCTACCAGTACAACCCGGACGGCGCCATCTGGGGCAACAAGATCGCGTGGGGCCACGCCGCGTCCCGTGACCTGCTCCGCTGGCGCCACCTCCCCGTCGCCATGTCTCCCGACCAGTGGTACGACCTCAACGGCGTCTGGTCAGGCTCCGCCACCGTCCTCCCCGACGGCCGCATCGTCATGCTCTATACCGGCTCTACCAACGCCTCCGTCCAGGTCCAGTGCCTCGCCTTCCCCTCCGACCCCGAAGACCCGCTGCTCACAAACTGGACCAAGTATGAGGGCAACCCGGTGCTGTATCCGCCGCCGCACGTCGGGGAGAAGGACTTCCGGGACCCGACTACAGCGTGGTACGATGGCTCCGATAAAATGTGGCGGATCGTCATCGGGTCCAAGGACGACCGCCACGCCGGCATGGCCTTGACCTACAAGACAAAGAACTTCACCGACTATGAGCTCGTCCCTGGAGTGCTGCATCGGGTTCCGGCGACCAGGATGTGGGAGTGCATTGATTTGTACCCGGCCGGCGGTGTAAGGGGCATCGACATGACGGAGGCTGTTGCAGCGGCATCCAACGGTGGTGGTGATGATGTTCTGCACGTAATGAAGGAGAGCTCGGACGACGACCGGCACGACTACTACGCACTAGGGAGGTACAACTCGGCGACGAACACGTGGACACCCTTAGACGCTGAAGCCGACGTCGGCATTGGGCTGAGGTATGACTGGGGAAAGTTCTACGCGTCCAAGACGTTCTATGACCCGGCCAAGAAGAGGCGAGGTGGAAGTGCAACTTCATCCATGATATGACTCTTTTGGGACACAGGATTAAGAGGAAACATCATGACAGCTTGATGTCCTGGATTGCTGGTCTCCATTAAGTCCCCTTGTAGTTTTGTTAATTTATCGCCTGTATAGTTTGTTCCTGTTGTTTACTTTTTCTGTACAGTTGTTTTTTTTTCAATAAAATTACTGTGGGGCTGTTGCCTCACAGTCTCTAGGTTCAAAAAAAAAAAAAAAAAAGAAGAGGCGTGTGCTGTGGGGGTGGGTCGCCGAGACCGACTCCGAGCGCGCTGACGTGGCCAAGGGATGGGCCTCTCTCCAGGTATATTTTCTTCTCCAGGAGAAATGGCAGAGTTAATTAACCTACGTATAATTTAGAAAGTGTTCCGTATCATGATTAGGAGTTGCACTTTTCTTGGGTTCCACAGACACATCTGCATGGCAAGGGTGGGTCAGGCATGGCCATGCAGCCACTTGTGATGAATCATAGATAGATTGCAGCTAAATCAATGTTGCTGTCATGTGGTTGTCAAGTGCCATTAGGTAGGGAAGGTTCATTCGCTATTCAATCTACAATTCCAGCTACTGTTGAGATACCTTCACTGAAGGATGTCAATGCACCTGTGTCCTACAAACAAACTCTGCATGCCCCATGTGGTCTAGTGGCAGGCAAGATTGGCAATTTGGCAATGCCACCAAACTAAATACTAAATAGTTTATGTAGTACAACCAAACTGGGATTAGACAAGAAAAGGGGTCTCTTGTTTGCTTAGATCACAGTTAGTTAGTTAGTACTATCTCTTAGCTGTCAAAATGATACCAAGAAGATTCTAAAAGGAACTGAAAAGTAATGATGCAAACTAGATTAACAAGCTCTGAATAATTAATTAACTAGTGCCAAGTGCTAATGCTTGCCTGATGTTTTCTGTTGTTGCAGGCGCTTCCTCGCACGGTGGTGCTGGACACCAAGACCGGCAGCAACCTCATCCAGTGGCCTGTGATGGAGGTGGAAACACTCCGGACTAACTCAACAGACCTCGGTGTCGTCACAGTCGACCACGGTTCTGTACTCCCACTCAGACTCCACCGCGCCACCCAGCTCGATATCGAGCTCTCCTTCCGCCTCGACTCGCTCGATGTAGCCGCCGCCAAGGAGGCCGACGTCGGCTACAACTGCAGCACCAGTGGCGGCGCGGCAGGTCGTGGTGCGCTCGGCCCCTTCGGCCTGCTCGTGCTCGCTGACGCCAGGCGCCATGGTGGAGAAACAGAGCAGACAGCCGTCTACTTCTACGTCGCCAGAGGCTTCGACGGCAGCCTGCGCATGTACTTCTGCCATGACGAGTCACGGTCGTCCCGTGCCAACGATATTGTTAAGAGGGTCGTCGGCAACACTGTGCCAGTGCTTGACGGCGAGGCGCTGTCCGTCAGGGTGCTGGTGGACCACTCCATCGTTGAAAGCTTCGCGCAGGGTGGGAGGTCGACGGTGACTTCGCGCGTGTACCCGACGGAGGCCATCTATGCCAATGCCGGGGTGTACCTCTTTAACAATGCCACCAGTGCCCGGGTCACCGCCACCAGCCTCGTCGTCCATGAGATGGACTCCTCATACAACCGGGCCTACATGGCTTCACTGTAAAAAGAAACGGAAAGATTATTTTTTGGTTGCATATAGATGTGTATTCCCTTTCTGAATTTTGCTTCCCTCCTCCCATCTTTTTTTTTCATTTTTATTATGTCTATTCATTGTCGAGGCCTTTCATAAGTTGTAATAGCTAGTGGAAGATGCCATGATGCAAAACTAGAGCTGTACATGTATAACGTCAGTCCAAATTGTTCAGAGAATTTTTGCTTTCAAATTTAAGTTGGTACACATTGTGTCATGCTGTCTACAATTGCAAAACAACATTGTGTCGATGTAACTCCACAAAATGGGCACAAGAAATAAACTCACCTGAGTAGCTGACCATGCTCTGGTGTTCTTGGGCATCCAGCCAGCGACTTTAGACATTCCTGATATTCTGTTCCAGTATAACTGTCCTTCAGGGGCATTTCTCTAGTTTGTTCTTCCCAGAGCCCCTCCACAAGATCACAGAAATTGAAATGAAGTCGCCAAAGCGGAACCACACGAAATATACCCTTACACCGACGAGCAGGCACACCATAAAAAGTCCAACGAGGGATTCATCCAGAACTCAAATTGACTTGCTCAATGTTGTTTGTGAATACACAACTATGTAGATGGTAGCTCAACACGAAGATCACCTTTATACTTGATGCACGATGTCATCATTGGAATCCTCTTGAAATACCTTGATGCACATCTCAAAAACAGAGCAAATAAAGTCTGGATTTTAATCGGGCAGACGTGTATATCCTGCACATTTTGCAGTTGGTGACCATATATAAAGGTCCAACATCACGAGGCTGCTAAATGGAAAATGTTTTGGACGTGAAGCGTTATCGAACTACCAGTTTGGTCGTTATGCTAAAAATGAAAACCAATTATTAACGCTAACTATTACAGTGTGGTGGTTTATTTAGTCCCTATGATGTGTCAAACTTGCCAGTTAGTGCACGAAATTCAAGCACCCGGCTTACCTTTCTCCTTCAATTGCTCAGCAGGAAATTGAACATGAGATATGAATCAATAATACTATAGGTGTCGTGCATAACCTTTAATCCTCTGCTGTTAGCAATTTGCAGTTTGGCACTTGGCCTGTCAAAAACACATCAACCAACAATTAGGACAGCTAATGTGACAAAGCGTTATCCTAAACAACTTTCTGGAAGTACAGAATCACGATGCCAGAAACACACCTCTTTGAACCCTGCACCTGCAGGGAACATCATTTACTCTTACTCTGCCCCCACAATGCCGGCCCGAGCATGTTTTCGATGCTGTCTTTTGCTCAGCATTTGTTGTTTTTCTTCCAGTGGACTTCTCACTTATGTTTCAACTTGAATCAAGTATGAAGTTAGCGCGTTAGACAAAGGGATTACCAGAAGTCCCCACATGAGCAAATACCATCGCTAAACTTGTGAAATCTGACCGCATCTCTCACAAGAATATCACGCCCGGTTATCTTAGAGATGAACTTGGTAGCATTGTGACAATCCACACAGACGCGTAGATTTTTAACAATCCTAATTGGCATTTCCTGCGGAATAAAAATTAAGCCAAATGCAATCGCAAGCTTCTCGCTGTGATTGCTGAGCATTTGAACCTTCTCAGAATCCGCTACATCATGCAGCACTGAACTGACATCAGGCTTGTACCCTTCTTCCACCATCTTAGAGTTGAGCCACTGGAGCTTTTCATAAATATTTCTGGAGAAGGGATGAGACTGGTCATCGGCTGAAAATATGTGGACTTTATTCTTATACTTTATCCAGCTGCAGCCTGGTTCCTTCTTGACTTGCCTGTCCCTCATTCCACGCCTAAGCTGCGCAACCTCGGTCCATTCACCTTTAGAAGCATGCATGCTGCACAGCAACACGTAGCTCGCTGGGTTTTGAGGGTCAACTTTCAAGAGATTCTCAGCAGCCCATTTGCCAATCTCTATGTCACCACGCAACCTACATGAGCTCAGCAATGTCGCCCAACCAATTGCATCAGGACAGCGTGGCATCTGCCTTATGAACTCCGCAGCTTCTTTTAACATCCCTGATCTGCTATACAGGTCAATCATACAGGTGTAGTGATCATCCAAGGGTACAATACCATGGTCCTCCTGCATTGATTGGAAGTAGCTGCGGCCTTTCTCCACAAGCCCTGAACGGCTACAAGCAGAAAGGACACCAATAAACGTTACCCCGTCAGGCTTCACACCCTTAGACAACATCTTCTCGAACAAATCTATAGTTTCTTTTGCCTTCCCAAACTGCGCATAACCAGACACAAGGGCTGTCCAGGAGACCTGATCGTGAAACGGCATCTCATCAAACAAGCGGTGTGCATCCTCGATACTGCCACACTTCCCATACAAGGTAACTAGTGCATTAGACACTGTAATGTACGGCCTCAGCCCTGACACGAGCGCCATACAGTGGAACTGTGCTCCCTCTTCCAGGCTCGCCAGATTACCGCAAGAACTGATAACACTGCCCAGAGTGAAATCATCAGGCTTAATGCCATCTCTCTGCATCTCCGAGAAAACCCTTACGGCCTCCTCGCCGCACCCATTCTTTCCATAGCCAACAATCAGCGCAGTCCATGAGATGATGTTTTTGCATGTCATCCTTCTGAAAACGGCTTCCGCCGACCTGATGCTCCTGCATTTCGAGTACATGTCAACAAGCGCACTTCCAACAAATACATTATCTTCATACAGAGTCCTGATTACGTAGGCATGGATCTGCTTCCCCTCTTCCGCGGCAGCAAGGACGCCACAGGCTGTAAGGATGCTTCCGAAAGTGTACTGATCAATGCCGGCACCCGCTGCCCTCATCCTCCTGAAAACATCCAGCGCCTCCGACTGCACCCCATTCTGCGTCAGCCCCGTAACCATCGTGGTCCAAGAGATGGAATCCCTGTCGGCCATCGCCTCAAACAGCCCCCTCGCCTCCACAACCATCTTGCACCGAAGCAGCCCCGTGATCATCGTGTTAAACATCACCACATTCTTGCCCTCCATCTCGTCAAAGACCCGCTTCGTGTCCCCGATGAGGCCCATCTTGGCGTACATGTCCACCAGCGGGCTCCCGGTGAAGGCGTACGCCCCGAACCCGAGCCGCAATATCTGGCAGTGCACCTGCCGGCCGAGCGCGTGGTCGCCGAGCGCCGACGCGGCCATGACCACGCCGGACATCGTGATGCGGCTCGGCCTGACCCTGACGCCGTCGACAACACTCTCCTCCCGCAGCAGCGCCCGGTACGCCGCGGCTGCCCGCGCGGGGGCGCCGGCGCCCGAGAACCCCGCGATGAGCGCGTTGTAGGAGACGGCGTCGCGCTCGGGCATGGACGCGAAGAGCCTGTCCATGTCGGGCAGGAGCCGCGCGTGGGCGAGGGCAGAGAGGAGCGCGTTGCGGGTGAAGAGGTTTGGTTCGGGCATTGCGTCGAACAGGCGGCGCGCGCGGGCGAGGCCGCCGGACCTGGCGTAGGCGGTGAGGAGTTGGTTGAGGAGGTAGGTGGGCGGCGGGGGAGGGAGGGTCCGGAGGATGAGGCAGTGGATGGCGGCGGAGACGCGGGCGCCATCGCGGCTGCCGGCGGCGGCGGAGGAGAGGAGGGCGGCGTAGTGGTTGCAGAGCGGGCGGCTCATGGCGGGGAGCCGGCGCGGCGAGGGAAACAAAGCGCTTGCCGGTTCATAGCGTGGAAGCGGAAAGGAGCCTCGCCTGCGGCGGTTTTGGCGACGACTTTTCCAAACCACGAATCGACTCTTCTTTTCTTTTCTTTTCTTTTCTTTTCTGAGCGGTTCCTTCCTTTTCTTCTCACGCTCGCTCGCGTACGTACGGACCTTTTTGTGTGCCAATGAATCCGCAACGCCTACATCAATCAACACAACAAGGCAGCGTGACCAATACAATTCGGGGTCAACAAAGCAATAAACCCGGCGGCGCTGGGAAGGTTTGGCGGCGGCGGCGGGCCCAGCTGCCAAAAGGCCGTCTGGGGGCTTGATTTTCGAGGAGGCGCGGCGATGGCAGCGGTTGCTGCTGGGACGGCGACGGTCGGCGGTCGACGTGCGCGGCCGGGGCGGCGTCCCCGCGTCGTGGAGGAGGCGGAGGATCTCCTCCGGTGGTGCGCCGTGGCCTCCCCTGGCTGCGGTGGCGCGGGTGGGCGCGGCCGATCTGGGGAGCCCTTCCCCAGATCTGGCGCGGGCCGGTTTCTGGCTTGGCTCGGGCCATGGCGGGCGGCAGGTCGGGGCGGTGTGGACGGCCGTCGGCGCTCACGGCGGCGGGGTGGCTGCGGTGGCCACGCCCAGCGAGGTGGTGAGGAAGATGGAGGTTGTTGTTGGCTCGGGCAGCGGCGCGGTGGGTGTCGGTGGCCTCGCCCACCATGGCTCCGGCGCGGAGGCAGGCTCCTCCTGCCGACGGTTGGCCGAGGTGGGGTGGCTGCGGCAGGGGCGCGGGGATGGTCGGCGGCTGGCCGGTCGAGCTGCGCGGGCAGGCTCATGGCATGTCGTCGTCGAGCGAAAGCTCTGCTGCGGGTTTTTCCCGGCGCAGGCGGTGGCGACGCCTCCGGGCGCCGTTTCCCTCCTTGGAGGCACCGTCGAGACGCGATGCTTGCCTTCTGCTCGTGCCACTTTCGGGGAAACCCTAGATCTTCCGGGATCGGGCGGTGGTGGCGTCCTGCTTTATGCTCCCCCTTGGGGGCATCGTTCTTGAAGTGTGACCGGCCGGAGGGACCTGTGGTTGCGGGAGGTGGCGGCGAGGGTGTCGAGGCTGGTGTGGCGGCTGCAACAACGGCTGTCTTTTAGGCCGGGGCGGCGGCCCCGGATGTTGGTGCGACGTCCGTGGTCTGCGAGCAGCTCTCCCTGGGCAGCTTGGGCTGCGGGCACTAGTAGAAAAAGGACTTTTCGTCCGGAGTACTGTTTGCCATTAGCCCCGGTTCAGGCAAAAACCGGGACCAGTGCCTGGCACTGGTCCCGGTTCGAGCTGCCAGGGCCCCGTGGGGATTGGTCCCGGTTCGGTTGGGGGCATTGGTCCCGGTTCATGCCAAGAACCGGGACCAAAGCTCCAGAGCCGGACCACGTGGCATGCCGCGGAGCTTTGGTCCCGGTTCGTGCCAAGAACCGGGACCAATACCCCTCCCCTGCCTATATATTGTTGCCCCCCCCCCCCCCTCTCTCCTCTGTTTTTTTTTCCTGGATTGGTGGGAAGTGGAGGTGCTAGTTTTTTTTCTCTTTGCCACGCACAAGATGTGTTCGATGAAATGCCCGACCCGCACCGAGGTTAGCAACTATATCCTTTTCATCTGTAATTGATACAGAAATATTGCAGGCCTGCATAAATTTCTCTATTCCCGACCCGCACCGTGGTTAGCAACTATGCCCGACCCGCACCGTGGTCATTTCACTATTCAAGATGTTATTGTAATGGTATTTGATAAACTTAATTATATATATGATGCAGATGGATGCACGGATGCGATGGATGTACGGCGAACGACGCAGTTCCGAGTTTATTGCAGGCCTGCATAAATTTCTCGATGTGGCTGAGGCAAACAAAGTGAATAATTTTATGCCTTGTCCATGTGAGAAGTGTCGGAACGTCAGGGAGTACTCTGACCCGAGAACCATTCAAGACCACGTGATTCGGAAAGGTTTCATGCCCAGCTATAATTGTTGGACCAAGCACGGAGAAAGAGGGGTTACGATGGAAGACAATGAAGAAGAGGAGGATGATGACAACTATCCTATGTTCCCTGAGGAATGCGGTGATACTGTTATGGAAGACGTTGAAGAAGAAAGAGGTGAACATCGGGCATCAGATGAGCCCGCTGATGGTCTTGGTGGGGTCATTTCTGATGCAAAGCGAGAATGCGATACAGAAAAGGAGAAGCTAAAGTTGGAGGCCATGCTTGAGGATCACAAAAAGTTGCTGTACCCAAACTGCGAAGATGGCAGCACAAAGCTCGGTACCACACTGGAACTGCTGAAATGGAAGGCAGAGACTGGTTGTTCTGACAAGGGATTTGAGAAGTTACTGAAAATAATGAAGCCGAAGCTTCCAAAGGATAACGAATTGCCCGAGACTACATACGAAGCAAAGAAGGCTATCTGCCCTCTAGGATTAGATGTGCAGAAGATACATGCATGCATTAATGACTGCATCCTGTACCGCGGTGAGTACGAGAACATGGATAAATGCCCGGTATGCAATGCACTGCGGTACAAGATAAGACAAGATGACCCTGGTGATGTTGAGGGCGATGACGAGCCCCCCCGGAAGAGGGTTCCTGCTAAGGTGATGTGGTATGCTCCTATAATACCACGGTTGAAACGTCTGTTCAGAAACAAAGAGCATGCCAGGTTGTTGCGATGGCACAAAGAAGAGCGTAAGAAAGACGGGAAGTTGAGACACCCCGCCGATGGGTCCCAGTGGAGAAAAATCGACAGAGAGTTCCCGACATTTTCAGATGACGCAAGGAACTTAAGATTTGGTCTAAGTACAGATGGCTTTAATCCTTTTGGGGAGCAGAGCTCCAGTCATAGCACTTGGCCCGTGACTCTATGTATCTACAACCTTCCTCCTTGGTTGTGCATGAAGCGGAAGTTCATTATGATGCCAGTGCTCATCCAAGGCCCGAAGCAACCCGGCAACGACATTGATGTGTACCTAAGGCCATTAGTTGATGAACTTTTGCAGTTGTGGTCCGAACCAGGTGTACGTGTGTGGGATGAGCACAAACAACAGGAATTTGACCTACGAGCGTTGCTGTTCGTAACCATCAATGATTGGCCTGCTCTTAGTAACATTTCAGGACAGTCAAACAAGGGATACAATGCATGCACGCACTGTTTAGATAAGACTGAAAGTATACATTTGGGAAACAAGAATGTGTACCTGGGGCATCGTCGATTTCTTCCGAACGTCATGCCGTAAGAAAGCCCGGCAAGCATTTCAACGGTGAGGCAGATCGCCGGAAGAAGCCTAACCTCCCTGATGGTGATGTTATATATGACATGGTCAAGGATTTAGAAGTAATCTTTGGAAAGGGTCCTGGCAGTCTATCTGTTCCGAATGACGCTGACAACCACGTACCCATATGGAAGAAGTGCTCTATATTCTGGGAGCTACCCTATTGGAAAGTCCTAGAGGTCCGGTCTTCAATCGACGTGATGCACGTGACGAAGAATCTTTGCGTGAACCTGCTAGGCTTCCTGGGCGTGTATGGGAAGACAAAAGATACACCGGAAGCACGGGCAGACCAGCAACGTATGAAAGACCCATACAACAAGCAGACGGATAAAGGGCGTCAATACTTAAGCAGCTACGCTCTTACCAAAGCAGAGAAGGAAATCTTTTTTGAATGCCTGAGCAGTATCAAGGTCCCGGCTGGCTTCTCGTCAAATATAAAGGGAATAATAAATATGGCAAAGAAAAAATTCCAGAACCTGAAGTCTCATGATTGCCACGTGATTATGACGCAGTTGCTTCCGGTTGCATTGAGGGGGCTTCTACCGGAAAATGTTCGAGTACCCATTGTGAAGCTATGTGCATTCCTCAATGCAATATCTCAGAAGGTCATCGATCCAGTAACTCTACCAAGTTTACAGAAGGCTGTGGTCCAATGTCTTGTCAGCTTCGAGTTGGTGTTCCCCCCATCATTCTTCAATATTATGACGCATCTCCTGGTTCACCTAGTCGACGAGATTGCCATTCTCGGTCCTGTATTTCTACACAATATGTTCCCCTTCGAGAGGTTCATGGGAGTCTTGAAGAAATATGTTCATAACCGTGCTAGGCCAGAAGGAAGCATCTCAAGGGGCTATGGAACAGAAGAGGTCATTGAGTTCTGTGTTGACTTTATTCCTGACCTTAAGCCGATTGGTGTTCCTGAATCGCGGCATGAGGGGAGACTGAGTGGAAAAGGCACGCTAGGAAAGAAAGCACTGATATGTAGGGACGGGCATTCTTTAACTCAAGCACACTACACAGTTCTACAAAGTTCCACCTTCGTGGCTCCGTATATCGAGGAACACAAGAATTATGTACGCTCCAAGAACCCGGGGAAGGATGACTCCTGGATTAAAGAAAAACACATGGAGACCTTCGGCAGTTGGTTGCGATTACAGCTCATGAATGACACCACTGTCGGAGATCAGCTCTACTTGTTGGCCGCGTCACCATCTTCGACTGTATTGAATTTCCAAGGGTACGAGATAAATGGGAATACATTTTACACGATCGCCCAAGATAAAAAGAGCACCAACCAGAACAGTGGTGTCCGCTTTGATGCAACAAACGACGATGGGCAAAAGGACACATACTATGGTCGCATAGAGGAGATATGGGAACTTGACTATGGACCTACTTTTAAGGTCCCTTTGTTTCGGTGCAGTTGGGTCAACATGAATGGAGAAGGGATAAAGGTAGACCAGCTGTACGGGATGACAACAGTGGATCTCAAGAATCTTGGTTGTTACAAGAACGAACCATTCGTCCTAGCCAATGATGTGGCTCAGGTTTTCTATGTGAAGGACATGTCCTCCAGACCGAAAAAAAGAAAAAACAAGCAAACGAATACATCAGACGATGAGCCAAAGCGTCACGTAGTTCTTTCAGGGAAAAGAAACATCGTGGGAGTCGAGGACAAGACAGACATGTCAGCAGATTATGATAAGTTTGATGAAATTCCGCCCTTCACAGTGAGAACTGACCCAAGCATCCCGTTAAATAATGAAGATGCTCCATGGTTACGGCTGAAGCGATGTAAATCAATGTAATGTATTAAACCTTTATGTGATGTGTAGTAATGTATTAAACCTTTATGTGGTGAAAACCATAATACACGAAATGGGAGTTTCCATCTAGAAGAAATGGGTTATATCACATGTGAGTTTTCTTTTTTGTTTTCTGTTAATTAATTGCATGACGACCGGTGAAACACGCGTGGTAGGTGGTTGTCGGCTCCCACACCTCCCGTGGGAACCTCTCAAACCTCAGCTTCGACCGTCCAAACACAGTTCCCCCTGCATACAGCCCGACGGTGGCTCGTGAGTTTGAGCGCCACTTCGATCCAAGCAGCGGTAAGACGTCTCTGATGATCTACAACCGTCCGGCAAGACGTCTCTGATGATCTGCAACCGTTTGGAACGGTCGCAGGTCATCAGAGACGTCTTGCCACTGGTTGCCCAAAGATGCCTCTCCGAGTGACGCTGGAATGTTTTGTGTTTGAGCGCCACTTCGATCCAAGCAGCGGCAAGACGTCTCTGATGATCTACAACCGTCCGGCAACACATCTCTGATGATCTGCAACCGTTTGGAACGGTCGCAGGTCATCAGAGACGTCTTGCCGCTGGTTGCCCAAAGATGCCTCTCCGAGTGACGCTGGAATGTTTTGTGTGAGTGAGTAACCTGTCTGAGGAGGGCGGCTATATATAGGGTACGTGTGCTTCTTTAGTCCCGGTTGGTAACACCAACCGGGTCATGTGGCTCACGAAGTGGTCGTGATACTGCTGATCCAACAGCTCACAATCCCTCAAAAGAAACACACCCCTGATCCAACGTCTCACAAGCGCTTGAAAGAAACACACGATCCGTGTGCTTCTTTAGTCCCGGTTGGTAACACCAACCGGGTCATGTGGCTCACGAAGTGGTCGTGATACTGCTGATCCAACAGCTCACAATCCCTCAAAAGAAACACACCCCTGATCCAACGGCTCACAAGCACTTGAAAGAAACACACGATCCGTGTGCTTCTTTAGTCCCGGTTGGTAACACCAACCGGGACTAAAGACGGGCTTTGCGGTCACGACACGTGTCCTCCCCCAGCGCTTCCCTGGGCACGTGTCCTCCCCCAGCGCTGCCCTGGAGGTCTTTATATATTGTCGCCGACGGGGTAAACCCTAATCCACCATTCCTAGCCACGAACGCATCGTCTCCACGAGATGGATCCGCCACGCCCGCCGCAGCGCCTTCTGGACGAGGTCGAGCGTGCTCGGCAGAGCGCGCTTGGGCGCAACCGCGGGAGTCTATCCCGCCGTATGCCCACGAGCCCGACGTGGAGAGGAATGCCCAGCTACCGGCCTCCTGCTCCACCAGGTGCCGCCGCACCTCCACCTGGCGCCGCTGCACCTCCACCAGGCGCCGCCGCTCCTCCCGCGGAGGAGGAGGAGGACGACGACTTCGACTGGAGCGACGACGGGGAAGAAGGTTGTGGGTTGCAGATACAGGAGGCCATGGAAGCCTCCTTCCAGTCTGTCCGCGACTACCCTGTCCAGCGAGCCAAGACTTCCTACCAGCTCAAGGCGAAGGAGGCTTCCGATCTGGATTGGGCGCTGAAAGACTCATCCTCCATGGATCTTGCCCTCCGCCGCAAACGTGCGCGCGAGAACCGGGCGGCCGCCCACGGGGCTGGCTCCTCCCGCCGTTCCCCCTAATCCTACGGCCTTCGAGCCAGCAAGTCCGTTTATGTAGAATAATGTTGGTGATGTTGGATCAGGGTGTGTTTCTTTCAAGCAAATTTAGCAAATGTGTTAGCAAATTTTAGTCCAATTAGCAAATGTAGCAAATGTTAGGAAATGTAGTGTTTAGTGTTAGTGTTAGTATAGGAAATTTTAGTGTTAGGAAATAGCATTTTGTATAGGAAATAGCATTTTAGGATTTTAGTGTTAGGAAATGTATAGGAAATAGCATTTTAGGATTTTAGTGTTAGCAAATGTAGCAAATGTTAGGAAATGTAGTGTTTAGTGTTAGTGTTAGTATAGGAAATTTTAGTGTTAGGAAATAGCATTTTGTATAGGAAATAGCATTTTAGGATTTACGGGTTTACGATACGAGTTTACGGGTTTACGATATGAGTTTACGGGTTTACGATATGAGTTTACGGGTTTACGATACGAGTTTACGGGTTTACGATACGAGTTTACGGTTTACGATACGAGTTTACGGTTTACGATACGAGTTTACGGGTTTACGATACGGGTTTACGATACGAGTTTACGGGTTTACGATACGAGTTTACGGGTTTACGATACGAGTTTACGGGTTTACGATACGAGTGTACGGGTTTACGATACGAGTGTACGGGTTTACGATACGAGTTTACGGGTTTACGATACGGGTTTACGATACGAGTTTACGGGTTTACGATACGAGTTTACGGGTTTACGATACGAGTTTACGGGTTTACGATACGAGTTTACGGGTTTACGATACGAGTTTACGGGTTTACGATACGGGTTTACGATACGAGTTTACGGGTTTACGATACGGGTTTACGATATGAAATAAGTTACCCAACTAAAGTTTTGTGCATTGTTCTTAATTTGCAGAAACTATGGAACGAGACGAAGATCAGGAAAATATCCTCCAGGATATAATCCGCGGGCCGGAAGATATTGTCGATGTCACCACGGAGTTTTTGAACAACTCCGGTGAGGGAGATGAGTCTCTCAACCGAAGAGACGGCTCCGGTGAGGTAGAACCCGACGGCCGGGGTGAGGGAGAAGTCAGCGAGGGAGAAGCCGACGAGGGAGAAGCCGAAGGCTCCGGTGGAACATTAAATGTTGCAAACTCCGGCGAGGTGCATATACATATATTAATGAAGCCGAAGATTGTATTAATTAAGTCTCTGATGTCTATATACATATATTAACGCTCTTTCTTCTTTTAGCCCTCCGGATCGAGCAAATCTTCTGTAAGGACAAAACGAGGCCCAGCCAAAAAGTTGGGCGACCAAGAAAGGTACACGATCGAAAGAGTCGCTGAAGACGGCACACCGACTGCTCCCCTGGTGTTAAAAATAAAATGGTAAAGCAATGCGGAGTTCTTGTTAAAAATAAAATGAGGCAGAAAAGATTGCCCGGAAAATCATGGAGCAAAAAGTCAAGGACTGGGCACTTAAGAAGATGGCCGAGCTATTCAAGAACTGGAAGAAAAGATTGAACAAACTGTTTGTCAAGAAAAATAAGACTCCAGACTTCGATAAAGGGTATGAGAAGATAAAGGACTACTGGGAAGAATTTGTGGCGTACAAGAAATCAGAGGAAGCTCTGGAAAAGTCAGCAAAAAATGCGGCAAATGCTGCTCTAAAGATGTACCACCATACTATGGGGCCTGGTGGCTACGCTGGTAGCATGCCTAAGTGGGAGAAACTTGAGGCGGACCTGCTGGCTAATGGGATCACTCCAGAGCCACTCAAGTGGATCGAACGGGCAAGAAATTGGTTTTACGGGCATGGGGGCACGTTGGACGCAGAAGGGAAGTGCATATATAACAGAAGACACAAAGATAATCCCCTACTACCCATCCAAGAAATTAGAAATGCAGTAAAGGATGTTGCAGAGGGACGGTTCATTCCCGATAGAGAGGATGACGAGCTCACACGCGCCCTTGGGAATAAGGAACACGACGGACGGTTACGAGGCGTACCTGGCTCCAAGCCCAAGACAATTGCGATTCCCGAGCACAGGAAGAAATTTCCTGATAGAAGCCATCAGAGGAGAAAGGAAAGGGAGGCAATGGAAGCACGCGCTGCTGCAGACCGGCTGCGTAATATAGAAGTAGAATTAAAGCTGCAGAAGGAACAAATTGCCGTGCTTAGCCAGCAAGGTACTAGCGGCCAATCTCAACGGCACATGGTAGAAGCTGCATGCGATGGTACCGGTGGCCCATCGAATCGGAAAAGCAGCGTGGCTTCCACGGAGCTCCAGGATGGTAATGATGATGCAGTGGCTCCACTTCGTCGCTACCCAGTGGATGATATCACGGAGAGCACACCTTGTGAGATGCATGTGAAAGTTTTTAACTTAACCGTGAAGGTGGCGGTCGGCTATGTCGTACCAATTGGACCTAATCCAACTTACCATTTCTCTCCGGTTCCAAATGGCTACGCTGTTGTCGCGGTGGATGAAGTGATGAAAGATTATGAGGAGCTGAAGCTGCAACACCCTGCAGGTGAAGATGGGGAGGTGCTTGAACTTGGAGAAGCCAAGAAAGCGACCATTCTATGGCCAAAGGAATTCATCGTGCTTCCGAACTGGCAGCCAAGGCCATCGACTCCTCACCAGTCTCCAGCGCAACAGTCCTCTTCACCGCCTCAGCATTCTCCAGCGCAACAGTCCTCTTCACCGCCTCACCAGTCTCCAGCGCAGCCGTCTCCGCCGCCGCGTCAGCCGTCTCCGCCGCCGCGTCAGCCGTTTCCGCCCACCGCTCGTACTATGAGGGGTAAGCGATCACCGAAACGTAAAAGGTCGCCCCTCCCAACAGTACCTCATAAGAATCTTCCCATTAGACCTTATGACAGGACTGTAGCGGAAAACGCCGCGGAGGTGGCTGCCTACAATAAGGCTTTTTTTGCACCAAAAAAGCCCGAGCAGAAGCCGGTATACGATGAAAAATCCAAAAAGTGGAGAAAGTCCTTCCTTGAGCAGCCATCCCAGATATCGATGAATCTGCCATCTGACTATGGTCGTGAACTTACTAAGCTAGCACGTGCCCAGTCTGAGCAGAACAAGGGAAGAAGTGCAAAAAGCGGGAAACAAATTGCCCAGCTCGGACAGCAGAAAAATCAATCGGTCCCCCCGCTCATAGTGTGTTCCGATGTCGACAAGGACTTCAGAGTCGCTATGGATAAGACCTGGAATTATTGGACCCCAGAGCCATAGCTGCTGCTAAAGAACTTGGTGTCACTGTATCTCAGGCCAAGGAACAGGCTACCGCCTTGGGTATGAGCCTTGGTCAACTTTTAGGCTATGAACATGCGCCAATGTTAGAGATGGCACGGAAATATGTCCAAGGGGAGCCTATGGTCAGTAATGAGGAGATGACGGGTCTATCAACACATATGCGAAATCTGCATACCTGGTACCTGGTGCACACATCAAAGAAGGACGCGAAAGAGTGGTTTCCGCTGGACGTTAGAGTGGAGCATTTCTTCAAACGTTACACTATACAGGTTCAACTGACTGAACTGTTCCAGTTATTCCAAAAGCGCGCCCTCGACAAATCTATCCTCTCTTGCTATTGTCTGTAAGTGATTTATTTTCGTAATTAAGTCTCTAGCTCAGCTCGTTCATTGCCTGTATTATATTATCCTGCCTATATATATATCCTTTTGTACGCTATTATGCAGAATGAAGATGCTGGAATGCAAAAGATCTAAAGTTTTTGAGGTTGGGTTCGTTGACCCATATATCGTGAATTCACATACGTTAGTCAATCACCCCAAAGACGTGGAGCATGACCTGACCACCTTTTTAACCATGCAACATTTCTGTACGGAAATACTATTTCCTTACAACTTCAGGTGAGTGTTTCTGTCTTGTACATATTTTTATTTGGCTTTCTCGATGTTAAGTGTAATTGATGAGCTATGCATGTCTGCTTTATGTAAACGTCCGCAGGTTCCACTGGATTCTGCTAAGCATTCAACCTGACAAGTCCACAGTTGAAGTCCACGACTCATTAAGTTGGGACCAAGCGTTGTGGTCCGACATGAAAGAAATGCTCAACAAGTAATTTCAATCATTATCGCATTATATCGCCCTCTTTCGTTCGTTCCCTGATGTCAAGTAATTAATAACTCCTTTGTTCATTTTCTTTGCCAAAGCAGGTGTTGGACAATTTTCAAACAGAAGGTAGAAGGTCCATTCAAAGATGAGCTAACTTATAAAACGGTGAAAGTCCGCAGCAGCCACCGGGGAGTAATTTATGTGGATTCTACGTTTGCGAGTTCATTCGCGAGTTGACCACTGAGCGGAGAACAACTGCTTTCAGCAAAATGCGGGAGAAGATCGACCCAGAACTGCGCGTAGGAGCAATTCAAGAGGAATTGGCGGGATTTCTGCTTAGGGAGGTCATCGATGAAAGGGGAGAACATTATGCTTCGGACGATGAACTACATAGCCTTGATGGCTTGATCTATCTCCATGTAATTAAATAGTTGTATTCTCGCAAGAGATCTATTAATTATATATGCATCAACATGTACTGTGTATATAGTAGAGCGTATAATATGCGTACGGAAACGATGGAGAGCACGTCGGCGATGCGAAGAAGGGGGAGACGACGGAGGCACCGGCGAGAGGGAGAGGGGGCACCGGCGAGAGGGGGCACCGGCGAGAGGGAGAGGGGGCACCGGCGAGATCGAATCCTAAACCCTAAATACCAAAAAAAAAAAAAAGCACTCATTGGTCCCGGTTCGTATAAGAACCGGGACCAATGAGTCTCCCCCCCACGAGCAGCCAGACCAGGCCACGTGGACAACCATTGGTCCCGGTTCGTGGCCCAACCGGGACCAGCATTGGTCCCGATTGGCCAGTCCCGGTTGGGCAACCGGGACTGAAGGCCCAACCGAACCGGGACCATAGGCCCATTTTCTACTAGTGGGGTGGCTGGTTCGTGCGGCGTCGTGGCTCGGTTGCGAGCGGTGCTATGTCGGGACGGCGGTCCCAGATGGGGGTGTTGGCGGCGAGGCTGTCAGGGCTGCTGGGGCAGCGGCATCAGCGGTTGCCTTTTAGGCCGGGGCGGCGGCCCCGGATGTTGGTACGGCGGCCGTGGTCTGCGAGCGGCTTACCTGGTGCAGCTTGGGCTGTGGGTGGCCGAGTCGTGCGGCGTCGTGGCTCGTGTGTGAGCGGTGGCACGTCGGGGCGGCGGCCCCGGAAGGTGGTCCAGGTGGTTTGCGCAGGGCGTGATGGAGAGTTGGATTTCGGGGCGGCGGCTCCGAGTTTTCTGCATCATCAAGGGCGTTCCTCCTTGTGTCGTGTGGGCGGCAAGGTTGCTCTCGGTGTTGTTCGTCGTCGAGGCTCCCCGGCGGTGGCCGCTTTCATCTACGACGGAGTGTCCCGTACCTGCTCCTCCCATAGCAGTTGCGGATTCTTCTCTCCGGCAAGGGTGGTTTGCTGGCCGGCCGGCCGTGGAGTGAGTGTTGTGTGGGCTTTGCCCTGTGGTGTTCGTTGTATGGTTTTCGCCCGGTTTCTTCCACTAATAAACCGGACACCTTCTGCTTAATTAATGAATAAGACAAAGCTTTTGCCTTCGGTTTCAAAAAAAAAAAAAAACCCGGCGGCTTATTCAATCTCCCAATTAATTTCGGTGCTTATTCTGTTTCCTAAATTCTTCTGTCCGCAAATCAGGCGCTCCTCCTCCGATCCCTTGCCCAATTTTCCTTCTCTCCCAGAGGCCCAGACTTTCTCCATCCTCTTGTTTGTTCCCTATATTCTTCTTCCTCAGTTAAGTTGGTTAATCAATTATAGATCAGCAAATCTCTCTTTTCTATATGTACTACACCGTCCGCAGTCCTTTTGAGTAATTTTATTTTACCCTTATATCATACAAACAAAGTTTGAGAGACAGAAATGACACCAGAACAATATGCATTCACTGTATTTTCCTTCTCTATAACCTCATCAGAATTGAGGTTATATGCAACCCTGTGACGTGTTAAAACAGAAAGCTCACAGAATGCAGATTGTCATTTTGTATGTTTTCCTTATTTTCTCTCTCTGTGCTCTGAACGTTGGATCTTCTTATGTTTAGACAGCGACCACCAAAGCTAGCTCACGTGAAGCAAAACTACATACCAATCTACCTAGCTGCAACAGCACATATAACGGATGATTAAAACGAAAACATCATTAAGCTACTGGAGGCTAATTAGCAGCTTCCAATTTTCGGCATGACGACGTGCTAATTTTGGGACACACGGCAATTAGTATGAGTACTGCTGACTGCGGCTCACGCGCCGTTCAAACATCACATGCTTAATAATCACAGGGAAATGAAAAAGCCAGGGACAACATCAATCACAATTCACCCACTACTTGTTACAGCATCCGCTTTGGACTAGCACAAAAATGACGCATGCACGTCCAGCACGTTACATAGGCCTTGGCCTTGAAGCAGCAGCACCGCCACCGGAAGACCACGTAGCACGTCGCGTGGCCGGTCGGCGACGGACTTCTCCGCCGATCCCCTGCAACAAGTGCACAAGCAACTTTATAAGAACACACCCGGTCTGCAATACATACAAATGATACCTGACAATATCATCACAAACTGGCCGGCCAAATATTACTAGTCCTTTAAGTAACAGGATGAGATAGTATGTCATCAAAGAGGGAAACGGACGCAACAAACAACAGTTGATAAGAAGCCGCAACTATTAAACATAACAGTTGGTTAACAAAAATGAAAAGAGTTGATGATAAGGCAGGCAATGTAACTACAATGCCACACTAGTTCCACCCTCAAATTCTTCAAACTTCAGAATTGGGGAGGTCAGACGTCAGTGAAAACAAGGAATCTTCACAGAGCATCGATTCAAATGAACCAACCATGCTACTGAATATAATCGTGGCGCATCTTTATCATCAAGAGAGGGACAATCAAATCTTACACAACCTAAACCCAATGCTTGCCAACAACATGTCGTCATCAAAGTCAGAAGACGGACAAGCGGATTACACAAAGTAAAGAGGAATCAGGAACTGTTCCTATTTCATGATTCTTATGAATCAGGAGGGATTAATAAACCTACAGACCATTTCCAACTCAGGCAGCAATTCGGTAACAGTTTAGGGACAGTTATCCATCTTGCGCTAAGCAGCAGCACATGCATCAATAAAAAACGGAATTCTCATAGACAACATTGTGTTGAATCACAAAAAAAAGAAATGTGCTAGCTAGCTAGCTGATGAATTACGCATGCACTGAGCACGTGTAGTGTAGCTACTAATTGGATCAACTGTAAGATTCACAAGTCACGGTTGCCCAAAATAATCAGACAACTACAAGACCAACATCACATTCCAGTAGGCACCACAAATTCCTACAAATTCAGTGGCTTACACATCACGAAGCCCGTCGTACCACACAACATGAGGAAAGGACAGAGATCCAAGAGGAACCGGAGGAATCACCTGAGAGAACTGTAGTACCAGACAGCCACGTCACAAAGCATGTGGTATCACACAACATTCTATGGCAGTCCTTCCTGCACAAGTAGATCACACAGTTGAAGAACATATATGGTTCTAGCTGAGCTCTGCTAAGAAAAAAGCAAGGTTTTTTTACAAATGGCCTCACCTTTCTATCATGGGAACACACAGGCAGTTCCAAAATCTTTGCGATGTCTCAGCTGCTTGGTCATCAGAATGCCTAGTTTAAACACAAACCACCAAGTTCAGGCATAAGTAAAAGCTTTGTTCCATGCAAAAACCAACAACATAATGGTGCAGGAATGGGCTGACTGTCCAGCCCAGACTATCATATATAAGATAAGCAAGAGTAAAACATGATTGATAGATTGCAAGAATTAATCATCCATATCTTGTCAGTTAGCTTAAGCAATTACTGGTTGTTAGCAGTGAAAGCAGGCATCAAATAAACCAAGACAAAATACAATCATACCAATAACCAGCAACTACAGTCAAATACACCTAGTTTATATACTCAACCAGAGCAAGTCAATAGTTAACATAAGCTAGGCATTATATACATAACCGCCGAAGACAGAGGATCAGCTAATAAGCCTAACTAGTGTAATTGCCAAACCATAACAACCAGAGGTTCATGTCTAACACGAGATCATGTTCAATGGGAGAAAAGAAAAATCATGGAATCCATGATCCTGAACATGATATACATTTTGCCAATCACTAGAAACCTGCTGCATTGTAAAGATACAAACTTTTTAGACAGGAACCCTCCAAACACCTAAATTTATGATCTTCTCAATGCAGGGGACAAGAAAATTGAATAGTTTGCAGGGCTATACACGCATCAGACCAAGCCATGACCCTAGTTATGCAAACTATAACGCAGTCATGGCACGATAGCCATACCTTAGTGTAG
This sequence comes from Poa pratensis, assembly GCA_947311845.1. NCBI lineage: Eukaryota > Viridiplantae > Streptophyta > Magnoliopsida > Poales > Poaceae > Poa > Poa pratensis. Next base: position 3,328,758 of record CAMZMU010000043.1, read on the forward strand.
AGGAGAAGTGCTCGCCTTGGAAAGATTGTAGCCGATGCCGATCTTAGTGCACCGAGGTTGCACGACGAGGCGTCGACCCACCCAGCAAGCGAGACCACAGCAAGTCTCCGACCACGTTTGCGGCGCGGGAGACCGGTGGCCAGGGGCGCATTCAAGGCCAGGAAAGCCGTGCGGCAGCCAGAGGGCCGGCGGGTCAGAAACTCCAGGGCCTGCTCCCTTCGCCCACTCCACGCTCTGGACAACACCGTCTCCTGAAACAAAAATGCACAAAGTTCAGGATCAGGGATTCAGGGATAGACACAGTGCGTGATAAGAAATTCTTGAATCAGCACCAGAACAATTTTAGCGTTTTCGGACCTGAACTAGAACGATGAATAGGAAATGGAAGTGCAGCAAACATACAGGACTTGGCCTTGCAGCAGCAGCAGCAGCACCACCACCGCCGGAGTCCCCAACACGCCAACGTACCACAGGGACTTCAGTCGCGTGGCTGGTCGGCGACGGACTTCTCCACTGATCCCCTGCAACAGATGCACAAGCAACTTTATAAGAACACATCCGGTCTGCAATACATACACTTTGATACACGACAATATCATCACAACTGGCCGGCCAATATTACTAGTCCTTCAAGTAACAGGATGAGATAGTATGTCATCAAAGAAGGAAAAGGACGCCAACAAACAACGCTTGATAAGAAGTTGCAACTATTAAACAAAACAGTTGGTTAACAAAAATGAAAGAGCTGATGATAAGGCTCATACACTAGTTCCACCATCAAACTCTCATACTTCAGAAATGGGGAGGTCACACGTCAGTGAAAACAAGGAATCTTCACAGAGCATCGATTCGAATCAACCAACCATGCTACTGAATATAGTACTGGCGCCTCTTTATCATCAAGAGAGGGACAATCAAATCTTACACAACCTAAACCAAATGATTGCCAACAGCATAATCGTCATCAAAGAGTCAGAAGACAGACAAGTGGATTACACAAAGTAGATAGGAATCAGGAACTGTTCTGATTTCATGAATCTGATGAATCAGGATGAATTAATAAACCTACAAACCATGTCCAACTCAGTCAGCTATTCGGCTAACAGTTTAGGGACAGTTATCCATTTTGCGATAAGCAGCAGCACATGCATCAATAAAAAATGGAATCCTCCTAGACAGCATTGTGTTGAATCACAAAAAAGAAATGAGCTAGCTTATAGCTGATGAATTAGGCATGCACTGGGCACGTCTAGGTACTAACTAGATCAACTGTAAGATTCACAAGTCATGGTTGCCTAATAATCAGATAATTACACGACCAACACCACAATCCAGTAGGCACCAGAAATTCCTAAAAATTCAACAGCTCACATGGCATCGATTCGAAGGCCGAAACAGCAAGCCACGTCACGAAACCCGTGGTACCACACAACATGAGGAAGGACAGAGATCCAAGGGGGGCCCGAGGAATCACCTGAGAGAATTGTAGTACCAGACAGCCACGTCATGAAGCATGTGGTACCACACAACATTCTATGGCAGTCCTTCCTGCACAAGTAGATCATATGGCTGAAAAACATATATTGTCCTAGCTGATCTCTGCTAAGAAAAAAAAGCAAGGTTTTTACAAATGGTCTCACCTTTCTATCATGGGAACAGACAGGCAGTTCCAAAATCTTTGCGCCGCCTCAGCGACTTTGTCATCAGAATGCCTAGTTTAAACCCAAACCACCAAATTCAGGCATAAGTAAATGCTTTGTACAAACAAAAGATACACCAAGACAAATACGATCAAATCAATAACCGCAACTACAGTCAAATACACCTAGTTTATATACTCAACCAGAGCAAGTCAATAGTTAACATAAGCTAGGCATTATATCCATAACCGCTGAAGACAAGAGAATCAGCTAATAGCGTAACTAGTTTAATTGACCACATCAACCAGTGTCAAACCATAACAACGAGAAGTTCATGTCTAACACGAGATCATGCTCAATGGGAGAGAAAAAAATCAAGGAATCCATGATCCTGAACATGATATACATTTTGCCAATCACTAGAAACCGGCTGCATTGTAAAAATACATACTTCCAAGACAGGAACCCTCCAAACACCTAAAGATATGATCTTCTCCATGCAGGGGCAAGCGAATTGAATAGTAATGCAGGGCCATACACGCATCAGACCAAGCCCTGACCCTAGCGATGCAAACTAGAACGCAGTCATGGCACCATAGCGATACCTCGGTGTAGAAGAGAAGGGCTCACCTTGGACAGATTGTAGCTGATGCCAATCTTAGTGCGCCGAGGTTGAGCGACGAGGCGTCGACCCACCAACAAGCGAGATCTCCGCCAGTCTACGACCACGTCGGCGGCGCGGGAGACCGGTGGCCAGGGGCGCATTCAAGGCCAGGAAAGCCGTGCGGCGGCCAGAGCACCGGCGGGGCAGAAACTCCAGGGCATGCTCCCTTCGCCCACTCCACGCTCTGTACAACACCCTCACCTGAAACAAAAATGCAAAAAGTTCAGAATCAGGGATTCAGGGATGGACACACTGCATGATTTGGAATTCTTCAATCGGCACCAGAACGTTTTTAGTGTTTTCGGACCTGATGTAGAACGATGAATAGGAAATGGAAGTGCAGCAAACATACAGGCCGAAGGAACATTTGCCCCCAGATTAGCCGAATCAATCTTGACTAGAAAATGTAATCTTTCGGTGAAGGAGCCTTGTACGCAAACATGCAGGTAGAAGGACAACATGGAGGAATCGAGAGAGAAATAGAGACCTTCCATGGCACGAGCAGCAGGTCTACAAAGGCAGGAGCTCTGCCTCGGTGCCTCCCTGTCGCCGTTCCTACGCCACGGTGAGCTGCTCCGACCGGCCGCAGGAGGCGCCGAGCGCCAACATCGACCCGCCGGCCATAGGACCACGCGAGGAGCCCACCGGCTCCCCTGTATAGGCTCGGTCGCCATCTGCCTCCGCTCGCTCGCCGTGGCTCGGCCGGCCACAGGCACGAGCGCGAGCATGGCCGCCGGCCGACGCGTATGCGCCCGCGAATCTTCGTATTTGGAGTGCTCCAACCGGTCGCCAAGATGAGAGGAGGCGGCGGCGCATCTAGATCGCTCGGGAAGAAAGGGGATAGGTTGGTGGGTGCGTGCGAATGTCGCCGGAGAGGTTGATCTGGGCGCCGGGGAAGGAATGGGGATCGCGGTGGGAAGGAGCGAAAGAGATCGAGGGAGAAGTGGGCAGCTTGAGGTTAACTCAATAACTCGAAACCCTAAGCCGATCTGGCCCAGTGGGCTTTCGGCCAATTAATTTAGTAATAATTTGCTGAATTCTCAAAAACAAAAGTAGTACTACCTCCGATCCGGAAAAATGGGCGTGAAGAATGAGCTACACTAGTACAAACTTTGTACACGCTTGCGACCGTTAAATCGGGTCAGAGGGAGTAGTAATAATAATTTACTGAATAAGATTTCTCTCCAAAATTCCACTAAAACCTTAGAGCTGCCCTAGAAAACTCCTGCTCCAGACCAGCTACGACCAGCTCAAGAAGGACAAGCTCGCGCTCCTCAACCAGGTATGCTCGCTTGTTTTTCCTGATCCCCTTCCTCCCATACTTTCCAACTTGACAGAATACCGACCAGATGAGCGTGCGTCGAGGGCGACGACGGAGCTTGCAGCACGGTGCTGAAGGTGAAAGGAGACGAATAGCAGGCGATTTTGCGGCTAGGAAGTGATGGAGATGTTGAATCGCTCTATTTGAGGTCCGAGCCCTATGCAGCGGACGTCTCCTTCCCGTCCTGCTATTTGCCCTTTCCCTTTTGCTCTCTTCAAATTTCTCTTCACCAGATGTGGTTTTGATCCGGAGCGAGGCTTCAAGATTGGAATGTTGAGCTGCAATAATTTGATGCTTGCAGTATGGTGCCTCTTCAAAGTTTCGGCTAGATTTTTTTCAAAATTAGTTGGATAGCTAGGTTTAGATCAAGATTGAAAAATGCATACGTGGATCTATCTGAAAAATGCATACATGAACAGTGCACCGAGTCTCTTTTGGGTTTGCCGTGCGATGATAGCTACAAAATTCACCAATCAAAGCATTGCTATCTTTAGTCTATCAAGTTTCTTATGTCCTGTCGATCATCTGGTATTATTCCTAATGTAGAGGCTGCTCTGATGAGAATTTGTTAGGCATTTACTACCACATTTCTTTATTTAGCAAATCGTCTCATCACCTCTTACTCCCTGTTCAAACAAATGGTGTTCGACATAATTTGTTGTCATGCAAGGAGCACAAAAGCTACTAATGTCATAGACATTTTCTTTTTAGAGAACCTTTAAACTCTTACACAACACAAGCCCTTTACGGTTTGCTAATTGTCTGACTGAGTACCACCAAAAAATTTGAGGACTGCCAGGGCGTGTAGTAATGATTGCCCTGAACATATGTGTGTATCATCTACATATTCTAATAAACATATTTCTGAGACGTACGATTCTATAAAACATGTCAGCTAAATACTATAAGCAGTGCTGGATTACAGCATCAACTAGCGCTTGCTGCTTAAGCCGATCTGAATATCCAGGGAAGAAATGTGATATATGTCTAATATGGTGGCATTGTGTATAACTTAGGATAAGTGTGCTAATATGTTACTGTATCAGCTCTAACGTAAGTTTAATGGCGAAACAATGAATATGTTGAATACTATGACAATGTATTTCTTAGTACATTGTGAGTTGCAGGTTATATGTGCATCACTTCCTTTGCACCTTGGTCATCACTAATTTTGGTAATGTTGACAGTGGATGTTGGCCTTCGTTGTTGTAGTCATCACTATTGTTATCTAAAATTCAAAAAAAGTGTTGTTTTCAGAACATCTATAAAATCATGTGAGAGAAGTCAGGAAAGAGAAAAACTGAATAGGTTTTACCTATTCGTAAATTATATAATATTTAGGGGGAGATGTAAATCTAGGCCAAAGTACTCCAAGAGAAGTGGCAAAAGGAGCTACTAATGTAGCTTTCCATGATATGATTATGATATCTATAATATGGGTTGACGTAGTCTGGTCATGTGCAGAAGTTTAAAAGAATAACATAAGATCTTAGGTACCTTGGTTCATATGCTCAAGCCAGAAAGCACAAATATTCTTTATTTGGAAGGGAAAAGACAGTCGGAGTGCTCAAGTTTGAGTAACAAAGGGTACTAACCAAAGACTTGCATGCGCCTGACGGAGATAGCGGGCAACATGAGGTGAGGCTCAATTCTATACTACTGCTTCAGATACTTGAAAGCAGAGAAGAAGGAGGCTGGAATCCAAAATGGTGCTCAGATTATGACTTGCAGGTGACTGATTTTTTTTCCAATCTAATATGTTTATAAAAACATCTAGGCATGTCAGTAGTCTTGAGTTTGTCAGAATCTGAGAATATGATTTGCAGTTGACTGAAAATTATTTTCGATCTAATATGTTTGTTATAGGCACATTTGGGTGTGTTAGTACTCTTCAAGTTGTCAGAAAAAATGTAAGCATATTGGGCCTTTCGGCAAATGCTATGCTAGGATCCAAGGATTTTTCGAGACATACACCACCAATTTCATTACAAAATAGGCTCTGCTAAATTCACGACCACTAGCACATGTATGGAGTCCGGAACTTATTCCAGCCATAATTACTTAGGGATCTACCAGCTCGCACCCCCTCAAATTACCATGTTATGATCAAAATTGATGTTCAAATTATATTTTGCAGATGACTGAAATTAAAATTTAGAATTAAATATGTTTAGGAGAAGATTAGATATGTAAGTACTAATTATAGATGCAATCTTATAGGACCTTCTCGACAAGATCAAGCTCTATCAAGAAGTATACAACAATAAAACAATTGAGAGTATCTAGGATTTATGTGAAATACCTTGGTGATCTTTGTTGTTGATCTCATGGTTAAGATTATGCTTGCCTCTGATATACTATGATTTAATTTTGATGATCTGTTACAATACAAGGGGCATGTAGTTGTTTAACTTATTACGAAACCAGGGGATTATAATTTTGTAAGCAATAGAAATTTCGGTTCTGTGGAAATACATATACGTAACTCCTTGTTTTACTTTGGACTGCCTTCTTTGTAATATTCAGTGGACAATATTCTCCTATGATTTTTTGGATGGCTTTTCATTTAGTGATAGTATTTCAGCTGTAATTTGTGTACATTCTTCTTTCCTCCATGTGTACACTTAGATTGTGGTTCTACTGAAACTTCATTTTTGTCAACTTCTCCTGACAGGACTTCTGTTGCTGAAGTATTATAGAGCTTCTCTCTGTGATGTGTGTATGCTGCTTTCATCAAACATATAACATCCATGGCCAAATTCATTTGCTACCAAGCAAAGTGTTCAAGTCTTCTATGGATCAGTTTAGTTAATCTGTTAATGATTGGTGGGAGTGGATATGGGTTCTCATGTTTATGGGTGGATAATTAGGAACCTGGTTTGGAATGTTGATTCCCAGATTATTCCAATACTGTTTATGACGTTGAGTTTTAGAATTGCAGCTTTACGTGAAGTGAACATTGAGTTGACAACTAAAAGAAATGCAGCTCCCGATTCCTGAATTTAGATAAAATACGACAAAAAAAGATTACCCTTGGTTGTCAATATCGTCTTTTCTTGACTTCTAAGCTTTTCTTCTTAAGTGTCTAAATGCTACCTTTCTGAATTTTTTCACCAGTTTCATGTGTCAAGTATAAGTAATAATCTGGAGGGGCAACTTCTTTTGTGTTGTTAAACGACTGCATGGTCGTTGTGTTGATCTGCGAGCGGGCTTATGTTTATGAATGTCATGCTCTGAATGAAGATCTAAAATAACGTGATGTTAGGCAAGATTTATCAATTTTCTTATTGGTTTGGACCTAAAGGATCCCTAGGTTATTTCTTGAAGGATGGCTAATTTCAATCAGGTTCATTTGACAACCTTGTTTTCTTCTGGTTGCAGATGATAGTTTATGTATATTCTTCATGGTAATATCTCCAGTTATGCTCCGCGGAAATTACTTTGAAATGCCAACACTTATAGAGAAAACAAAGAGAAGGCAAGTGCTAGGATTGTACGCAAGAATGTCTTAATCCGGGATCTGCAGTGGTTGAAAAGAACAGGCTTTGATAAATCCGTGGACTTTTGAAAAGATAGAATTTTGTGTGCAGAGGCTTAACATTTAGTATGGCAACGATTGTCTTTGTCCATTTCAAACACCATAATTTATCGTTTCTGGCGAGTTGGCAGGAACATCAAACCACCAGCAATCACCTAGGGATCAATCTGAAAAAGGCAATAAAATAAGAAGCCTTGATTATGCAGACAATTGATCTTTTTAAAAGCTTATAGGTCGTAGGACGTGATTTTTCTATTGTGGCAAAAAAAATCTTTAACATGAGGGAAAAATCTTTAGCTGTTGATTTATTGGCAGGGAAATGTAGCTTTCACACGAATTAATTTGCACTTATATTACTGGTTCTGCTGGTCCTGATCCTGGACAGAAGATATACAACATTGCAATGTAATGTCTTTTGAGTCAAGGGAAGTAGATAAAAGTTTTGATGTTGTAGCGTAAGCTGAAGTAGTCCAATGCATCGTAGTAGAAAATAGTTAGTATTTTATATTTTAGTTGTCCCACGCGTCGATGAAAAAATATCATACGGTTTTAGAAAAAATGTTTGAAAGTTTTCAACGGGCGCAGCAACGCGCGCCTTTTCCTTCTAGTTTCAATACAACCAGGGTGGATTGAGTTGCGCATGCATGCAACCCCGCCCCGTTGTAGGAGATGAGAAAACCGTGCCTATGTAGCTATGTCGCACTACTACATGTATTTGGGGTTGTTAGTCTTAGATATTATGTAGGCCGCGCCGATGGTGGAGCTTAGCACTGTCATCGACGAACGACTCGCTGAAGGAGGGTAGGCTTGAAGCTCGGCGGTCAATCGGTGAGTAGTGAGAAGGAGTAAGATATGTGAGTTGATGGAAAAGCCATGTCTACAATGTGAGGTTGAGAGACTTCGATGAAAAAGCGGCAAATGAGGCATGTCTCTTATTTTATTTCATGTTCCTCTAGTAATCTTTATTCTTGTGCACGTAACATGGGTTATACCATTGTTTATGTCTATCATTTCATGTGCATTTTAATTAATAGTATTTTTGTAAGTTGATATTTCATGCATGTTAAAAAATAAATCTTTTATACTCTTAGAAACTAGATAAGCTGAGAAATATAGAGTACACTATTATTGGTGGCACCTTTACCGACGAGTTTTCGTGACCCCTTATTCACGAAACAGGCTTGCGCCCCGCTATCTCTACTATATAATACGGCTTGAGGAGGTGATGGTCCGTTTTTATAATTTCCAAATTTACCCCTGTGAGTTGGGAAATATTACAGCTTCTGTCACCGCCAAGTGGCTTGAGGAGGTGATGGTCCGTTTTTATAATTTCCAAATTTACCCCTGTGAGTTGGGAAATAGGCGGCGCCCAGCACGACCGCGTCCTGTCGCGGAACCGCCATGGCCGATCGAGTTGAGCTCGCCGGCGACGCGCAAGAGGCGCCCCCGCCACCGGCTTCACCTTCCCTGGCCGCGGTCCGCTGCCGCCTTCCCATTCCCGCCTTCGCTCGGCCTCCCTTGACGGCGCAGAGGCGGATGCGAGTTTGGCCGCGGCGGCAGCCATGACGATTAGAACGCCCTGGGCGGCTGGGCCGATGTGGATTTGGCAGCGGCGACAGCCACGACGACGAGGATGCCCTGGGCGGATGTGGATTGCGGCCAAAGCCACGAGGATGAGGACTACTCCATGCTGGTTGACCCTGAGATGTGCGACCTCTACATGCCCTGCGACCCGCCGGAGGTGCTCCCTCGGTCTGTATTCTTTTCAGATCTTTTGCGATGTGGTTGCTTTGCCCCCGATTTCTTAGCAAGTCAACGCTTCTAGATTCCCTCTCCACGGCCTCTCTCTCGACTCTAGCAAGATGCTGCATCTAATCTGCGACCACACACCATGGCCCTGGCCCCTGAGGCACTGAACAGGAAGCCCATCTGCTGAAGCTCCGGTCGTGCTTCATGGAATAAATAAATTACTAATTTACAGCACAGTCTTGCTCATTTCTTTGTCTCTTTAACCTATGGCAGTCTACACAACGCAATAATGAGTGCTCTGCCACATGTAACACAAATTTAAAGTGTATCAAAGGAAAATTAATGAAAGGATACAATCCTTGAATAACTAAGATAGTGAAACTATGATATGTTTTAGAATTAGAGGTATTTTAAAAGTAAAGCAGATTTAAATTTTCTTACTGGTAGTCTTTCTCGAAATTATTGTTAATAATTGTTTTCTTGATGTTTGTTTTCTTTGGAGATAAGTTGGGTAGAATTATAGAAGAACCAACGAGGATTTACTGTGTGTGTCTCCGCGACATAGATTTTTTTTTCTCTTCCATTGCAACGCACGGGCATATTGCATGCAACATACTATTATTTCAGATATAGAGTTGTTAATTGTAACTATACTACTACAAGAATTCGGGAAAGATATAAAAGCAAGTAAAATACAACGTATAAATATGATAATCGAAAAGAAAATTATTCTGAATAACTTGTGAACTGATAAGCCCGTAGCAACGCACGGGCATATTTGCTAGTATTAATATAGCAACCACCGATACAAAGATGAGACCACCGCTGGGGCAAACAGCACAATGCAAGCCCAAAAGAAAAAGAAAAGAAACAAGAAAAGAAAAACTCTGACAATGGCGGTTCAACGAAAACGGAGATGACTCGCAACCGCTGCGCCCTCCGGAGAATTCCGCCACGCTCCTAGCACTCTGAAGCGCCGCGTACCAAGCAGCACCTCCAAGAAGGTGAGCGACGATGACGACGACGCTGCTGCCCGAACCGGTCCTAGGGTAACCCCAGGTTCGCGTTCTAGGGTTTCCCCGGTATGCCACGGGGGATGGGGAAGAGGTACACCCGACGCCCTTCAGGAAAGACGGCGATACTCGCAGGCATCACCGCGTCGGTGTCGAGAACGACAGAGATTTTTCCCGACCCCAAAAAACCACACCTCGGACGCTCCGTAGTGTTCCACCAAGCTTGCCACCCACCAGCACACGCCACCACGGTCTTGCAATCACCACCGCCGTCTCACCATGAACCATGTTGCGAGGCCCGGAAGAACGGGAAGAGGGGACACCGGCGAGGGATGGCAGTGTAGTAGCACGCGTGAGGGATCGACCACCACCGCCATCAGCGGTAGCCGACCGGATGCAGCAGCAGGGACACACCAGGCCCTCACTGGCCCGGCCGAGCCAAAAAGGGCCCGTAAAGTCCCCGCCGCCCGCATTGCAGCAGGCACGCCACCGTCACCGCCAACCCCGGCCTCAGCCCCTGCAGCGCCGTCCACCAGGGTGCCGCCACCACGCCGAGGCGGCCCGCCCAGAACCCAGATGGGGCCCAAAGGGCCCAGATCTGGGCCGGAGGGCGCCGCCGGCCGCACGCCGGCTACCACGGCACCCAGCAGCCAAAGGGGCTGCCCCATCGCCACCATGCCCACCCGGCCGCGCCGGACCACCACCAAGCCGAGCTGCACCGCCGCCAGATCGGAAACCGCCCCCTCGGGTCCTCCTAGCGCGCGGGGAAAGGAGCTCTGCCGCCGCCGACCCCGCGTGGGCGAAGCCCGGCGGCGCCTGCTGGCGGCGGCGGCGGGGGAAGAAGGTTGGGGGAGGCTCGCTGGGCGGAGGGGTGGGGGCGCCCCGGTCGCCCAGGGAGGGGCGATGGGAGCGAGGGGTTTTTCTTCGACGTCTCGTGACCCCTTATTATCTATTTCACAAGATCTATCGCACCCGAGCACATAAAAATGACAAGGGTATCTTGTGGTGAGGTTTAGCACGCAAGCATAAGTCTAGTACGTGCGATCGTTATGGTCCACTTTGTGTTTGACATAGCTATCTAGCGGTCTCAGCCTCACACGGAAGTATCTATCAAATTTGGGCAAATTATCTCACTTTTCTCGTTATGTTTTTCAAACTTGTGGGCATTTTTTTTCATTGTCGTATATTTTACATTGCATCCAAAACAAAGAAAATAAATGGCTCATCTCATGGCGGTTGAACTCCTTTACCTCCAGGAAAAGAACGACACAAAGCTACCACCGTCCAAGCTATCAATATATGTTCATATTGTTTTACAGCTTAGTAGGGTGATCAGATATGTATCAGCATGCTTTATGCTTCGTATGCTTTTATAGTTCTAATAAATCATAAATTTTAACTTTTCAACCCTATTCATTTTGTTGTCACGATGTCACTCACCATCCTATGAGACCTTTTTCTCCAGGCCAGCGTGACTAAACAGATAGAGGCCAGTGTTGAGCTCCAAAGCGGGTTAACTTGGATTCATTATTGTTATAATTTATAATGTTGTAAATTGAAAATGCCAGGTAATCTATTTGTCTGCTCCTGGGATAGATTGCATTCGCAAGTGTGTGGGTCTGTCCTTTTGTAATAGTACTCGTGTTGTCTACATCTTTCTGATTTAAGACTTGTATGAGAACTGGAGTAGCCTAGGTACCCAGGCTTCCTTTTGCAGGCTGTTTTTTATATGTAAAGTTGCAGCGTTATTACGAATAACTGTTGGGCAAATCGCCCATTACAAGCACATCGACATCCGCTGGGATATCAGAATCCCACCCATTCATCATACCAGAATTGCATCTTGCACCTATTTTAGCTAGCTAACCAGTGTCTTGAGGTCTTCAATGAACGCTGCAGCAGGGGAGAAATCTGCGCCGAGATTATCCATTGCATTCATAACCAGCTGTGTGTCCGTCTCAAATACGACTCTTATCGCTCCCAAACTGGACGCCAGATTAACTGCTTCTTCAACTGCCTTGAGCTCTGCCATGAAGGCATCATGTATTCCATCAACTCGTCCGGGTGCCGCTGAGATGACATGGCCTCGACCATGGGATTTCAGGCAGGCACTAAATTGCTGTAGCTTCTATTGGCTCCAAATTCCTGAATGCACTGATACCCGATGGATGGCTGGGGAACATCCTGTGGCTTCTCCCATTGAACTTGTTCCTTGTGCTCCATCAGACCCAATTTCAGCTTACATAGCTGAAAGGGTAGCAGGGTATTCTGAGAACTTTCTATATACATTCATGAACTTCTTCCTCTGTATTTGCATTTCGAATATATTTAGTCCATAATAGTGAATGCCAGGAATAAAGTAATGGACTATGCAAGATCCTGCCTAGGTAAGTTGTTTAGAACACGTTGTAGTAAAAAGCCAATCATCTGTAAGTAACGTTAAGAAGTCATGACACTGCAGTAATCCATAAATATCACCGCAGTAACCAATGAATGACCAGCTCTAAGAAAAATAAATGACAAACAATGAAACAACCATACATAGCCCAATAGGATGACATACTACAGCTACATTTCTTTTATAGAATTGAAGTATGGGAGTAGAGAGTCAAATATTGCAACAACCGTACTCCTGGTCCTCAATGGATAAATACTCTGATACATATCTTCCTAATATAATGAGCAAATATTTAAAGAGAGGAGTATATAACATAACAACATGAGACCGAGACCAACAACGCCTACAAAGAAATAGGGCAATGGCAAGTCTTCCTATTGCTTCAAAATGCCCAATAATCATTAACTGTTGAAAATAATAATGCACCTTCTCAAGTGAAGAAATCATTAACGAAGTACATCCACAGGCTGTTGCCTGTTTGGATACACCATAGTTGATGTTGCTGTCATTCTCTACATTAAAACCATCTGCAGGTTGTCCAGTAATGAGAAGGCATAATGTTCACAAAGGTCACCCAGATATAACGTGGCAGTGAGCCATTTTCTTCATGGTATCCACGCCGAACTGCAGCACCAGTCAAAAGGAGAAAGAAAACTGATTTAGGGAATTGGAAGCTGACAGTCAAATCAAGCAAACTGTTAAACTAGAATTAAGCAAACCAAACATTTTCATCAAATTGTAAAGCAAGTATGATTTCAGGCCCCCAACAGTTGTCCTTCCTGAACACGCGCAAGGTTTTGGACCTCTTGTACAACATCCCACAAGCAAAGTAGTTCCCTCCACATGGGAACATTTGGCTAAGTATGGCATGACCCAGAATATAAGAACCACCTACATCTGACTTCCACAAAGGACATTTTTATGAAACGAACATTGGATCCAAAATCCCCCATCTGAGCACTACTTCTCTTATAAAACGAAATGAGCTTAGTTGATGCCATCTCTGAACAGTCTTTTACCCCATTACCAATTGATATGCATAAGCTTATTAAAAGTAATTTGTATAGCTTAACATTTGATGGTAAGTTTAATACTGGGGCTAAGCCTTTTTATCTTACCTCTTATCGTCATACTACTTAGTACTAACGCTAGACAACTCCTCACCTATCCTTAACACTAGTGCTAGACAACTTCTCACCTTTAGCACCTAGCTAGGGATACATATGCTCTAATAGTCTTATATGACATTGATGGAACTCCATTGCATTTTTTCCTTCTCATGTATCAGTGGGTTATTTGTGAAAAGGATAATGGGCATAATGATAAAATAAGGGACACATAAATGTGCACATGAGAATGAGATCTTTGCAAAGTTATCCTCCTAAAGAGCTCCACATGTGCAGTACGGTGCCCCATCGAATTCAATGAAAACTAAATGTCACATGTACCATTTAGATTTTCAGTAGTCATGAAAGTATTGTTCACATGATGAAAATAAGATGCTTGCTCAAGTCCTATCTGATCTATACATTGAATGATTCAGGTAATCCATGTTGCTTTTCCACCACCACTTTGTGAGACGACGGGAGCCATGCCAACTTGCCATTGAGAATATTGTCCTATGTGATGAGAGTAAATGGCAGAAACAACACGTAACCAAATGGGTTTTGTTCTGTTGGATTTTTTCAGGCTTGAGGTGCACTTTAAACATAAAAGATCTGTCCATGTATAACTTATAACGAAAAGGTATATTTGTTTTCCATGTCAACTCAAGAAATACGGTGTGGGCATGAACGTGCATGTCTGCATTGTGTCGATGCTCAGTGAAGAATTAAAACTACAATGAGGTATGTGGAGGCAGCTGTTCATCAGAATTCTCACATGACAAGTGTAAACCATAATGGATATGATTAACAACCAAGTGTGAAGTGTTCAAGAGTCAATAAACAGATTCAGCTACAGTACATTCAATTAAAACATCTGGTTCTTGCCACAGAGGTTCAGAAGTCCGTGCAGAACATATTGATGGGGATCCAAGAATGAACATACTCTCAATAGTTCCCATTATATATGCTGAATTTGTACTAGACAGACTCGACAATTTGCTAAAAACATAACTATAAAATTCATTGTGGGAGAGGCTTTAACTAACTGGTAGAAAATTTAACTGCAAAATATGATTGCGAGTATAGAAATTAAATGACAGCCAAATCCAGGATGTGCTAGCTTTCCTAGCAGTCATACACAGAAATCCGACCTGAAGTGATTCAAGTTGATAAATTATGCACTAGAAATATGAACCATTTAATACACAGGATGTGCTAGCTGGAAAATAATAATTTTATGATGTGCTAGTGAAAGTAACGAACCGTTTAATGCGCCAGCAACAAACATGAAAATAGAAATTTTAATGCACTGCACATTGCAGAATGGCTAGATCTCAAACTTTCTTGGTTCCAATATGTGTGTGAATAACATGGCGAGAGGATGAACAAGTTCATAACCAAGCAATGGTTTCTTATCTACTGAATGATGGCATTAACATATCAGGATTCAGGAATAAAATTATCAGTTTCATCACTCGCTAGCAATGACCAAACCAGCATCTAGCAAACATACAACAGCAAACAAACAACACATAGTTGCCATTTTTCATAGCCTGCCCTTGGTTCAAGCAAATATGAATCTAGGAGGCACTTCCCCTCTACAAGCGGTTGCATAGTCTTCAGCGAGGTATGGTGTAGCTTCATTGTGGGGGGATATGTACTTCTCCACGAATACCTTCTCGGTCACCATGGCTGCAGAATAGTAACTCCTTTCGCGATCTTGCAATCCATTTTCCTTGAGGAACTTCACAACATAGTACCGGGGTTTGAGCCGGCCCTGGAAGCTATAACCGAGCAATGTCGGACGGTGAGCAATGTAGGCCGGTTCCAACCCCACCTCAGAGATAAGGAATTCCGATTTGCAGCGCAGCACGTCTTTAGACCTCCCAGCAATGTTGGAAACTTACAAACAGCAATGCCCACCTCAGCATCCGACCACCCTAACGTCTTCTTCAAGAACTCCACTTGGGCGGCAATAATCTCCTCGCTGAGGAATGCGACAGCCTGCAGTGCTTGCCTGAACATCCCAGAGCCACGGGGCACGCCTAGAGCTTCTGCGCGAGCCACCATAGCCTGGACCTGCTCTAGGTTGGTGGTGAGCAGCCATGGCTGAACGATGCACAACTTGGCAATATCACAAGCACCTAGCCCGCACTCCTGCAGGAGCGTGACATTAGGCTTGACCACCTTCTCGGGGCAGCGTGCGAGGAAACTGGAGTGCTTTTTGAGTATCCGGAGGAGGTTGTCGTAGGAGCCCAAGAGCGATAGGTAGTAGGGTAGGTTGGAGACGGCGGGTCTACTGCGGAAGTAGTCGGGGGCGAGCGAGGCGAGGCGGGCGATCTCAGAACGCGATACACCCAGGCCGGTGAGCCCCGCGACGTTGGAGGCCAGGGTTTTCTCCACTTTGGCACCGAGTAACTGTGGGTCCTTGGAGACGGCGGCGGCCACGTCGGCTCTGGAGAGGCCGAGGCCGGCAAGTAAGGCGAGGACGGCATCGGGCTTGGTAGGGGACTTGAGGTGGGAGAGCTTGGTGGAGGCCTTGAGGGCCTGCGCTCGGGTGAGGCAGCAGGTGGCGACGAGGTAGTCGCCGACGATGAATCGGGGGGCTGGGGAAACGGCGGGCGCCGCGGCGGAGAGGAGGCGGTGCAGAGATGCGATGGGAGAGGTGGAGGGAGTAGAGAGGATGCTGCGTCGGAGCATGGCGGCGAGGGAATGGGGAACCGTGGCCGGCTGGTGCGAGAGATTCGAATCGTGAAGATGATTTGCTTCTGGGACAACGACCAAGTGGGCCCCACGCGCCAGTCTCTTGCTGCGTGCTGTACGGTGTAGAGACTCTGGCCATAGGACCGACCGAGGCGATGAACTAGACAGAGTACAGCTATAAACTGCTCCCCAAGAAAAAGAAAGAGTATAGGAAGAATGAGCCATGGAGCCCGGTGTTTTAGAAAAAAGAAAAATGATGTTTAGTGGTGTCGAAAGAAATCTACAGTAGTTTTTGTGTACTTGGATACATGTACGAGTACATACTAATGTCTTGTACGGTGAACACACAAACAAACAGATGAAGCACACCTACGAAAACGGAGATCAACGATAAACATATGGTGCAAGCGAGCGTCATCCCACAGTAAACGAAAAGCGTCTGAATTGTATCATTCTCATGGAACATCAATTACAAGTGTTTTCATACCCCAACCCAGGAATAGTCATATAACACACGGTAAAAAAATACCAGTCAAATTAAGGAGAAAGAAAACAGATTTAGGGAATTGGAAACTGATAGTCAAATCAAGAAAAATGTTAAACTTAAGCAAACCTTATCCCCAAGTTGTAAAGCAAGTATGTCTTCAGGCCCCCAACAATTGACCTCTTATGCAACAGCACACGAGCAAAGTAGGTTCCCTCCACTGGGGAACATCTGGCTAAATATGGCTGGCACAGAATAGAAGAACTACCTACATCTGACTTCCGCAGCGGATATTTTTAAGAAAAGAACATTGGATCCAAAATCCCCCATATGAGCACTGCTTCTCTTAGTAAACGGAACGAGCTTAGTTGCTGCCATCTCTGAACCATCTTTTACCCTATTACCAGTCGATATGCATAACCTTATTAAAAATACTTTATTTGATGGTAAACTTAATACTGGCGCTAAGCCTTCTTATCTTAGCTCTTACCGTCATATTCCTTGTGCTAGACAGCTAATCTCACCTTTAACCTCTACCTAGGCATACAGATGCTCTAATAGTCTTATATGACATTGATGTCACTCCCTTGCATCTTTTGCCTTCTCATGTATCTATGGATTATTTGTAAAACGGGGAATGGGCATAATGGTGAAAGAAGGGACACACAAATGTGCACATGAGATCTTTCTGTGCAAATTTATCCTCCTAAAGAGCACCACATCTGTACACTTTAATGAACTGTTAAACAGGGTAAAAAAATTGCCGCAAAATATGATTGCAAGTATAGAAGATTAAATGACAACGATATCCAGGATGTGCTAGCTTTCCTGGCGGTCATTCGCAGAAATCCGACCTGAAGTGATTGCAAGTTGATAAATTAGCACTCTGTGCTCTAAACTGCATTCTTTTACTCATCTTGGAACACTAATACCACTTTTAGCAATTGCAGGGACAGCTGGAAAATAACAACTTTATGATGTGCTAGTGAAAGTAACTAAATGTTAACCTGCCAACAACTAATTTGGAAATAGAAATTGTAATGCACTGCACATTGCAGAATGGCCAGATCTCAAACTTTCTTAGCTCCAATAGGTGTGATCTCCCTTTGCTGGTGTGAACATCACCGAGAAGTTGGCCAAGGGAAACTTCGTGCTCTGGCAGGCTCAGGTCCTGCCGGCCATCAGGGGTGCGCAGCTCGAGAGCTTCATCGACGGCACCATGTTGGCGCCCCCTCGGAAGATCACCGTCAAGAAGGACGACAAGGACGTCGAGGTGCTTAACCCGGGGTACGGTCCCTGGGTGGCTCAGGATCAACAGGTCCTGAGCTTCCTCGTCACTTCCCTATCAAGGGAGGTCATGGCACACGTCGCCAACGCCAAGACGTCAGAAGAGGCCTGGAGTACTATCCAGGACATGTACGCGGCCAAGTCCCGCGCCAACACCATCAACACGCGGATCGCGCTCGCCAATGCCGAGAAAGGCAACAAGACCATGGCGGAGTACATCGCCGCCCTGAAGACCCTGGAGAACGACATGATCGCCGCTGGGAAGCCCCTGGACGCTGAAGACATGGTGGCATACACTCTCGCCGGCCTCGATCAACACTATGATGGCCTCGTTGCTGCAATCGGGGCCAGGGTTGAACCCATCACTGTAAGCGATCTGTATTCGCAACTTATGTTCTTTGAACGTCGTCAGGTTCTTCGTCAGACACCATCTCAGTCCTCTGCCAACGCCGCAATGCGTGGTGGAGGTCGTGGACGCGTCGGAGGACGCGGACGTGGTGATCGTGGAAACTACGGCGAGCAACGCAGCCCTCGCTGCCAGCTCTGCAACGTCGTGGGCCATGTAGTCACTGACTGCTGGTACCGCTATGATGAAGACTTCGTTCCACAGGAGAGGACGGCAAACGCCGCCAACTACACCAACTACTCCAACAACTACGGGGCAAACAGCAACCCGTGGCACCTCGACACCGGTGCTACTGACCACATCACCGGAGAGCTAGAGAAGCTCCACGTCCACGACAAGTACTATGGCAATGACCAAGTACACACTGCAAGCGGTTCAGGTATGGAGATTAATCGTATTGGTCATACTACTGTTCAAGCCCGTGATCAAAATATTCATCTCAAAAATATACTGCATGTACCCGAAGCAAGTAAAAGTCTAATTTCTGCTCATAGATTAGCAAAGGATAATGATGCTTTTGTTGAAATTCATCCAAATTTTTTCTGTATCAAGGATCAGGTCACGAGGAGAATTCTGCTTGATGGTCCGTGTAGGGGTGGTCTCTATCCTCTACCTTCCTCGTCTTCGTCTAAGCAAGTTTATGGTGCCTTCAAGCCATCCCATGATAGGTGGCATAGCCGTTTAGGACATCCGGCATCTTCCATTGTTTATCAAGTTGTTAGCAAAAATAAACTCCCATGTTCGAGTGAGAGGAATAATGAGTCAATTTGTGATGCCTGTCAAAAGGCAAAGAGTCGTCAGTTGCCATACTCTAGATCTACTAGTGTGTCACAACATCCTTTAGAGTTGATCTTTTCTGATGTATGGGGTCCGGCCTCAGATTCCTTTGGTCGAAAAAATTATTATGTGAGCTTTATAGATGATTTTAGCAAATACACTTGGATCTATTTGATCAGACATCGCTCTGAAGTGTTCAATGTCTTTCATGAATTTCAGTCCCTTGTTGAACGACGATTTGGAACAAAAATCATCACGGTCCAATCGGACTGGGGAGGCGAATATGAACGGTTGAATTCTTTTTTTAGAACTATTGGTATTACACACCACGTATCCTGCCCACATGCGCATCAGCAGAATGGGTCAGCTGAGCGAAAACATAGACATATCGTTGAGGTTGGCCTTGCCCTCCTCGCCCATGCCTCCATGCCACTCAAATATTGGGATGAAGCTTTTATAGCAGCCGTTTATCTCATAAATCGCCTCCCTACTAAACTCTTGCAATTTTCTACTCCACTAGAAACTCTTGAGCATATCAAACCAGATTATCTGTCTATGCGCACTTTTGGATGCGCCTGTTATCCCAATCTTCGCCCTTTTAATGCCAAGAAACTAGAGTTTAGATCAAAACAGTGCACCTTCCTTGGTTATAGCAATCTTCACAAAGGATTTAAATGCTTAGATATTTCCACGGGTCGTATCTATATCTCACGTGATGTGATTTTTGATGAAACATTATTCCCTTTTTCCTCACTCCATTCCAATGCCGGTGCACGCCTCCATTCTGAAATATTGTTGCTTCCTAGCCACTTGTTAAATCCGGGGCAATTTGATCACGGGGGCGAATCACCTAGTAGTACTGATCCAATTGCGGTTACTTCTCCTGTCATCGCTAATCACATTGTTGAGAATGCAGCTCCAAACCAGGGAGAAGATGATGAAGATTCTGATAAAAACGGTGAAGAAACACCGGTATTTCATGGTCCCAGGAGGTGCACGGGAACCAATGGTCCGACAGCGACATCTGACGCGGAAGCTTCCTCCGGATCCGCGCAGAGCCAGCCACGAGCTGCCACGTCACAGCATGCGCAGTCCGGCGGGACCGTGTCTCTGACGCCGCACGGATCTTCTGCGGCAACATCGTCATCAACTGAAGGCCACACGGCCTCATCCGGATCGGCTGCGGAAAGCAGCTCCGACACAGCGCATCGCGCTGATCCCGAAGGGGATCCACCTGGTGGCGTCGGATCTGGTGCCGCTGGATCCTCTGCGGCCGGGAACTCTGCAGCTCCGCCAGTACGGGTAACAACACGGCTGCAGTCAGGTAAAATTCAGAGAAAAAAATACTCAGCTGGCACAGTGGTACGGTATGCAAATCTCTCTGCTTCCGGAGAACCAAATGATTTAATGGATGCTCTAAAAAATAAAAAATGGAAGCAAGCTATGGATGAGGAATATGTAGCACTTATGGAAAATAGTACTTGGCATCTAGTTCCACCTCAAGAAGCTGGTAAAAATATAATTGATTGTAAATGGGTTTACAAAATTAAACACAAGTCAGATGGTAGTATAGATAGATACAAGGCCAGGTTAGTAGCTAAAGGCTTTAAACAGCGATATGGAATTGACTATGAGGACACATTTAGTCCTGTAGTCAAGGCCGCAACTATTCGTCTTGTGTTGTCCATTGCAGTCTCTAGAGGTTGGAGCCTTCGTCAACTAGATGTGAAGACCGCGTTTCTCCACGGCGTTCTGGAAGAGGAAGTGTACATGAGGCAACCACCAGGTTATGAAATAAAAGGAAAGTCTCACTATATCTGCAAACTTGATAAAGCATTATATGGGCTTAAGCAAGCCCCAAGAGCTTGGTTTTCACGGCTCAGTTTGAAGCTCCAAGATCTTGGTTTCAAGCCATCTAAAGCTGACATGTCACTGTTCTACTACTGCAAGGGCAATATTTCAGTATTTGTACTTGTTTATGTTGATGATATAATTGTTGCAAGTTCATGTTATGATGCAACAGCAGCACTTCTTCAAGATCTCAAGAAGGAGTTTGCATTGAAGGACTTGGGAGATCTACATTATTTCCTTGGTCTTGAAGTCAAGAAAACCAGAGATGGCATATTAGTGACGCAAGAAAGATACACTAATGATGTACTCAAAAGAGTGGGCATGACAGGTTGCAAGCCCACAAATACTCCCATATCAACTAGTGAAAAACTCTCGGCACATGCAGGTGATCCTCTCTCGGCAGGAGATGGCACAAGGTACAGAAGTGTTGTGGGTGCATTACAATACCTAACACTCACTAGACCAGATATCTCCTTTGCTGTTAATAAAGTCTGTCAATTCTTGCATTCTCCAACTTCATTGCATTGGACTGCCGTTAAAAGGATATTGAGATATCTTCAGGATACACCTAATATTGGAATAAGATTCAATAAATCTTCCTCTATGTTGGTTAGTGCTTTCTCAGATGCAGATTGGGCAGGATGTCCAGATGACAGGAGATCCACAGGAGGTTTTGCAGTTTTCCTTGGTTCGAATCTGATTTCTTGGAGTGCCAGAAAACAAGCAACAGTTTCGAGGTCAAGCACCGAGGCTGAGTACAAAGCCATGGCTAATGCCACGGCTGAGGTAATGTGGATCCAAACATTGTTAAATGAATTGCAAATTCAGCATCCGCCTGCAGCACAACTATGGTGTGACAATATGGGAGCAACGTATCTTTCAGCCAATCCAGTGTTCCATGCTAGAACAAAGCATATTGAGGTAGATTATCACTTTGTTAGAGAAAGAGTGTCACAGAAACTTTTGGACATCAGGTTCATTCCAACAGGCGATCAAGTTGCAGATGGTTTTACTAAACCTTTATCAGTGAGACAACTACAAGTATTCAAGAACAATCTTAACTTAGATAAGTTATGATTGAGGGGGAGTGTTAACAGAATAGGATAGAGATATACATGTAAACTTGTGTAACACATTGTACAACCGAACCAGAGTATAAGGTATCGGTTAGTAGTTGAGATTCTAGGGTTGTAACAACTCCATGTATATCCCTTCCGGTGGTTTAGGTTAACCGGCCTATATAACACGAAGGGCGGCCTCTAACGAGGTAACATACGCCTTACACCAATTCACATTAATAACACGGCGAGAGGATGAACACGTTCGTAAGCAAGCCATGGTTTTTTCTCTACTGAATGATGACATTAACATACCAGGATTCAGAAATAAAATTATCACTTTCTAGCAACGACCAAACGAGCATCTAACAGATATACAACATCAACCAACCAACACATAGTTACCATTTTCATATCCCACCCTTGGTTCATGTAAATTTGAATCTAGTAGGCACTTCCCCTTTGCAAGCGGTTGCATAGTCTTCAGCAAGGTACGGTGCAGCTTCATTGTGAGGTGATATGTACTTCTCCACAAATACCTTCTCGGTCACTGTGACTGCTGAATAGTAGCTCCTGTCACGATCTAGCAATCCATTTTCCTTAAGAAACTTCAAAACGTAGTATCGGGGCCTGAGCCGGCCCTTCAGGCTATAACAGAGCAATGCCGGACAATGAGCAAGGTATGCGGGTCCCAACCCCACCTCAGAGATAAGGAATTCTGGTTTGCTTTGCAGCATATTCTCGGTGAGCCTCAGTACCATCGGAAGCTTAGAAACAGCAATGCTCACCTCGGCATCCGATCACCTGAACGCCTTCTTCAAGTACTCCTCTTGGGCGGCGATCTTCTCCTCGCTGAGGAATGCAACAGTGTGCAGAGCGTGCCTGAACATCACAGACCCACGGGGCACACCTACAGCTTCGGCGCGAGCCACCATCGCATGGACTTGCTCCAAGTTGGTGGTGAGCAGCCGTGGCTCAGCGATGCACAACTTGGCAATGTCACAAGCATCTAGCCCGCACTCGCGTAGGAACACAACATTGGGCTTGATCACCTTGTCCAGGCTGCATCCGAGAAGATGGGAGCTTCTCTTGAGTGCCCGGAGGAGGTTGTCGTAGTAGCCGAAGATGGACAGGTAGTAGGGTAGGTTCGAGACGAAGGATTTACGACGGAATTTGAGGGGGACGAGTGAGACGAGGCGCGCGTTCTCAGCATGAGATAGGCCGAGTCCGGTGAGCCCGACGAGGTTAGGTCCCAGAGTTCTGTCCACGCCGGAGCAGAGGAACAGCGGGTCCTTGGCGACAAGGGCGGCAACGTCGCCCCCGGAGAGATCGAGGCTGGCAAGGAAGGCGAGGACGGCGTCGGGCTTGGTGGGGGACTTGAGGTGCGAGAGCTTCTTGGAGGCCTTGAGGGCCTGGGTCGGGTGAGGCCGCAGGTGGCGACGAGGTAGTCCTCCGCCGTGAAGCTAGGGTTCGGGGAAATGGCAGCGGCCGGCGCGGCCGCGGAGAGGAGGCGGTGGAGATGGAACGGGATGGGAGATACGGAGGGAGGAGAGAGGAGGTGGGTCAGGATGCGGCAGCGGAAGCGGAGCATGTCTCAGGCGACGGTGTTGGTGCGCCGGCGGCGAGGGGGACGAGCGCCGCCGGTCGGTGCCAGAGAGACTCGTGGAGAAGAAGATGGCTGCGGTCTGGTCGAACGTGTAATTGCGGTGGGTCTTCAAGCCTTGGCCCACTGCAAGATGCAGTACTAGCTTCCCTCGCCAGTTGCAAATTCAGAAAATAAAAACTTATCCGCCAACCAAATTGAGAACATCCACTGAAAAGAAATTAACTCCATACAACATGATCTATAAAAAGTCATAAAGTACAGAACATGGTCTAGCACTTGTTGACCGTGGTTTCGTCAATGTGTGAGAATCATGCGTGTTAATAACTGGGTGTAGATTGGGTGTAAATTCCCAAGGAGCAAAGAAATTTATAGCAGAACAAGAAAATTTGTGTTTACATCTCATGTATATTTCATGAGAGAACGTTTGGTCGCTGCCTTCGCGTGGAAATTTCGGCGGCCCATGATACTATGGCTCGTACTTTTTTTATTGCCAAATTTTTGATTTGTCAACAATAACTTGCCCTCCCCCTCCAGAGATTAAATTTTCGACGAGTTTTTGGTAATAACGGTGGTTACGGCCAGAATATATTCCCCGCTAGACTTTCAGGACATGTCAAATTTACTTGAATTTTGGGACTAAATAATTTTTTATTTTTGAAAACTCAGAGATTTCGGTGGTCAAGAAATTTTGATCAAACGAAAATTCAACTACTTGCTCCCATCATGTTTCCTTCACAACTTTTGCCAATATTTTGTCAGCAGAGGCTCGGGAAATCTCAACCATTATTTTGGCTACCCAATAGTTGGCCCCTGTTTAGGTGGTGCCCTTTTTTCCATGTCTATTTTGACCATCAATTTGATTTACAAAATTTAATCATCTCTCACAAATCACGACATTGCATGGATGTTCTAAAATCATATTCACCCCTTATTGGTTCTAAATTAGCAATGATCGTACTATATGGTTTATTGGATTCTACAGAAGCCTACACCGTCCGAAATCCAACCAGATTTAGCAATGTTGGCACGAAAAACATTTTATTCCACGAAACTGAAATTAAGAACTTCAGCTCTAAAAAAGCAGTAATAAGTTACACAAACATTCGTGTGGCAGCAGCAGTAGGAATATATAGCAGTAGAGTTCCTGGAAACGCCATTAAGATTGCACCCACCTAATCATACATTTGCTACCACCTTAATAAATAAAACAGAGTTATATTCCTACCAAGAGACATGTTGCCACGAAAATTAAGCACCACCAAGGAATGGGTAGAGTAGATTGCTCTTAATCCTCAGCGATAGGAACTGCAAAAAAAAATGTATCTACAAACAAGTTCCTTCAGTTTGGATCACAATTAATTTGTTGCGACAGCAAAAGCATCCCAACAGATACACTAGATGTTTGTCTGATCAGTCCAACAACACGCCAGCCACTGCCACGGAATGTTTAATCCACAAAGGCACTCATGGGTGGCATTAAAGCACTAAATCTTTCACACAACAACTTGCCTGGTCATATCCCAGAAAGCTTTCACAACTTCATGTTAGACCTGTCCATTGTACAGCATCAGCTTTGTTGTCCATAGCATTTAGTAAGTCATGGCGGATTCTGCAATAATGCTGGCATTGAGTAGAAGTGAAGACAATTATAACACCAGAAGATTCCCACTCTACACAAGCAAGGTCAGAGCACGAGTTTCTTTCCAGAGTCGATGCAAAAAAACAAAAAATGCTGCAGTGTGAAAGTAAGTTGTCATGCAAGTATCAGGTTCGCCGTGGGTACTTGTAGCAGATACTAACATCATTAAGCCTTTGAGAACAAATTTCCAAATGTTTCCCGTTCTGTATTTGACTGGATATGGTAAACCCCATTTGTCGGGCATGACTCTGCTTTGGCTGCAATTAACATAATTGTGTATGCCAACTCACCACATGGTTCAGTTTCACAATTACATTTGGATCATGCAAAGTGTATCTCCTACAGCACAAAGTGCTCTGGATTTGCACATTTATGCAGCAGCCATAGACTGACAATCGCACAGAAAGGGCATAAAATTCAATGCCCACCAACACAAGTAAGAAAAATTGGTACCTAGTCAAAGGGATGCCATTAGGAATTGTATGCCTACAGATTCCAAAAACTTGCAAGAGTACCACAGTGGAATATTACAGGAGATGTAATGATAATTAATCAATGTCCACAACATATATCTTGAAATAAGACTCCTAAATGAAACCTCAACATTGCAACTTCATGATTACCTGTTGAACCAATGGACCTATAGATCTCGGGCATTATAGTGGATCAATCAACTACTATATATGAAGACACTGGATTTTTCAGAAAGCATGGATTTGTGAAGCATATTCATGCTTTGATGAAAACAGGGGTTCTGAAGCTTACAAACCACGGAATCAAAGCATAATGCACACAAAATCTGTTAAATATGCAGACAGATTCAGCGATTTTTGTTCTTGTGAGAGTAAAATTATAGATATCTGATAATTCATGTCGTTCAGTATCACATCTTGCATTAATAAGTTTTAGTACAAAGGTCAGCAGTACAAGCTCGATATAGTTGTGAAGATATATTTTGACAAAAATGAAAAATAGATGACATCTAGTGGAAGCCAGCTCGCATATGTTAATGCCTAACTCTGTTTGCATAAGATTAAAGTGTTCTTGCCTAATTAGATGTTTTAGTCACAGGGCACACCTATGGCATAGGCACAAGCCAACATCACCCCCGAATGCGTTAAAATCCAAAATAGAAATTTTAATGCATTGTAGAATGACCTGTACTAGTGTACCTACACTTTCTTAGTTCCAGTATGTGTATTTCAGAAACAAGTTCATAACCAAACAACGGTTTCTTCTCTACTATAAATGATAACATCACATATCAGATTACGGAATCTAGTTTCATCAGGGGTTAACAATGACCATGCCAGCATCTAACAGAATGGACACCCATCACCCAGATTACCAACAGAAAATCAACAGGTAAATAACAAACATAATATAGAAAACATCCACCACTTAGTTAGGCCAAGAACACCAAGTCATGTCTTGTCAGCCTAATACGCAGAGTGAAAATTGTTATGCCATCACAGTTACCAGTTTTCATACCCGTTCTTGGTTCATGTAAATCTGAATCTGATAGGCACTTCCCCTCTGCAGGCTGCTGCATAGCCTTTAGCAAGGTGTGGTGCAGCTTCCTTGTGAGGGCATACAAACTTTTCCATGAATACCTTCTCGGTCGGCTTGACAACTGTATAGTAGCTTAGGTCACGCTTGAGCAATGCATTTTCCTTGAGAAACTTCACGACATAATAGCGCGGCCTAAGCCGGCCTTCCAGGCTATAATTGATAATTACTGGACGGCGAGCAATGTAGGCCGGTTCCAACCCAATCTCAGAAAAGAACTCAGAGGTGCGCTGCAGCGATTCCTTTGACTTCCTCAGCAGCACCGGAGCACTGAACACAGCAATGCTCACCTCGGCATCTGACCACCTGAATGTCTTCTTCAAGTACTCCACTTTGGCGGCAATCTTCTCCTCACTGAGAAATGCTACAGCCTGCAGGGCTTGCCTGAACATCCCAGAGCCACGGGCACACCTATGGCTTCGGCGCAAGCCACCATCGCCTGGACGCGCTCCAGGTTGGTGGTGAGCAGCCATGGCTGACGGATGCACAGCTTGGTAACATCACAAGCATCTAGCCCGCACTCACGCAGGAACTCAACATTGGGCCTGACCACCTTCTCCAGGCTGCATCCGAGAAGATGGGAGCTTCTCTTGAGTATCCGGAGGAGGTTCTCGTAGGAGCCCAAGAGCGACAGGTAGTATGGTAGGTTGGAGACGATGCATCTTTGACGGAAGCTGCGGGGGCGAGCGAGACGAGGCGGGTGACCTCAGAATGTGAGATGCCGTGTCCGGTCAGCCCGACGACGAACGGGGACAGGGTTTTCTCCACGTCGGCGCAGAGGAGCTGCGGGTCCTTGGCGACGACGGTGGCCACGTCGGCTCTACAGAGGCCGAGGCCGGCGAGGAAGGCGAGGACGGCGTCGGGCTTGGAGGGGGAATCGAGATGGGAGAGCTTTGCGGAGGCCTCGAGGGCCTGGGCTGGCGTGAGGCCGCAGGTGGCGACGAGGTAGTCCTCCACGGCGAAGCTAGGGTTCGGGGAAATGCAAGGGGCGGCCGCGGAGAGGAGGCGGTGGAGATGGAACGGGATTGGAGATACGGAGGGAGGATAGAGGAGGTGGGTCAGGATGCGGCTGCGGAAGCGGAGCATGGCTCAGGCGACAGCTTTGGTGCGCCGGCGGCGAGGGGAACGAGCGCCGCCGGTCGGTGCCAGAGAGACTCGTGAAGAAGAAGATGGCTGTGGTCTGGTCGAACAACGACACACACCGTAAAAGAAAGCCCAGGAAGTAATTCTCGAGCCCAATGTGTAATTGAGGTGGGCCTGCAAGTTGCAGTACTAGCGTCCCTCGCCAGTTGCAAATTCAGAAACAAAAAACTTAACCTCGGCTGTTGCATCTCGAGAAGAAAAAAAACTTATCCTCCACCAACCAAATTGAGAACATCTACTGAAAAGAAAATAACCCCTGAGAACATGATCTAAAAAAAGACATAAAGTACAGAACATGGTCTAGCAGTTGTTGACCGTGGTTTCATCAATGTGTCATGTGTGACAGTGTGAGAATCATGTTAACTGGGTGTAGATGTCCTGTGAGCAAAGAAATTTATAGCACAACAAGAAACTTTGTTAAGCATTTGTGTTTACATCTCATGAATATTTCACGAGATTACGTTAATTTCGGTGGCTCGTACTTTTTTGATTGCCAAAATTTTGATTTGTCTACAAGAACTTGCCCGCTCCCCCTCCAGAGATTAAATATTCGACGAGTTTTTGGAAATAACGGTGGTTATGGAATATATTCCCCGCTAGACTTTAGGGATATGTCAAATTTACTTGAATTTTGCTTTAAATTTGGTAAAATTTGGACTAAATAATTTCCAAAGTTCTGAAAACTCGGAGATTTCGGTGGGTCAAGAAATTTTGGTAAAACCAAAATTCAAATCCTTCATGTCATCATGTTTCCTTCACAGTTTTTGCAAATATTCTGATCAGCAACGTGTCGGAAATCTCAACCAGTATTTTGGCTACCCAATAGTTGGCAAATACTACCTCAGCCCCTGTTTAATTGGTGCACTTTTTCTCGATGTCTAATTTTCACCATCAATTTGATCTACGAAATATGAATCATATCTTACAAAAAGTTATACCATTGAATTCTTATTCGAATAAAATTTGGAATGAATACATTTTATAATAACTGACGTGTTTTATTGATCAAATTAGTGGTCAAAGTTAAAACATGCAAAACTACTCCCATTTAGAGGCCACGACATTGCCTGGATGTTCTAAAATCATATTCACCCCTTACTGGTTCAAAATTAGCAATGATCGTACTATATGGTTTATAGGTTTCTACAGAAGCCTACACCATCCAATATCCAACCAGATTTAGCAATGCTGGCACGAAACACATTTTATTTCACAAAATTAACAGGGGTTACATTCGAACTTAAGCTCTAAAAAAGCAGTAACAAATTACACAAGCATTCGTGTGGCAGCAGCAGTAGCAATATATAGCAGTAGAGTTCCTGGAAATGCCATTAAGATTGCACCAGTAGATGATCGACTGGATGAGTTAGATGCCTAGGAGCTGGCAGTTCTCCCAGAGAGTCTTGGCGGAGCGCCGGAGCTGGGCGGCCTCGGCCTCGGTGAGGTCCATCTCGGCGACGCCGAGGACGCCTCCGCGGCCGAGGCGGGCAGGCAGGCTGAGGAACACCTCGTGGCCGTCGGAGATGCCGTGGAAGCCCGAGGCGAGGACCGAGACCGGGTGCACGCGGCGCTGGTCGCGGAGGAGGGAGGCGGCGAGGCTGGAGGCGGAGTAGCCGATGGCCCATGAGGTGTACCCCTTAAGGCCGATGACCTCGTAGGCGCCGCGCCACCACGGCGCGCCGGATGCCCTCCAGTGCCGCCTCGTCGAAGGAGTGGTGGCTGTCCCGCAGGGACTTGAATGCCGGCATCCCGCCCACGCTGATGCTCGACCAGATCGCCACCGAGCTGTCACCGTGCTCCCCCACCATGTATGCCTGAACCACATTGGCTTGCTTGGTTAGTTAGTCAGCAAAGACATCTTGTGTAGTACACGAAGACATGAATATCATTAATTGTGAAGTGGCAGATCTTACGAAATATATATAGAAGGGCAATCTAATATGCATCGGTATAAATGCCTTATGTGAAGAATGGTGTATGCTTTGACTGGTATATAATCAATGAAATATCCATACATTATAAAAGGACCCCAATTTGAAAGGGATGGCCAAGCACTGTCACTCTGGATTATGTCACATAAAAGTAATCTGGTAAAATCCTGTATGTAAGTGCAAATAAGCTGAATTCATTGTAAATCCTGCTGGGACCTTCATGAGCATATAGCATAGTAAGTTTCTATGTGTCTCTGCACTGAGTGCAAATGCAATTACAGAGATTCAGTAAATTAGCATCTGTTGGGTTTTGCCAGACTGAGGAAGCTCCAAACACTGGACTACTGGAGTCATTTGATCATTTATAGTAAACAGTGGAGTTAAGTGCACAAAACAACACTGATCTGAGTACGGTATTTGGTTTCGTTCTGTGGAATTCGTAAGTGTAGCATTTTTTTTGATTTACATATGAGAATGAAAACTCTACAGTACCAAGCATTACTGAAATATCATTTCTCTGCCCTAAAGACCATCATATTTTCACTGATCATTTCTAACTAATATTATGTAATTTTCTAGTATCACTTAAGTGCTATGTTAGCACTTAAGTGCTATGTTAGCACTTAGCACACAACATCTCTTTATTTGCCATGAAGTAACATCAATTTTCACTAGCATACCATTTTACAACTACAGTTATGCAACGTTGTTAACTACAAATTTCACCTACAGGTCATTTTGGTACTCAACGTTTACTTCCATATCACTCTAGTCAACTCTCTTCTTGCGTAGTTAGCAAATCTCCTAAATGCATATCGCAAGTCAACTCTCCTCTTGCCTAGTTAGCAAATTCAGCATTAGCAGGTACTAAATCTGTTATCTAGTTTCAAATGCCACAATTTATAAACTACTAGCTAGACAAATCATATTTAATCATATGAGCGATGTAGGTATGAATCCACCAAACACATGATCTAAAAGTAATTATCCCTCCACCAAACAAATTAACAAGTCAAGCCTGTCGAGAAAACAATACTCCTGAAGATGTCATCCTGACGCTGAGCTAGTGCACGGGACAGTGACACGCCCTGTCGGATGTGGAGACCATTCAACGACAAGCACATGCCTCCACGGCGCCGCCGCCGCGTGGCACCAACCCTCCCTACTGACTCCACTGCCCACTCCGGCGAGCCGGAGAAAATGTCTAGACGAGAACAAGTAATGGGTTCAGAAGGTATGTTTACCTGGACGTCCTGCGCGTTGACGTCGAGGTGCTCGGCGATGAGGAACCTGAACCTGGAGGAATCGAGGTTGGTCCCGGACCCAATCACGCGGCTCGCCGGGAACCCGGAGAGCTTCCAGGCGACGTAGGTGAGCACGTCCACCGGATTCGACACGACGAGAAGCAGCGCCTCGGGGGAGTGCTCGGCGACGGGCGGCACGATCTTGCGGTACAGGGACACGTTCCTCTGCAGCAGGTTGAGCCGGGTCTCCCCCGGGATCTGCCTCGCGCCCGCCGTGATGATGACGAGGTCAGAGTTCTTCGTCACCGCGGGGTCGGTCCCGGAGACGATGCGGACGCGCGGGAGGAAGGCGGCGGCGTGCTGAAGGTCGAGCGCCTCGCCGCGGAGCTTGTCCGGGAGCGCGTCGACGAGCGCGATCTCGTCGGCGAGGTTCTGGGTGAGGATGGTCTGCGCGATGGCCATGCCCACGTTTCCCGCGCCGATGACGGAGACCTTGGTGAGGCGGCGGTGCGGGACGGAGAGGGAGGACGGGGTGAGCGGGCAGTCGTCGGCCACCGGCCTGAAGAAGCCCCGCGAGGCGCCGCCGGCGTCGAAGCCCAGATCCGACAGGGATGACGTCTTGTGCATCTTCGGTGGATTGGATTGGAATGCTGATGACCAGATCGAATGGGATGCTGGGTTGGGATTGATGAACTGTTCTGTCGAGCTGTTCTTGGAGGGGAACGGGAATGGGGAGAGGATTTATAAATGAAATCCCGGGAAACGAAACCGGCATTGCCGCCGGTTACCGGTTTGACCACTCGTCCTGGTTTGGGACTTTTCTTGCTTTTTGAACAAGGAAAATAAAGTTTTCTTTTTGTTGGACAAAGCTGGATGGAAAAATTCCCTAGAAAGGAAGCTGCCTGAAGAATTAATATCCGAAATAATCTGGAAACTTCAAATCTAGCATGTGTTACGGCGTTGCAACGACGTCACTTAGAGAGTGACAGAGGTGTTGTCTCGGATAAAAGTCGTTTCATTTCCGTCTCGAAGGCGTCCGATGTTGCTGAGGAGCTCATGAATTTTTATCGCCAATCAGTTTTCAGGGATAACACGTTGGTTGTTTTTCAGTGGCGAATCTATCAAATAAGGGGCATTTTAGATTTTAACTAGAGTGTATGTGTTTGGTGTTTCAATGAAATCGCTTAGACGGCGGTGGTGTGAAAAATAAAAGTTCTTCAGCTCTAATCCCATGTCGGGCTTGGTCCGGTGTTGCCGAGAAGCTCGTGATTCGTGATGTTTTGTCCCCGCAAGTCTTCCGGTGTGATGGTTTGCTTGCTTTTGTTGTTGCCTATGGACATGGTTCTCTGGACATCATCAGAGGCAATTCTTCAACAACCCTCTTTCAAGCCATTGCGCGCAGGCCGTTGACCTGACTTGGCGATGTTCGTTTGGTGTTCCTAGGGTTTAGGGTTTATAGCATGGCGGTGCTAAGGCTCAGCTCAGACGGCCTACCCTTACCGCAATTCAAAGAGGTTTTGTCCTCTTCATGTCTTCGTGGATACTCCGGTGCTTTAGTTTATCGATGTTGTCAATCACCGACGTCCCATAGCTATGGTGGCGCTACGGCGAAGAGTCTTAGTGTTGTTTCAGCGAGGATATCGGGGCCCAGTGTTTGCTCGTAATTTCTTTTTGGTTTATGGACTTTTGTTTTGTTTTGTCAGTTTAATTACCATGATGCTCGGACTAGGTAGTACATACAAGTGGAATATATTACTTGATTACTCCCAACGAACTAATTGATTAAGCACCTACTGTAGCTAGCTAGGTTGTGCTCTAGATATATACCGTAGTTTACTCGTCACCAAAAACCACTCATCGGCGGCACACCGGAAAAGCACGACCCGTACATGCATGCGTGCTAAGCTGCTTCCTTTAGCTTGGGACTTTATTTTTGATGGGTTAGCTTGGGACTTGTTAACGAAGAAATGGATAGATCTTGCTTGGGGATCTCATTTAAAAACCGTGCTTCATATTATGAATAACAACTTGTACGTTAATTTGGTCTCGATCGATTTTGGTTCACCGATCCGATGAGCTACACCGTTTCTTGCCCAACAGGCCAGCCAGCAGGAAAGCGACGTACGGTTGAATGTGGATAGTTTCATCCCAGCCCTGAAATATATATAGAAGCTTCGCTCTCGATAGGTCAATTCATTTCCATGGTGGAGACCACAGCAATCTGGCCCCGGCTAAGCTGGTTTCTATTCTTTTCTTCTTCCCTCCTCTCCAAGTAGTGGTTTCTTGGACAATGGTCTCGGCTAGTAGGAAAGGTGAGTGTGCGTTGACCCCGAAAAAAGAGTTATGCAATCACCAAAAGGCACACGTAAGAGAGAATTAATATTCCAATTTGGTCACATTTGGCGCCGGAGGTCTAGGGTCTTGGTTCTAATTTCTCTTTTTGTTTAAGATTTTTTCTTTGCATTTGTGGGATGATTTGCCCGATTAACATGCTGTAACCAAAATTCTCTATAGTACCTCGTATAAGCTAGAGTTAATGTCACAAAAGAGCCAGAGATTCAATTGTGCTCCCGACCTTTGCACGCACCCGATGAACGATAAATTCAGAAAAAAATCGACAAATTAACATGTCCAAGCGCTCTATTTTGCGTGAATAAATTGTTGATGAAATGCCATTCGTTTTACTCTATGAAAACGTATGTACCAAAAAAAAAGAAAAACTAAAGAAATATGTGAATTAGTATATGGAAACATTTACATTGACCGTACATCGTTACCACCAAAAAACCGCTCATCGGCCGCACACTAGAAATGCATCATCATCCGTACCACTAATTCGGTAGCTAGGATGCATCTTCTTTAGTTCTTTACAAGAAACTAAAATAGATGGTGCTTTGGAGCTCGAGCTCCCACTAGATATCATGTCATATGCACATTTAGGTATGCATAACTATAACATTTTGGCGAAATGGCGTGCACGCACGTCCACATCGATCATCGAAGGTTAATCATACTTAATTGGACAGGAAAGGTTTAGTTAGCAGTACTGGTAGTTTGAATGAAGGCAAACCATGGACGGATGCATCACCGGCCTCCGGTATGGGAATAGAATGGGCGCATGGTTTCCGTTTCTTGCAGAAGAGTTCACGTACGGATGTTTGTAGACGTCACGTACTGGATCCGGTATGATGACGTCTACAATCATCGAAGGTTAATCATACTTATAGGAAAAGTAATTAAAGAGACCGGCCGAGTCGCCAGAATAAAGGAGGATAAAAATATGCATCAGCCACCACGTACGGATGTTTGTAGACGTCACGTACTGGATCCATCGATGATTTAGAACTAGAAGCAATTAGAAGGATGTTCTTATCGACGTGAGTGGTGCGTACTGTTGGTACTGATTACTGAAACCAAGTGCATAGCAAAAAATAACAAAAAAGAAGAACCCTTCATTTGCATTTGTGTATAGAAACATTTTGCCTTGAGATATAGTCAAATTACCAAAGAAAAAACCACCAGTCGGCAGCACATTGTAAATATTTCTTAAGTCGTTCGATGAGATATTCCCTAGGTTTTACAAGCATTAACACATCTCAACAGTATATCATCGAACATTTCAAATACCACATGTATACATAGTACATACTATCATTGGGACAAAGTTTCAACCGCTAGTTATAAAAATGAGAGAGAAACGGAAAAGAAGAGAATATAGCTACGCGGGATAGGGGTTGAGATTAAACTGGTCGTGTGTATTAAATTGATGTACCAACCACCTAAATGAAAAGTTCGAAATGATGAAAAGAGCCGGGTACTATATTTCAACACTCCACATCACGTCCAGGTTATTTATTTCTTAAGGTGGGTTTGATGTAGTCCGTTGGAATTTTTGTTGTACTGTCTTGGGAGGGTCTTGAACTTAAAAACTTCTGACTCTATACCATATTGAACTGAATGCACTAGCCAACTCAATTAAAACTGTTAACTGATGGAGAAAAGCGGGCAATATGTATTTCAACACTCATGAGTTTGTTATCGGAGGGGAGAGTGTATATATAAAGGAATTAATCTCTGGAAAGAAAACCACCTTATGATCTTACCGTCGGCTTACTGATTTCAGTACCACTTGTGGTTTGGAGACTTTTGTTGCTTTTTGAACAAGAAGAATAAAGTTTTTTTAGGCTTGAGAAAATCCCTAGGTATAAAGTAAGCTGGCCTAGAATGAGATCCGTAATAATAAATCTGGAAACATCGATGGAATCTAGCATTATCAAACGCACGATGGCTTGGTGGCAACCCCGACGATGGCTTTCTTCTCAACGACGTGTGTGCTCTGTGTGGGTGGCCAGGTCGGCCGGTGGTGGTGTCTAATGTGACCGTGTTTCATAGCGACATTGGTGCACTTGTACCGATTTTTGGCCGATTTTCCGCTGATTAACCGGTGACCTCTCTTCTTGTTAATCAATGAAAATAACAAATATTTTGCCTTGTTTCACAAAAGAAAAAATAAGTGCCAGAAGTTTTTTTTCATGGTAATACGATTCTCATTGATAAATAAAAAACGAGATACAAAGTACGTATACACCGATCTTACAGATCTGGAAAGATAGGACAAACCTATGTGACAAACCAACGCCTATCCATTTTCTTCGGCACCACCGTAGCAGCCACCAAAGAAAAAATAGACAGATTACCTCTTCACCCGAGCTCGACGCGGCTCCATCGCTGATCATCAGCTTTTCGGACCTCCAAAGTAGTTTGCCATAGGACAAACCATTGCCGTTGAAAGAATCAGACCGGGGCAGCACGACCCCGGACACGCCATCGAACTTCAGCACTGGCACCCCCCACATGACGACGTCGGAGTAGGGAACCAGAACCGTCAGCCTCCAACCACGAACCCAGCACAAGGTGCACCATCTTCCAGCTGTCACCAGTGCAGACCACCGTCTGCACGTACTCCTGGACGAATCCTCTCTGCTCCACCGTGGCGCCGGAGACAACGTCGCAGCAACGGGGACAGAACAGGAGGAAAAACCCATCTAATGGAGTCGCCGCCGCCGCCTCGCCGACACCATCCATGAATCCTACAGCCACCGATCTGAAAGATCGGCAAGCACACAATGCCACCAACTCCGAGACGCCGCCATGAAGGACAACGCCGGTGTGGGAGTAGAGTTGAGCCAGATTTATTTGCCCGGACGTCGCTCCCACCACCCCAACGACGTACCATGGCAGAACCTTCCTAACCCTAACTACCATGCAAAAACGGGGATCCCCTCCCTCCTACCGCCGGAGCGGCAGGCGGAAGGAGAGGGGCCCAGCTCTTCCGCCGGTGGAGTTTGGTCGCCTCCGGCGGCGGCGGCTATAAGTGCCAGAAGTTGGCCTACTCCCACGAATGAATAACGATAGGACATCGTGTCAGGGTACCATATACTTTGTTTTCCATGCATGCATGCGTGATCCTCTTCTCCACGTATTATTGGACGCGAGTGAAACTTCTGCAAGGACGGATGGCTATATCCAACACAACACAGCTGCCCAAGTAATAAAAAGACTTTTTTTTTCTCATTTTCTTGTTCGAAAAGTGAACAAGTCCCAAACCACGATCGAGTACTGCCCAAGGCAGTTTCGTTTATGGGATTTTCCTATATAAATTGACTACCCGTTCTTGTTCCTCTCCTAGAACAACTCGTCAGTTCATCGCACGCGCAGCAATCCCATCACATTCCTGCATCACATCGGTTGAAAATGCACAAGACCTCATCGCTATCGGGGCTGGGCTTCGACGCCGGCAGCGCCTCGTCGGCCTTCTTCCGCGCGGTCGCCGACTCCTCCTCCTCCTACTCCTCCCCGCGTCGCCTCACAAAGGTCTCGGTCATCGGCGCCGGTAACGTGGGCATGGCCATCGCGCAGACCATCCTCACCCAGAACCTCGCCGACGAGATCGCGCTCGTCGACGCGCTCCCCGACAAACTCCGCGGCGAGGCGCTCGACCTGCAGCACGCCGCCGCCTCCTCCCGCGCGTCCGCATCGTCGCCGGCACCGACCCCGCCGTCACCAAGAACTCTGACCTAGTGGTCATCACGGCCGGGGCCAGACAGATACCGGGGGAGACCTGGCTGAATTTGTTACTGCCGCCCGTCGCGGAGCACTCGCCGGATGCGCTGCTGCTTGTGGTGTCGAATCCGGTGGACGTGCTCACGTACGTCTCCTGGAAGCTGTCCGGGTTCCCGGCGAGCCGCGTGATTGGCTCCGGCACGAATCTTGACTCGTCCAGGTTCAGGTTCCTCATCGCCGAGCACCTCGACGTCAACGCGCAGGACGTGCAGGTAACATAGTATTTATAAATACGTTAGCTCTTGCTCCATGAAGGACCATGATGATCCATTAGCTCTTGCTCGTTAACAAAGAAAATGGATCCTTGTTGTGCTTGTGCAGGCGTACATGGTGGGTGAGCACGGCGACAGCTCGGTGCCGATCTGGTCGAGCATCAGTGTGGGCGGTATGCCGACTTTCAAGTCCCTGTGGGACAGCCACCATTCCTTCGACGAGGCGGCGCTGGAGGGCATCCGGCGGGCCGTGGTGGGCGGCGCCTACGAGGTGATCGGCCTCAAGGGCTACACCTCCTGGGCCATCGGCTACTCCGTCGCCAGCCTCGCTGCCTCCCTCCTCCACGACCAGCGCCGTGTGCACCCTGTTAGCTTTTCCCAAGGATTGAACGCACGATCTCACGGCAACTCAACGACGGAAACGCAAGGACGCAAATTTCCTTTATCCGTCGTGCTGACGCTAACGCAAACGCCTGGACCAGAACACACACGAACGCAGCAACAAAGAAAGAATCGCCAAAGGCACGTCTCGCGCCTCTTGTTTTTCTATTGCTTTTCGTTTTCTGGTACAGATTACAACGCACTTGTGCGTACATATATAGGTTCAAGACCTGACTATCTAGCTGACTCGTACTAGGACACCAAACCGACCTTGAACCAAATATTCCTATTCTGGTTTTACTAGTAGTACTACGACACGAACTCCTACTAGCTAAACACACGAGAATTTGCCTGTGGCAAGATGGTTAGGTGGATGGTTGTATCCCCAGCCCACCAGAGTTCAAACCCCAGGTTTGACGCTGGTGTTTCTCATTTAAGGCGGAATATTCTTCAGTGGGAGGCGACGTTCCCGTCGACAGCGAGGCGCCCGTGGTGACTTCGTCAATCTCAAGACTCGACCCGCCGGCTCAGTCTCTCGGAGGTGCTCATAGGGGTAGGGTGTGCGTGCGTGCGTTGATAGGGGTGAGTGTGTGCGCGTGTATATGAGCGCTTACGTTGTACTGTGTTTCGCAAAAAAAAAATACTAGCTAAACACACGGCAAGCTTTATCACAATCAAGAAAACTTACCAAACCAGCTAGCTACTATCACGACACGGACAACACTTTCCAAAACTAGTACTACCTAGTTTGGATTATTCCAACACACCCGGTCTCCGTCCTCGCCTCCGGCTTCCACGGCATCTCCGACGGCCACGAGGTGTTCCTCAGCCTGCCCGCCCGTCTCGGCCGCGGCGGCGTCCTCGGCGTGGCCGAGATGGACCTGACCGAGGCCGAGGCTGCGCAGCTCCGGCGCTCCGCCAAGACGCTATGGGAGAACTGCCAGCTCCTACACCTCTGACTCATCCGAGGGATCTACTGGTGTAATCTTAATTGCATTTCCAGGAACTCTACTGCTATATATTCCTATTGCTGCTGCCACACGAATGCTTGTGTAATTTTGGTCTGCTTTGTTAGAGTTGGAGTACTAATGTAACCCCTGTTAATTTGGTGGAATAAAATGTGTTTTGTGCCGGCATTGCTAAATCTGGTTGGATATTGAATGGTGTAGAACACCCTGGCTTCTATATAAACCATGTAGTAGGATCATTGCTAATTTGGCTAGTAAGTGATGAAGATGATTTTTGGACACTCCATGCAATGTCTTGGCCTCTTTACACCATCTGTGTTGTGTTGCTGTTGCTTGGTCGCCATACTAGGCCTTGCCTATTTGCCAAGTATTGGCTATCCAAAATACTGGTAGAGATTTCTTGACCCTTTGCTGATCAAAATTTTGGCAAAAGTTGTGAAGTAAACGTGAGGGGACCAGAAGTTGTGAATTTACGTTTTACCAGAATTTGTTGAATCACCGAAATCTCCGATTTTTCAGAACTTCAAAAATTATTTCGTCAAAGTTTCATCAAATTTAAAGCAAAATTCAAGTAAATTTGACATACCTCGAAAGTCTAGCGGAAAATATATTCCGGAACCACCGTAATAACCAAAAACTCGTCGGAAATTTGAGCTGTAGAGTGGGAGTGGGCAAGTTCTTGTAGACAAATCAAAATTTTGGCAGCAAAAAGGTATGAGCCAAAGTATCATGGGCCACCGAAATTTCCACAGAAAGGCGGCGGCCAAACATACCCTAGTGAAATATACATGATATATAAACACAACTCAACTGCATCACAAATTTTCTGTACTTATTACCTAATTATTTTTTAGGGAAAATTCCCTAAATAGCTTATGTGATTATGTCTCTTGCAGATCAAAAAGAAGGAAAAAAAACTTGGCTCTCTTGCAAGGTGCAAATGGACTCAACGGCCTTTAAAGGAAATAAAAATGGGGCTTTTGGGCCTTGTTCCATTTAAGAGGTTGGAAGAATTCTGAGGGATGGCCGACACAGTCCGAGCCACCAGCATCTCTGCGATGCGACCCGGCGGCGGCGACGCGCTCCGCCGCTGCCTCCTCCGACGGCGCCGTGTCCGCTACCGTAGAACCAACCGCAGCCTCTGCTCCTCCTCCGACGCTGCCGCAGGTCGAGCTGAGCCCTACCTCGTGCCGCCATTCGCTGCACCTCTACGGCTCTGTTAGCGACCAACCCTCCTGGCCTCCTCTTGCCTGGGCTGGGCCATGGGCTGCTGGGGTTGGGCTGCACGGAAGCCTCGGGAGGGAGCGACTATAAATACACAGGGAGTGTCTACGAAGAACTCGGCTTGGAACGGACGGCTTCGGCCTCCTCTGCTTCTGTCTCCTGTACCTCTTCCTCCTCTGCTCCTCTTCCTGTAAGCTAGAACCTGTGATTCCATGGATTGTAAGTTGAATCCATGAGAGATTGATATCTGTGAGTATAGTGTTGTTAACATTTGGTATCAGAGCCAGTCGATTCCTCCCCGCGAAATCCCCAAAAACTCTAACCAAAAAATTTCCCCACAATTTCCAATTCGAACCAGAAACCACCCTTCTCTCATCCATGGATTGGAAAGCTCAACTCGTCTCCTCAATCGAGGCGGCCGTCCATACGGCCGTGGAGGCAGCAGTTCAGAGATCGATCTATGCGTCCGTCGAGGAGTCGGCGGACGAGACGGCAAGGCGCCGCACAAGCTCGTTCGGCGAGGCGGGACGACGTCGCATCGAGCTCGCAGAAGACAGGGCGAGACGCGACCCTGTGTGGGCGGAGAAGATGGCAAGGCGTCATGCGAAGTTCGCTGCGACGAGCGCCTCCGTCAAGCCCCAGGCCGTATCCAGTGGTGTTGACATCGCTGCTACGACGCCTGCGACCTGTTCGACGCAATGTCCAAGTCGTGCCATCACCGAGTCTGTGTCTGCGCTCATTCCGTCGGCAACACCAACTTCGTCCACGACTACTGGCGTCATCATCCCCGAGCGCTGCCGCTTCGACCCCGAGCCAGCGGTGGTGACCTCAACTCTGACCTCCCCGTTGGACGTCTCGGGTGCCCGCTCAATAGGGGAGAACTCCCTCACGCATGGTGCCACCATGGCCCCTGTGCGTGCGCCGACATCCTCACACGTCCCCGATGTGGTGCGGGCGGACTCTACACCGTTCAGTGTCCAGACGGCGGGGGCAGCTGACTCCATCTCCTCTGCAGTGGGAGCAGCGTCCATCTGCAACGACTTCGAGCTTGCTCTCCCGGTGCCCATTACCTGCTCGACCGAATGCCCAGGAGGTGATAACGCTGCAACAGGGGCCTCGACAGCGCCATTGGCAACCACAACCAGTTTTCCTTATGCGTATGTGGAGAGTGTGGTGCACGAGGGCGGCATCCGTCTCGCAGCACCTGGCCTCCAGCAGAGGGGCCAGCTTGGCAGCTCCCTACCACTGCCTATGGCCACGTCGACGACCTCTCCAGTGTTGACTACCAAACCGGCGGCAGGGTCTGACCTTACCATGGCGCCGCCAACAGTCAGCTCTGCGGTCCATCATGAGCCTGTGCCTGATGCGCCAAAGGTCGTGCTCACGCAGGCCACACTCGATATCACGGACTCTAGCGGCTCCGGTCCATTGGTGTCCATGTTGTTGCCGCTTCACAAACCTGAGGACACTAACACTGCTGGGACGCATGAGGATGAGCAGCTGCTGGCTTGTTCGAGCATGGAACGGCCACTCGCGCTCGTTGCTGCGAGGAATGTGGTGGATGACCACATCTTCGTCACCAGCACGTCTGCGAGTGGTATGTGTTCTGGTCTTGGTTGTACCATAATACAATTGAGTTCCTTGTTGCCATGGGACCCGGGAGAGAAAACAGAGGTTCTCTGGCCAGTTTTTCAGTCTGCTACACGTACCATCGTATTGCAGCCCTGGGATCCTGGACTTCCATTGTCCGTCATGGATAACAAGTTGCAGTCTCAGCGTTCCTGTGGATTATCCATATTGATTCTGCCTTTGGTGAACAGAGCTACTTATACTTCAGTGAATTGGTGTTATCTAAACTGTACTCCTGGAAGTCCTGATTTGGCTATTCCACATTGGGTGCTTGTGAACTTCGACTCTGCAAGAGTGCAATTTCAGTGGGCACTAGTGCAAAAATGGAATTCTCAACATATTCGGCGAGGTAATACTCAATATTCTCAGCTGATTGAATGGTTCTTGCAGTCTGACTTTGGGTTTTGCACTACTGGAAATATTCTCTTATGTTATTGTGTGTTGGTTCAGTGGAAAATTCCATGGACAGTGTTCCTTGCGTCATGGAAGCTCTGGTTACAGTATTGCAGTGCTGGACATGACTATCCGTATGGTTATGAGAATTTTCGGTGGATATTTGCTTGGTCACTCAGTTATCATTACACTATATCAAGTCTCCAGACTTTATCAGCTTGTGTATTTCTACCGATGCAACAAAATTGTCCTACCATATGCAAAGAACTATGGTTCAGATTCCTGATTGGATTCAGGAATGTCTCTTGCAACATGCTTAGCAGATCGAAGAGTAACCGTTCGCCACCAGAGCGATTTGTCATTGAGCATTGGTTAATGCCGAGGGATTTAGGCGATGTCCTAGTACACGTCCTATGTCCAACCAGACCACATGCTCCTATTCCGGTCTGTCGACCTGATGAGAACAACTTCTCTTATGTGCTTGTTATCTGTCCCCTCTTCCTCCCCGAGACCACCGACAGGCGAAAAAGCGAAAAGGGGGCGAACCCGCGTTCCTCGCTCGGCCGGCGGCCGGATCGGCGGTCTCCTCCCTCTCCGGCCGTCGTTGTGGCGGCAGGAGGGTGGAGGGGCCTCCGATCTGTGCTCATGGCTTGTAGATAGTAGGCTAGGGTTCTCCGGCGGCGTCGGCAAGGTGGTGGTGGCGGCGGCGCTGTGGAATAAAGAGGGTGTGGCCGGAGCTTCTTCCCCATCGCGGCGAGGTCCTCTGGGACGGAGCCGGCGAGCTTCCGGCGCTCTGTGCTCCTGGATCCTTGGATCCGGTGGGCTTTGCTGTTCTCTGCGGGCTCGCTGGTGCGAAGACGGCGATCTTCGCGTTGAGATTTTGTCCTCTGGTCTTCTCTTCGTCGTTGCAGGGTGTGCTCTGGCTCTGCAGCGGAGGATCTGGAGGTGGTGCGGCCTGGTGCTGGCGGCGCTCGCCGGCTGCTGTGGCCGTTTGTACAGGAGCTTCA
The DNA here is from genome assembly GCA_947311845.1 of Poa pratensis. Lineage (NCBI taxonomy): Eukaryota > Viridiplantae > Streptophyta > Magnoliopsida > Poales > Poaceae > Poa > Poa pratensis. Next base: position 3,371,822 of record CAMZMU010000043.1, read on the forward strand.
TCGGCCGGAGCGGGATCCAGTACAGGGGAGTTGGCGCGCTGGTTCTGGAGGTTGGAGCATCTTGGCCGAGGTTCGTTCATCGTCTCAAGTTCCGGCGTCTCACGGCGGGCGGCTCATGCGGATTCTACAAGAGTAGGGTTGTTCCTTCTTCCAGTGTGGTGTGCGGCGCCGTTTCTTCTCCTTCGCCGGTGATGTCGGTGCTGGAGTGTGGCGGTGGCCGTCGTGGTGGTTCAGCGCTGTGCGCTGTTGTGCTGGTTCTTCTTCTCTGGCAGTTCTTGCCTGTGTTTCAGTTGTTGTTCCAATTCTTCCAATGAATGTATGCAGGCGAGACATTTCAAAAAAAAAAAAAAAGATAAAACTATTTTCTTGCACGCCAGTACAGATTCTCACTTCATTGAGTAGTCTAGTCTGATTGGTTGTGAATTGCGGAATCGGAAAATTGCATGGCCACTCTACTTGGTGTTCCATACCAGTGGCAACAAGTCTGGTAAAGTTTTCCATCAAACAGAAGTGAAATGTGAAGGCCATCTTGCGCAGAGAAATGCAGCTTTTCAACCTTTCTCTACAACTATAATAACTATAAAAGCTTTTCTCCTGGTAATTTGGTCTCAAGCTCACCACACTGAAACTTGTGGCTGCCGCTGTTTCACTTCAGGCACGGCAAGTACTGTACCATTTCAGTTCCTTGGTTACATTTCCATGTGGAGGTTCCACATTCTGGTGTTTTGTCAAGGGAAGTTGTCATGGGATCCAGGCATCGGGGTACTCGTCTGTTTCTTCGGATTTTTCACACAAGCTGAAGTAAAAGGAAGGAGGAATGCTGCAGCTCCAGCTTACTACCGCGACTACTGCTACGACCATGCTTACTACTTCTACAAAGTCTGTGCTGATCAAGACTGCTACGTCGACGTCTTCCGTGACCTAGCGCACATCAGCCACGACTACTACATTGTCGTCTTCCTCGAGCAAGCCCGCGTCGTTGGCCACCTCAACCTCATCAAAATCTGCCTCGACTACGGCATCCACCACAACCTCAACGATGTCATGAAGCATTACGTACCATGGGATCCAGGTGGTTCGACATGGCATCGTGAGGTCAAGCCGAAATTTAAGGAGGGGGGAATGTTAGCGACCAACCCTCCTGGCCTCCTCTTGCCTGGGCTGGGCCATGGGCTGCTGGGGTTGGGCTGCACGGAAGCCTCGGGAGGGAGCGACTATAAATACACAGGGAGTGTCTACGAAGAACTCGGCTTGGAACGGACGGCTTCGGCCTCCTCTGCTTCTGTCTCCTGTACCTCTTCCTCCTCTGCTCCTCTTCCTGTAAGCTAGAACCTGTGATTCCATGGATTGTAAGTTGAATCCATGAGAGATTGATCTCTGTGAGTATAGTGTTGTTAACAGGCTCTACCTCCCGGCTCACTGTTATAGCTTCTGTCCCTCCATTGGCTATGCATTTCAGTTCTTAAGCTAGCTGTGATTCGTAAGCTAGCTGTTTGGCCATACAATTTCGGGTGCAGCTGTTTCCACAATTCTGTTGCACTTTAGCTGATGTAGTAAATTCTCTTTTGGCGAGGTTAAGATTGGTATTTCTGTGTGTAATAAATTACTCGTACTAAATTTTCTCTAATGGTCTAGAACAAGGATAGATAGTTCAGATCAACATTCAGGAACAGGCTCGGCGAGCACAATGGGTTATTTGTTTTAGAGAGCACAGACTGATTTAGAGCATCTCTAACCCACCCCCTTTCCGCGGCCGAATCCCTTTTTTTCTCGTCTAACCGCCGAAGGCGGCTCTAACCGAAGCCGCAAAAACCGTTAGAGGAGCAAATATGCGAAACCGGCTCCTTTAATCCCACCCCTCTCTCCCAAATTTGCTCGGCAGCCGACCCGACTCCTAAAATTTCCCCTCCCGCCTCGCCGCCGACCCCTCCCACCAAAAACCGCCAGAACCCGTCGCCGGCGTCGGGATTCGCCCAACCCAAGGCCGAAATGTCACCGGAGCTTGGTTCCGCGGCCCCGCCGGACTTTCCCGCCGACGCGACGCCGCCGGAAACGACCCCCGCGACGGCTCCGATGCCGCGGAAGCGCTTGGGCACCACCGGCGTGGCGCAGTCGTCGGTTTCGGCAGGGAAGCTGGGCCGGCCACCCCTCGCGCCGGTGCTGAGCGGGCCACGGGCGAGGAAGCCGATGGAGGCCATGATAGCCCACTCGCAAGCGGCGGATGAGAAGAGGAAGAGGAAGGCCGCTGCGGCGTCCACACCCAAGCCGGAGACCACGGCGACGAAGGGCAAGCTCAAGCCGACCACCAAGGCCACGCCGTCGTCCTCCTCGCCGGCCACCGGCGCACCTCAAGGCGCCGCCCGCGAGGTGGTCGATGAAATGCCCGGGACGACTCCGAGTGCCACCGAGGTGAGCGTCGCCGAGTTCATGTCCCAACTCGATGATTCTCACCATCAATGCCTCCACGACCTCAACTTTAGCGGCGATGATGATGTGGGCGATGAAGAGGAGGCCACCGAGGAGGCCGACGTCGATTACTTGGCCGGGGAAGAGGACGCCACCGAGGAGGCCACCGAGGAGGCCGAAGAGGAGTTGACCGAGCTGGAGGCGCCGAGGAAGGGCAAGAAGAAGAGCAAGACCAAGGCACCGGGCAAAAGATCCGCTAACTATAGCGAGGAAGAAGATATTGCTTTGTGCCACACTTGGATGAATGTATCGCTCGATGCTTCGGTTCGCGCCGATCAATCGAAGGAGAGGTTTTGGGAGAGAATCGAAGACTACTACCACAAGGTGGTCACCGTGCCATTGATGACATGGATCACACGTTCGTTGGGAACCCCAAGAGGAAGGTATGAAGCAGTGTAGCAGCAGTTTCCCTCAGTATGAAACCAAGGTTTAATCGAACCAGTAGGAGCAAGAAATCACTTCTGAAGGTTGTCAGTGGCGCCGATGTGGAACCTGCACACAACACAATCAAACTACTTTGCCCCAACGAAACAGTGAGGTTGTCAATCTCACCGGCTTGCTGAAAACAAAGGATTAAACGTATGGTGTGGAAAACAGTAGTAAATTGCAGAGAATGAAAAGGAACAATGTTTGCAGTTGGTTGTATTATCAGTGTAAAAGAATGGACCGGGGTCCACAGTTCACTAGTGGTGTCTCTCCATAAAAGATAACTAACATGCTGGGTGAACAAATTACAGCTGGGCAATTGACAAAATATTGAGCGCATGACAATGCATATATATGACATGATGATTACTATGATATTCATGTGGGCATTACGACAAAATACATAGACCGTTATCCAACAGCGTCTATGACTAATAATCCACCTCCAGGTTGTCATACCGAGTTCCCCGTTGGTATTAAGTTGCAAGCAACGGATAATCGCATTAAGTAATGTGCGTAATGTAAACAAATGCATTAGACCTAACGGCGCACCCTTAAGCTAAGCATCGGTTATTTTATCCCTAGTGGCAACACACATCCACAATCTTAGAAGTTGTTGTCACTCTCCCAGATTACCGGAGGCATGAACCCACTATCTAGCATAAATACTCACTCTTGGAGTTACAAGCATCTACTTGGCCAAAGCATCTACTAGTAACGGAAAGCATGCAAGATCATAAATAACATATAAGATAGATTGATAATCAACTTGACATAGTATTCAATATTCATCGGATCCCAGCAAACACAACATGTAGCATTACAATAAGATGATCTTGATCATGATAGGCAGCTCACAAGATCTAAACATGATAGCATAAAGTGGAGAGACAACCATCTAGCTACTGCTATGGACCCGTAGTCCAAGGATGAACTACTCACGCATCACTCCGGAGGCAGGCATGGTGATGTAGAGCCCTCCGGTGATGATTCCCCTCTCCGGCAGGGTGCCGGGAAGAGCTTCTGAACCCTCCCGAGCTAGGGTTGACGGCGGCGGCGTCTCTGGAACTTTTCGTGGATAATGGCTCGGGTATTTAGGGTTTTCGCGTCGGGAAGATAATAGGCGAAAGGGCGGCGGCTGGAGACGCCCGTGGGGCCCACACCACCCCACGGCGCGGCAGGGGGGGCCCGCGCCGCCCATGGTGTGGCTGCTCGTGGCTCCCCTCCGTCTCTCCTTTGGACTCCGTGTACGTGTTGGAAAAATAGGAGGTTCTGTCCAAGTTTCGTCCAATTCCGAGAATATTTCCAGACTAGCTTTTCTGGAATACAAAAACAGCAGAAAACAGGAACTGGCACTGTGGCATCTTGTTAATAGGTTAGTCCCAGAAAATGCATAAAAATGCTATGAAGTGTATATAAAACATGTAACAATTGGTATAATATCAACATGGAACATCAGAAATTATAGATACGTTTGAGACGTATCAAGCATCCCCAAGCTTAGTTCTACTCGTCCTCGAGTAGGTAAAACGATAAAAACAAAATAATTTCTGAGGTGACATGCTACAATCATAATCTTGATCAAATAGTATTGTAAAGCACATGTTATGAATGAAGTGATCCAGGTCAATGGTCTATAGTTTGCTAGCAAGTAGATAATGAGCAAACAACTGAATCATATAAGCAAAAACTTTTCATGAATAGTACTTTCGAGACAAGCATCAAAGAGTTTTGCATAAGAGTTAACTCATAAAGCAATAGATTCTAAGTAAAAGGTATTTAACCAACACAAAGGAAGATTTAAGCTTCAGCAATTGCTTTCAACTTTCAACATATATATCTCATGGATATTTGTCAACACAAAGCAATATAATAAGTGCAATATACAAGCATATAAAAATTGTTGCACCAAAGTTGACACTAGTGTTTGCTTCTGAGATAGAAAGAAGTAGGAAAACTGACTCAACATAAAAGTAAAAGAAAGGCCCTTCGCAGAGGGAAGCAGGGATTAAATCATGTGCTAGAGCTTTTTAAGTTTTTGAAATCATAAGAGAGTAAAAATAAGTTTTGGAGGTGTTTGTTAATTGTCAACGAATCAGAAAATGGAAAGTACAATATGACCCCTGCCAACCAGACTTTTAAGAGCGGCTCCCATGAAGGACGTTATTTCTACCAGCAAGGCAGATCATCCCTCTTCTCTTTTGTTTACACATGCAGATATTTCACTGTTTGTCATTGCTTGACTGATAAATCAGGGCAAAAATGTGAAGAGAATTAAGCGGTTAAAGTTGTAATTAATTGGGACTGGGCACCCCATTTGCCAGCTCTTTTTGCAAAATTAATGGATAAGCGGATGTATATGCCGCTAGTCCGGTGGTAAAGTCTGTTTGACAGTTGACATAAAGACATCCACCCCGTCCTCATGAGCTTGGTAAACATTGACACAAAAAGGAGTAATTTTTGAATAGTTTAAAGGTAGCACATGAAAAATTTACTTGGAATGGCAAGGAAATACCACATATAGGTAGTTATGGTGGACACAGATGGCATGGATTTTGGCTCAAGGTTTTGGATGCACGAGAAGCATTCCCTCTCAGTACAGAGTTTAGGCTAGCAAGGTTATTTGAAGCAAACACAGGATATCAACCGACACAGCAAGACTTATATGAAAACATATTGCAAGCATTATAAGACTCTACACTGTCTTCCTTGTTAACCAAACCCTTTTACTAGAAAATATCTAGACCTTAGAGATACCAATCATGCAAACCAAATTTCAACGAGCTTTACGGTAGTTCTTCATTAATAGGTTTTAACTACATGATACAAAAGCTTAAACATGAACTACTTGATAACTCAAAACAATTGACAAGTATCAAATTATCCAATACAGTGATCTACAAGAATATGTAAGCTTTTTCCATTATACCATCTACCACATGCAACATTTTCTGTTCCAACCAAACACCAATCAATTTATTTCAACATAAACTCTCCAAACAATTATAAGTGAAGCAAGAGAGTACTTTCTTTAAAAGAACTAACAGCTCTGAATAAGAGATGCATGCAAAACAGGAGCTAAAAGCATAGCAATAGCTAGATAAGAATACTCAACAAGTATAAGTGAAGAATAGGAGTATTCATATGAAAAAGCGGAGCGTGTCTCTCTCCCAATCAAGAATGCTAGGGTCCAATCAAGTTGACCATAAGAAAAATAAAATACTGAAAATAAAAGCACACAGACGCTCCAAGTAAAGCACATATGATGTGAAAGAATTAAAATATAGTTTCACTAGAGATGACCTGATAAGTTGCTGATGAAGAAGGGGATGCCTTGGGCATCCCCAAGCTTAGACGCTTGAGTCTTCTTGAAATATGCTGGGGTGATCCATGGGAGCATCCCCAAGCTTAAGCTCTTCACTCTTCTTGATCACATTATATCATCCTTCTCTCTTGACCCTTGAAAACTTCCGCCATACCTTAACATTAACTACTGCCACTGATGTTATGTGAAGTTCTTCACCCTAAAAAAGAATTCCACTCAACACTAGTAAAAGAGAGAATGCGAAAAATAAAAGACAGAATCTGTCTAAACAGAACAGTCTGCAAAGACGAATTTTTTCGAGGCACTTACGTTGCTCAGATCGAAAAACGCAAACTAACGAAAGATGCGTACATATCTGAGGATCACGCACAAAAATTTGCAGATTTAAATAATTTTTCTGTGATTTTACAGAAGTAAAACGGTGAACAGCAGAAATCTGTTCCTGCGCAGAAATCCAAATCTAGCATCATCTTCCTATTAGAGGCTACTTGGCACAACAATGCGATAAAATAAAGATACAAAGGAATTGTTACAGAAGTAAACAACTCCTTGACTCAAAAAAAAAGAAAAATTGCAGAAATAAAATAATGGGTTGTCTCCCATAAGCGCTTTTCTTTAACGCCTTTCAGCTAGGCGCAGAAAGTAAGAATCAAGTGTTTCCAAGTGATGAAGCATCAACAGAATAATTTGCTCTAACAATAGAATCAAAAGGTAACTTCATCTTCTTTCTAGGGAAGTGTTCCATACCTTTCTTGAGTGGGAATTGATATTTAATATTCCCCTCTCTCATATCAATAATAGCACCAACAGTTCTAAGAAAGGTCTTCCCAAAACAATAGGACAAGAAGCATTGCATTCAATATCCAAAACAACAAAATCAACGGGGACAAGGTTATTGTTAACCATTATAAAAACATCATCAACTCTCCCAAAGGTTTCTTTATAGTATTATCAGCAAGGTGAACATCCAAATAACAGTGTTCCAAAGGTGCTAAATCAAGCATATCATAAGTTTCTTAGGCATAACAGAAATACTAGCACCAAGATCACATAAAGCATTGCAATCAAAATCATTCACCTTCATTTTAATGATGGGCTCCCAACCATCTTCTAACTTCCTAGGGATAGAAGCTTCATGTTTTAATTTCTCTTCCCTAACTTGCATGAGAGCATTAGTAATGTGTTTAGTAAAAGCCATGTTTATAGCACTAGCATTAGGACTTCTAGCTAGCTTTTGCAAGAACTTAATTACTTCAGAAATATTGCAACCATCAAAATCAAAATCATTATTATCAAAGTAATGGGACCATTGTCTCCCATCTCGAAAAATTTCAGCACTTTTATCAGGAACAGTTTCAGTGTTTTCAGGCAATTTTAAACGTTTTGCAACAGAAGTAGAGACATTGCCAACACCAATTACTTTACCATTGATAGTAGGAGGTTTGTTAACACTTGAGTTTACAGCATTTTCAGTAGTAGTAATAGTATAAACTCTAGCAATACTATTCTTTTTAGCAATTTCATCCTCTCTTGCCCACCTAGCATGTAAATCAGCTAACATCCTCACATTATTATCAATTTTAACTTGTATAGCATTGAGAGTTTTGCTCTCTTTAACATCATGAGGCATAGTTTTAATTTTTAACAAATCAACATCAAGAGCAAGACTATCAACTTTAGAGGCAAGAACATCAATTTTCCCAAACTTTTCCTCAACAGATTTATTGAAAGCAGTTTGTGTACTAATAAAATCCTTAAGCATGACTTCAAGATCAGAGGGTACACTCTTATTATTGTTGTAGGAATTACCATAAGAATTAACATAACCATTGCCACTATTAAAAGGATAGGGCTTATAATTGCTATTACCAAAATTATTCCTATAAGCATTGTTGTTGAAGTTATTATTTTTAATGAAGTTCACATCAACATGCTCTTCTTGAGCAACCAAAGAAGCTAAAGGAACATTATTTGGATCAACATGCATTTTTCCATTTGTAAGCATAGACATAATAGTATCAATCTTATCACTCAAGGAAGAGATTTCTTCAACAGAATTTACCTTCTTACCTTGTGGAGCTCTTTCGGTGTGCCATTCAGAATAATTTATCATCATATCATCAAGAAGCTTTGTTGCAGCACCCAAAGTGATGGACATAAAGGTACCTCCAATCCAAGGTTTCTTGAAGAAAAATTTAGTCCTGCATAAAAGGTTTGGATGATCATCCAAGCAGTCAGTCCATGGGTGGGACAATTCTTTACCAATGATTTCATTCTCTCCCAAGCTTGAGCAACATGCTCATTATCAAATTGTTTGAAATTCATAATGCTACTTCTCAAAGATATATCTTAGCAGGAGGATAATATTTTCCTATGAAAGCATCTTTGCATTTAGTCCATGAATCAATACTATTTCTAGTCAAAGATAGCAACCATTCTTTAGCACGTCCTCTCAAAGAGAAAGGAAAAAGTTTCAGTTTAATAATATCACCATCTACTTCCTTATACTTTTGCATCTCACAAAGTTCAACAAAATTATTAAGGTGAGCAGCAGCATCATCAGTACTAACACCAGAGAATTGCTCTTTCATAACAAGATTTAAAAGTGCAGGTTTAATTTCATAGAATTCTGTTAGAAGCAGGTGGAGCAATAGGTGTACTAATGAAATCATTGTTGTTCGTGCTAGTGAAATCACACAACTTAGTGTTCTCAGGGGTACTCATTTTAGCAAAATTAAAACAAAACAGAAAGATAACAATTGAAAATAAGTAACTAATTTTTTTGTGTTTTTGATAAATAAAGCAAACAAGACTAATAAAAATAAACTAAGCAAGACAATAACAAAGTAAAGAGATTGGAAGCGTGAAACTCCCCTTGCAGAAATCCTCTTGCTCCCCGGCAACGGCGCCAGAAAAATGCTTGATGACGTGGATCACACGTTCGTTGGGAGACCCCAAGAGGAAGGTATGAAGCAGTGTAGCAGCAGTTTCCCTCAGTATGAAACCAAGGTTTAATCGAACCAGTAGGAGCAAGAAATCACTTCTGAAGGTTGTCAGTGGCGCGCTGACGTGGAACCTGCACACAACACAATCAAACTACTTTGCCCCAACGAAACAGTGAGGTTGTCAATCTCACCGGCTTGCTGAAAACAAAGGATTAAACGTATGGTGTGGAAAACAGTAGTAAATTGCAGAGAATGAAAAGGAACAATGTTTGCAGTTGGTTGTATTATCAGTGTAAAAGAATGGACCGGGGTCCACAGTTCACTAGTGGTGTCTCTCCATAAAAGATAACTAACATGCTGGGTGAACAAATTACAGCTGGGCAATTGACAAAATATTGAGCGCATGACAATGCATATATATGACATGATGATTACTATGATATTCATGTGGGCATTACGACAAAATACATAGACCGTTATCCAACAGCGTCTATGACTAATAATCCACCTCCAGGTTGTCATACCGAGTTCCCCGTTGGTATTAAGTTGCAAGCAACGGATAATCGCATTAAGTAATGTGCGTAATGTAAACAAATGCATTAGACCTAACGGCGCACCCTTAAGCTAAGCATCGGTTATTTTATCCCTAGTGGCAACAGCACATCCACAATCTTAGAAGTTGTTGTCACTCTCCCAGATTACCGGAGGCATGAACCCACTATCTAGCATAAATACTCACTCTTGGAGTTACAAGCATCTACTTGGCCAAAGCATCTACTAGTAACGGAAAGCATGCAAGATCATAAATAACATATAAGATAGATTGATAATCAACTTGACATAGTATTCAATATTCATCGGATCCCAGCAAACACAACATGTAGCATTACAATAAGATGATCTTGATCATGATAGGCAGCTCACAAGATCTAAACATGATAGCATAAAGTGGAGAGACAACCATCTAGCTACTGCTATGGACCCGTAGTCCAAGGATGAACTACTCACGCATCACTCCGGAGGCAGGCATGGTGATGTAGAGCCCTCCGGTGATGATTCCCCTCTCCGGCAGGGTGCCGGGAAGAGCTTCTGAACCCTCCCGAGCTAGGGTTGACGGCGGCGGCGTCTCTGGAACTTTTCGTGGATAATGGCTCGGGTATTTAGGGTTTTCGTCGGGAAGATAAATAGGCGAAAGGGCGGCGGCTGGAGACGCCCGTGGGGCCCACACCACCCCACGGCGCGGCAGGGGGGCCCGCGCCGCCCCATGGTGTGGCTGGCTCGTGGCTCCCCTCCGTCTCTCCTTTGGACTCCGTGTACGTGTTGGAAAAATAGGAGGTTCTGTCCAAGTTTCGTCCAATTCCGAGAATATTTCCAGACTAGCTTTTCTGGAATACAAAAACAGCAGAAAACAGGAACTGGCACTGTGGCATCTTGTTAATAGGTTAGTCCCAGAAAATGCATAAAAATGCTATGAAGTGTATATAAAACATGTAACAATTGGTATAATATCAACATGGAACATCAGAAATTATAGATACGTTTGAGACGTATCAGCCATCATACCGAACCCAAGGCTCACTTGGTCATCGTTGGGGCATATTTCTTGAGTGTTGCAACCGTTGGGCCGGGGCCGTGGAGTATGTTACCAATGCACCACCGAGTGGGGTGCCAATCACCGAGTGGGGGCCTCTCCAACAAGATGTGTACAAGCACCGCAACAAGAGGGGTGGATTTAAGGCCTTCACATTGAACCATTGCTACATGGAGCTCCAAGGCAATGAGAAGTGGGTTCGGAGAAACTATGAGACCACCCCAAAGAGGGCTAGGATAAGCCAAAGGGATGAGGCCGATGATGATGATGAAGAAGACCTCAACAAGAGGCCGGAGGGTGTCAAGTTTGCAAAGGAGAAGAAGAAGAGGGGTGGTGTCGGCGCCTACAAGGAAGAGTTCAATGCCATCATCGAGACCAAGAAAGCATTGGCGGCCGAACGCAAGGAGGACAAGGAGGCTAGGTGGAATGAGCTCAAGGTGTTGGAGGAGGAGAAGTGGCGGTCCAAGTTGGTGGTGCAGGAGCGAAGGATTGCACTCGAAGAAGAGAGGGTGAAAAAGGATAAGAAGCTAGAGGAGGAGAGGCTAGCACTTGAGAGGGAGAAGTTGGCCAAGGAGAGGGAGGATGCCGACCGCAACATCATGTTCATGAACCCAAGCACGTTGGATGACAAGGCTAGGGCATATTGGGAGATTGCTCGTGCGAGGATCTTGGCCCGAGAGAGTGGTGGTGGTGGTGGTGGTATTGGTGGTGGTGGTGGTGGTGGTGATGGTGGCCGAGGTGCCATTTGAGGTGGCCGAGATGGTGGAGGAGGTGGCCGAGATGGTGAAGGCCTCACTTTTGGAGTTAACATGATGGATTTGATGTATTTTGGATAATATTTATGCATGTTTGTAATATGGATACTTGACATGTGGTGTTGAGATTTGAAATTTGTGATGAAATTTTTTTACTCTTCTAAGTTTTTGGGGGATCGAATCCGGCGGCCAAAGTTTAGAGGAGCAAATTTAGGAATCTAACTTTTAGGAATCGTTTTTCTCCTCTAATGGAAAGGGGATGGGTTAGAGATGCTCTTAGGAAGGAACGCTGAGCAATTAAACCTCACATTGCTTTAGAGAGCAGGAAACCTGTCGTAGGACTGTATGAAATCCGTGTAGCTACGAGTATAAATAAGATTTCAGATATCACCTCACATTTTGCCCTGTAGGGTCATGTCAGCAATGGCAGTGCAAGTGAAAACCCAAATCTGGATGCCCTACTTCAGAGTTTCTCCAATTCGGGTGGCTTGAAATACACAAAAGTGTTTTATTAGCAGGAAAACTGGACATCGAGCAGACATGCTTGCGACCTTTTATCTTTTTTTTAGCTTTATACCGCTCGCCAGCCGCAAGCTAAGCATTGATTTCTTGTCTTTATTGAAAGCAAAAGGTAATTCTCTCAATGAAAGAGGGAAATGAAAACAAAACCAAAAGATAAGTATAATGTCCCTTGCTTTTATTCCGTCTAAGGAATTTGTGCGCACACACAGCCCTCAAATATTTGTCGCAGCATGTAGCATGTCCTTTTTTTTGCTCCCCCATCCAGCTATATTGTAGTGGCACTTGAACGATCTATCTGGCTCCTGTCAAGCTACATGCTCTCTGATAGTTCCAATTGGTTAACTTAACAGAGGTATGAAACTAGCTCACTTCACACATGTGCTCGATCTGTCTGCCTGCTTCTTCAGATTTATGTAAGCTATCTTTTATTTACTTATCCTGCTTGTAAATCAATGTATATAGGAAGTCTGGTACAGATCGACTACCGGTTTAGAGATTAATCTTGAAGATTGTTGAAGAGCTGACCGAACGATTGTAAGCCTGAGATGGAATTAATCTAGAAGCCAGAGATCGACATACGCAACCAGTTCATCATGCGAACGGCGGTATTTTCACACTTACCAATCATCTTCAATTCCCTTTTCTATGCTTGAATTGCAGTGATAATCTGGGTAGTGTTTAGTATATGCATCCTCAACCAGTGTAGTTAATCGGAATGCTCAATTAGTCGTCATGGGTATATGCCAATAGTCCAATACCATCGGTCAACAAAACCGAACACCGCCCCTTCGCCGGCCCTCCTCCGCCGCTGCCGCCGGCCTCGCCACGGTGGCGGCGGCCCCTGCCTCCGAAGGTGGCGCGGGGAGACCTCGCGGTGAACGCGCGCGCTGCGCTCCTCTCTTGCGGCCGTGCGTCTTGGCGGCTCGACGGCGACCTGTGGTTGGAGATCCCGTGGTGTGGGGCGCCCGTGGTGTGGAGGTGGCGGAAACGGCGCCCCGGCGCGGCTGCTGGGTGGTACGGCCAGGGCCTGTTCTGGGCCCAGATGGACTAGGCGTGCAGCGGCGGTTTCCAGCGCGTCGCCCCTCCCTGGTGCTGCATGGTGGTGCTACCATTGGGCTGTGCCTTTGCAGCGCGCCCGGCCGGCGGTGGTGGGTTCCCGGGCTGCGGCCCGTAATGGTTTCGTGACGGCGAAGGTCGGCGTGGATGCTTGGGGCCGGCGCGGCAGCTGGAGTTGGAGGCGTTGGTGCTCTTGCTGGCGTGGTGCTAGGAGTTGCCGTCTGTCTCCGGTCAGATGCCTCCGCGCGATGCGGAGCTCCGGTGAAGATCGGTCGGTGTGGCTGCTTGGAGGAGGCGCGGTGGCCGGAGTTGGAGGCGTTGGTGCTATAGCCGGCGTGGTGCTGGGAATTGCCGTCCATCTCCGGTCGGATGCCTCCGCGCGGTGGGGAGCTCCGGTGAAGATCGACGCCCGTCCGTGGTTGCGGCTGGCTGGGTTTGATCTGCCCTTTCGGCGATCTCACGGGCAATGGTGATGATCCGGACTGCGGCGGTCCTCGTCGGCGCGTTGGGGAGCCTAGGCGTGGAGGTGTGCCGGGGGGAGGAGGGAGGGGGGACTAGGCCCGGTCGCCATTTCTGACGGCTTCGACGGCGGACGTTCTCCTGGGCGGTCGTTGAATGAGCCTTGGTGGGTGCTTGTCGGCCTAGTTTACCAAATATTTGTCTTGGGTTCTCCTACCCTATGGTAAAATTCTGTTATGAAGTGTTTTGTATGTCAGCATTGTAATTAGTTAATTTCATCATGCATTTGTAGCCTTGCCCTTGGCATCTAGTTACACATATATATATACACTACTGCTACTATGTATGTAACTATTTTGAACTGGTGGTCAGTGTCCTCACCGCTTCACGTATGCATGCAGGTTATCAAAGCGGATACTATTGATGCAGCGGTCGAAGGAATTTGTAATGAGCTAAAGGATACTGGTAGAAGAGAAAATTTCATCTATTTTGATGGCTGGGACGGGCTTGGCGCATCTACTGTCCTGCGAGCTGTAGCCCAACGCCTAGCATCAAATGAAAAGTCAAGGCCTTTGGGGCTGCAGTTTGAGCAAGTCATTCACATTGACTGCTCAAAGTGGGAGAGCATGAGAGCAGCTCAAAGGAAAATAGCAGAGCAGCTTAAACTTCCCAATTGGGTGACTGAGATGTTTGACAAGCAAGATGAGGAGGATGATTTCAATGGGATTACTGATCAAGGCTCTCGTGCGGAGATACCAGAGGTTGCGGCTGAGATCGAGAGGAGCATACAGGTTCGCAGGTTTCTGCTGGTTCTTCACAATGGGAGCAATGAGGAGGTTAACATAGCTGACCTTGGCCTTTCCATATACGGATACTTGGGTAGCAAGATGATATGGACCTTCCAAGGGAGGTTTCGGATCGACTCCAAGATGAGGGACAAGGTTATGAAAAAAAGCACAACAGATGTTCTTCTCTCGGCCTCGCACTCTGAGAGAGATCCACAAGAGCTGTGGTCCTATCTACTCCATGAAGAGGCTACACAAATTGTTTGCAAGTATGGCATTGATCCTACAATAGCTGTTGAGTGCTTTTTGTATATGTTGACACTGAATTGCATCCGCGGCCATCATGTCAACGCTGAGTATGATTTAGCTACGCATACTTGCAACTATTGGATATGTGATGGGATCTTACAGGAAGTCACAGACATTGATAACGCATGGCACTTGGGTGATGCTCTGGAGGGTGAGATGCGATTGGATATAGACTACTGCCACAATGAATTGCCCTCTCACTTGGTAAGGCATGATGAGAGCATACCACACTGGTCTTCACCGGCTAATGGATTTCTACTGGTTCCGGCCGGAGTCATTTGTAATGGAATGTTTCAGCATTTTGATAAGCTTGGTGTGCTAAAACTCTTTAAGTGCGCCTTCAGCTTTTTATCACCTCCATTTATCTGCTGCCGCAGCCTCAGATTTCTATGGCTTGACCACTGCCAAGACCTAGGATACACAGATGCAGAAAAACTTAAAGAGGAGGAGGACACCATGGGGTCATGGGCATGCTTCCAAAGCTTGTGGGTGCTTGACCTGCGCTACACAGACTGGACCAGATCTTGTCTGCACGGGTGATGGATCTTATGACCCAGCTCAGGGAGCTAAATGTGATGGGAGCCAAGAACTGGGACATGAGCCATTTACGGGGACGGCTGCGTAACATTCGCAAGCTCCGGTAACAAAGTCCACGTGCTACTTCAACACGACGTGCTCTCAGATATGGAAAACATAGAGCTTCTTGATTTCTCAGGTAATACCATCAGACAAGGCATGACAAGCTTATCTGGGCCAGCAAGCAACAACAGCCTTACGACTGTCATTATTGATGGATGTGATGGATTAAAAATCATCTCTTTTAGGAACTGCAAAGAATTGAAGAACATGTTGTTGAAAGGTTCGTTGGGCAGTCTCGAGGAGCTTGATCTCTCAGGCACAAAAGTAAAAACTCTCGACCTTCGAGGAGTACAATCGACACCCCCCAAGCGGATCATCTTGCTGGGCTGCGAGAAGCTCCGTGCAATATTGTGGCCAGAGAGTGTAAAAGAAAAAATGGGGGTGTGTTGCAGATTGACACGGTCTCAACATCAGCGTCAACTGAAGGAGGAGAAGCACCACATGCACATCCATTTGTGGATCGATCCCTCCAGAAGCAGAAAGAAGAAATTTTTAAGGATGGATGGCAGATTTCTCTTACGGATGCAAGGCTCCTCAGGTCGCTTTCTCCTGTAAGAGGTTATTTTAAATATGAAGACTTACATATTGATATCTGTTCTCCGGCTTTTCTTGGTGGTAGCAACGTCCAAGGAACAAACAACGACCAACTAGTGCAAGTCCAGCCGCAAACAAGTACCATAATGGACTGCGACTACAGAGATGTCTTGAAGGATGGCCAGTTGAAGTGATGGTGATGCTAGCCTGCCCTGATCTACCGTGGTGGAGTATAGCCAGCACATGTATCATAAAGGTGATCATGCATGGGCAGGGCAACAAACTCTTGGAGGATGCTTCAAGTGCTAGTACTAGTGATTTATTATTCCCTGATTTCGTATATGAAGGGGCTACATCGCTGCACGTGTACGATAACCCATCCATCACCAGCATCCCGCCACCTCCCAAAGGATCAGGATGGAAAAGGCTGAGGTGGTCCCGGGTCGAGAGGTGCCCCAAGATGCACACAGTATTCACTCCTCCCCAGGGCAGTGACGTGGACAGCTTTAAACGTCTGTGTACTTTCTGGGCGTCCCAGCTACTCTGTGCACGCTACATCTGGGACACGCCATTTGATTGTGCTTGGCTGGAATTCTTGCACCTGGACCACTGCCCAAGGCTCGTACATGTGCTCCCCTTGTCCACACAGCAAGCGTATTGTGAAGATCTGAATACCCTCGAGATAGTGTATTGTGGTGACCTCAAGGAGGTATTCCCATTGGACCCTAAGCTTCAAGAGCAGGACAAAGGTGTACTAGAATTTCCCAGCCTGACGGGCATCCACCTGCACGAGCTCCCCATGCTGCAGCACATCTGCCGGCTCAGGATGCGTGCGCCTATGCTCGCGACCATCAAGATCAGGGGCTGTTGGAGCCTCAGGCGTCTGCCGGCAGTCGGCGCGGCACCGAGCCCCTCAGGTGGACTGCGAGAAGGAATGGTGGGACAACCTGGAGTGGGACGGGCTGGAGAAGTACCACCACCCTTCCCTCTACAAGCCGATCCACTCGCTGTACTACAAGGCCCAGCTGCCCAGAGTCAGCGTACTCAGGTGAGGTATGCATACACCTCTCGCTACTGTACACAAACTTACTTTTGTGCTGAACCAAGTTACACTTTTTTGCTAAACTGAGTTATTATCTTTTATTTTCTAGAACAAAAACCAAGCATACTGCTGTATATCTAGTTAATTTTCCCAACCAATGTTGCTTTATTATGTTGCAGGTAATCCATCTGTTCCGTGAAGTGATCATCATGTGCGTCCACTCATATGGGAGCTTTTCTGCCGTGTGTATGTTGCTTGCCCTGCTTCCGACAAGATTGGTTTGTGGGTTCTCTTCTCTACATCTGCATTGCCATGGTGTGGCGGTGAACTTTCAGTTTGGTTTGGTTTGGTTTGGCTTGATTTGGTTTGATCATCCTTGCTCTGTCCATCGGAGTACTGGTCATCTGGTTGCATGGACGATGGTACAAGCTGACGAGCAAATGATAAATAAATCAGAGTGGGTGTTCATCTTATGCGACATGAGCCCCTGGGTGCTCATGTTGCTGCCATGCTCCTTCTCTCTGTGTGTGGTGTTGCTTGTTATGGTATTCACAGTCAGCTGTGGACTTATTGTAATTTCTAAGCATAAACAATGATGGTGATGCTTTGTGTAATTGGGGTTGTTTGTTGTGATATAAATACTCAACTATCTACTGATTGCAATTTGTAAGCATAAATGATAATGATGATTTTGTGTGTGATTTGTGCAACACTTCCAGTCTGGTTATAAATTCATTGGCAAGGTTCCTACCTAAGAGCCTTTGGCTAGTATGCTGTTTGTTCCCGGAATTAGATTCATGCTTATTGTTCCAAATGATAGCTTAACCGATGCTCATCCCGAGCGGAGGACTGTGCCTGGTAAGGAGAAGTTGATAGATTTTTGTAGCACTTACATAACCATGCATGTTGGGAAATTTTCATATGTTCTAGTAATATTTCTGGAGAATAAAGTTGGAGCAAGCGCTGGGAAGAACTCACTGGAGAAATGCCCCTGAAGATACTGCAATAGGAGATTAGGACTGGAAGATAGATGATAGTCACTAAGTCCATCCCAGATCATGAGGGCCTGGTGAGTGTTTCCTTGTTTTTTTGACAACCAGGTGAGTGTATTTTTAGATATCTGATATATATCACAGTACATATTGTTATCCAGTATGCAAATAATCACATTTATTTTATGTGTTCATTTTATGGACTTAGAGTGACAGTGTTTCTTTTGCATTTATAGATGGCCCAACGCAATATAAACCAACTTAAATTTTTGAAAGACAAAATTCTCTGTAGGAATTGATTGCACTGATATGATACATGTACTGCTATAGCTTTGCATCATGACATCTTCCACTAGGTATTACAACTTACTGGAAGGCCTTTGACGACTATTATACATAATAAAGATTGAAAAAAAGGGATGAGTGAAGCAAAATTCAGAAGGGAAATTACACATATGGGTCGAGGTGGAAGAAGGCCTTGATGTCGAGCTTGGTGGCGGTGCGGTGGAGGCTGAGCGGAAACACGGAGCCGCGTCGACGGTGACGCTGCCGATGTCGGTGGAGTTGGTCCGGAGCGTCTCCACCTCCTGTCCTCCTCCACTGGAGGAGGTTGCTGCCGGTCTAGGTGTCCAGCACCACCGTGCGAGGGATCAACTGCAGCAACAGAAAACATCAGGCATGCATTAGCAGTTGGCACTAGTTAATTAACCAATCAGCTCCTTGTTAATATACTTTATTTACATAAGTTTCTGTACACCTTTTGTTCTATCATCAACGTCGGCTTTAGGAATCATTTTTTTTCCTTGAAGAATCCTCTTGGTATCGTTTGACGGCAACTATAAATTGAGCTAAGAAGACAGGAGAACCCTTTTTTTTTTGTCTAAACCCAGTTTGGATGTACTAACATAAATTGTTAGAGTATTTAGTTTGGTGACAGTACCAAATTCTCCAATCTTCCATGCCACTAGACCACATGGGGTGGCACATGAGCTATCTCGTCCATTTAAAACATCAAGATTCGTGCAACTATTTTGCAAAGCAGTCCTACCATTCATCCAAATTTGTGTCTAGAAGCCCCTCACATTTCGCTCATCGGACCACATCTAGAACTTGATCATTTAAGTCATGAAAATTTCTTAACTTCTGAACATTCCAGGCTTCTACAATTTTTGACGAATTCATGATCAAAAAAAAGTTTCTACATATTCTTCACCGTTAGGGAGAGTTTCGGATTTATGTATTAACAAGAAATTTTCAGATTTATGTATCAACAAGATTTTCTGAATCAATGCATTATTAAGAATTTCAGATTTATGTATTTAACACTAAATTTGTGGATCATGTATTAAAAAAATCAATCCATGCATCAATAAGAAAACGGATGAACAGACTCCACACAAAAATCTTGGGACAAAATCCGAAATTGCATCTAGAAGAAAACGGATCTGAACCAAGAAAAAATAGGATCAAGAATAAACCCACGAATCAACACACAGATCATCCATTCAACAGACAGAAAAGCAAGAAAAACCCCAATATGGGCCTGCACTGGCCTCCCTGCCGGCCACCAGCCGCCATGCTTTTGTCCATGGATCCAGACTCCATGGCCCTGACTCGCCGTCTCCTTCGAGGTGATTCGGTTCCAGCGAGGTTGCATCTCGGTAGGAGGGTGGTCTTGGTATGAGGACGTTGGATCTGGGGGCGGCAAGGCTTGGAGAGGACAGATCCGGGGTCGGGGACGACGGATCCGTACACCGTCGCCGGTAGGGAGGGAGGCAGTGGTGGCACGGTCGTCAGGGGTGGGAGACGCGGTGACTACAGCTGTGAGAGAGCCAAGAAAGGGTAGGGCTACAGTGGGGAAGAAAGGAAATCGGCCTGATTCGTTGGCTTATATCTAGGGTGACTTGGTTGCTAATTTATTCAAAGATGGGGGTGTATATGCAAAACAAATCTACCAGCCGTTAGATTCAACATGGACGGGCATGATAGTTCGTGGACGTCGGACTAGTTATGGAATCGCCGCGTTCACTATCTATCTATGATTCATCTAAGTGGCTGCTATTATTTGCCGTACCAGTGTGTCCGTGGAGCCCAACAGAAGTGCGAATTACTAACAACCCACCATTTTTTTAGAACCGATGCATGTAAATAAATTAACTTTGCAATCTTGTAGGGGAAGAAGAAGAAGGGATGTTGAAGTACCTGGAGGGAGGCCCATCCCTTGGCGACGTTGGCACGCTCAGAGTCTGAAGGCTGTGAAGAAATTCACCTTGTTTTATTTTTCTTCTTATAGTAAGAGCTGTTGACTGGGATGCTGTTCGTTCCAAAGCTAAGTTTAGTGCTCATTGTTCTCCCATCCTGAAATTGGACATTGCGTTGCTACTCGCTAGGCTGGCATGTTCTTCCTGGCTGGAATTTCCTTCGCCCAGATGTACTACGAGCTCCATCTGTGTGAAATGATGCACCGTCTTCCAGAGATGGTGGCAATTAACTTAGCCTCGATATATACATTACTGTCATTGTGGTGTTACATTCTGCATTGCTTTTGGGCATTTTAGGTTACTGCGTAAGTAAGTAGCCATTTAAATAAGAAAAAATCGTCCCTTTTCTTTTTGTAGTTTTGAGTAAACAGAAGCACGGAACTAATCTCCACTACTAATAAACAAGCAAACTTGGCAGGAAAATCAAATCTCAACCGTCCATGCAAACTGATTAAACGCCCCACACGCATTTGTTCTCCCCACCCCTCTTCAATTCCCTCACACCACGCCTGCCATATATGCACACAAGAAAAAAATCTGTCCGCTTGATTGATTCCCTCACATCACGCCTGCTATATGCACGCGGGAAATAAAAAACTGCCCGCTTGATTGACAATCCAGCCGCCCGTCCCGCCCACGACCAAGACGACGGCGAGCAAGAGGACCAAACACACGACGGCGACGAGCAGGAGGTCCGCTCCCAGCCTCGCCATCTAAGTTTCATGCCACCCGTCTCACCCAGGAGCAGGAGGACCACGCACAGGACGCCGACGAGTAAAGTGTTGAATTGTAATATCTATACAAATAATAACTATGCTTTGTAGAGGATGCAACGTGTGTGGACTATATTGTCCGCACATTTTTACACGGTTTAATTATGAAATTTATTGGTCTGGTTTAGGAATGATATTTATATTTTTTGAGACGTGCGTTGCACGTACACGGCTACTAGTAACTGTATAAAGCTTCGAAGCTGAAACTGAAACGCGATTCGCTTTGGCCGTTCATGTCTCCATTTAAGTAACCGTATATTGAAGCATTATACTTCAAGCTTGAAGTTTGGCAGGGTGGTGGTGTAAGATCTCTCAAATATTTTTCTCAAGACATATTTTCACCAGTTCCAAAAAAAACAAAAGGTAGAAGCCACATCGGCCTAAAGCCAGGGCAGAAACCTCACGAGATCCTGTGGTCCATCGGCCTCCGTATCCATCTGATAGTCATTTCTTAAACCAAGCATGGTGCGGGAGCTCCTATATGCCGCCCCGCAGCGGAACTTCAGGCTCGCGCCGCCTGAAGCGGTGCTTCATGGGCCGCATCAAAAGCGGCCCAATAAAAATGGTACTGTTATTTTTTTTTCGCTTTTTTAAATCTGAATATTTTTGAAAAATCTGAACATTTTTAAACTGAACAAATTTCGAAGCTGAACATTTTTTTTTAAATCTATTTTTTCCAAAATCTGAATGTTTTTTAAAAATCTGAACATTTTTTAAAAAATCTATTTTTTCCAAAATCTGAATGTTTTTTAAAAATCTGAACATTTTTTTTAAAATCTATTTTTTCCAAAATCTGAATGTTTTTTAAAAATCTGAACATTTTTTAAAAAAGGTACAATTTTCAAATATGAACATTTTTCAATTTTGAACTTTTTTTAAATCTGCATAAATTTCTAAACTAAACATTTTTTAAATTTGAACAATTTTTAAATCTGAACTTTTTTAAATTGAAACATTTTTAAAATCTAATTTTTTAAAACTTGAACCATTTTTTGAACATTTTTCAAATCTAAACATCTTTTAGATTTGAATGATTTTCAAATTTAAACATTTTTAAAATCTAAACTTTTTTCAAATTATGAATTTTTTGAAATCTGAACAATTTTTAAAACCGAACATTTTTCAAAATCATGAAAAAGTGAAAAAAAATAAACGAAAAAACACAAAAGAAAACGAAAAAAGAAAACAAAAAAACAGAAAAATAACGAAAACAAGTTTAATGGGCCTGTCCGCAGCGGGATTCCTTCAGGCGGCGCCAGCCTGAAGTGCCGCTTGGTGCAGGCCGTCTCTTTTTTTCCAGCTCTTTTCTGATAGCTAGGTTCAGTTAACTGAGTTGCCTCAGGGGTTATTATTATACCTGAGTGAACCAGGGAGTCAAAAAATACATACGTAGATACGTAGCTAGCTACAACGAATATTTTTGAGAAAAAAAGCTAGCTACAACGAATTAACACTGTTCAGAATTCAGGTCCGCCGGTTGTGCAACCGCTGGATGAACTGGCTAGTTGCTTCGTCTCCTGCTATGTAATACAGGACATGTACTTGCTCATCCATGCATGTGCTTCCCTTCAGTGAATTCTTCTTCTTTCCTGCGATGGACGGTGTATATATATGCATGATTGCTTTGCCGTGGTTGCTTTGCTTGCATGAACCTGAGACCACATTTCTATTACGTGGAGGAGAGATACAATGAAAAAGATAAGAAGTGGGGTCTCATGTAAGAGACAAGCTCTACGCGTGCTCCTGGACAAAAAAAATAAATGAGAGGAAAGAAAAAGAGACAAATGAAGAAAAATGACTAAACTAATAGCCAACTTTATAGTCAACCCTATTGTATAAGTGGTTGATAGTGTTGGCTACAGGTAACATGGCGATCTTATATACTCCCTCCGATCCGGTATAAGTGTCGCCAGAAAAGAACAAATCGCTTACTACTTAATAGTACAACTCACGACAGTTTTTTTAGATCAGAGGGATTAATATGCAAGCCTCTCCCTCTATCCATCTTGCTTGGCTGATTAATTGGCTTGGGTACGTCCAGATGGGTCTCACTCTCGGCCTGTCCGACACAAATGGGCCAGCACCGGATAACCAATTAATGGACTACGTAACCTACGCTGCCAGAAACGAGAGCCCATGGTTGGTTTAGTGACATGACACATGAGTTGCTACAGTGTCATGCCCGGTACTTTTTTTTTTTTTGAAGGATCTGATTACAAAGAAAGGCAGCTCAGAACATATTACAACCCAGTCCAAAAGAAAACGAAATTACATAGAGGACCTAGAATATGCAAAGAGCTCCCTAAGCTGCAGAGAAGAACCACAAACAGATCCAGACGCCGCGCGCCCGAGCTCCTACTTGTAATGATATGATACACGTCGTGACTAAAACGATGCCATGCATGCCACCTGCCATTGCTTAACCACACACATCCGTTCATCCTCGATTCTTGGCTATTGGTTTGTTTTTGTTTTGGTAGCACGCAAAAAAGAGGCTTTCCATTGCAGGAGAGGCTGGTTAAACCATGAAAAGAGTAAGAGGAGTGTAAGGTGGGACCACTCGTACGTCGTGCATAAAATTAGTAGTGTAGGTGTTTATAACTTTTTGTATAAAATTGGTCAAAGTTCTAATATATTGATTTAGGACAAGATTGATATGCTTTATATTTGGGAAAGAGGGATTTTCGAGCTAGCATTTACTACATGTCACGTGTAGTGCATTTTACAATATTAACATTTTGGTGCGAATTAATTCTGTTTTGAACTACATCATAATTCTGAAGCGCGACAATTTTTATTCCAGAGAGCTGAAAATGACATTGCCTCCCTCCTATCACCCTGCGTGTTGTTTCTTGCCAAATTCTTTTCGAGCAACTCTGGTGCGTTTTTTTTTTCTTTTACGAAAAGGAGTGTTAAATCTCCCACCTATAGATCTTCAGATGCACACAGTCGATAGATGTAGAGTGTGCTCCCGATATTGCAGCAGATGCATTGACACGTCGACCCATAATCAAGTCACCTTCGAACCATGGTGCAATCATTTAATCCGCGTCGTCGAGCTTACAATGTTGACGTGCCGGCAACAAAAGGACAAAACGAACACCTACCGTGGCATGAGCCACATGGCCGACACTTGGAGATAGCCATGACCAGGAGTTGTGTTCCCTGGATTTAGATGGCTTGAATCAGTCGTCGAGCTTACAATGCCGATGTGCCCGCGACAAAATGAGAAAAAGAACACCTAAGCTAGCATGAACCAGATGGCTCACACATGGAAATTTCCATGACCACGAGTTGGCTTTCCCTAGATTTGATGGCTTGAATTGAGTCCGACTGGAGTCCCTACCGCGGAATTATGCCCGGAGCCATCTCTCTTGCTATTATCCATTAATTCGATGCTTGTGAAATGTTCAATCTAGAACTTAATTCAGTCGCCACATACATAGTGAAATAAATTCTCGGCACAAGCGGGAACTACACTTGGTTGGCTAATTTTTTTGGAAACTTTTTTTTAGAGATGCCACGTCACTTACTCAAACAACGCTTGTCCAAGGCAGTTGTTGCTGAGCTTGAGATCATAGAAGCCATCATGATGCCTCGCGAGACAGAAACATTGCCTCCACTAACACAGAATAATCCACAGATGTTGTATGTATGGTTTGATCCTCGATGATTTGGGAATTCAAATGAAGATTGGTTCTTAGGGAAAAGTAGCTAGACTCCGAATACACAAAAAAAAAAATGGATGAAGATTTTCCACTGTGCAATTCACTGTTCATTTATGAAAGAACAACGTGGAGCTCAGGCTTGTTGTCTAGACTCTAGAGGACGTGTGGCAGTGAGGGGCACATCAAGTAGCCATAGGAGTGAAGTGCAGAACTGACCAGCCTCGCTCACGGTGGGCTAGTAGTGTCATCACGCGTTGAGCTGATCCATGGTGTCATCGTGCAAGTTACTCGCGGTCGTTCATCAGTGCCACCTGTCGCATGCACAATGCCTCGTCAGCATGAAGCAATTGAGCAAGCTTAGCTATTATACTGTTATCGATCGATCAGCTGGGCCATCGACACCTCTTACCCTCTTGATATATGATCTTCATTATTCCAGATTCTCTGTCTGTTACTTCTTGATTTGATTCACGAAATTGACCCATCATCCTAGCTTAGCTAGGACATTGACCATATATACCCATGCAGCCTCTCCCTCTCTATCCATATTATTGTTTGATCATCGTACACCTAGTTATTATACTGTTGTTTCTTCCGATCATGTGAAGCTGATTGATTGGCTTCGGTACCTCCAGATGGGTCTCCCCTCAGTCAGTCTCTCCGACACTGACGAGTCACCACCTTGTGGCCGGACAACCAATCAGGCCCCCTTCTTTTCAGCTTATTTTCCAGATTCTCTCAGAAGCTACCCTCCATCAGCTTCTCCCAGAATCTCGTTTTTTAAATTTGTTTAAACTTCTAAATTTGTCTTCTCAATACTTATTTAGAAGTTTAAACAAATTTAAAAAACGAGATTCTGGAAGAAGCTGATAGAGGGTAGCTTCTGCGAGAATCTGGAAAATAAGCCGAAAAAAAGGGGGCCTCAATGGAGCAGGTGCCCTACGCTGCCAGAACTCATGGTTGGTTGAGTGAGAAGACACAGGAGTTGCTGCAGTGATATGATCCAAGTGTGACCAAAACGCTGCTATGCCATCTGACATTGGTTATCCACACAACCATCCATGTTCCATCTATGGCTTTGGTTTGGTTTAGTTTGGTTGGCACACAAAAGAGGATCCCGCTTGTATGATAGGCTGTGTAATCCAGACGAGTGTAATGTGGTGGTATTTTTTTTTAGATAAAGGGAGCTTTTATTACTTAAAATATTTAAGTATTACACCCAGCCTCTGCATAACTAAGATGCACACAGCCGAAATAAGTCTAAAGTACGAAGCATAAAAAGACGAATTACATATCAGAATGAGAAATTGTAAAAACGCCTATGGTGGTGGAGCGCCAATCCGCAAATTATGCTGCCAACCATGTTGGGATAAAAAGTCTCTCGCCGTATCCTCCAGTCTTGTACAGACCTCCATAAACAGGTCTCGATGCCCCACACGTTGCAACTGAGACCACGAACGGAGTGTAGCAGTAGTCCTGTAGATAACCTGCATAAGAGAACAATTTTTATCGTTAAAAACCTTGTCATTTATACATAGCCAAAGCGACCATATTACGGCAAGCGCTGCCACCCTAATAAGTTGTTTGAATCTACTATCCACACCGTTCAACCAATTGCCAAAAATATTAGCTATGCTTGTAGGTGGTAAATAGTAGAACCTATCTGGATGATGGACCATATAGAACTAGCCAATTTGCACTCGAAGAATAAGTGTTTGATCGTCTCGTCTTTATGACAGAAGACACACTATTTACTTCCATGCCAATTGTGTTTTGCAAGGTTGTCTTTAGTAAGAATTACTCCTCGACGAAGATACCACGCAAAAACCTTATTTTTTAGTGGAATTTTCATCTTCCAGATTTTCTTATTATTATTTACCGGCACTTCTGGCTGAATGAGTGTTGTATACATGGAGTCCACAGAGAATTTACCACAGCTGCGTAAATTCCACCGAAACTCGTCGGTCCCTTGTGTCAAATTGACAGTAGCTAGTCGCTGTTCAATTCATGCCAAGCTACCAGTCTGGGACCAACAAGATCTCTCCTGAACGTCACTGTCAGATGATTATCAACCAACACTTGAGCAAGCGTATCGATCTAATGACGTCCTTGGACTATATTGTATAACGCTGGATATTGTTCTCGGAGTGGGGTAGTACCCAACCACGTATCCTCCCAGAACCTTATCTCCGACCCATCTTTAATGGAGAAAGAACCGTATGGGAAGAAGAATTTCTTCGTCGCCATTAGTCCAGCCCAAAAGTGTGAATCACCTGATTTCCAAGAAACCTGTGATAACGCACTTGAGCCTATGTATTTCCTCCTAAGAAGAGTTTGGCACACCCCATCTTCAGCAGCAGCTTAAACAACCACTTACCAAGGAGTGCTCTATTCTTGACCTGAAGGTCATGAATCCCAAGACCACCACAGTCCTTAGGGCGGCATACTACATCCCATTTTGCCAGCCGATATTTCTTTTTTTCATTATCCCCTTGCCAAAAGAATCTGGATCGAAAGTAATCCAATCGATGCAAGACTCCCTTTGGTAGTTGGAAGAAGGATATCATATACAACACCATATTAGTTAGGACTGAATTTATGAGCACCAACCTCCCACCCAAGGATAATAGTTTTCCTTTCCAACTACTCAACCTTTTTTGAAGTCTTTCCTCAACATGTTTCCATTGAGCTATCGTCAGCCTCCTATAGTGAATTGGGATGCCTAGATAGTTAATTGGAAACTGGCCAAGCCCACATCCGAATAATTCAGCATATTGGTAGCCTCATCCTGAGCGTCGCCAAAACAAAACACTTCACTTTTATGGAAATTAATCTTTAGACCGAAAGTTGCTCGAACGCTGATAATATTAATTTCAGGTTTCTTGCCTTTTCCATGTCATGTTCCATAAAAAGAATTGTATCGTCATCGTATTGTAGAATGGATAATCCGTCCACGAGGTGCGGTACCACTCCAACAATTTGCCCATCGGATTTTGCCCGCTCAATGATTATGGCTAACATATCAGCAACTATATTAAATAATATAGGTGATAATGGATCGCCTTGTCGTAATCCCTTTTTCGTCTGGAAGTATCTACCAACATCGTCATTCACTTTGATGGCGACACTTCCTCCGGAAACGAAATTATGTATCATTGCGCGCCACTCAGCTGAAAAACCTTTCATTCTGAGTGTTTGTTGCAAGAAAGACCATTTGACTTTATCATAAGCCTTTTCAAAGTCTATTTTTAGGATAACACCATTAAGTTTTTTCCGATGCATCTCATGAACCGTTTCATGTAAAATCACAACACCATCAAGGATATTGCGACCTTGCATAAACGCCGTCTGAGTGGGTCTCACAACATGATCAGCCACCGAATTAAGCCTAATAGTAGCGGTTTTAGTGAAGATTTTGAAGCTAACGTTTAGGAGACAGATCGGTCTATACTGCTGGATCCTTTCTGCTCCATGAACCTTTGGCAACAAAATTATCTCACCGAAATTTAGGCGAAATAGCTCGATGTCCAGCATGTAAAGCATGAAACATCTCGAGCAAGTCCGATTGGATTACATCCCAAAAAGTTTGATAAAACTCAGCGGGAAAACCATCCGGACCCGGTGCTTTGTTGTGTTCCATTTGGAATACCGCCTTCTTTACCTCCTCCATAGAGTAAGGAGCTATCAGATGGGCGTTTTCCTGATCGGAAACCTGCGGAATATCATTTGTTTGGGATTCGTCGAGCGAGAAATTATCTGCATCCGGCTCACCAAACAAATTTTTATAGTACTTCGTGATATAGGATTTTAACTGTTCATGGCCTTCAATCGTGCCCTCATCCTGGACAAGAGAATGAATGAGTTTCTTTCTATGTCTGCCATTAGCTAGACTATGAAAGTATCTCGTATTCGAGTCCCCTTCCAGAATAAATTGGGCCTTTGATCTTTGGTACCATTTGAGCTCCTCTTCACGAAGAAACCCGCCATCTCGGCATTTGAACGATTTTTTAGTTCAATCTCTTGCGTTGATAGTGGTCTAACTTCCGCAAAAGCCTCTCGTTCATCAATAATAGATGACAACCGAAGCTTCTCGTTTTTTAGTTGTCCTACCATGTGTCTCGCCCAACCATTCAGGTGTTTGCGCAATGCGCTAATTTTATTATTCCACCTTTGAATTGGAGTTAGACCAGACACCGGTCTTTCCCATACCATTTTAACCATTTCAAAAAACCCTCCCTATGTAACCAACCCAATTCAAATTTGAATTGGCGTTTACATGATGGATTCGGTGTTCCCGTGGTTAGAAGTATGGGTGCATGATCCGACAATGCCTCTATACGTTCGAGGACCCGTACTGAGACCATTGGGTATTTAATTTCCCAATCCGAGTCCATCAATACACGGTCCAACTTCTCGTATGTTGGCTCTGGGAGGCTATTAGCCCAAGTGTATTGCCTCCCAATTGTCGATACCTCTCTTAAACTAAGACTGTCAATTACAGCGTTGAATAAGAGAGGCCATCGGTTGTCGAATCTTCCTCTACTCTTCTCATGTGGGAACCTTAGCAAATTAAAATCACCACCTATAATTATAGGATATGGATTATCTTTTGCCAGTTTACCAGCTCTCTGAGAAAAGCAGGCTTGTGCTCATCCTGGGCGGCTCCATACACAGCGACAAGAGTCCATGTGAAGTTATCGGCTTTGTTACGGATGTGGAATTTAATATGAAACTCCCCTTCCGAACTAGCCAACACATCCATGGTCTCAGTTCTGACGCCTAGTAAAATGCCCCCAGACCTGCCACGTGGCGGACGGGACTTCCATGTGAATTCTACACCACCAGACAAGCGGTTAAGTAGACTCGCAGAAAATCCCGTTTACCGGTTTCAGAAATTCCAACAAAATCCAATCGATGATCCCGAATAGAATCAGCAATGCGAGCATGTTTAGCCAAGTCACGAAACCTCTGCTATTCTCGAATATGCCATTCATCGGGAAACAATTGGAGGGGTGGAAACCTTCGCCTTTTTCCGTGGCGTTTTATCATTTTTCTTATGAGAGTCTGCTTTGGACTTCCGGCTGGACGCTTTAGATCATATAATGAACTTAGCATCGCCTCGCCTAAGCCACCCTCCGATACATCACCCAATAGATGAGAGAGTAGCTGGACATCAATTGTGTCATTTTGCTCCTCCTCATCCGTGTGGGTGGTAAACGACTTACACGAGACTTTTGGGGTGACTGTTAACCGGTCATATTCCAAATGTCTTAGTGCATTAGTCGACATGGCAATGTTTTCAACAGAATTACCCAAAGAAAATCCTACACTATTCAATTTAGCTACGATGCTTGAATTTGAAAAATTAAGGAACAACTTTGGGTGTTTGTTCATACCAGACTTGTCCAGGTTGTGTTCAGCCTTGCGCCTCATCGCCTTCGCCATGGAGTCCTCGTCCGTCACGGAGGAGCCGTCCACGGCCACCACGTGCCTCTCACTCCTCCTCAGGGGGTCGGCACCGGTGTAGGCAAAGGTGAGGTAGAGCCCACACCCGGCGTTGGAGTCGGCACTGGGGTAGGCATTGGTGAGGTAGAGCCCGCACCCGGCGTCGGAGTCAGCACCAGGGAAGGAGAAGGTGGAGTAGAGCCCATCCCCAGCGGCGAACCACGTACCGGTGTCGCCGGGTCATCGAACTGCAGCGCAGATCGCTGGCCAGTGTCCACGGCAGAGAGCCCAGCAGCCCCAGCTGGACCGGCGCCAGCGTCCAGCCCAGGCTGCATGCGCGTCGTCGCAACTGCCCCGCGCGGTGGATAGGAGGCTGCCGCACGCGGCCCATCGCCGGCTGCACCCGCCGTCGAGCAGGCCCCGACCTGTGGCGCACCAGCAGGTGGCGGTGCACCCGTCGCCCTGGTGCGGCAGCGAGGCAGCAGTCTCCCCAGGCCTAGCACCATCACCAGGCGACGGCGAGCAGACGGTCGCCCGAGGCCCAGTAACAGCGATGGCAGCAGCATCTTGTCCCGACCTGTTGCTTCCGATGGATTCATCAGTTTTTCCAGCGCAACCTCAACAGAACATGTTCCAGCGCCCTTGGAGGAGACCAGTTGTGCTACAATTTCTTTACCCCTCGGTGTTTGTGGATTTTCATTGAACGGAGTCACTGCAATTCCCTGGCTGACCGCAACAGACCCAAGTAGCCCCAGCGATGAACTCCCCGGCCCCGACACATTAGCTTGTGGCATGTGGGTGTCACCGTCCGCGGACTTTGGCGGCTCATTAGTGTGCGACTCATCGGTGTCCTTTTCCTCCATTCCTCTTGCATCATCATCTTTCTCATTCCGTTTCCAAATAAAGGGCACAAAGTCTGGTTCAGCGACATAGTCAGCCGCCTCCTTGCTGAACCTAAAAGAGTACCCCTTAAGTATCACAAAGGCATCAGCTTTAACCTCCCACGTCTCAAACAAATTGGGGTTGCGCATAGCTACCAGAATCCGGACCACATTATGACGCCGGAGAGCCAACAAGTCCACATCCATGGTCTTTCCAATGAGAGTACCCACAGCCCAAAGACCCAGAAAATGACGAACCGAATTTGGCACTCCCGCAACATGCACCCAAGTTGGCGTTAACTCCGCCATTGGCTCGATGTCCTCCGGCTTCCAAATATCCACCGAAATCCACGATTGCTGTTTTGGTACCCCAAGCTCAGAACCATTCATCCTTTCCAAGTCCGCCATAGAAGGGAAATTGACCAACAATGAGTTCCCTTATGCGGGATAGCCTCCCAACACCACGCGGACTGCAACGGACAGAAGCGAGCTAGCAAGGTCTGAATCGTCTCTGCCGACACTGGCTCCCCATCACCGGTCACCGTCACTAGAGCCACAGGAGCAGAGCTCGTAGCCAACTGTGGTCTGAAGATCCCATCAGGGAGATGACTTAACATGGTATCCTCGCAGCCAATGCCAGCCATCCCAGCATACGGCTTCGGTAACCTGAGAATAGGGCACCGGATAGTCGGGTGCACCACCTTGTCACAGAAATAACAGTACCTATCAACCGAGCACCCCTTCGTCTCGTGAGTGTCAACCTTGCAATTTGAGCACCTCTTCCACTTTGCCGTAGTCACCCCTTGAGCAGCCGCACCAGCAGGCACAGTAGCATCCGCAGGCGCAGCCATAACAGGTGCAGCAGCAGTACCCTGGCTGGGCTCAGCCTCCGTTGGCGTCGGCATCAGCGGTTTCTTCTTTTTCTTGCCCTTCTTCTTAGCGATGGCCGTGCCCGCAACAGCGGCCGTTCCCACGACAAATGGCACGGTCATGACTGCGGTTGGATTCACCGTCGGCAGCGTCACCGCTGGCGCCGCTGCAGTGCGTGCAGGCGCCACCGAACCGCCGGTATTGCGCACGGGCGCCGCCATGGTCGCGGCCGCCGTCCCGGTTCCTGGCCCCGCGAACCTGCCAAAAATCATCGGTGGCCTGGTCTGCGGAAGCTGGGCGGACGCCTGCTGAGCTTGCTGGCCACGCCCCGGCAGCCCCCCCGACCCACTTTGCCCCGCCATGGCCGCCGGCGTCGCCGCGACCTCTGCAAACGAGCGCAGGAAGGGGCGCGGGATGCTAGCAGGTGAAGGGCGAGGAGGAGTAGGTGAAGGGCGTGTGGACGGCTGGGGTGGCGAAGGCGGCGCCGGGGAGGTGCGAGGTGGAGCGATGACGGCGAGCTGTCGAAGATTGGAGGAGGACGAAGCCCTACGCAGGATTGAGTCGAAGGGTTTCCAGAGCCCGGCAAATCGACGGCTGAGGTGAGCCCAGGGCGATGGACGGCCGAGATCGGCCTGCGGCAGGGGCCCATCTGTCAGCGGAAGCGTGGTTTGAATTTCGAACCCCGCCTCGCCGCCGCGATCCTCGCCGCCGTGATCAGCATTCGCCGCAGCGGGCACCGCCGCCGCCGTCGTCCTCCTTCCCTCGGCCTCGTCCCCGACCACCGGAGTAGGTGGCAAGAACATCCCAAGCACGGGTAGAGGCGTGATTCTCGGCCGCGGGATGGGGCCGCGCCGGCCCAGCCGCACCGGCTTCGAGACGGCTGCGCCCATGGATGACCCCGGCGGCAAAGTGCGGCCGCGTGCAGCGCCGTCAGGTTTCCGCGTCGTCTCCGAGGGCAGATCCTTTGGCATCCCCAGCTCCGGAGCCGGCGCAGCCGCAGGTGGCGAGGAGGATCGTCTCTCCCAAGTCCGAGATGCCGGAGTGGGGAAACCAATCTCATTCCAGAACTCTTGTTGCAGCTCTTCGTCGGACCTCCGGCCCTTCCTAGTCACCGTCGACCAGCCCACCAGCTGCTCCGCCTCTTCTTCCTCCACTAGCACCTCCATGGCCGCCTCGAACGGGACCTCGGAGAGGCAATCCTCGTCATCCGAGGCACTCCTATCCTCCTGTAGACAAGAGAATCGCGATCCCGAGTCGCACACCGGCGAGCTAGGTTTCGGCGCCGACGAGAGGCCGTTGGGCGGCAGCGTGAGTCGCCGCCGTCGCCCGTCGCCCCCTCTCTCATGGCTTTTGGACTCGGTGGTGGTATGTGTGGGGACCCCGGACTAGCTGTCCGAAATACCCTTGTGCCTACAACATCAGCGATCCCATGATCAGTCTGTCGCTGAGCACAATCAAACTGGTATCAAAAGAACATCCATAAATACCGAAGGAATTTACTTACTTGATTGAAGCCATAAGCTTCAATAGGTACTTGCAGCGGAAATCACCAAACAACGTGGAGCCCAAGTCATATGCCACAACCCCACAGGCAACTGACTGGGAAGCGCCCTAGTTCGCATTGACGTCATTTCAAACTTCTCCTTCGAATTGCTCCTCTTCAGAATCTGGCTAAGACAATAGCCAGGGACGAAACCAATATGAGTACATTTGAATGTACTCGCAAACTACCCCCGGAATGAGCATGCACTACTCTTTTTATTGTTTTAAATAAAACTTCGTTTGCTTTGAAAACTCCATAACCTTGTTGAAAAGAGAAGGATGGACTTTTGTTGAATAAAACTTTGTTTTTGAAATCTCTATATCTTTACTGAAAAAGAAAAGAAGGCTTTAGAACTTTTCCCATAAATCTGTCTTTGTAAGAAGTCTCTTTTAAAACTTTTTCCCGAAATATATCTTTGTCGAAAACTGATAAGAAGTCTCTTTTAAAACATTTTCCCGGAAAATCACCATTTGTTTATTTCTCCAAAACTCCTCCTTTTCTGACCAAAACCATTCATGGTCAAATCGTTTTTTTTTTTCCAACCACCTTATACCAACCCTTTGGTATAGTTGCATAAAACATTTTCCACTTTCAAGACACAAACTTTGCACTTCTCGACCATAGCCCCTCAGGGTCCTCCTCTTTTCCCGCAACCTCATACCGACTCATCGGTATAGTTGCACAAATACAACATCTCCATTTTCCTTTCAAATCTTAAAACATTTCCAAAACTTGCACATAGGTCAGAGTAGGGCCTCCCAACTGTCCATATCCGAGGACTCGGCTATTCGAATAGTTTTACCCTCTGCAGAGGTAGCACGCTTTTATCCCACATCCATCCGGTAACTCATCGTGTCAGCCACGTCCCGCCATACAAGGTGTATGCGAAGTTGAGTCACCGAC
This sequence comes from Poa pratensis, assembly GCA_947311845.1. Lineage (NCBI taxonomy): Eukaryota > Viridiplantae > Streptophyta > Magnoliopsida > Poales > Poaceae > Poa > Poa pratensis. The sequence continues at coordinate 3,406,012 of CAMZMU010000043.1, forward strand.
CGTAGCCTGTCCTTTGCTCATGCTAGTATAGGATCCTACCGCTACGAAACCGGTTCCATCGACACTTAAATCCAGCCCGTCGGAAACTAAGTGTGAGGACTTCGTAGTTCTGCCCGGCGAATTTTAATGGCCCTACAAATCCTCTACTCCAATTCATACATACCAACTCAGCTGGCAGTCTTCTCTTTAGAGGACCCGGGTCAGGGGCAGGTCACCAAACCATCCCCTCATGGAACGAGGTCATCCTCGTTGTTGAGGCTTCCAGTACTAATATGAGCAACTATATGACTACGCCCTTTCCCATATGTGGGTAAATGTGGTCGCACAGGTTATCGGCTGGTCGTCATAGTGCAAAGACACAATGTGCATTTTTCATAAACATCCCCATTTTCCATTTCTTCACTTCCACACCGACATCTCGGTATTCCATAACCACACAATTATTTTCAAAGGAGTTTTGAGTAACAATATTTTTCCCATCCTATAGTTTGAAAAAGAATTTCCATCTAATATCTCCATATAGGGTGTCAAAATAATATACTTGTATTTTTAAAACTAAGGGTTTTCAAAATCATAGCTTTAGTGGCAAACACCACATAAGTCACTTATGCTCTTTATAAGTAAAACATGTGAACCAAAATAGATGTATATAGATGCAGGCTCAGAGAGTAGCTTGCCTTGCTCGGCAAAGTGACATTGGTCTTGATCTTCAGGTTCAGCAAATTCTCCCTCCTCGATCACTCCGGCAACGTTCTCGTCTAATCGATAAACAAACAAATACGAGCAATCACTATACTACTCAAGCAAACTTCACAACATTACAATCCTAAATGCTATAAATAGCCACTGCATACATTAAGCAACATCATTTGGTTTCAATTGAATTGTATTTGTCATATTTATTTATGTTTCAAATATGGCAGAATTTAGGGGAACATGTTTAATTGCACAACTTGAGTTCTGTGTGTCCTAAAAATACAAACTAAAATTCTACAGAAAGCTACTGATGTGTAGAAGACAACACAACTTGATTTGGGATAATTGGAGTTACCAAACTCCCTACACAATAGTTTGAATCCAGTAACTAAATAATCAAGTTTTTGCTACCATTTGAGTTATGTTGCTACTAAAATTAAATCCTTTTAGGGGCAAGTAACCATGGCTAAATGTGAGCTAACAAAATTGGTCCTAACTCATTTGGGTTAACCATTAAACATATTTAATTGTTTTAGTGCAGAGGGGTTTAATTTAAGGTCAATAATTAATATTGCTTAATTAATTCTACCAAAATTAGGGAAGCTAGGTGATCACATTACTAAGCTCACAGAATTGGATTGGCATTATTTGGATTAATATTAATTAAGTTATGGATTTTACAAAATTAGTTTATATTCTGCCCTTCTATTAAAGGGCCAGAAAAAGTTATTTCCAGTATTTAGTTCGACACGCAAAAGATGTTATGAGGTAAAGTTATTTCTCCTGAGCATTTTGATATCTCATTTGCAATTTTTGGATAAGTATTCAAGAAGTTATGGATTTTAGAAGTTTAAACAATTTCCTGCCTTTCTTTATTTTTCAGAAATTCTACTCAAACGTTTTTCACCGGGCACGGAGCTACCCGTGCCACTGACCTGTGGGGCCCGTGGCCACGCAGGCGTGGGGAAGCTGCGCTGGCCGCCACGGTCACTGACCGGTGGGGCCAGGCAGTCAGCGTGCGAAATAAAACTGAAAAAGGCAGTGCGCCGTGCGCGGGATCGAACTCGCGACCTCGCGCGCGTGTGCGTGTGTGCTGGCCACTGGGCTGGCTCGGTGCTGGTGATAGTATGCGGGTTCATACCAATATGAGGTGTGACAGTGCACGTCGACGACGCGCACGGCCGCGGCGACCACCGGCGGCGACGCGCACGGGATCAAAGTTCTACGGCGTGCGGAGACCAAATAACGTTCGCACTCGACACGCACCAGTACGGGCTACCTAGTGGCGGCGTTATGGACCTAATGGTCGCCGGCAAAAGCTCCGGCGACGAGGCCGTGCGGCGGCGAGCTACGGGCTACGATGGTCACGAGGATCTACGGCGAACTAAGGACGACAAGCATGTCCAGGAGAATCGCAAGCTCACCCACGACGCGTGCGTGTGCTCAGCTTGGACGGAGGAGGGCGGAGACGGTGAAGAACTTGCTCAAAGTGCGGCGGCCGGAGTTGGAGAAGATGAAGACCCGCCGCTGGATTCGCGGCTTCCCGCGGCAATTCCTTGGAGCAGGGTGCAGAGGACGACGAGGCGGAGCTGCTGACGGTCCTTGTTTAGCTCGAGGAGGTGCCAATCACCGGCGATGCGCGACGGCGTCCATGGATGGGTTCGGGCCGGAGCTCGAAGGGAAGAACAGAGGGAAAGGGAGGGAGCAGGAGGGCGAGTGAAGCTTGAGGGGGCAGAGGAGCGGCTTCGGGGGATCTTATCCTCCTCGCTGGGCAGCGGAGAGGAGGGGCCCGGGCAGTGCGACGCACGGGAGAGGTGCACGGCGGCATGGCAGGAGGGAGAGCAGAGGTGCGGCGTCGTGGCTTCTTATTGTCCGCAGGGCAGCAGAGAGGGGGGGGGGGGGTCCGGGCGATGATCGGCGACAGGCGGACGACACGACGGTGGAGCGGAGGGGGGCCTGGGCGAGCTCGGCGGCAGGAGGACGACACGGCGACGGCGGCCACTGCTGCTACAGGGAAGAAGATGAAGGTTTCGCAGATAACCCCCTGGACTTCTTTTCCTATTTACAACTAAGCCCTTTCCTGATTTTCTTTTATTTCCTTTAAAACCAGTAGCCTTTCAGTGATTTAATTGAGGCACTAAAACTTTTTAGAAAAATATGTAAAAATTTGAGTAGACTCCCCTTAGCATGAAGAAGCTCCACAAAATTTGGAGTGGCAAAATAAAATGTTTGGAACCACATTTGTTCCTAGGGTTTGAATAGGGCATTTTACTTAATTTCAAAGGTTGCTCCTTTAGAAATTCTAAAGCAAGTTCAAAATATTATTTTTGGATCTCTTGGAACTTCCTTGATAAATATTTTAACTTTATATAATTTTCATCTTCACAGGGAAGATATTTGTTTGAAGGAAATAGAGAGTTAGGTAGAGAGAATAATTTATTAAAGTCATTTTATTTGAATTGGAATCTTTAATTCAAGTTCTTGAATACCTTTAGTGGTTTTGCTTATTTTCAAGTCACATTCCAAATTTGTGACCAGCTGGTTGTATTATAGTGTTAGGCATAGCTGAGGAATTGTCCTCACAAGCAACAGACATAACCAGATCAGCATCACAACCAAGATCACACAAAGTCAACACAGCAATGGGAAGTAAAACACAATCATCAGTGAAACATTTCAAAAAGTTTTTGTTGGTTCTGAAATTTGGTTCACGTGAAACTAAGTTTTTCTTAGTTTCTAAATTTGGGATGTGACAGTATGTCAGCTTGAAAGTGGGCTCCACCGGTAAGAAAATCAATTAGAACACGCAAACTGCCTAATCAGTGTTTTTTTGCTACACTATTACTGAATAGTGGTTGATTTTTGCGGAAAATTCGCATCTTGTAGGTTTTTTTGAAACCCTAGCTCTAATAGTGGTAGCCTTTTGAAATTTTCTCTCTGGAATCACACCATCAGCCATCGATCGTGGCCTCACTGCCACATGACGTTGCCAGCTCAAACCCTTCACTTCAATCTTTCCTCTTCTATTCCTTTATTAAATTCTGATCAGATGCGTTGTTTCGACTTTGGCTAGCTAGGGCATCATTGACACTTGTCTCATGAGTGTACATATACTATATCCAATAACTCTATCTGCTTATGCGTGAGTTGTGTTGGTATAGATTCTCTGTAATAATTGGTCGCCGATAGTTTACTGATTTAAAAATCGTAAACAAACACTGGTTGGTGTATTATGCCCAGTCTCGAGTTCAACAAAACCAACAATCAGGCAAAGGCAATCATCATCAGTCGTAGGAACACTCTGGAAAGCATGTGCTTGAACTATAACTAAGTAAGCAGCATGCGAAAAATGTACAAGCCCGTTATCAAGCTAAAAATCTTGTATGCAATGTTAAAAAGGGATCATTTGATGTGAGAAGATGCTATGTGAAGATCAATAATACTCGAGGCAGGGATTTCGGTAGTCACAGAGGGGTTAGGCAGGGGTATCCTTTCTGAGGAAGGCGTTTTGGCTCCCGGGAGCATATGCTCCCGATATGTTCAAAAACTAGAACAAATTGAAAACTTTTCAAAAAAATTCGAAAAAAATCATGCACGTACCTGACGATGTCACGCACGACCGTGACAAATTTCGCACCGAAACGACATCGTATGCGCCCTGTGCAAAAATGACAAATTTCTGACAGCATATGAGATCCCAAAATTTGAATTTCTTGTCAGAATTTTGTCATTTTTGCCCAGGTCGCATACGGTGTCATTTCGGTGCGACATTTCACACGATGGTGCACACCATGCTCAGGTACGTGCATGAATTTTTTCGGATTTTTTTGAAAAGTTTTCAAAAAAATTTGTGCTCCCGAAAATATCGGGAGCATATGAGCCCGGGCTCCAAATTGAATTTCCGATCCTTTCTCCCCTTTTCTCTTCAATTTGGCTGCGGAGGGGATTTCCAAACTGATCAAGCAAGCGCAAAATGCTGGTCAGATTGTTGGTTTGGTTCCACATCTGGTTGAAAAAGGAGTAGCGATTTACCTGTACGCGGATGATACTATTTTGTTTGTCCAGGATGATATAGAACAAGTAAGGCACCTCAAGCTAATCCTGTACATGTTTGAGACCATGTCTGGTCTTAAAATCAACTTTATGAAGAGCGAGGTTTTGATGGTAATTGATGACAGTGAGAAATGCAGTTTATATGTTGATATGCTCAATTGTAGGATTGGGTCGTGGCCAATGAAGTACCTGGGAGTCCCTGTTAGTGGCTCTAGGTTACTTGTGGCTGATACGGATCCTTTGCATGAGAAATTGGGCAAACATTTGGATGGATGGAAAGGTAAAAATTCATCTATCGGTGGGAGGTATACCCTGATCCAATCATCTTTGAGTGGGGTGCCCATTTACCATATGTCCATGTATTTGTTAAATGACACCACTGTGGAGAAGTTGACAAAAATTATGAGAAGATTTTTCTGGCATGGCACAGCCACGAAAAAGAAGTATTATATGGTCAAATGGAAGCTCATTACTAAGCCAAGGAAGAAGGGAGGTCTTGGGATAAAAAAATTGAAGTTGCTCAATGTCAGTTTTGTTTGTAAATGGTGGTGGAGGCTGGAGAATGAAGAGGGGCTGTGGCAGGATCTGGTTCGGGCCAAGTATGGAATTAATAAAGGGATTTGGAGGGTGAAAATGAAGCAGAATGATTCGGCAGTGTGGAAAGATTTGCTGAAAGTTAAGCATTTCTATTTGCAAGGGAGAGTAATGTTGGTTGTGGGTGGTAATGAAACTGACTTTTGGCACGATGCTTGGTGTGGTACAGCTCCCTTTTGTGACTTGTACGTACCCACGGCTATGGGATGTATGCCAACAGCAGATTTGCACGGTCAGGGAGATGTATGACAGAGGGTGGCAACTTTCTTTTAGAAGGTGGCTGGATCCTGAACTTCAAGGGCAGTTGGGTCAGCTGAGAAGCTTGTTGGTGACAGTGGCTCTCTCGGAAGGGAAAGATAGGCCAAAATGGAGATTTACAAAATCTGGGAAGTTCTCGGTAAAATCGATGTATAACAAGCTCTCCTTGGTAGGGCTGGATAGATCTTTCAAACAACTGTGGAAAGCTAAAATCCCTCTGAAAATCAAAATCTGGCTGTGGTTGATCTGGCATAATGCCATTGCAACAAAAGATAATATGAAAAAACGAAAATGGGTGGGGGATTTCACCTGTCCTTTTTGTCCCGCGAATAAATCGATTTCTCATTTGTTTTTCAGTTGCCCTGCTGCTGTTTATATGTGGAGTGTGATCAGCACTTCTCTTGGGGCGCCAAATCGTCCATCGCGTTTTACACAATATTTTTCCTAGATTGCAAGATTTTTCCCTTTTGGAACTAATCTTCATATTATCGGTATCGCTACCTTTTGCTGGGCGATATGGAAAACTCGAAACCGAGCTTGCTTTGAAAAGAAGTTCATTTCATCTCATGTTGAGTTGATTTGTTATATGTGTGCTTTTCTGCGTTACTGGGCAGGTTTGCAAACCAGGGATGCTAGGAGGATGGTTGAAGATGGTGCGGCCAGAAATCAGGAGACGGCCGTTGAAGCCCAAAACGATGCTGTGCAGTGGATCCGTGAAGATCTTTGAGTCATGGGATGTGCTTTCCTTGTATCATGAAGGTTGATGATCAGAATTCTGCGCAGTGGACTGCCTCCTGTTGCCAGTTTCGAGAATGATAACTTTTTGTGGTCCTTAGTCTGATGTTGTGGCGGGTGTGCCCATCTGATTTTCTTGTTCCTAGATGCTAGTAGCTGCTGCAGCGTTTTTTTTTTCCAGTTTTAATTTCCTGTGTGTGCTTCGGTGTGCTCTTCCTTCTGGGGATCATGCCGTTGCGTCACAGCTGCCTGGTGGGAAGGAACCTCTTAGTTCCTTCTAGTTTCCTTTTCTGTTTTTCTTTTTTCTTCTGTTGGCCGTTAGGCACAAAACATTGTTCTGTTATCTTTGATAGTGAAACCCAGCTCCCCTTGGGAGGTGTATGTAAAAAAAAAAATTCGCATCTTAATGGTGTTTTGAAATCCTAACTCCAATAGTGGTGGCTTTTTGCAATTCTCGCTCTGCAATCATACCATCAGAGCCATCGTGGCCTCGCTACCACATGACGTTGCCAGCTCAATCCTTTCATTTCAATCTTTCTTCTAATCTTCCTTCTTTTAAATTCAGATCAGATGCGGTGTTTCGACCTTGGCTAGGACATCACTGACACTTGTCTCATGAGTGTACATATAGTATATTCAATAATTCTATCTGCTTATGCATGAGTTGTGCTGGTATAGCTTCTCTGTAATAATTGGTCGCCAATAGTTTACTTTTTAAAAATCGTAAGCAAACACTCGTAGGTGTCTTATGCTCAGCCTCGAGTTCAACAAAACAAACAATCAGGCAAAGGCAATCATCATCAGTGGCAAGAACACTCTGGAAAGCACGTGCTTGAACTATAACTAAGTAAGCACCATGCATGAGAACAATGTACTAGCCCGTTCTCAAGCTAAAAATCTGGCATGCAATGTTAAAAAGGGATCATTTGACGTGAGACGATGCTATATGTATTCTAAATCTACTGTCAAAATAGAAAATGTAAATCTGGCTTCCCGCACGCCTCCAAAACAGTGTGCATCGATCACTATGACACCGAGAGAACATTCGTTTTGTTTTAGTGGCGCCGAGAATGAATTCAGCACGTCCGTTCTTTTCTTTCACGTCAGTAGTTCAATACCACTGTCATGGCCGACTTCATCACACTGTCCTTTTTTTTCTTGAATGATCATCACACTGTCACAAGTACATTAGCCACACTAAGGAACTAAGGATTAAGTCCATTAATTACCAATTAGTACCGTTCACTGTGCAACGAATGCTGCCGTTTTCTTCTGCTTATGTAAAGCTCAAGCTGGCCGTACGTACAGGAAGCAACCCATGGCAGAGGTGCACAACCTGTTGCTTAAGTGGCCGATCGATTGGCTCCGGCCGGTACACATGGCATGGATGGATGCGTCAATGCCAATGAATCTCTCTAGAACGTTCGATCATATATGTCCGACAATGATGAGTCAGCTACATGCATGCATCATGTACTCTGTATGCGCCCAAGTGGACTGGACAGGAGCAAGGATTTGGATTTCGGTTACAATTTTGTACCGCCCCAGACCGAAATGGCCGAAATTCGTCCGGAATTAAAAAATTCCGGGCAGAATCCAAAACCAGGCAGCACGCGAAGAAGACATGGCCGGCGACGAGCCTCTTTCCGACAAGATTTAACAGTTTCAATCGCGTCAGTTTGTTTATCGTGGTTCCCTCTTCCGTCCTGACCAAGTTTCCCCAAATTTTATGTTGTATTCGAAGAGATCGACTTCATCTTCCTCAAGTCCGGCTATCACTGCCGCTGCTCCTCGTGAGCTCACAGTGCGGCGAATTAGTTCGATTCCTTGACGAAGAACACTATATTCTACCTGTGCTAGTCATTGCGCACCTTCCCGCAGCATTTAGATGACATTAGCCATGGGGACGGCGACCACCGTGCCTGCTCATGCGCCGCTCGCCGGCGAAAGGTCGTCTACTGGTGTCTTTGACAAAGATAAGTGCGTCATAAGGATTCCCTCGACAACAGCTTGCAGGATCTAGTCTTGACCTTGTTATAAGTGGACTGCAGCTCGTCCATGAGCTGTGCCACCACCGTTCCTGGAGCGTGGCCGGCGTTCCCAGAGCCAGTAGCCACTACAGGAAAGCCACAAGACGCCGACGGTCAGCCAGTACGCCGACGGCCAAATGTCGGGGCCGTCGGCGTACGACCGGACACATAGTTGCCCTGCAACCAGGCCGTCGGCGTAGTCCTATTTACGCCGACGGCGGCCGTCGGCGACAGTTTGGCTGTCGGCGTATGTTAACGACGCGCACCTCGGAAAACGGACACGGGGGGACGTCGTTAAGGCAGGAGGTACGCCGACGGCAATGCTGTCGGCCTATCATTTTATTTTTATTTTTTTATTCACCTTATTAAACTCCGTCCGTGGTAGCTCAGTGTGAAGGTCACATAAAATGACGTTGTGCGCTGGTTTTCCTTTTTTTTAGATTTTTCTGAATTAATTGTAGCAAATTTTGGTCTCACATGCAATGATAGCGCGCAAAACGTGCACCGCGGGGTCAACCGGAAGGAATCTTCCTAAACCGTTGTGGTATCTGTGATGAAACATGACGTTGTAAACTAGTTCCACTTTGCTACCCTCTTCCGGCTTCGGTCAAGGTTGTAGACGATAAGTTGGACTTTTCTCCGGCTGGGCTAGGGTTTCGCCGGAGAGGGGGTCTGGAGCGTCGGGATGCCACCACAAGCTAGGGGGTGCCATACCATGTGTGTACAAGTGTGTTATGGGTTTTGGATGACAAAGATTCCACTCCGGGGTGTGAGCTGCTTCACATACATCGACTTCTCTCTAGCGAGTTTCACGACTTATAGCGTGAAAGTCCCGGATCGGACGAACCGGAGGGAATCTTGTCAAGAGTTGGGTTATACCTTTGTCTTGGGACTTCCTAGGGCCTACCCTAACACAACAAAGCAACTAGTTCCACTTTGCTACCCTCTTCCGGCTTCGGTCAAGGTTGTAGACGATAAGTTGGACTTTTCTCCGGCTGGGCTAGGGTTTCGCCGGAGAGGGGGTCCGGAGCGTCGGGATGCCACCACAAGCTAGGGGGTGCCATACCATGTGTGTACAAGTGTGTTATGGGTTTTGGATGGCAAAGATTCCACTCCGAGGTGTGAGCTGCTTCACAGACATCGACTTCTCTCTAGCGAGTTTCACGACTTATAGCGTGAAAGTCCCGGATCGGACGAACCAGAGGGAATCTTGTCAAGAGTTGGGTTATACCTTTGTCTTGGGACTTCCTAGGGCCTACCCTAACACAACCAAACAACTAGTTCCACTTTGCTACCCTCTTCCGGCTTCGGTCAAGATTGTAGACGATAAGTTGGACTTTTCTCCGGCCGGGCTAGGGTTTCGCCGGAGAGGGGGTCCGGAGCGTCGGGATGCCACCACAAGCTAGGGGGCATACACTACACCAAACCTGTCAACGACGCGACATACACTACACCACAGACCAAATTTGGGGGCAATGAACAGCCGGGAAAAGTCGACTTTAGAAGGCAATTTAACTGCCAGGAAAAGTAAACAGCCGGCAAAACTTAGAGAAGGCAGACTAACTGCCGGGAAAAATATAGATATCCCGGCTGTTAACAGCCAGCCATAATATTAGTATACCGGGAAAAAAGGCGGGAGAAAAGATTTAAAATAATATTATTTAATTTTTTTTTCAAACCCTAGACCCCAATATTCCCCAAATCTTTCCCCACCCTCTCACTTCGCATCCCGCGCGCACCCGCCCCACAGCCCGATAGAGAGGAGAGAGCGGCGGCGCACCTCCACCTCTTCCTCCAGGCGCACCTCCACCTCTTCCTCCAGGCCGCCGCCCGCCGGTGAAGCCCCTCCTCCGCCGCCCTCCACCTCTTCCTCCAGGCCGCCGCAACTCGTCCCCTTCATCCCCTCTCCGCACAGGCGCCCAGAGCCCCTCAACGCCGGCCGCCGCACCTCTTTCCCTGGCGACCTCCTTCCCCGCGCCCTCTTCCGCGACGCCGGCCGCCGCACCTCTTTCCCCGGCGACCTCCTTCCCCATGCCTTGGATCCGTGTCCTCGGACGGGCTCCTAGACCGGCCTCCAGACGCCAACCCTAGCGTCGGCGACTACGCATCTCCCTGGTCTGCCGCCGCCGTCGGCAGCACGTTCAGCTTTCTCAAGGTACACCCAATCCGAATCCTCCTACTACTCCTCTCTCTCAAAATCGATTCTTGGATGGAGGAGGGGAGCAGACAGAATAGGTGGTTCCCATTCGGCCTCTTTCCACCTCGCTAGGATCGATGGATGGATCTTTCCCCTGTTATTGGAGGATATATGTATGCACAATCCTACTGAATATTGTTTGTGTGCTATGTTTGTATCATTTGTTTCATTTTTCGCTCGATTGGGCGTGTGACAAGTTTCACATCCATGTGCAGTTTGTGGGGGAGTTCATGTTATAATAGTTTTTAAGTTGCTTTATGTTATTTTTATGTCGATCCGGATGCGGGTGGTTTTGTATTCTCTAGAATGCCGATGATTAAAACGTTGTGACACAATGTGATCCAGAGGCGGCGTCAGTGAGACTTGTGATATGCACGAATACACATTTTCTGCATCCCACTGGATCTCACTAACGCCGTCTCTGAATTTGTGTGTCCTGTCTAAGTATGAGGCATGCTTTTCAGTTGACGAATACACATGTTCTGTCGCCGTGATCACCAAGTTTTGGGTAAGTTGAACTTTTCGAATTTCGTTCATAGTTGATGTCCCCGCCATGCTCTCACAATTTGTTTTTTGTGCATGATTAAAGAAATTCTATAGGGTACTTCCTGAGGAGCGTGCCAAGGCGGACAGGACTTTGGAGGGGGCTTGCAAGAAGTTGGTACGACAGCAATTCTACAATGTAAAGCATACATCCGTCAATCATTACAGTTCTGAGAAGTTATGCAAGACGGCGCCGAAGCATGAGGAACCACCTGATATGACCATGGAGGATTACACGTCGGTAAGTAAATTGTCAATGAGATTACATGTTGCTGCTAAGTTGCAATTGCATTATCTGTTCTTCACATGAGTATTGTTTTTTCAGGTTATGCCCACATGGGCCTATGGTAAGGCAGACGCGTGGGAGGCGTTGGCGTCGAGGTGGCTTGGGCAGAACGCCGAGTTCAAAGCCTTGATCGAGCGGAACAAGGCAAACCGTGGGAGCGGGGGGACACATTGTGCGGGAGCCCGCAACCATGATCGCTTCAAGGCAAAGCTGGTATATATATATACATGGAACAACCTTCATTTATTTCCCCTCATGTTCGTACTTGATACGCATAACACTTCTTTGGCAATGCAGGAGGCCGATATCGGGGAGCCTGTGTCGGACATGCAAGCATGGGAGAGGATGAAGATGAAGAAGATCGATCTATCCGAGCCTCAGCCCTCGTTTCCCGATTACTTCGGCAGTGCCGAGGAGAAAAAAGATAGGTACGTCGAGTCGTTCAAGGGTCTTAATCTGGAGGTGGATAGACCTCTTGAGCATGACACCGACGAGAGAGCGATGGTCCTGGCCGGGCATGGTTGGGAGCATGGCCGTTTGCCCTGTCTTAGTGCGGTAATCCCGCGTACTCCTGAGTTGGGCCTCGTGCGTATCAAGGCTACACTCACCGCCGACGACCCCCTGTCTTGCCTCCTCGACGGCCTTCCCGAGCTCGCCCCGATGTAAGTTTTTCTCAATTTCATTCTCTTTCCGCATTCGTTCCTAGCTAAGTGGCTAAGTTGACGAGATTCGTTCTATTTTGAAATTGTAGCCTGATTTCGAGGCGGCCTTCGATGCCGCTTACGCGGATTATGAGGCGGAGTATCACTTGTGGCTGCAGAAGAGAGCGGACTATGACGAGTGGCAAGAGTTGCGCGATGCTGTAAGTTTCAACCTTTATATTTGCAAAATATGGCAAGTCCCATTTCCTCTAGTTTGAACCTTCTTTTTCTACAACTCCTGACATCTAAACTATCTTGTAGGCGAGCGAGAAGTTTTTTGCCACTGGAGTGCGGGATCCGCTGCCTCCGCGTCCACCTAGGGTGGGGATGCCGCCCATGTGCCCATCGAGGGAAGCGGTCGCTCGCACATACAAGCCAAGGACTCCGGTAAGTTATTTGCCAAACCAGTTGTTACCGCCGTACTGTGCTTTCCAAGTTGCTAACTTGGACTCAAACATGTAGGGATTGGGATGCTCCAGGAATGCACCCTTTGGTCGTGCTTCTGCCTCGCCGACTTCGACGCGCGCACTCGTGGAGCATGGCGGTGGTGGTGCCTCGCCGAGTTCGCCGCGCGAGACCACACCGTCTCGTGCCTCGCCGGGTGCCTCGCCGGGTTCCGCGTGTGATTCGACGGCGGCTGCCCCACGTGGTCGGTCGCCTATGCTCACGCGGGCAGAAATGGGTACCTCGAGCTCTCAGGAGATGTAGGATGTGTCCGGGTGTGTTTTGTCTGAATGTTTGGATGAATTCGAACTATGTTTGTGTCATTTGGAGTTTGTATATATGTTTGTATGAATTCGAATTGTGTTTGAGTCATTTGGAATTTGTATGATGGTTTGGATTATATATGTGATGTTCTGTGATGTTTGTGTATGAATTCAAATTATATTTGTGTATTTGAAATGTGCTGGAAACAGCAGCAACAACCAGCAAAAAAAGAAAATATGGTCACTCATACGCCGACGGCATTGCCGTCGGCGTAGGGTGCGTCGCGGATGCACATGATGGCGCCACGTCGCCCGAAGTGGACCATATGGTCACCCATACGCCGACGGCAATGCCGTCGGCGTATGTCATCTCCCAGGCGCCCAGGAAGCGGCCACGTGGCGCTCAGAGGCCGATGGCAATGCCGTCGGCGTATGTTGAGCTAACGGAAACGTGGGGATGCCGTGTTGTGGGGCCCACCACAGCGTACGCCGACGGCCGCCGTAGACGCCGACGGCAGATTGGTTACGCCGACAGTCCGGGACGCCGACGGCGAGATGCCGACGGCTGCCGTCGCCGTATGTATACGCCGACGGCATGCGTGCATACGCCGACGGCGTCCGGCCGTCGGCGTCTTGGCCGATTCCTGTAGTGAGCAGAAATTTCCGCCCCTGAATGAGATGACCAGATTTCGTCCAAAATCCGTCTTTTGTGGCCGAAATCCAAATCCCTGGACAGGAGCATGGTTTTGGTTACCGGCCGGGAAATCCGGTTACCGCCCGGTAACCGGATATCCCGACCACCCCCGGGAAATGGTCATCCCGGGCAAAAAATTCCGAAAATTTTAAAATTTAACAAAAATCCTTGAAAAATGGTCAAATTGGAACCAATTTTTTTTTGGATTTTTGAATTTTGGTTTTCAAATTCGTCCGGTAACCGGTCGGGATTTTCCGGTTACCGCGGTAACCGGTAATGCCGACCACCCTCAGGAATTTTTTTCTACCGGGAACCAAAACCTTGGACAGGAGTACTCCCTCCGTTCCACTTTTATTTATTTACATGTGGATGTATCTATATATATAACATGAAAGTTATCTAATTTGAAACGGATGAAGTACAAGGAGTGGTGTTTTGGCTCCCGGGTGCAGATGCACCCTTTATTTAAAATACATTTTACACATATTTTAAAAAGTCAAAAAATTTGGAAAACAATATTTGCGCATAGATCTTAGCATGTTATGTGTTCACAAAGTCGTTTCACGAAAAACCGATATTTTTTTGGCTTGTATAAAAAGACAAAATTTAGTGGTAAAATAAGGCTTTTCACGACACTTTTTTTGTCTTTTTTACACAAGGCACAAAATATATCGGTTTTTGGTGAAACGACTTTGTGAACACATATAATATGAAGATGTATCCGCGAAATTTTATTTCAATTTTTTTTGACATTTTCAAATATGTTTTTCAAATACCGGATGCATATGCACCCGGGTGCCAAAATGAATTTGCGTGAAGTACATGGGAGGATGCGATGTCACGTCCGATTGTCCGGAAGGAGCTATGACCAAACGGTAGCTGCTGATGCCATCGTTGCTTAACCATCTTCGCTAATCCATAGATTGGATTAATTTGGTGATTAAGAAAAGAGCGTTGGTCTTTGTGAGACGCTGTGTAGACCACGACAAGAGCAAGAGAGAAGAGCCCGAGGGGTAACCGGCCCATACGCGTCATAGAGAACCATCGGTTTCGGTACGCTGAATTACTTGTGGGGCCGGACCAGTATCTCTCTCCATGGAAGCGAGTTTCTCTATTTTTTTTCACACTTTTCTTACCAAGTTGTGGCAAGCCAAAAAGTATGATGAAAATCTGTCGCCACAAGTGTGGCAAGTTTTGGCAAAACTATGTATCAATAACAGAGGGACATGTTTCTAACAAAGTATGGCGTGCCACAGCTGGAGCAGTGAAATAAACCTTAGCCACAAGCAGCTACCACACTTGTGGTAAAGTTTTGGTAAAGTGTGGCTATGAATGAAACATGTCCGTAGTATGCTCTCCGGTGACTCAGCGCGTGCCTTCTACTATATCACTGCTAGTAGTTGCACCGGTCTTTGCCACCTGCCACGTGTAGCCATATCAGCATCTAACCTATCTAGCAATCATTTAAGACAAATCGTCAACTTTACAATGTTGATCCACGTGTCCACAACAAATAGGAAAAATGAACACCTGACGTGGCAGGAGCTAAATGACATTCAAACCTTGCACTTCAATCTTTCCTCTCATTTTCTTTCTTGAAAATTCGGATCAGATGCAGTGTTTCTTAATTACCTTGGCTAGGGCATCACTGACACATGTCTCATACTCACATGAGTATAAGTACATCCAATAATTCCAATTGTTTATGGGGGAGTTCTGTTTGTATGGATTCTCTGTAGTCGTTGGTCAGCAATAATCCACTATTTTAAGATCATAAACAAACATTAGTTGGTCCTGTGCCCAGTCTCGAGTTCAAACAAACAAACAACCTGGCGAAGGCAATCATCACCAGTCGCAGGAAACACTCTGGAAAGCACGTGCATGAATATAATTAATTAAGCAGCAGGAGAAAAATGTACTAGCCAGTTATGAAGCTAAACTTATGACATGAAACGTAAAAAAAAATATCATTTTGCGTGAGAAGATGTGCGTGATGCTCTATTGTACCTGAGGATGTGATTATATATTGAAAGGTTGAGGCTGGCTCTAAGAGCCCGCCGTAGTTACAGTCAAAAAAGAGAAGATGCGCGTGCTAGCTAGTTGATCTAAATCTACTGGTAAAACAGTGTGCATCTCGATTACACCGAACGCTGTTGTTATCTTCCGGTTATGTGAAACTCAAGCTAACGTAGTGATTATTGGATGAAATGCAATACGTGCAGCAGGACGAGTGCTTGCTTGATACACAACTTGTTGCTTTTAAGTGGCCGGTGATTGGCTCCGGATGGGTGAACGTCAGTGGATCTCTCTACTCTCTAGAACGATCCATCATGCATATATCATCTCTCCGACAATGGTGAGTCAGCAACGTTTGGATGGAGTAAGCCAGCACTCCTCCCTGCCTGCTTCATGCATGTGGCGCCCAAGTTCCTCCCTGTCAATTGTCACGTCGTACTGTCCGAAGGAGTTAGTATGACCAAACGGTAGCTGCTGCCAACTGGCATCGTTGTTTAACCACGTACACGACAATCATCCATAGACTGATAGACTGGTTTAGCTTTGGTGATGAACAAAAGAGGCTTTGTGTTTTGTGAGACGCTGTGTATACCACCACAGAGGTGGGACCGGCTTAAATATGCGTCCGCGAGAACCATCATTTTCGGTTCCCTAAATTATTTGTGGGGTCGGACCAGACCAGTATCTCTCTCCATGGAATCGAGATTCTTCTTCTTCTTCTTCTTGCAGCGAGGGTGTTAGGGAGTGACGAGGATAGCTCCGCTCCACGGCTTAATCCTCAGGTGATAACTCGAAGTTATCCCCAATGCTCTGCTCTGTATTTCCAGGTAAACTTTGGAGCCGGATCTCCTGACTTTACCACCCTGACTTACCCTTGACTTTGGGTCACTGATAGGTGGGTCCGCCACCTCGCGTCTGGTGGGTCCCACGTCTCAATGACCCAAAGTCAGGGGTATGTCTGGGTGGCAAAGTTAGAAGATCCTTTTCCGCAAACTTCATCGTGGTTGTAGATGTAGGGCATGTTTGGTCCTAGCCAGATTTTGCCACACGTTTCTTAGCAAGTTGTGGCAAGCCAAAAAGTATGGTGAAAAAGCTGGTTGCCACAAGTGTGGAAAGTGTTGGCAAAACTATGTATCAATAACAGAGGGGCATTGTAACATCCCAAAGTTGTAACCCCGCTTTATTAGTCAAAAATGTGGGCCAACAAAAACTTTTGTTTTTTTTTATGTGTGCTTGCTTGTGTTTGCTTGTTTGTGTTGGTTGTTTGCTAAAAGAAAATTATGAAGAAAAGAAAAGAAACACAACAAAAGTTTCCCACATAAAATCATGTGACAAAAGTCACACAAATTTTATCTTATTAAGAAAATCAAATTTTATTTTCAAAACAAAACTTCAGTGGGGTGACATGATGATCACTCCCACTTTACCCTTACATTCTTTTCCCTCTCTCTATTTTAAATTCTATTCTAAATCCTATTTTCAAATTTTCCAAATGTTTCTTTAACTTTGGAAAAACCATCAAAATCATCAAGCTACACTTCCAAAGAAAATAATCCAGTGGTACCACAACCCTTGGAAAAATATTTGGAAGCAAACTTTGTAAATAAATTTCAGAAAATCAAATTTGAACTTGGTTCGGGTATTTGGTCGAGCACATGGTGATCACCACCATGTTCAACTCTGAACCGAATTCAATCCAAAAATTCGAGCTCAATTCAGTGCAATCAATCACTCCCGTAGCTTCCACTCCTTCCTCCCACCTCACACACGTGAATGATTGCGAAGGAAACGAGTTCGTTGACCCGGAGGTGGAGTGTGGCGTGCGCCACGCCGATGCCGCCCGTGGCGCACTGCCGCACGGGTCGTCCCCGTGGTGAGCAAGGACGCGACGCAGAGGCGACGCCGCGCCGTGCTCGACACCCCTCCCTCTTCCCTCTGCCTCTGGTCGACGTGACCCAAGCGCTGCAGAGCTCGCTGGCGTGCTCACCGTCCGCGACGCGACGCCACGCGCTGCCGTCCGGGATCGCTCTGTGGAGGAAGCAGAGGAGGCAGCGACGCGACGCCACGCTCTGCTCGACACCCCACCTCTCCCCTCTGCACCTGCTCGAGGTGACCCAAGCACCGCAGCACACCCCACCCCTTGCGTGCACCTCGCCACGCCACGGCCAGAGCGCGCCGCGCGACGCCACCCCTGCCAGGGTCAGCGAGGAACACCACCGCACCCTCTCCCCATTTGCCACCGCACTACGCCGTACCTGCACCAGCTCCGCGCCAATGGCAAGCTCTCCCACTCCCCAGCCCCATCCCTGCACCGCGTCCACGACGAGCCCGAGCTCGCCAATAAAAGGCCACCCGAGCCTCACCACCTCTCCACACCACCTCACGGCCACCACTCCACTCCACTCACCCCAGTACACCGCCAGGAGGGCGGATTCGCAGCCGCGGAAGCGCTTCTGCCCTTGCCCGTGCTCTGCACCTCGCCGGAGCAGAAGGTGGGCATCGATCACGGCCGAGCCGTGCCACTCTCTCCCCCTCTCTTCTTTGCCCCGCATCCGTACCACCATTACACCCTAGCTCACCCGCCGCGTTTTGCCCGTGTTTCGTGCACAGCAGCGCCGCGGAGGACCACCGGAGTTGGAGCACGGCCGCGGAGGAGGAGCTGATCACGCCGTCGTCGAGTGAAGCCGTCCCAGCACGCACGACTCACCCCAGAGCTTCCCCACTCCCTCCGCCGTCGATCCCCGTCATCTCCGCCACCACCCGAGGCCCTTAGGTGAGCTATCCATGCTCGCCACCGTCGCCGGCGCGGCGGCGTCGCCCGTTTATGGTCGTCGCCGTTCGTGGCCTCTGTGAGCCGTTGGATCTAGATCCAACGGCAGCTTACCCTTTCGTTTAGATTAGACACTGACTGGTGGACCCCACCCGTCAGCGTTTTAAACTTAAACCGCGCGCGAACCGTTTTCCACTGAGTCGCTGACGAGTGGACCCCACCCGTCAGGGATCTCTTCTTTATCCAGTATTTTCGAATTTGAATCCTCTCTGAATTCAGTACTGGACCTAGTTTTGAAATTCAATAACTCGAGTTCTAGGAATCCAAATAAATCAAACTCAACTGTTCTGGAAAGCTTATAAAATTCTTTAACTCACCAAAGTGGTCTCATCTCATTTAAATAAATAATAAAAATGTATTAATAAAAATGCTCCAGAAGGTTTAAAACACTAAACCATTTGTTTCTGGAGTTATATAAATCCAAATAACTCGAAACCAATTTTGGTAGCTTTGTATTAGGATCCTTTAGCTCCCCAAATTTTGGTAGAATTAATTGAGTAGTGTAAACTCCTTAGCCTTTGGTTGAACTTCAGTGCACCCTTCTGCACTAAACCAATTAGTGTGATTTAATAGTAGGTCCAATTAAACTAAAACCAATTTTGTTAGGTCACATTCAACCAAGGTTAGTTACCCCTAAAAGGATTTAAATTTTGGAGCAACTTAATTGGTTTGGTAGCTAAAACTTGATTAAAGTCCTTCTGAACTAAAACAAATGTGTAGGGAGTTTGGTAACTCCAAATGACCCCAATCCAATTGGGTGGTCTTCTACACATCAGTAGCTATCCATAGAACTTTAGTTTGAAATTTTGTGACCAACATAGATTAAATGGTGAATTAATTGGTGTACAACTAGTTTCTGCCTTAGTTTGAAAACAATTAAATAAAGATTAATTCAATTAAATTAAAACCACCTTGTGTTGCTTGATGTGTGCAGTAGCTAATTATAGCATTTGTGATTGTAATGATGTGATGATGCTTGAGTTAGAGTAGTAATTGTTTGTCTTGCTTGTTTAACGTTTAGACGATACCGTTGACGGATTTATCGAAGAAGGAGGTTTCGTTGAACCCGAAGATCAGGACCAGTACCACTGTGTTGAACAAGGCAAGCTACTTCACTGAGCTTGCATTTATATACATCTATTTTAGTCTCAAGAGTTATTCCAAGGAATCAATGATTTTAGAAAAACCCTTTTGCAAAATACCTGAAAACTATTTTGCCACCTTATGTAGAAGTATAAAGTAGTTGTTTAAAACTATAAGTTGGGAAAAACAATGTTTTTCAAAACTCCTTTGAAGGTACTTGGATGAAGGTGAAATGCCGAAAGGTCGGTATTAAGTTGGAGAATGGTGGTGTTGTTTTGGAAAAGTGCACATTGTGTCCTAATACTATGGCGACCAACCAATAACCGGTGCGACCACATTTACCCACATATGGGCAAGGGCGTAGTCATATAATTTGCTCGTGTTAGTACTGGATGCCTCAATAACGAGGATAACCTCGTTCCATGAGGGGATGGTCTGAGGACCTACCCCCTGACCTGGGTCCTCTTAATAGAAGTCTACCGGAAGCCGGTATGAGAGTAAAGAAGAAAGAGGATTGAAGGGCTCCCTTGGGTCCGCCGGACAGAACTACGAGTCCTCACACTTAGTTTCTGAGGATTTAAGTGTCGATGGAAAGTGTCGTAGAGGCAGGGTCCTATACTAGCATGAGCAAAGGACAGGCTATGGCCGGGAACTCAACTTCGCATACCTCTGGTATGGCGGGACGTGGCTGACACGATGAGTGACCGGATGGGTGTGGGAAAAGCGTGCTACCTCTGCAGAGGGTAAAACTATTCGAATAGCCGAGTCCTCGGATATGGACAGTTGGGAGGCTGTCTTAAGACCATGTGCAAGTTTTATAAAATATTGAGTTTTGAAAGGAAAATGAAGTGGAAAGGTTGCATACCTGTACCAATGAGTTGGTACGAGGTTGTGATGGGTTTGGGAACCATGATTTGGGATATGGTTGGATACCGGAGGAGTTTCGGGGAAACAGCTAAAATGATGTCTTCTTAAAGGATAGTTGTAAAAATTTCTTCTTACCCCTTTTCAGAAAAGCTTTCTTTTAAGATGTTTCAAAGCTAAGTAAAAGTTTTCAAACTAAAACTAGTGCTTACTCTAGTTGGGGTAGTTTGCGAGTACAATCAAATGTACTCATATTGGTTTCGTCCCTGGCTATTGTCTTAGCCAGATTTCGAGGAGCCCTACGTTGAAGAGGAGTTTGGCGACGTCTATGCGAACTAAGATCTTCATAAGTCAGCTGCCTGTCGGGTGTTGTTAGGATGGATTAGCCCTACTACCGTAGCTTCCGCTGAATAAAGATGATTTGGCCCTTGAAGGCACCTATGTATAATTAGGCCAGTATGGCCATGTGTGTAAGACTTGAAACTCGGTATTGTATGGATGTAAACTTTGATATTCAGTTCGGATTATGTGCAACGACATACTGATCACGGGATCGTTGTGTTAAGCATAATCGGGTATTTCGGACGGCTAGTCCGGGGTCCCCACAGAGCTGGTATCAGAGCCATCCTGACTTTAGGAGACCTTAGTTAACATGGGCGTTAGTTAGGAGTTACAAAAGTTAATTTCTAAAACAAGGAAGTGGAGTATTTTCGAAAATTTCTTATCTCCCCAACCCTTCCATTTATGTAAAAACCTTATACTCATTAAGAGTTGTCTTTTCTTGAACCCTTAAAATTTTGCACACTTGTACTCCATTAAGTTTACATTTGATACTCATGTCACTTAACTAACTTAAAATTTTGCTTAAACTTGTAGATGGCACCCAACGTCACCGAGTTCGTCCAAGTTAGGAAGGACGGCCTGCTGATGTTCGAGCAGGACTTGTACGAGTTGAGCCAGACTTTGGGACGCCCTGTTCCAGAGTTTGAGGGAACTCAGGTCGATTCCCTCGGTGATGGGAACCTGTCCTGGCTCATCAAGTCGTCCGTCCGAGGCAGGATTCAGCCACCCCGCTCCAAGGACTTGGTCTACTCCACGATGGACACTACTTGGGTTGACGGTCTGACCCGAGTTATGCAGAGGCTGCTAGCCCGCCTTTGTGAGGAGCACAAGGACGAGCTGGTTGGCACTCGTTTCCAGTACTTCGGGAGACGTGACGATGAGGGAAACCCCACCTACCCCGCGCAGCACACTCTCTTCGGCGAGTACATCACCGACATGGAGGTGCTACTTCACGACACCCAGGAGAACCTGCGCGATGCTAGACTCAAGGTTCACTTCCAGCGTAGCTCCCTCGACGATGCCCGAGTCCGTGAGACCCAGCTGAAGTGGGAGAATGACAATCTCCGCCTGAAGCTGGCCCGTCAGAGGAGGACTATCGTCAGGCTCCGCAAGAAGGTAGCAGAGCAGAACGAGATGATAGACGAGATGGAGCAGCAGGCGAACGAGATGGAGGAGGAGGGCGAGGATCTCCGCAAGGAGAACAGTGCCTTCATCAGCGATGATGAGGACTACTTAGAGGAGATGGACTATGAGGAGGAGGACGACGAGGAGGAGTTAGTTGACGAGGAGGAGGAGCCGTCTGAGCCAGTTCTCGAGGAGGAGGATCCCGAGGAGCCACCCTACGACTCAGACGTTGAGATCGTCGAGCCTGAGGTTCCACCTCAGTAGTTGAGCGACGAGAGCACTACCCTAGGACTGTGTCGACCCCCTATGCGAGTAGAGTTTATGTGTTGGTTCCTAGAGAAACCATGTTGTATGTACATTAGGTGTAGTAGGATGTTGTAAGCTTGATGTGTGAACTCCTTGATGTGATGATTGTGTTGAATAAATGTGATGGTCTTGTTTGACTAGTGTTTCATCAACCACCCCCTTTGTGACTTCATCGTTAGCCAAAGCCTTTTTGCCTTGCCTCTTATATCGTATCTATTCCAGGATGACGAACACTCGCCACAACCAGCACGCGACACCACCACCACCGCCGGAACCCACCGCTGCTCAACTGCTTGCGATCATCATGGAGGATCGCCAAGCTGCCCGGGAAGAGCGTCAAGCTCATCTCGCCGCCCTGCAGCAACTTGCTGCTGCCCACGCCAACCAGAACAACAATGGTGGCAATGGCAATGGCGACGAGGGTGGAAACCAGCGCTCTACCCTGAGTGACTTCCAGAAGACCACACCTCCTACCTATTCCAAGGGACTTCATCCCCTGGAAGCAGATGACTGGATCCGCACTATTGAAAACAACCTGGAAGTTGCCTCGGTAGGAGAGAATGAGAAGGTCCTGTATGCTACCCACTACCTTGCTGGACCTGCAAGAGCTTGGTGGGAAACTACCAAGACCATCCAGCAAGCGGGTCATGTCATAACCTGGGAGGAGTTCAAGGACAAATTCCGCAAGAAGTTCATCTCTAGCGGTCTTATCGAGAGGAAGAAGGATGAGTTCCGTAAGCTAAGGCAGGGAGGCAGAGATGTGGTTGGTTATCTGGATGAGTTTACCGATCTTGCTCGGTATGCTCCTGAAGATACCGACACGGAAAAGAAGAAGATGGAGCGCTTTCTGAACGGACTCCATGATGAGATGCAATGTGCCTTGGTTGTCCATGACTTCCGTGATCTGGAGTCACTAGTGGACAAGGCCATTCAGCTGGAGACCAAGCGCAAATCCATGTTTGAAGGCCGCAAGAGAAGGATGAATATTCAGGAAGGTTCCAGCAGCCAGAAATCTCGCACCTTCCAGCCAGCCCCAAGCCAGTTCACCAATCACCCCCAGCTCACGTCCCAACTATCCCAACCGTCCCAACAACAACAACAACAACTATGTCCCCCGCCCAAACCCAACAACAACTACCGCCCCAATGGCAACAATCGTCCCGGAGGAAACACCCACACTTTTACCCCTACTGCCAGTGTTGTCTGCTTTGAATGCGGCAACAAGGGTCACTACTCCCGAGAATGCCCCAATCCCAAGAGGAACGTTCAGCGCCCCAATGCACCAGCACCCAACTCTGGACAAGGCCGTAATGGAAATGGAAACGGCAAGAATGCTGCACCCCGTGGCAATGGCTGTTGCCAGAGGCCGTTGAACCACATCAACACTGAGAAGCCCAGGAAGCGCCAGATGTTGTGCTGGGTACGTTCCTTGTCAACTCAGTACCTGCAACTGTCTGTTTGATTCTGGTGCTACCCATTCCTTTGTTACCAAGGAGTTTGTTGTTAAGGGAGGTCTAGTCGGGAGCCTCTTGTCCAAACCCCTGCTTATACAAACCCCAGAGTTCCTAGTAGAGACCAAGCTGTTTTGCCCCGACGTCTCTCTTGAGATCAAAGGAGAAAACTTTCCAGCTGACCTAATCATCTAGGAACCCAAGGCATAGATATCATTCTGGGTATGAATTGGTTAGCAAAGTATCATGGTCGTATCGACTGCGCCAGAAGAGCAGTATCTCTCACCACAGACCAAGGAACCGAAGTGGAGTATGCATCACAAGCCAATCCATCTCAACCCTGTTGTCATGAAGGTATAGCCCGACCAGCTCTAGATGAGATCCGTGTTGTCCACCTATTCAAGGATGTTTTCCCGGAGGAATTGCCTGGTATGCCACCAGACCGGGATATTGAGTTCGTGATTGAACTTATTCCTGGAACAGCCCCTATATCCCAGAGACCCTACCGGATGAACCCAGAGGAACTGGTGGAATTGAAGAAGCAGTTAGCTGATCAGCTCAGCAAAGGTCTGATTCGCCCAAGTGCATCACCTTGGGGATCACCTATCATCTTCGTGGACAAAAGAGACGGTACCACACGCCTGTGTGTGGATTATCGCAAGCTCAATGATGTAACCATCAAGAACAAGTATCCTCTGCCCAAGATCGAGGATCTGTTCGATCAGATGAACGGAGCCCGAGTCTTTTCTAAGATCGATCTTCGGACAGGTTATCACCAGTTGAAGATTCGAGAGTCTGACATTCCCAAGACCGCCTTCACCACCCGATACGGATTGTTTGAATACACCGTTATGTCCTTTGGCTTGACCAATGCCCTGCTTATTTCATGAATCTCATGAATAAGATTTCATGGAGTACCTCGACAAGTTCGTGGTTGTCTTCATTGATGATATCCTTATCTACTCCAAGACTGAAGAAGAGCATGCTGAACATCTGCGTCTAGTTTTGGAGACCCTCAGAGAACACAACTATATGCCAAACTTAGCAAGTGTGAATTTTGGCTAAGTGAAGTGGCATTCCTCGGACATGTTGTGTCTGCAGGAGGAATCTCTGTTGACCCCGAGAAAATCAAAGCCATTCTAGACTGGAAATCACCCACCAGTGTAACGGAAATCCGAAGTTTTCTCGGACTCGCAGGTTATTACCGCAAGTTCGTTGAAGGATTCTCCAGTATAGCCAAACCCATGACCCAGTTGTTGAAGAAGGATAAGAAGTTTGAATGGACCCAGAAGTGTGAAGATAGTTTTCAAGAACTGAAGAAGAGACTGACTTCAGCCCCAATCCTAGTCATGCCAGACGTCACCAAGAGTTTCGACGTGTATTGCGATGCTTCACGTCTCGGACTTGGTTGCGTTCTGATGCAAGAAGGAAAAGTTGTGTCGTACCTGTCTCGACAGTTGCGACCGCATGAGGAGAATTACCCAACCCATGATCTGGAATTAGCAGCTGTGGTTTTTGCTTTGAAAACATGGCGACCCTATCTTGTGGGTCATCGCTGCGAGGTCTATACAGATCACAAAAGCTTGAAGTACATTTTCACTCAGAAGGAGTTGAATCTGAGGCAGAGAAGGTGGATGGAATTGATTAAGGACTATGATGTCGGAATTCATTACCATCCCGGAAAAGCCAATGTGGTAGCCGATGCCCTAAGCCGGAAGCCCTGCACCCTGAATACCCTAATCCAAGCAGAACAACCAGCCTTGTTTAAGGAGTTCGAAGATTTCGGACTTGAATTGGTTAGCCATGGATATCTTGCCAACCTGGAGTTAGCCCCAACCCTGTTGGACCAAATCAAAGAGGCCCAGAAGGGTCATGAGAGTATCGAGGGAATTAAAAAGAAGCTACCCCTCGACAAAGCACCTGGTTTTGCCGTAGATGCTGAAGGAGTTCTGAAATTCAAAGGACGCCTATGTGTGCCCGATGATAAGGAACTCAAGGGTCTGATCCTGAAAGAAGCCCACGATACCCCATACTCGATCCACCCCGGAGGAACCAAGATGTACCAAGATCTTCGTGAGAAGTTTTGGTGGCATGGAATGAAGCGAGAGATTGGTTCTTTCGTGGCCAAATGTGATATCTGTCAGCGAGTCAAAGCAGAGCACCAGCGCCCTGCAGGATTGCTCCAACCCCTTAAGACCCCCGAGTGGAAATGGGATGAAATCGGAATGGATTTTATTACCGGACTTCCTAGGTCAAACCGAGGCCATGACTCAATCTGGGTCATCGTTGATCGGCTGACCAAAGTTGCCCATTTTATCCCCGTCAAAACCACTCACACTGGATCACAGTTAGCAGACTTGTATATGTCCCGGATAGTAAGCCTGCACGGAGTGCCTAAGAGAATTGTATCTGACAGAGGCACGCAGTTCACCTCACGGTTCTGGAAAGCTCTTCACGAAGCCCTCGGAACCCACTTATCTTTCAGCACAGCCTATCACCCTCAGACCGGAGGACAGACTGAGCGAGTAAACCAGATTCTGGAAGATATGCTTCGTGCATGTGTCCTAGCCTATGGCTCTAAATGGGAAGATTGTCTTCCATTTGCAGAGTTTTCCTATAACAATAGTTATCAGTCCAGCCTGCAAATGGCCCCATTTGAAGCACTTTACGGCAAGAAGTGTCGTACACCTTTGAACTGGTCCGAGACCGGAGAAGGAAAAGTGTTTGGACCAGATACCCTCCGTGAAGCCGAGGAGCAAGTCCAACTTATCCGTGAACGTCTCAAAACGGCCCAATCCCGTCAGAAAAGTTATGCTGATCCCAAGCGTCGTGACGTCACCTTTCAACCTGGAGATTTTGTCTATCTTCGGGTGACACCACTCAAAGGGATGCAACGTTTCCATGTCAAAGGAAAGTTGGCACCCAGATATATTGGACCTTTCAAGATTCTTGCCCGTCGCGGAGAGGTAGCCTATCAGTTAGAGTTGCCCCCAGAATTATCGGAATTTCATAATGTTTTCCACATCTCTCTGCTCCGGAAATGTCTTGAAGTTCCTGACCAGCCAGATGTCTTCAAGAACATTGACCACCACTCCATCGACCTGAACCATGATCTGACTTACCGTGAGAGACCATTCAAAATTCTCGACGAAGATATTCGTCTCACCCGGAGGAACAAGATCAAGTTTTATAAAGTCCAGTGGACTAACCACTCTGAAGAGGAAGCCACTTGGGAACGTGAGGACTATCTTAGAAGCGATTTTCCCAACCTCTTTAGCACCTAAGCCCAGCCAATCTCGGGACGAGATTTATCCTAAGGGGGGAAGGATCTGTAACATCCCAAAATTGTAACCCAGCTTTATTAGTCAAAAATGTGGGCCAACAAAAACTTTTGTTTTTTTATGTGTGCTTGCTTGTTTGTGTTGGTTGTTTGCTAAAAGAAAATTATGAAGAAAAGAAAAGAAACACAACAAAAGGTTTCCCACATAAAATCATGTGACAAAAGTCACACAAATTTTATCTTATTAAGAAAATCAAATTTTATTTTCAAAACAAAACTTCAGTGGGGTGACATGATGATCACTCCCACTTTACCCTTACATTCTTTTCCCTCTCTCTATTTTAAATTCTATTCTAAATCCTATTTTCAAATTTTCCAAATGTTTCTTTAACTTTGGAAAAACCATCAAAATCATCAAGCTACACTTCCAAAGAAAATAATCCAGTGGTACCACAACCCTTGGAAAAATATTTGGAAGCAAACTTTGTAAATAAATTTCAGAAAATCAAATTTGAACTTGGTTCGGGTATTTGGTCGAGCACATGGTGATCACCACCATGTTCAACTCTGAACCGAATTCAATCCAAAAATTCGAGCTCAATTCAGTGCAATCAATCACTCCCGTAGCTTCCACTCCTTCCTCCCACCTCACACACGTGAATGATTGCGAAGGAAACGAGTTCGTTGACCCGGAGGTGGAGTGTGGCGTGCGCCACGCCGATGCCGCCCGTGGCGCACTGCCGCACGGGTCGTCCCCGTGGTGAGCAAGGACGCGACGCAGAGGCGACGCCGCGCCGTGCTCGACACCCCTCCCTCTTCCCTCTGCCTCTGGTCGACGTGACCCAAGCGCTGCAGAGCTCGCTGGCGTGCTCACCGTCCGCGACGCGACGCCACGCGCTGCCGTCCGGGATCGCTCTGTGGAGGAAGCAGAGGAGGCAGCGACGCGACGCCACGCTCTGCTCGACACCCCACCTCTCCCCTCTGCACCTGCTCGAGGTGACCCAAGCACCGCAGCACACCCCACCCCTTGCGTGCACCTCGCCACGCCACGGCCAGAGCGCGCCGCGCGACGCCACCCCTGCCAGGGTCAGCGAGGAACACCACCGCACCCTCTCCCCATTTGCCACCGCACTACGCCGTACCTGCACCAGCTCCGCGCCAATGG
Organism: Poa pratensis; assembly: GCA_947311845.1. NCBI lineage: Eukaryota > Viridiplantae > Streptophyta > Magnoliopsida > Poales > Poaceae > Poa > Poa pratensis. The sequence goes on from CAMZMU010000043.1 coordinate 3,433,968, forward strand.
CAAGCTCTCCCACTCCCCAGCCCCATCCCTGCACCGCGTCCACGACGAGCCCGAGCTCGCCAATAAAAGGCCACCCGAGCCTCACCACCTCTCCACACCACCTCACGGCCACCACTCCACTCCACTCACCCCAGTACACCGCCAGGAGGGCGGATTCGCAGCCGCGGAAGCGCTTCTGCCCTTGCCCGTGCTCTGCACCTCGCCGGAGCAGAAGGTGGGCATCGATCACGGCCGAGCCGTGCCACTCTCTCCCCCTCTCTTCTTTGCCCCGCATCCGTACCACCATTACACCCTAGCTCACCCGCCGCGTTTTGCCCGTGTTTCGTGCACAGCAGCGCCGCGGAGGACCACCGGAGTTGGAGCACGGCCGCGGAGGAGGAGCTGATCACGCCGTCGTCGAGTGAAGCCGTCCCAGCACGCACGACTCACCCCAGAGCTTCCCCACTCCCTCCGCCGTCGATCCCCGTCATCTCCGCCACCACCCGAGGCCCTTAGGTGAGCTATCCATGCTCGCCACCGTCGCCGGCGCGGCGGCGTCGCCCGTTTATGGTCGTCGCCGTTCGTGGCCTCTGTGAGCCGTTGGATCTAGATCCAACGGCAGCTTACCCTTTCGTTTAGATTAGACACTGACTGGTGGACCCCACCCGTCAGCGTTTTAAACTTAAACCGCGCGCGAACCGTTTTCCACTGAGTCGCTGACGAGTGGACCCCACCCGTCAGGGATCTCTTCTTTATCCAGTATTTTCGAATTTGAATCCTCTCTGAATTCAGTACTGGACCTAGTTTTGAAATTCAATAACTCGAGTTCTAGGAATCCAAATAAATCAAACTCAACTGTTCTGGAAAGCTTATAAAATTCTTTAACTCACCAAAGTGGTCTCATCTCATTTAAATAAATAATAAAAATGTATTAATAAAAATGCTCCAGAAGGTTTAAAACACTAAACCATTTGTTTCTGGAGTTATATAAATCCAAATAACTCGAAACCAATTTTGGTAGCTTTGTATTAGGATCCTTTAGCTCCCCAAATTTTGGTAGAATTAATTGAGTAGTGTAAACTCCTTATCCTTTGGTTGAACTTCAGTGCACCCTTCTGCACTAAACCAATTAGTGTGATTTAATAGTAGGTCCAATTAAACTAAAACCAATTTTGTTAGGTCACATTCAACCAAGGTTAGTTACCCCTAAAAGGATTTAAATTTTGGAGCAACTTAATTGGTTTGGTAGCTAAAACTTGATTAAAGTCCTTCTGAACTAAAACAAATGTGTAGGGAGTTTGGTAACTCCAAATGACCCCAATCCAATTGGGTGGTCTTCTACACATCAGTAGCTATCCATAGAACTTTAGTTTGAAATTTTGTGACCAACATAGATTAAATGGTGAATTAATTGGTGTACAACTAGTTTCTGCCTTAGTTTGAAAACAATTAAATAAAGATTAATTCAATTAAATTAAAACCACCTTGTGTTGCTTGATGTGTGCAGTAGCTAATTATAGCATTTGTGATTGTAATGATGTGATGATGCTTGAGTTAGAGTAGTAATTGTTTGTCTTGCTTGTTTAACGTTTAGACGATACCGTTGACGGATTTATCGAAGAAGGAGGTTTCGTTGAACCCGAAGATCAGGACCAGTACCACTGTGTTGAACAAGGCAAGCTACTTCACTGAGCTTGCATTTATATACATCTATTTTAGTCTCAAGAGTTATTCCAAGAAATCAATGATTTTAGAAAAACCCCTTTTGCAAAATACCTGAAAACTATTTTGCCACCTTATGTAGAAGTATAAGTTGGGAAAAACAATGTTTTTTCAAAACTCCTTTGAAGGTACTTGGATGAAGGTGAAATGCCGAAAGGTCGGTATTAAGTTGGAGAATGGTGGTGTTGTTTTGGAAAAGTGCACATTGTGTCCTAATACTATGGCGACCAACCAATAACCGGTGCGACCACATTTACCCACATATGGGCAAGGGCGTAGTCATATAATTTGCTCGTGTTAGTACTGGATGCCTCAATAACGAGGATAACCTCGTTCCATGAGGGGATGGTCTGAGGACCTACCCCCTGACCTGGGTCCTCTTAATAGAAGTCTACCGGAAGCCGGTATGAGAGTAAAGAAGAAAGAGGATTGAAGGGCTCCCTTGGGTCCGCCGGGCAGAACTACGAGTCCTCACACTTAGTTTCTGAGGATTTAAGTGTAGATGGAAAGTGTCGTAGAGGCAGGGTCCTATACTAGCATGAGCAAAGGACAGGCTATGGCCGGGAACTCAACTTCGCATACCTCTGGTATGGCGGGACGTGGCTGACACGATGAGTGACCGGATGGGTGTGGGAAAAGCGTGCTACCTCTGCAGAGGGTAAAACTATTCGAATAGCCGAGTCCTCGGATATGGACAGTTGGGAGGCTGTCTTAAGACATGTGCAAGTTTTATAAAATATTGAGTTTTGAAAGGAAAATGAAGCGGAAAGGATTGCATACCTGTACCAATGAGTTGGTACGAGGTTGTGATGGGTTTGGGAACCATGATTTGGGATATGGTTGGATACCGGAGGAGTTTCGGGGAAACAGCTAAAATGATGTCTTCTTAAAGGATAGTTGTAAAAATTTCTTCTTACCCCTTTTTAGAAAAGACTTTCTTTTAAGATGTTTCAAAGCTAAGTAAAAGTTTTCAAACTAAAACTAGTGCTTACTCTAGTTGGGGTAGTTTGCGAGTACAATCAAATGTACTCACATTGGTTTCGTCCCTGGCTATTGTCTTAGCCAGATTTCGAGGAGCCCTACGTTGAAGAGGAGTTTGGCGACGTCTATGCGAACTAAGATCTTCATAAGCCAGCTGCCTGTCGGGTGCTGCTAGGATGGATTAGCCCTACTACCGTAGCTTCCGCTGAATAAAGATGATTTGGCCCTTGAAGGCACCTATGTATAATTAGGCCAGTATGGCCATGTGTGTAAGACTTGAAACTCGGTATTGTATGGATGTAAACTTTGATATTCAGTTCGGATTATGTGCAACGACATACTGATCACGGGATCGTTGTGTTAAGCATAATCGGGTATTTTGGACGGCTAGTCCGGGGTCCCCACAGGCATGATGCTAACAAAGTAACGCGTGTCGCAGTTGGGGTTGGGGCAATGAAATAAACCTTAGCCACAAGCGGCTACAACATACTTGTGGCAAGGTTTTGGTAATGTGTGGCTATGAATGAATGGAACATGTCCGTACTATGCTCTCGTGTGACTCAGCGCCTGCCTTCCTTATCACTGCTAGTAGTTGCACCGGTCTTTGCCACCTGCCACCTATAGCCATGTCAGCATCAAACCTATTTAGCAATCATTTAAGACACATCGTCGACCTTACAATGTTGATCCACGTGTCCACAACAGATAGGAAAATGGAACACCTGACGTGGCATGAGATAAATGGCGTGACACTTGGCAATAGCCATGACCAGGAGTTTTTTGAGCTCAAAGTGGTCATATCCACTGCTCGAATAGATAGAAGAGGTGACCTAGTTTATAAGCGAAACCGGGACCAAAAACATACAAATAACCTGTTTATGAGGAAAACATGGCCAAAAAACCGCACAAGCGAGAGAACCGTCGCCCACACGACGCAAACCCCCCGGACGCCACAAAAGACACCACCAAACCCGGGGCCGCCGCCCCGACGTACACCACTCGGCACCAAAGCACACGAGCCACAACGTCGCACGACCCAGCTGTCTCGTAGCCCTTGCTACCCTCGCTAAAGACGACCGCCCGCAGACCTCAACGTCGCGCCAAAACACGGGGCCGCCGCCCCGGCGTAACAACCAGATCAACGTTCGCATCGCCCGGAGGTGATCCGGCCGAGTCGACGAACCTGCTGCCCTCGCAGCGCAAGGTTGTCACCCAAGCCTGTGCAAGGTCACGGTCATGCCCCACAGGACCGCCACTGCAACAGGGACCGAGGCCGCCGCCTTGACGCACCACCACCTTCCGGAGCCGCCGCCCCGATGTCCACCACCCTCGACCACACACCCATTTTGAACATCCGCCGCGAAACCGTCGCACCGCGCTGGCCAAGAGCTCCAAAGCGACGCCTCCAACAAGGTAGTGACGAGATCGTCACCGCCGCCCGCTCCCGAGGAGCTTAGATTTTCACCCGGAGATCTTGGAACCACACGCGTTAGTCGAGGTCGAAAAGCTCCACAACGACGCAATCAAGAAGGAGAACGACGCCCGAGGGCGCCGCCGTCGTCGGCACCGACCAAAGCCCGTGCGAGCTTTCGCCCGGAGTTCAACCCGACCGCAAAGCTTCGGGAGCCACATGATGGCATCCTGGCTATGTCGTCAACCACCTAGCTCCATGGCACGCTGCTGCCGCCGCGGCACCTCCCTCCACGGCAGCCGCAATGCCCGCTGCGGCCGATCCTTGAAGCAGCCACATGTCCGGGGCCGCCGCCCCGGCTTGCCTCCGTGGTCAGCCCGCGCCTCATCGGCCACCCGCCTCCGCGCCGGTGCCACCACCGCCCTCTTCCCCCTCAGCGTCGGGCATGACGGCCTCCACTGCCCGTACCTCCGCCGCACCCCACCTGCAGCGCCGCGGCCGCAGCACGTCCGGACAGGACACACCGAAGCCGCCCGACCGCGCGGCCCAGATCCAGCCCGGCCGCGCCCCATCGCCTCACGCCCCCAACACCCGGCGGCGCCGCCTCCACAACTCCGCCGCTCCACCAGCACGGACGGACTCAGCCCCACGTCACCGCGCTCGACGCCGGCAACCGCCGCCAAGACGCGCCTCCAGCTCCTCGCGTGGGGAGCCTCTCTATTGGAGAAGAAAACACCGGCCGCCACCTTCCTTGGGGTGCGCGCGGCTTTGCCGGCCTCCCCTCCGGCGGCGGCGCAGCGGAGGGAGTGGTGGGGAGGGCTCACCGGCGGCGGCGGGGTAGGGTTTCCCTCAAGTCACCCAGAGGAGGATGATCGTAGTCCCTACCGTCGCATTATTGTACTTGGTGATGTTGAGATGCATCTGAGTAAATTGCACTGCCCACACATCCTAGCGAGAATAGTGATAGTCATGCGCATATGATGCATCCGACGTGTCTATGGCGTGGTTCTTGTACCCATCTCGTTTGCTGTTATATGTTCGTTAATTTGATGTTGGTGAAAATTTCAGGATTTATCTTAAGTACAGCCACACAACGGGAGAAACGATTTAGGACCACTCACACGAACTCTAATTGGCAAATAAAATTAATAACTTTCCCCTAAAAAACCAATTGTCGTTAATGAGCTTGAAGATCGAAGAAGCTACCACCACACATCGCGAGACAGGAACATGCATCCCCTCGAACTAACACAGAACACAGTGCATATACGTTGTGTTTGTGGTTTGATATTCCTCGATGAGTTTGGAGGTACGTTGCCAAACAATGGTGAGTTCCTACAGAAAACTAGGCTCGGAATTGCATTATTTTGTACGAACACAGTACTGATATAATGCAGAATTTGGATTAACCTGCATTAATGCAAATTATATTGCACTGTAGGACTACTGGACTAATGCCGATGGATCCTACAAGCAGCAGCTGGACCAGTACCTTCTACAGTGCCCATGGATCTCTGCAGATCCACCTAGTTGGCTGCTGATTGGCTCCGGTGCACATGGATCTAGTCAGCACTATCCTTTGGTGGACGCGAGCCCGGCTTCATGCATGTAGCTGCTGCCACCGGAGCATTGTTGCTTAACCATAAAAACATTATCCTCAATCTGATGGACTCGCCTTGGTTTGGCAATGAAGAAATACGGTTTGTGATGAAGCAGTGCTAACCACCGGAACGGCTCAACAGCCTGACAGCACAAGAGTCCCCAAGAACCATCGATTTCCGTTCACTGAATTATTTGTGGGACGGGTCGTTTCTCTCTCCATGGAACCGCGAGATTCTCATGATTTCTGTTTCTTGTTGCAGCTTGCGTGTTAGGACTGTCGAGATTCTCCATTCAAACCTAGTAACTAATTTGTATGACAAAAATACCAAACCTTAACCCAATTTTAAAAATTCTAAAAAAAACACTTCTGAATATAGTCAATATGGTATACTACAAACGTACAAAATATGAATGCGGAGTTCATTCAGAGCTACAAAAAAATGACAAAATTTGGAGTTTTTAAAGTTTGTACTATTCATTATACTTAGAATTGTTTGAGATGAACCATGAAAAACATCAACGCACACTTAGATTAGCAATAGTAAAATCGTCATGACATGCCTTTAATAATTGCTAGTTGCGCCGATTGTTCCCCATGTACTATGCCCTGTCGTCATCGTTGGACAAGCCAACAACAAGCTCACGGCCTCAAGACTACAATACCACCACATCTGTCCCTTGGCCAACGTATTGCTCGATAAAGGGAGATCCATAGGAGAAAAGTGTGCGTAGTAGCTGATGATGTGGCGCGTGTACTTGACAAAGCGACACTTGGAGGTTGCTAGGTTCTATCCAGGAATTTTCGGTGGTTTGAATCGAGTGGACAGTGGATCGTCTCATACATCCTCTATATTGTCCTTGTCTGTGCCGATATTTGATGTTGATGGGTCTTGAGTCGACCTCGACCCGTCTCTGGAGTACAAGGTTCAACACATACTCGCCGACGACCTAATTCTACCGCGCGCGAGAAAAAGAAAGAGCAAAATGGTACTCCCTCCGATCCACAAAAAGTGTCACCACTTGTACGTTTAAGTTGTACGTGAACCGATTGTTTCCTCGGACAATTATATCGGATAGGAGGGAGTATGTTCATTGCGGACGTCACTCGCGTGGCACTTGCCTGCCAGGTGGAGCTAGCCATGTAGACGTGGAGAGAGCCACAGCCAAGAGTTATTATTGTGCTGCCAGTACAATGAGATGCTGAATCCAGAAGAACTTCTCTCGGATCGAAATTAGCTCATCCTAGCTAGCGAGCAAGGACAGTGACCAAAATTGCTAACGCTACTGATTTTATGGATGAAACATCTCTCTTTCTCTCTCTCCTCGTTCACCTATGCATAGTTGGGGAACGAACAAAAAGAAGCTTTCGCTGGCTGATTGGCTTTGTGAACCACGAGAAGGGTAAACAAGGAGAAGAGTACGTCTAGGCTCTAGCGCAAGAGTCTGAGAGAGCCGTCGGTTTCGGTTCGCTGCATTATTTGTGGGCCCGACTCCTCTCTCCACGTAACCTAGAAAGCTTCTTTGTCTTTTTTGCTTGCGTGTTAACCAGGGATGATTGGTCGAGGACAGCTCGTCGTTGACAGGTCCGCCCCACAACTTGACTTGATTCGGTAGCCGAGCAGGCGAAGGCCGTCTCAAACAAAACAGTAATCCTAACACTTGGTGCTGATAATCCAGATTAGCATGGAGCGAACGAGACTCCATCCATCCAAGCATGGGTGTTAGAGCATCTCCAACAGACGCCCAACGCGCCGGCGCGCTAAATTTTTTTTGCAGCGCCAAAATTACGTTTTAGCGCACGGAGCGCCTGTTTTGGTTTAGCAGAAGCGCTATATTTAGCGTGGTGCGGCGCTTAAAGTTTTTGCTCCAGCAGCGGCGCTAAAATTCCAGCGCGCGCGCAGCACAAACAACATCAAACATATAACCAACCGAATCAAAAGATGGACTGAAAATAAAATTTTATTATTAGAACGAACAGACGAACATTCGTTGACTAAAACATAGAACTAACAGACTCGATTAAACTAACAGACTCCATTAAACTAAATAAACAAGCTACTAGACATCAAAGTCGGAGTCCGAGCTCTCCGAGGTATCGGAGATGTCGGAGAACAGATGCTCCCACCTGGGGTCTTCGTCGTGCCAGGTGGTGTGGTTGAGCGGCGCCTCCGGCTCGGCCTTGCGCCGGCGCCGCTGGGCCCGGAGCTCCGCCCGCTCGCACCTCCACTCCGCCCGCTCAGACGCGTACGTAGCCAAGAGCTGCGCCTCGGCAGCGGCTTCTTGCGGGTGCCTCCGGCGATAGTCCGCCACCAGTTGCACGTCCCTGTCCGCGATAAGAAGGCGTGCCTGGAGCTGGCGGTGGGCGATCCGCTCTTCGGCGGTGACGAGGCGTGGCGGAGGCGCCAGATCCATCGCTTGCTGGACGGTGTGGACGTCCGTGAAGTTCATCTGGCGCCGGCTCCGGCCGAGGCGCCATGCTGCCGCGTCGTAGGCGCGCGCGGCCTCGTGCGCCGTCTCGAACGTCCCGAGGGAGATCCGCTCGTCGCCAGAGCGGATCTCCGCGTAGAACGAGCCGTTCGGCCGCGCGCGCACGCCGTGGTAGCCGGACTGGTTCCTGCGGCGCGGAGGCATGGTGGCGACGGCGCGCGGCGCGGTGGCGGCGGCTCGCGGTGCGGATTCCGTGCGGTGGCGCGAGCGGTGGGGGAAAGAGGAAAAACGGTTGGGGGAAAGAGGAGGAGACGCGTGGAGTAAGCGCGCGCTGCGGGGCGGGGTATTTAACGCGGAACGTAGCGCTTTGGCCAGCGCGCGCTGCGGTTTTCTGAGCGCGCGCTTTTTCGCGGCTGCTGGAGCGCGCGAAATGGCCCCGCGCGCGGAAAAAGGCGTTATATGGCGCGCGCGCGCTCCATTTGCTGCGTCTGTTGGAGATACTCTTAGACTAGCCAAGCCATCCCACTACCGGCGGCCAAGAATCCAGGATAGGATATCGGCTATGGAGATGGAGGTAGCTGCACATGCATGAGCAGACCAATCACTGCCTAGCTAGGCACATGCAAATTCGTTAGCTATGTATACAATGCGAAATTAATTTCTCAATTACACCCTTACTCGCCAAGAAATTAATTTCTCAGTTACACCCTGAATCGCCAAAGTGCGTCTTATTTTTCGAAGAAACTTTGTATGTATGTACTCCCTCCGTTCCATATTATAACATGTTTTAGGCTTTTAGCTATTTTAATACGAATTAAATATGGAGCAAAATAAGATAATCTAAACACTAAAATACGTGTATATACATCTGTATGTAATCCATATTGAAATACCTAAAACATCTTTATATTATGAAACAGAGAGAATATACTTATGTAACGATGCTAGTGACCACTCTACGAAAGAGACCAACAATTCAGGCATTTTGACGTCTATGTCGACGGATCGCCTTGTAAGCGGGCTTCTTTTGCCCCTCTTTTCATGAAATCGATACGTTTATCCATGATGTATCCTTGAAAAAATCAAGACATTTCGAATTGATTTACATTACAAATCCACGTACTTGTAACTAAAGCAAAGATGTAATCAAAATCAAACCTATAGATGTATTATTCCAGTCAGAAACTCATAATCCAGCAGCCTCGATGCATGCATGCTGCTGAGTGCTGACAGCGCAAGAGTGTGAGCAACCCATCATCGGTTTCGGTTCGCTGAATCATTCGTGGGCCCAGGAATCTAGCCGCTCGATGGGTTTTCTTTTCCGTTCTATGCATATTCCACGCCTAAGCCAATCGACCCATCGGTTTCGGTTCGCTGCATTATTCGTGTTAAATTATTGTTGGACAAGGATACATGTTCTCGAGGACATGCGACGATGCTACGGAGCAATTCACGGCGACATGCCTCAACCAATCAATCGGTGGCAGGTACGGATGCACATGTCAGCTATATATACAGTGCATAATTAATAGAAAAAATAATTCTTTGCTTCTCGCCAAATTGCATTGTAATTTTGCAGAGAAACTCTCAATGTGTAGATGTGCTGAGGCTAATAACATCGTAGCCATCCAATTTGAAAGGATTTACATTACAAGTCTAAAGACCTAACGAGAGCAAAGAAAACTTATAGAAAGATATATCCAAACACAACCACAAGCTACAAGTATATCCAGCCTCATCCAACTACAAATAAACGGTTCAATCCAATCTAATCCAATTTGAATGGATTTACGTTACAAATCCAAAGACTTGACGAGAACAAACCAAACTCATAGATAGATATATCCAAACGCAACCACAAGGTATCCAGCCTCATCCAATTACTAATTAACGGTTCAATCTAATCCAATCTCCCACAGCAAAGAGTGCGATAATTCATCTCTGCTGTCCCATGCTGCGATTACGCGCGTTCCTCGTCCCCATAATCATCATCATAATCACAGGCGGCTCTCCAGCTATTGATAACATGGCCTTGATAGATAGAGCATGATGATTAGCTGCCAGTCACCCACTGGGCCCGCAGAGAAGACGCCGTCAGCCAATGGGGCCATGCCAGGTAGGCGACGGGTGGAGAACTGGAGACTATAAAGAGTTATTTGCACTGGTGGTCACACAACTCGTCACTCATGTGCACTTAAGTCACACATCTGGATAACTGAATTTTTTGGTCACACAACTCGTCATCTGGTGCACTTAAGTCACTGACCCCACCTGTCAGGCCGTTTTCCGTTGAAGTTGATGCTGACTGGACACGTAATTTTGCAAAACCCCCCCTGTATTTTTGTACATTTGCAAAAAAAACCCCTGTGGAGGACCATTTTGTAAAATCAGAAGGACCATTTTGTAAAATTAGGAGGACCATTTTGTAAAATTAGGAGGACCATTTTGTAATATTAATATTACTCCAGGGGGTTTTCTGAAAATTTACCGTCCAAAACGGACTGACAAGTGGGGCCAGTGACCTGCGTGCACGCACTTGTCGAGTTGTGTGACCAAAAAATCCCGTTATTGAGATGTGTGACTTAAGTGCACATGAGTGACGAGTTGTGTGACCCCTCATGCAATTAACTCGACTATAAATGCCACCCCGGATGAAGGGATCCTCGGCAAACACGCACAGCTTCTTGTTAATTGACATTAGCACGAGCAGAGGAGGTGGCCATCAATTCCACTAATCCCTCGTACTAATCGATCCAGGCATCCTCTCCTCCTTGCTTCCACCGATCGATCTCGATCAATTCTATGCCAATGGAGACAAGAGACGCCTCGGCGCTGCTGCCGTGCTCCTACGCGCCGCTGCCCGCGACGTTGAGGCTGCCGTGGTTGAGCGCGGTCGCCGGACAGGGCCTCTGTTCGCAGCACTGCTGCTGGCGTTGGCCGCGGTGCTCCTTGCCATCGCCGCGCTGGCTGGTGTCAGGCTCACCGGCCAGCTGCCCGCTGGGGGCGTCGTCATGGACGGCCGCCCAACTGATATTGTCACGGACATCAGGAGCAGCAGGGGTCCTGAGTCGGGCGTGTCGGAGAAAACGTCTGGCACTGCGGCCGAGCATGGCGGCATGCTGGGGGCGGACGCCGGCAGCAACGCGTTCCCGTGGAGCAATGCCATGCTCCAGTGGCAGCGCACCGGCTTCCACTTCCAGCCAGAGAAGAACTGGATGAACGACCCCAATGGTAACCACCATTAATCCCCTACAAGCAAACAAGCAACAATCTCTCGTTAGAGATTCAGTTACAAGATTCCCATTACAACCGATGAATGTAAATGCAAATTTCAATGGTAAAAATGCAGGTCCGGTGTACTACAAGGGGTGGTACCACCTCTTCTACCAGTACAACCCGGACGGCGCCATCTGGGGCAACAAGATTGCATGGGGCCACGCTGCGTCCCGGGACCTGCTCCGGTGGCGCCACCTCCCCGTCGCCATGTCCCCTGACCAGTGGTATGACCTCAACGGCGTCTGGTCGGGCTCCGCCACTGTGCTCCCCGACGGCCGCATCGTCATGCTCTACACCGGCTCCACCAACGCCTTCATCCAGGTCCAGTGCCTCGCCTTCCCCTCCGACCCCGAAGACCCCCTTCTCATCAACTGGACCAAGTACGAGGGCAACCCTGTGCTGTACCCGCCGCCACAGGTCGGGGAGAAGGACTTCAGGGACCCTACCACAGCGTGGTACGACGGCTCCGATAAAATGTGGCGGATCGTCATCGGGTCCAAGGACGACCGCCACGCCGGCATGGCCTTGACCTACAAGACCAAGAACTTCACCGACTACGAGCTCGTCCCTGGACTGCTGCACCGGGTGCCCGCGACGGGGATGTGGGAGTGCATCGACCTGTACCCGGTCGGAGGCGCCCACGGCATCGACATGACGGAGGCTGTCGCAGCAGCATCCAACGGTGGCGGCGATGATGTTCTGCACGTGATGAAGGAGAGCTCCGACGATGATCGACACGACTACTACGCGCTAGGGAGGTACGACGCGGCAACTAACAAGTGGACGCCACTAGATACCGATGCCGACGTCGGTATCGGGCTGAGGTATGACTGGGGAAAGTTCTACGCGTCCAAGACGTTCTATGACCCGGCCAAGAAGAGGCGTGTGTTGTGGGGGTGGGTCGCCGAGACTGACTCCGAGCGTGCTGACGTGGCCAAGGGATGGGCCTCTCTCCAGGTATATCTCCTTCTCCAGGACAAATGGCAGAGTTAATTAACCTACTTAAAACTTAGAAAATGTTGCTTTGTTGATTTGCATGATTAGGAGTGTTGCACTTTTCTTGGGTTCCACCAGACACCTCGGCATGGCACGGGTGGGTCATGGTCATGCATGCAAATAATAGCAGCCACTTGTGATGAATCATAGATAGATGGTAGCTGCTTCAATGTTGCTGTCATGTGGTTGTCAAGTGTCATTGGCTTCATCCAGTCTACAGTTCCAGCTACTGTTGAGATACCTTCACTGAAGGATGCCAATGCAGCCGTGTCCTACAAACAAACTCTGCATACCCATGTGGCCTAGTGGCATGCAAGATTGGTAAATCTGATGCAAGTACCTAACTGAATAATAGATATAAACAACTTGCAGCTAAGAAAAGTGATGCCTTGTCTGCCTAGTCAGGATTAGCGCTATTTCTTTTCCTGTCATTATGATACCAAGAAGGTTCTTCAAGGAATAAAAAAATATCTGAAATAGCAATTGATGATAGTAGCTACTTGTGATGAATCATACATACTAGCAGCTAAATCAATGTTGCTGTCATATAGTTGTCAAGTGTTCATCTTCCCTTCATTCAGTCTACAATCCCAGCTACTGTTGAGATATGGAGTGTATATACCTTCACTTCAGTTGTTGAGATATGTAGTGTATATACATTAAGTCTACAATTGCAGTTAAGCATGCCCATGACTCATGTGACACCCCATGTGGTCTAGTGGAATGCAAGATTGGCAACTTGGTAATGCCACCAAACAAAATACTAAATAGTTTCTGTAGTACAACCAAACTGGGATTAGACAAGAAAAGGGGTATCTTGTTTGCTTGGAACACAGTTAGTTAGTACTATCTCTTAGCTGTCAAAATGATACCAAGAAGATTCTAAAAGGATCTGAAAAGTAATGATGCAAACTAGATTAACAAGCTCTGAATAATTAATTAACTAATGCCAAGTGCTAATACTTGCCTGATGTTTTCTGTCGTTGCAGTCGCTTCCTCGCACGGTGGTACTGGACACCAAGACCGGCAGCAACCTCATCCAGTGGCCGGTGGTGGAGGTGGAGACGCTCCGGACTAACTCCACCGTCATAGGCGGGATCACAGTCGACCACGGCTCCGTGTTCCCGCTCAGCCTCCACCGTGCCACCCAACTCGACATCGAGGCCTCCTTCCGTCTCGACCCACTCGACGTTGCCGCTGCGAAGGAGGCCGACGTAGGCTACAACTGCAGCACCAGCGGTGGCGCGGCAGGTCGTGGCGCGCTCGGCCCCTTTGGCCTGCTCGTGCTCGCAGATGCCAGGCGCCACAGTGGGGACACGGAGCAGACCGCCGTCTATTTCTTTGTCGCCAGAAGCCTCGACGGTGGCCTTAGCACACACTTCTGCCATGACGAGTCACGGTCATCCCATGCCAACGACATCGTCAAGAGAGTCGTCGGCAGCGTTGTGCCGGTGCTCGACGGCGAGGCGTTATCCGTCAGGGTGCTGGTGGACCACTCCATCGTCGAGAGCTTTGCGCAGAGCGGGAGGTCAACGGCGACGTCGCGCGTGTACCCGACGGAGGCCATCTACGCCAACGCCGGGGTGTACCTCTTCAACAATGCCACCAGCGCCCGGGTCACCGCCACCAGCCTCGTCGTCCATGAGATGGACTCCTCCTACAACCAGGCCTACATGGCTTCACTGTAAAAAGAAACAGAAAGATCCAATTCAAAAAAAAAACAGAAAGATTATTTTTTGGTTGCATATAGATGTGTATTCCCTTTCTGAATTTTGCTTCGCTCCTCCCATCTTTTCTTTTTCATCTTTATTATGCCTATTCATTGTCGAGGCCTTTCATAAGTTGTAATAGCTAGTGGAAGATGCCATGATGCAAAGCTAGAGCTGTCCATGTATAACGTCAATCCAAGTTGTTCAGAGAATTTTAGCTTTCAAATTTTAAGTTGGTACACATTGTGTCCCGCTGTCTACAATTGAAGAACAACACTGTGTCGATGTAACTCCACAAAATGCACACAAGAAATACACTCACCTGACCATGATCTGGTGTCCATCCATCAAGTGACTTCAGAAATTCCTGATATTCTGTTGCAGTCTAACTGTCCTTCAGGGCATTTCTCTAGTGAGTTCTTCCTAGAGCCCCTCCACAAGATTCAGTATTCATGCACCTTATTCTCGAGGTGTTAGCAATGACAAAAATTGAAATGAAGTTGCCATAGCAGAACCACAGGAAATATACCCCTACACGCAAGCAGGCACACCATAAAAAGTCCAACGAGGGATTCATCCAGAACTCACATTGACTTGCTCAATATTGTTTTGTGAATACACTTCTGTCGATATATTACTGTAGTAATTATGTTCATGGTAGCTCAACGCGAAGATCACCTTTATACTTGATGCACAATGTCATCATTGGAATCCTCTTTCAATAACCTTGAGGCACATCTCAAACAGAGAGAAAATAAAGCCTCGATTTCAATCGGGCAGGCGTGTATATCCTGCACATTTTGCAGTGAGTGACCATGCATAAAGGTTCAACATCAAGAGGCTGCTAAAATGGAAAACGTTTTGGACGTGAAGCTTTATTGAACTACCAGTTTTGTAGTTATTCTAAAATTAAAAACCATTACTAGTGGTAACTATTACAGTGTGGTGGTTTATTTACTCCCTATAATGTGTCAAATTTCCAGTCAGTGCACGAAATTCAAGTAACTGGCTTACCTTTCTCCTTCAGTTGCTCAACAGGAAATCGAACATGGATAAGGACCAATAATGATGTAGCCATATAGGTGTCGTGCATAACCTTTCATCCTTTATATTGAAATGATGTTAGCAAATGCAGTTTGGCACTTGGCCTGTCAAAAACACATCGACAAACTATTAGGACAGCTACTGTGACAAAGCGTTTACCGAAACAACCTTCTAGAAGTATAGAATCACGATGCCATAAAACACCTCTTTGAACCCTGAACCTGCAGGAAGCAACATTTACTCTTACTTTGCCCCCACAAAGCCAGCTGATGGCCTGTGCATGTTATCCATGCTTTGCTCAACATTTCTTATTTTTCTTCCAGTGGCACTTCTCACTTATATACTTTAACTTGAATCAAGTATGAAGTTTGTGTGTTAGACAGCGTGATTACCAGAAGTCCCCACATGAGCAAATGCCATTGCTAAACTTGTGAAATCTGACAGCGTCTCTCACAAGAATATCACGCCCGGTTATCTTAGAGATGAACTTGGTAGCATTGTGACAATCCACACAGACCCGTAGGTTTTTGACAATCCGAATTGGCATTTCCTGTGGAACGAAAATTAAGCCGAACGCAATCGCAAGCTTCTCGCTATGATTGCTGAGCATTTGAACCTTCTCAGAATCCGCTACATCATGCAGCACTGAACTGACATCAGGTTTGTACCCTTCTTCCACCATCTTAGAGTTGAGCCACTGGAGCTTTTCATAAATTGTTCTGGAGAAGGGATGAGACTGGTCATCGGCTGAAAATATGTGGACTTTATTCTTATACTTTATCCAGCTGCAGCCTGGTTCCTTCTTCACTTGCCTGTCCCTCATTCCACGCCTAAGCTGTGCAACCTCGGTCCATTCACCTTTAGAAGCATGCATGCTGCACAGCAACACATAGCTCGCTGGGTTTTGAGGGTCAACTTTCAAGAGATTCTCAGCAGCCCATTTGCCAATCTCCATGTCACCACGCAACCTACATGAGCTCAGCAATGTCGCCCAACCAATTGCATCAGGACAGCGTGGCATCTGCCTTATGAACTCATCAGCTTCCTTTAACCTCCCTGATCTGCTATACAGGTCAATCATACAGGTGTAGTGATCATCCAAGGGTACAACACCATGGTCGTCCTGCATGGACCGGAAGTAGCTGCGGCCTTTCTCCACAAGCCCTGAACGGCTACAAGCAGAAAGGACACCAATAAACGTTACCCGTCAGGCTTCACACCCTTAGACAACATCTTCTCGAACAAATCTATAGTTTCTTTTGCCTTCCCAAACTGCGCATAACCAGAGACAAGGGCTGTCCAGGAGACCTGATCATGAAACGGCATCTCATCAAACAAGCGGTGTGCATCCTCAATACTGCCACACTTCCCATACAAGGTAACTAGTGCATTAGACACTGTAATGTATGGCCTTAGCCCTGATACAAGCGCCATACAGTGGAACTGTACTCCCTCTTCCAGGCTCGCCAGATTACCGCATGAACTTATAACACTGCCCAGAGTGAAATCATCAGGCTTAATGCCATCCCTCTGCATCTCCGAAAAAACCCTCACGGCCTCCTCGCCGCACCCATTCTGTCCATAGCCAACAATCAACACAGTCCATGAGATGATGTTTTTGCATGTCATCCTTCTGAAAACGGCTTCTGCCGATCTGATGCTCCTGCATTTGGAGTACATGTCAACAAGCGCACTTCCGACAAATACATTATCTTCATACAGAGTTCTGATAATGTAGGCATGGATCTGCTTCCCCTCTTCCGCGGCAGCACAGGCGCCACATGCTGTAAGGATGCTTCCAAAAGTGTACTGATCTATGCCGACACCGCAGCCCTCATCCTCCTGAAAACATCCAGCGCCTCCGACTGCAACCCATTCTGCGTCAGCCCCGTAACCATCGTAGTCCAAGTGATGGAATCCCTGTCGGCCATCGCCTCAAACAGCCCCTCGCCTCCACAACCATCTTGCACCGAAGCAGCCCCGTGATCATCGTGTTAAACATCACCACATTCTTGCCCTCCATCTCGTCAAAGACCCGCTTCGCGTCCCCGATGAGGCCCAGCTTGGCGTACATGTCGACCAGCGGGCTGCCCGTGAATGCGTACGCCCCGAACCCGAGCCGCAGGATCTGGCAGTGCACCTGCCGGCCGAGCGCGTGGTCGCCGAGCGCCGACGCGGCCATGACCACGCCGGACATTGTGATGCGGCTTGGCCTGACCCTGACGCCGTCCACAACACTCTCATCCCGCAGCAGCGCCCGGTACGCCGCGGCGGCCCGCGCGGGGGCGCCGGCGCCCGAGAACCCTGCGATGAGCGCGTTGTAGGAGACAGCGTCGCGCTCGGGCATGGACGCGAAGAGACGGTCCATGTCGGGGAGGAGGCGCGCGTGGGCGAGCGCCGAGAGGAGCGCGTTGCGGGTGAAGAGGTTGGGGTCGGGCGTTGCGTCGAACAGGCGGCGCGCGTGGGCGAGGCGGCCGGACCTGGCGTAGGCGGTGAGGAGGTGGTTGAAGAGGTAGGTGGGCGGAGGGGGAGGGAAGGTCCGGAGGATGAGGCAGTGGACGGCGGAGGAAATGCGGGCGCCATCGCGGATGCCGGCGGCGGAGGAGAGGAGGGCGGCGTAGTGGTTGCAGAGCGGGCGGCTCATAGCGGGCGAAGGAAACTGGCTCACTAGGCGCCTCTCTGTTCAAAGCCCATATCCCATTTACGCAGGGCCGAAGGGGACTGGGCTTAGGTACGTTTTGGGTCATTGATCATCGGCCCATACTGATTTGAGCCACAATCCATATGTAAACCAGCAATAGTTTTTTTATTCTACATATGAAAAAAGATAGTTTTTTGTCTTCTTTATTTTCTTTATATAAATCATGGTGGATATTGATGCATACATGTTGCTACTGAAGATGATTACGAAGAACCATGATGCAACTGTTAGTTTAAATATGGATCGTCCTTGCCGTTCGTTTTACTCTCGGTTTGGTCAAGTCTGATTTACCATGTTTTTAATTAATCAATAACTTTGTATATCTTGCTTCAAAGTGAAAAGACGCAAAAGCTTGGCTTCCAGTGCATTAAGCAGCTTGCGACATACAACTTCCTAGTTACAACGCTTCTTAGATAATGAAAGAGAAACATAACTAAAACACATATTCGTCAAAGACAATATTCGAAAGAGCTCACCACTGAAAACAAAATTAGCATAAAATGTTTCGACCACTAAAAACCTATTCAAGGAATGTGAATTAATATAAACAATATAGTATTGCAGATCTTGTACCGATCAATTCAACGCCGAAAATGATTCATCATGGTCGATTGAAAAATAAGATATAGTTTTGAAGATCTACTAGCAAGAAATTTAACGTTGGAAATGATTCATAATTTCAAGCCTATCATCACACTCATGATCATCAAGATCGATGATCTTCTTCTGTAGTATGGTAGGATATTTCTCGAAACAAATGGATATGTTTAATTAATAACTAGTAATGTCTTTAATTTCCTCACTTAGTCTAATATCTATATAAATAGGACTATAGGACATTGAATCCTAGCTAACCAAGTTGCTTGCTTGTCGATTTTGTTCATGCGATTATGTTGGAAAAGACTCTATGTAATCGATATAATATACATGAGAGGCTGAGAAAATGATTCGATGAAAATGCAATATTAAAAGCCTTTACACTATGTAATTTTCTATTAATTACTACAAAGGCAAACAATTCTACTCTACAAACTCCAGTTAGGATATTTGTAAGACTCATACACTATAGAACCTCATGATATTAAATGGTATCAGAAAAACAAAAATACATATAAATATACTATTAAATATAAATGACATGTGTGATTTTGAGATATTGGGTCCGTGAAAATATTGAAAACTAATTTTAAAATTCCTATGAAAATAGAGATCTATTTCAGCAGCATTTGTAATGATAAGTTTGAATCGTATAAAAATGAATTATGATTTTTTATTATGTGTTTAATGTTCTTATATAGAATATAAATATAGTATTTATCAATTCAGGACCAAAAAATTATCAGTTAAAACATAAAACTTGAAATTTAGCAACAAGGTAGTTTTAAAAAGTAAAATTGTTTAGTATAAATAAGAGACTGTGATTTGGCATGCCCGTGGGAACAACAATTTTGACCTGAACGATCACTAGTTGAAAGAGTTAGGTCACTAAATGTTTGAAAAATCTTATCTATTACGTTTTGTATGTAGTCAATCCTCACGTAGATACCTTTCCCCCTATTCATTGTCATTTGTTCCCCATTGTATGTTGTGAAGTTTGATGCCCTGTGCCCGTGAATGACATGAACAACTAAGGAATCACTGCACATCAAGGACCAAAGCTACATATTTGGTCAGTATTGTGTTGTGTATCAAGAATAGATCTACTCATTGTTTAAAGAAATAATAACCTCTTGAAGGCCACATACCTTGCCTAGACTAGAGAAAGCTTTCCCGAGACAGGATTCTCCATTGAGATCGAGTCAACAAGAGTGGGTGCGTAGACAACGACGGTGCACACGTAAACACTAAATGTCGAGGAAAAGTGATTTGACGGTGCTAAACGCCTTCGCGTCGGATATCAATGATGGTTGTATGAAACGCAGTGGTATATACATACCTGTCTCGGTGTACTACATGCGCCGCGGAAGCTCCATGCTAGCTAGGACGCTCGCTTCGTTCTTTTATCGACTTTCTACATCGCTAGCTTGTGTTGCTTATCGAGGAGTGCATCGATTGATATGTGTCCGCATTATGTTCAATCCCTTATTCTCTCTGAAGTCTCAGACATCTTAATTTGTCCCATCCTGTTTTCTTTTCCTCCATGGCCTAGTCTTTTCTACATTCCCAGAATCTCGCCCTAGTACAAATAAATCAAGCACCTGAATGATTCATGATTCATAATGATCCAAAAGAGTATGCTACAAGAAGAAAAAATGTTGTGCTTGTTCCCGCATGGAAAGGTGGGTGTCTACCATTGTGCGTTCAATACATGTCGAGTGGGTAGCACACCACATGTCGCGCCAGAGGTTCGCGGATCTTAGTACTCCATTTCCATTGTTTTCAAAACTTTTTATAATTGCTTTCTTTTTCCGGACTTGGATATGAATATTTTTCATCGACTTGTTATTGATTAATCAGAATTGTGCTTTTCGTTTGCTATTATTAAAAAACGTGCGTGTAACGGTTTGGTCTCTAGAAGCTTCTCGGGTTACTGTGTGAAGACTTCGGTCGAAACATGGTTGCTCTGATGCATTAGGCGTGTGCCGTTAGCAAGAAGGAATCGGTTGGGTGCTGATCCAATCAATCATTCCCTGGGGACAACACACGCCGCATGGGCGGCCACCCTATCTCAACGGATTGTGAGTGATGAGTTGAAACAGAAAGGCCACCTACCGACCAGTCACATAGGTCCTAGTAGTACAAGAGAGTAGTACTGCATTCAAAACTCTCTTGCAAGCACATAACTGAAAATAATTTTCAAAGAAAACATGTACATAATTGGAACATAAAAAATAAATCTCTTGGCAGAAAAAAGTTAAAAGAAGATGACACTTTTCATGAAATTCACTTTGTCACATGGTACCATATGCTCCTAACACCATTAAAAGTATTTCGAAATGTCAAAACATTGCGAAACAAAATTTGACGGTTACATCTTGAGATCCCATGTGACGCATGCTAATTTTAACGGAAAACATTTTCTGACGTTCATAAGAAAGACAGAAAAATGTCTTTTGAAACAATTTTTACAACCAAATTTTATCTTTTGTGCGTAAGCCAATGCTAGTTTTTCGTGAAACGACTTTGTGAGCAAACCGAATATCAAGATGTGCGCGCAAATTTTTTGTTAGAATTTTTTAACATTTTAAAATACATTTGATGCATGTTAAAACCCGAGCGTGTTAAGACGCTCTATACTTTTCCATTTCTAGTGCATATGTACCAGCTAATGAAAAAATATATTTCAAAATGTCAAAAATTAACGAAATAAGATTTCGTGGACACATATTCACATTCTATGTGTTGAAAAGGTAGTTTCACAACAAAAAATTGTGTGGCATGTGTAATAAAGACAAAGAATTGTCTTGTTAGAAGTCGTATTTTAGCACCAAATTTTTGATTTTTACACAGGCCACAGAAAATGTAGTTTTTTCGATAACAGACTTCTTGAGTATATAGTATGTTAAGATTTATGCACGCACATTTTTTTCATTTTTTGGCATTTCAAAATGACTTTGAAATACTCCCTCTGTTTTTAAATATAATATATTTTAGACTTTGTCCACATTCACGTGTACATAAATATAACTAGACAAGTTTTAGTGTGTACATTCACTCATTTTAGTATGCATATCTAAAACATTTTATATTAAAAAACGGAGTAAGTACATTGTAAACTCCTGGTATAGCTAGGTACTCACTCGTCGTCGGAGGAGGGCGTTTTGGCTCCCGGGAGCACATGCTCCCGGTATGTTCAAAAAAATTGAAAAAATTGAAAACTTTTCAAAAAAATCCGAAAAAAATCATGCACGTGCCTGACGATGTCACGCATGACCGTGTCAAATTTCGCACCGAAACGACATCGTATGCGTCCTGTGCAAAAATGACAAAATTCGGACAGAAAATTCAAAATTTTGGATCTCATATTCTGACAGAACTTTTGTCATTTTTGCACAGGGCCCATACGATGTCGTTTCGGTGCGAAATTTGACACGGTCGTGCGTGACATCGTCAGGTACATGCATGATTTTTTTCAGATTTTTTTGAAAAGTTTTCAATTTGTTCAATTTTTTTGAACATACCGGGAGCATGTGCTCCCGGGAGCCAAATTGAATTTCTGCTCGTTGTCAGACTTTTCTAAACACCAGAATTGCGATGCAATAGGCCAAGACAAGCAGAAGCATCTAGCAGCAACATAGTTATTACGGTACGGCGGGAAATGATGCAACACTAGTCAGTCCCGGATGATAAGGCTTCTGCATGAGTGAGTGCTTGATGACACATCGCCATCCTTCCCCACCATTTGGTCTCACTCGCTCGGCCGCTCACCTGCACCACCACGGCATCACCACGGCCAAGAGCCGTCGCGATCCGGTGAACAGACTCAGCAAAAAGCCCCACTCCACTCCACTAGCCAGTCATTCACTAGCACGGTAGCCACTAGCGAAGAAACAGAGCTGGCTGGAGAGATCGAGCACCGCCACTAGCCAAGAAACAGAGCTGGCCGGAGAGATCGAGCTTGAGCGCTTTTCTTTTGCGATGGCAACGGCGGCGTCAGCGGCGGCGGCGGCGACGCAGACGGAGCACCACGGCCGTGGCAACGCGACGGCGACCACCATCGCGAAGAGCAGGTGGGGGCCCTACTCGGGCGCCGGGGACTTCGCGGGCAACATGGCCGTCATCCTCGCGTCCCTGCTCGCCGCGCTGGCGCTCGCGGTCGCGATCCACGCCGGCGTCAGGCACCTGCTCCGCCGGCGCCGGCGGAGGCTCGGGAGGGACGGCGGCGCGGCCGCGGCGGACCCGGAGAAGCCTCCAACCGTGGAGGTGGCCCCGGCGCCGGCGCTGCTGGTGCTGGTGTACTCTGCGTCCGGGACGGAGCTGGCGGGCGCGGCGTCCGAGTGCGCGATTTGCTTGGCCGAGTTTGCGGATGGGGACGCCGTGCGCGCCGTGCCGGCCTGCGGGCACGGCTTCCACGCGCGCTGCATCGAGCGGTGGCTCGCCCCCGGCGGACGACGCTCCTCCTGCCCGACCTGCCGCGCGCCGGCCTCGACCCCGCCGCCGCCTACACCGGCATCGGACGGCGCCCCCGCGCCCGTGCCCGCGTCAGCGTCTTGATGCCATGCCATGCCATGCCAGGTCGCGCGCTCGCATGGCGGGCACTCTGTTCGTCGCAAGTGCCCTGTTTTCCCTTCGTTTCTGCTTCCTGAATTCCGTTTGTTCGCTTCCATTCCATGTGTAAATAATATTTCATCAAGGTAGGAATTTGAATCTGAACTGAATGTATGGTTACATTCCATCAACGTGTTTGTTCTTTTGTTTCACTAGCCTGCTAGTCTTTCTTTATCTTTGGCCATGTTTTGGCAGTTGAGGGACAAGATCCAACTTGGCCTCATGATTTCGCAACTGCTGCGACGACTGGTTATGATAATCTTGTTCGGTGTGGTATGATTTTTCTCAACACAAATCGATAGGTTCTAAATCAGTAGACACACCCCTGTCGTTTCAAAAAAAATCAGTAGACACAAATTGATATAGTTGTAGTTTATTTTGAGTGAATTCCACCTTTTCACCCTAGCTATACATTTGTGACACGAATTGCCCCATCTAGTCAAAATTTATATAGACTAGGTGAATGCCCGTGCGTTGCTACGGGCTCTAGATTTTTTTTATCGTCGCGTCGCATATGTCATACTTGTAAAAATACATTGCTCATATATATTAAATATGTTCACCTAGCATCCAGAAAGATTAAAAAATCAACTCGCATAATTCGGTGCACATGTGTGTTGATAAGGAAATATACATGTATGTACGTACCAAAGTACTCCCTCCGTTCCAAAATAGATGACTTCCATTTGTACAAAAGTGGATGTATCTATACACGTAACATGTCTAGATACATTCACTTTTAGACAAATAAAATTCATCTATTTTGGAACAGAGGGAGTATATCCATAATTTGTGTAGACTCTCTCTCTCATGCAGAGTCAGAAACTTGTACGGTAATTGTATTACCAAAACGAAACTTAAGCAAAATAGACAGTACATAACTCAATAAAGTTAAATTACTTTCACCACAGATTTCCGCCATTTCATTTGAATGACCATGCATATAATGAACAATTATGATGTGGAATGACAACGAACAAATATTTAAGCCCTCAAAGTAACCCATGCAAATTGAGCATTTCTCATACAAAACAGCAAAATCCTTAACTAAGTTGTGTCTACTACTGTTATTTAAATAGTAGATGGCCCCATTGCAATGGACATGAATCCAGTGCTCATCTGTCCAAGGTTTGCCCCCTCCACCTCTTCCCTGCAATCATCATAGAATTTTTCACCAGTTCATCTGAATATTCAGTTCCAAGATTTTTTTTGCACAGTTTATCGCCAAGTTCGTACAAAAATTCAAAGTTTAAATTTGTAGGGCCAGGGGTCTAGAATAAATCATATCAGATAATGTCGACAAATATCTAAACAGAGAAGGATTTGGTACGGTGCAACAACATTTAAGCAAACACATAATTTAGAGAACACAGATCATTTTACTGTTAAGCAACCACATAATTTACTATACAGAAGATAAAATTTTAGTGAGCATGCAACTTTCTCATGTTACTCAAACTTGAACAACATGATACATAAGCTATGGTATCTAACAGAATAGGTTGATCAAAGTCATCCAAGGTAGGAAATCAATCTGACAACTCCGTAGGAGCATCAAGGACACACTAAGACAAGAGTGATAAAACATGAAGCAATTATGCTTGCGAGTAGAGATAACTCACATAAAGCACATGAAATCCATAAACTTAACTCAAATTTACACACAAACAGGGCAGGAATTAGTAAAGAACCAGAGAAAAGTATACCACCAATGGATAAATAATCTACATCAAAGAAGTAAGAATTCTCTTACCTGAATGCTTTCAAACCGATCAATAGAAGAGACACCTCTGTGAATCACGGGTTTCTTGAACTGGGATGTCAACTTCACATATTTCACGATTGTGCTTCCCAATTCACTTGAGCCTGGACTATGCAGAAAACCAATTAATTATAACAGGCACAGAAAACAGTAGTACCTAGTATGAAATAGAACAAGAAAGATATGTTTGCAATGCCTAACTGGATTTTGTTCAAGAACAGGGAATCCAACTTGGAAGCTATCTGACAAAAATACAACAAGTACTACATGATTAGACATACCAGAGTGTACACATAATCTATTTCTTCTACAGCTGCACCAAGAGAGGCAGTAAAAATATGCAGCAATCAAAATACCTAGAAGCAGAATTAAATATATGTAGCATTTGAAGAAATAGAACATGCCACTGCGCCAGCTACATCTACTGATCTACATGACGAAGCCAATTCTTTAAACTGACATGTTAGGTGAACTGAAAAGAGTAAATTCTTTTTTTGTGTGGAAGAAAGAGCTGCCGGCACCAGACCCAGTTTATGCTCCACTACTCGATACGTTCACCAGCTGTTGTTGGTTGCTCTTATACTGCACATAATAAGAAAAAATGCTCAATAATACAATACAAGGGACCATGGTGCTTTTCAACTCAAGAAATGGTTAAATAGACAGAAAAGGTTTGGTCTAAGATCCTTAGGACTGAGCCTGAGTTAGAAGGTTAAAAAATGGATGTAAAAAGCCTAGGTGAAAGGCTAAAACACTAATGCGACTGCTCAGACATTTTGCGCAATTTGAAGTTAACTTCCTGGCATAGCAGTACCATTACTTGCAACAGCGGAGATGATTAATTGGTAACAGAAAATGGAGACCGACCACTTCATTTTACTGAACATAAACAGGGTGTTGGGAATGTAACATTTCATAGCTGCACCTTTGCTGGGGCATGGTTCAAATTACCCCTTACGAAAACAGTGACATAAATCTCAGTTTGCATTACAATTTTAGATTCCATTAGCAGCAATCTACTTTAGGTGAAATTTGTTAGGATTGCTTGTTATCCGGGACCTTAATTCAGCTCGGCCTATAATGCAGTGCGCCTTGCCGATAGAGAAGAACTTTCCATATCTAAGATCAGTATTAGCATTCCCTAGATATATTTGGATCGATTGATTAATCAAACACACAGAGCCGCCGGCGGCAGCATGGACACGGAGGAGGTATCGAGTAGTGTACCAGACTAACGCTCCAACGATGTGACTGAAGGAGCTCCAACGATGCCACCGAAGGAGGAAGAAGACGTCCTACGCGCGGCCTCCGGTCTGGCTGGTGGAGAAGAAAGATGGATGGTGGCATGTCCGCGCGGTGGACAGCGGCGTCGGCAACGGTTCTGCGCTCAAAATTATCCCAGTCGGATTCGGGAGAGCTGACGGGAGGCGAGAGGAAGACAATATCTTTGATGCTCCGTTCGGATGTTGATATTGGAGGTAGATATTGGATATTCGGAACCCTTCTAACCCGAATATCTAGTTTTGACATGTTTAGATGTATTGGATATTGGACCGAGACATTCGCGTGCAATATTGTGGGAGAGGTCCGCAGTAGAAAAAATAGCCCGGCGAATGTCGAGCCCAACAGCTCGACATTGGGTCGATATTCGCATCGCTCCTCACGGGATCGCTCGCTCCTCACGTCTCTCTGTCTCGACCCCTCGCGAACCTCGTCTCCTACCTCGCTCCTCCTTCCCGTGCTCGACCAGCAGCGGCGGCGGCGCACCCAGGTAGGCCGCTCCTGCCCCGCCTCCTCCTTCCTGGCGCCGATCCGGCCGCCCCCTCGCCTCCTCCTCCCCGGCGCCGCCCTCTTCTCCCGTCCTTCCTCGTTCCCCTCTCATCCTCTCTCGTCGATTGCAGGGACGGATTGGGGAGCTCCGGCGGCCGGCGCACCTGATTCCGGCGCTGCAGCTAGGTGGTGTGGTAAGGATCGATCTCCTTCAAGTGCAGGCCCTGCATCCCCTCTCCGGCGGCCAGCGCACCTGACTCCGGCGTTTCTCGCGCGGCCGAGGGCGGCCTCCCCGCCGCCTCCTTGCCCTGGTCCCTCTCCTCCCGCCGTCTCTGCCTCCTATCTCAAGTCTCATCTCCCTCTCTCTTTCCTCTGAAGGTGGGAGACGTGATTCAATCTCAATATCAAGTTTTACCATCCAAACAGCTTTTGGCATTCAATCTGAATATTAAGTTTAGGTTCTAAATATCTAAACATCCGAACAAAAATATTGACATTCATACTCAATATCAATATCCCATGATATTGATATTCAACCCAATATAATGTCGAGGCTCCCAATGCGAACATCCGAACGGAGCATGAGGGTTCGTAACTTTTTGTACAGAGCGAGACAACAGCCGGCGCCGCTCCTTCTCCATCCCCTCCTCCCCATCCCCTCGCCCTTCTCCGTGCCCGCCACCGAGAGGGATAGCCGAGGCCAAGCGTCACCGTTGGGCCGTCCTGCAGCGCATCCGCCCTCTCCCGCTCCCGCGACCTCGCGCCGACGCCGTAGAGGAACTCGAGAGGAACATCTGCTCGCGGGCTCTTCCGCTGGAGCCCGCCATCCTCGCCTCCCGCCGCCGGCAAAGACGAAGTCGTAGATCCCCAGCGAAGACGGCCGACTGCATCCTGTCATTGATCTGGTCCCAGGCAAGCTTCTAGATCGTAAGCAGGGGTCCTCCGCCGTGGAGGTCGTTTGTGGGACCGCTCAGGGGTCCTCCGGTGTGGGGACCCCTTCCACCGGAGCCGTGCGCCGCCGCCGCTGGGGCGCAAAGTAGACGGCGAGGAAAAGCGCAGCGAGGAGCGTTTCCGCGACGGCGCCAAGGAGGCGCGAGAGGGCTTCGTAGCTGATTGTGGCGGCGGGGACGAAGAACTGGTTGTGGCTCCGGCGGCGGTCGATGGGAATTTGGGAATCGAGAGTTGCGTGCGTGAGGGTTCCTGGTGGGATTGGTCGTGGTAGGCAGGAGAGAGACACTTCATACCGCTTCGGCGCCACTAAGCGGTGGCAATCCGGCGTAATATCCACATTCACGAAGATCGAACGGTGTAACAAGGGTGAAGAGACGAATGGGCGGTCAGGATGCGTCAGATCGTCTGCCATCGAGGCAGGAGGTGATTAGAGACTTACGAACGTACCGCCAACGGACCATCACGACCGCGGACTCCCATTTAATAGTAAAGATTATCCTTTTTGAAAACTTTATATTCTCTTTTTTCTTATGCATGTCCATTAGGTAAGGTGTCAGGTGATTATTGAAATTCGAAAATGTCAGAACCACCACGGGAAATGGAATAAATGGGCAAGAGTGCAAGACAAGGGTCAATATGAATGCCGATGATGCCATATGGGTTTAACATGCCGGTCTTATCTAACAAAACCTTCAGAGTGCCAAAATGGGTAAGAATAATGCTAATTCTTTTTCTAGATGAGATATTTCGAAAAAATTCTCACTTAATGAGTAATATCTATGTGCCACAAACGTATACCAATGGAGTAAAAAGTAAAATTTTGAATACTGAAGATCGAGTTGCTTGTCTGTGTGTTTTCTCTATTGCTCGTATCACCTCGTTGCTACTTCGAGTTAAAAAAAAAGCTTCCTTTAACAAAAGCTGTTGCTTGCCTCTCGATTTAGTACACAAGCTCGTGTTTGAAAAATGCTATAGATGACCAATGAGTATAGTATACTAGTGAGGCGATACTGGTACCTAATACACTCTGCATTTTCTCGTGGTTACAACTAAAGTAAAGCATGGCCCTCTCCGAAGAACTAAGATAAAATAATCCTAGTCTACAAACCTTGGTTAAGATATTTGTAAGATTCATACACAATTATCGAATATCAGTATATAGGAAATAATAAATAAAGACGAACACATATAAATACCCACACTAGGTACAATTGACGCAAACCATTTGTAGTTTTGTCATCCGTTTGCTCTTGTTTTTCACTTAGGCGCATATCCATTCACTGGAATATGCATACTACATTTTATAAGTAACTTAAGTTATATTAGAAAAGTAAATTCTACTCTATTAAAAATTTGCAATGATAGGTTTGGAACGTAACAGTGAAGTACGGCTTTTTTATATTGCATGCTTTATGTTCTTATAAACTTAAACAAAGTATGTATGACAATACGAAACAAAATGTACCAATAAATATGGTTAAAATTATTGCACTATAATCTGCAATTAAGTAAAAATGTTTTCTATAAATTGTTAAATTTCATTTGAGTCATATAAACTAGGATAAAAACTTGATGGGTAGTCACATGGTCACGCTAGGATCTCAGCCGTCGCCACCAGAATCGAAAACCAAAGAGTATTGTTTTTCATTAACCTTCTACACTAATTATTAAATTTGGTTTGTACAACTGGTTATGTCCATCTAAATACACATTTGGCACCAAACACACAAATAGCACAACATCCCTTCTGAGACTCGGAGTGACGATAATAATAATAAGGTGGTAAATGATTTTTTGAGTGACGAATCTATCTTATTTCGAAGGGAAATTTTTTTGTAATACTTATTTTTTGGACTCACACATAGTTAAAGTAAATATTCATAATTGTGGTTCAAAAGAAAATAAGTATAATAGGAGCACCATTATTAGCTACAATAGTGCATTTCTTGATTTTTATTTAAATAAAAGCGGTATTGTAAACACATTTTCACATAAATCTTAAAGTATGCTCACAATGACATTTCCCCATGGGCCACCCACACTCTATTCAGGAACTATGAAGGAATCACGGCCTCACGTAACCCATTGCCACACTTAGTTTTTCTGCAGTTTGGCAATGTTTCATTTATGCACTTATATGAGATCAATTTTACATAGGTTTAAGAAAATAGATTTATCTAGGAACGGTCGCCGTAGCAAAGCCTCGGTGGACTCGGGGTTGGGGGGGGGGGGGGGGGGGGGGGGGGGGGGGGGGTTAACGATGATGTGAAAGATATTAAGAGGATTATGACCTATATGGCTACAATGCGAACACACGTCGATAGATCTCCTACTAAAAGTAGAAATAATTAAAAGGATTTCTTCAGAATTCTAAAGGATTTGAGATTTTGAGTGGGGTGTATGTGCCTGCTTCACACTCTTTTGGTTTGCCCCTACTTCCCTCGTGCAGCTACCTCGACACCGCCAACCCCGAATACGACATAGATCACGGTGTCTCCTCGCATGGCTATCTCGAGCACGGCTACATCACGTCACGCTTTTGGCCACCTCGACATCGGCACAAAGGGCTATTACCTCACACGAGCACCACATCAGCTTCCTCTACAGTCCAAGCGTATGTTGTGCAACCAAAGTTATAGCGCTGCTAAATCGCCACTACAGCCTGCTATTTAAGGGTTTGGGTACTTTTAGCGTGCTAATGCACTTGGCGGCATGGTGTACAAACTGCTATAGCGGCGCTATAGCTTCGCTATAGCCCGCTATTTAAAACTTTGTGCGCAATAGACCCCGTGAAGTTCCCCTACGACTGCTAGGATTGTCGGTTGGATTCTACCTTCGATTTCACTCTAGTCTGACTGTCCACGATGTCGTTTACGAGGCTACCTTTATATGAGTTAAAGATTTACATGAAATTAGACATGATTTTTTCCACATTATTTAGGTACTTCTTCCCCTCAATTTTTTCATACTCTTTCAGCTTACTCTCCAATGGAAGATCTTTTACGGATCAAAGGAATCAGTGAGGCTGAAGCATGCGAGTAATCATGAGACCAAAGTAATGTCGTCTATGGAACAGATTGCTGAAAAAACACGTGAAACTAAGTGCACAATAATAGTGAGAGGTAGTCTTGACTCTTGAGCATGGCAACTGGTCTAGTAATTACAAATTTACAAGCACAATTTTGTAATCATTAGCAACTCCACTTTGCTTGGTCTTGTGGCCTCTTCAAGAGCCAAGAACCAACACAATATCAGCATGAAAGCTCCACTCGACTAGCTATTTCGACGAGGGCGACGCAGACAGAGCACCAAGGCCGCGGCAACGCGACGGTGACCACCACCGCGAAAAGTAGGTGGGGGCCCTATTCGGGAGCCGGGGACTTGGCCGGCAACATGGCCGTGATGGTGTCATCCTCCCGTCGCTCCTTGCCGTGCTGGCGCTCCACACCGGCGTCAGAAACCTCCTCCTTCCCGGTCGCCAGAGGCTCGGGACGCTCGACGGCGCGGACGACGGCACTGATGGTGCTGGTGTACTCGGCGTCCGGGACGGAGCTGGCGGGCGCGGCGTCCGAGTGCGCGATTTGCTTGGCCGAGTTCGCTGATGGGGACGCCGTGCGCGCCGTGCCGGCCTGCGGGCACGGCTTCCACGCGCGCTGCATCGAGCGGTGGCTCGCCCCCGGCGGCCGCCGCTCCTCCTGCCCGACCTGCCGCGCGCCGGCCTCGACCCCGCCTGCACCCGCACCGGTACCGGATGGCGCCCTGATGTCATGCCAGGGCGCGCGCGCGCGTGGCGGGCACTCTGTTCTGACCAACAAGTCCCCTGTTTTCCATTCGTTTCTGCTCCATGAATTTCGCTTGTTCGCTTCCATTCCATGTGTAAATAATACTGTATTCATCGAGGTAGGGATTTGAAATCTGAACTGAATACATGGTTACATTCCGTCGATGTGTTTGTTCATTTGTTTCAGTAGCTCCTGCTAGTCTTTCTTTATCTCTGGCAAACTTTTGGTAGCTGAGGGACAATATCCAAAGAGATTTGGGCTCATGATTTGGCATCTCCTGCGCCGACTGGTTATGATAATCTTGTTTGGTGTGGTAGGATATTTCTCAATAGAAATCTACAGGTTTCAAATTAGTTGACACAATTGATATAGTTTAAGTTTAGTTTGAGTGAATTCCACCTTTCACCCCTAATTATACTTTTGTGACACGAATTGCCCCAATTAGTCAAATGCATATAGATTGTCCTTTTTAAAAGCTTAAGATTATTTTTTATGATGCATGGTGCATGTCTATTGGGTCAGGTGTGATTGATAATTAAGATTTGAAAATGTCAGAACGACGCCGAGGAACGGAATAAATGGGCAAGAGAAGGCTGAACGACCTCGGTTAGGATAGTTGTAAAATGATACACTATTATCAAATATCATTATTTACAAAGATACTAAATAAAGACAAACATATATAAATACTCGCACTACATATAAGTAACACAAACCAGTTTTTCATCTGTTTGCTCTTGCTTTTATTTAGGCTAATATCTTTTCAGTGAAATATGCATAGTACATTTTTTAAAAACTGAAGTTATATGAAAAAGGAAAATTTTACTTTATTGATAATTTGCAATGATATGTTTGGATAGCATAACTATGAAGAATGACCTCTTTATATTCTGTGCTCAATGTGTTTTATAAACTTAAACAAAGTATGTATGACTGTACGACAAAAATTGTATCCACAAAAATGTGGTTGAAATTAGTGAGAGTATGATCTAAAATTAAGTAAAAGTGTTTTGTATAAATTATTACATTTAATTTAACTCATAAAAATATGACTAAAAATAGATAGCCACGCACATGGTCATGATAGAAGCTGAACCATGGGCACCTGAACTGAAATCCAAAGTCTTTTTTTTATTAACCTGGTATAGTAGTTATAAATTTGATATGTACCACTTAGGGTCATATAGCTAGTCTATAAACACATTTGTAAACAAACACACATCTATCACAACATTCGTTCCGAGACTTAGAGTGACAAGGATACAAAATGTGTTATGTGATTTTTGGGTGCTAATTAATCTTAATTTAGAAAAAACTAATTTATATTAGTTAATTTTTATAATGACACATATTAAGAGACAAATATTCACATTTGTGATTCGCGAGAAATAACTAAATATGAGCACCATAATTTGCCACATTAGTAAATTTATTTTTTCAATAAAATTCAGTCTTGTAAACACCTCTTTGCACATTACACAATATTAAAGTATGGTCACTATTACATTTCCCCATGGACCACTCACACTCTGTCCATGAACTAGCAAGGAATCACTGCCTCGCCTAACCCATATCCACACTCTATATTTGCGCAATTTGGCAATGTTCTGTATATGCATTTATACGAGGTGACTCTTAGATAGTTACAAGACCGTATGTTTTCTCTGGTTCGGTCCAGTAGCAAACCCTCGGTGGACTCGGGGGGGGGGGGGGGGGGCGGGGAGGGGACCAAGTGGAATGAGTGAAGCTCAAAATGCCCAGCAAGCCCATAACCGGTGCGGAGAGGACGTGTCAGACCGTTTGAAGTTTGGGGCCCGGCTAAAAGATGTTGACTCCTACTAGAGTCAAGCAGACAATCTTGTCAAGCGTTAGAAGACAGGAGATTGATTTTCCATACACACAATGCAGACCGGCGTTACCAAGCAATCAATCGAGTAATCGTGAAATTCAGACTGATACCGCTTCGCTCGTGAGGCGCTCCAGGCGACTTGCTTTCCTGCCCTAGCCGCCGCCGCATGCCACCGGCGAAAGAGCTGGGCCCCTCTCCTTCCGCTTGCCGCTCCGGCGGCAGGAGGGAGGGGGACCCTGTTTTTGCATGGTAATTAGGGTTAGGAAGTTTCTGGCATGGTGCGCCGTTGGGGTGGTGGGAGCGGCGCCCGGGCAAATAAATCTGCCTCAACTCTACTCCCACACCGGCGTTGTCCTTCATGGCGGCGTCTCGGAGTTGGTGGCATTGTGTGCTTGCCGATCTTTCAGATCGGTGGCTATAGCGTTCATGGATGGTGTCGGCGAGGCGGCGGCGGTGACTCCATCAGATGGGTTTTCCCTCCTGCTTTGTCCCCGTTGCTACGGCGTTGTCTCCGACGCCATGGTGGAGCAGAGAGGATTCGTCCAGGAATACGTGCAGACGGTGGTCTGCACTGGTGACAGCTGGAAGATGGTGTACCTTGTGGTGGGTTCGTGGTTGGAGGCTGACGGTTCTGGTTCCCTACTCCGACGTCGTCGTGCTGGGGTGCCAGTGCTGAAGTTCGATGGCGTGTCCGGGGTCGTGCTGCCCCGGTCTGATTCTTTCAACGGCAATGGTTTGTCCTATGGCAAACTACTTTGGAGGTACGAAAAGCTGATGATCAGCGATGGAGCCGCGTCGAGCTCGGGTGAAGAGGTGATCTATCTACTTTTTCTTTGGTGGCTGCCACGGTGGTGCCGAAGAAGATGGATAGGCGTTGGTTTGTCACATAGTTTTATCCTATCTTTCCAGATCTGTAAGATCGGTGTATACGTACTTTGTATCTCATCTTATATTTATCAATGAGAATCATATTACCATGCAAAAAAACAATCAAATGAGTAGCGTTACTATCCGGCGCTACTAGGGGATTGATTTCACATTATCAGTGTCATAGTAGGTAATTACTACGCATTATCAAATTAATTATCTGTAAACGACCATGCCACTATATCATTGCGAGGGATTTACAAAAAGCAGGTAAGGTTCCCTCGGAACAAGGTACACAAGACACAATATACAAAGCATGACTAGGTCTTTATCTCTGTGTACAGAGGAACCGAACCTGGATAAATTTCTGTTTTCAACCCCAGGGTTGATCCACTGTTTCCTCCCCCCCACCCCACCCCCACCCACACACACACACTCTCTCTCTTTTTGTGCACACGACATTGACTGCGAGTTATATGTCTACCTCACGAACAAACGTCGACATCACTCCTATTAGAAGTTCAAAAAGTTGAGAGGTTTGCTCATAATTCTAAAGGATATGAGATACTTGACTGGGGCGTATGTGCTCGTTGCGCTTTCTTTTGGTCCACCTTGCTTCACGTGGGGCGACCACGACAACCGGCAACTCCGAACACGACATTAATCACGGTGTCTCCTCGCGCGGCTATCTCAACCACGATTACGCCACTTCACGCTTTCAACGACCTCAACATCGGCACAAAGGGCTATCACCTAGCATGAGCACCTCGTCAGCTTCCTCTACTGTCCAAATGTCCGCTGCGCAACACCAGCTCCCCCTACGACCGCCAGGGATGTCAGTTTGTTTGGTTTCTACCTATGATTTCTC
Organism: Poa pratensis; assembly: GCA_947311845.1. Lineage (NCBI taxonomy): Eukaryota > Viridiplantae > Streptophyta > Magnoliopsida > Poales > Poaceae > Poa > Poa pratensis. The sequence continues at coordinate 3,468,873 of CAMZMU010000043.1, forward strand.
TCTATTCTGACTGTCTGCATCCCTACTGTCGTTTACAAGGCTACCTACGAGTTACAGATTCCATGAGATTATACAGGAATTTTTCCATATTATTTTTAAGAGGTTTCTTTCCTCAAGTTTTGTAACCCTATATATACTTTTCCGTGAGGTTCACCATCAATACATTACGACAATATTAATACTCTTTCATCTTACTCTCCATGGGAAGATCTTTTACGGATCAAAGGAACCAGTGATGGTGAAGAATGCAAGCAAAATAACAAAAAAAAAATCATGAGACCGAAGTACGTACTACCTCTATTTCACAATATAAGCCTTTTTTAGCAAGCTAAACTAGCTTGCTAAAAAGGCTTATATTGTTGAACAGAGGGAGCAATATTGTTTTATGAATCGACTACTGAAAACACATGTGAAACTAAGTGTACAATAATAGTGACATCTTTGCTTTGTCTTGAGCATGGTACTCACTACAACAGGCCCAGTAATTACAAGCACATTATTGTAATCATTAGCAACTCCATATTGCTTGGTCTCGTGGCATCTTTCAAGAGCCAAGAACCAACACAATATCGGCATGAAAGCTCCAATCCACTCCACAAGCTAGTCATTCACTAGCACCGGCAGAGATCGAGCGCTGCCACTATCCAAGCACAGAGCGGGAGAGATCAAGCTTTAGCCTTTTAGCCATTTCGACGGGGGCGACGCAGACAGAGCACCACGGCCGCGGCAACGCGACGGTGACCACCATCGCGAAAAGCAGGTGGGGGCCCAAGGCGATTTTTCTAGCGGCGCCGTGAGCTACCGGTCAAGGATCAACCGCTCGCTGGTTGCTCGCGATTCGGGATGCGTGTTTCGGTATTTTTCATTTTTATTAGGTATTGCTTACTGCATGTAGCATACCGGTTCAGGATACGTACAGAATAAATGGCTGGCCCAACCGATTCATTAAAATCAAAGGCACTGGTCACTTTTCCGTCTCTCTCACGTCTCTATGCTCCCCTGCATCTCGATCCAGAAAAACCGACACCAGTGCGGCGGCGTGAGTACAAGCTGGCTGCCGGAGTGTAGAGTTTGGGTGCCGAGACGGGGCCGCCATTCCGAGCTGCAGCGGAGGCACGGCGAGCTGGTGCACGGCTCTCTCTTCTTCCTCTCTCTCAATGTCGATCCAGAAAAGCTGCGGCGGCGGCGGTGCGGTGGTTCAAGGTGAGGCGAAAAGGCGTCTTGAACAAAGACGAGACTGTGATCGGACAGGCGGCGCCGTGCATGAGCCGAGGTCGCTCACGAGCTTTGGCTCTTCCGCCCCCTACTTCTTATAGTTGCGCCGGTGCATAGCGTCGTGGTTTCGTCGCTCTATCTGTTCCACGGTTGTGGTCCGGCATACTGTCAACCCGCAGCGCAGCGCCTTGGCCTCCTCGACGAGAGCCACCGAAGGAAGATGAAGCTGCAGCTGTCACCATGTTCATGTGCAGGGTAGGTTTGGGATTCATTTTCTGCATATGGGATTGATTTGTTTCAGTTCGATGAGGATGCTGATCTGGAGTATGATTTTGGTGGTCGATATTTTTGGTTCGATCTGAATTTTCATCGGCTATTCCGTGTCAATTCTACTGCATCCTATTGCCCATTTTAGTTCAGTTTTCCAGATACTTTTTTGTAATGCACAGGTTGAGAAATCAATGTGAAAATCCAACAAGAAACAATCTCTAGACTGAAAAATGATTTTGGTGGTGGTTAATCCATCGGAACGCTACTCTTTTCATTTGATCTAGGTTATGAAACGAATTTTACTCTAAAAATGTGAGACATTTGTGCTACAGTGAAATGATTGTGAAATAAGTTTGAACTCTTAAAGAAATTTGTGAACAAGCTGTGAAAACTTGTTTCTGCATTAAAAACGATACATTTATCAAAAATAATCGGATCAGATTGTCCCTGTATATGAAATATATCATACACTTCGCCAGTACTAATGGAATATGCTTCATATATGATTGGTACCAATTTGGTACCATAACCAAATATGGGTCGTGAAAGTATGTATGAAATTTCAATAGTATATGCTATAATCTGTTGATATAATACTGATATCTCTGATAGAAAAAACTTGATCTCCGAAACATAATTGGATTGTATTAGTATGACCCCAATTTTAGCAATGTATGAAATATATGTCATATCTCTTTGATATAAAAATGTTACTGAATCCAAACCCGAAACACCTATTGTTACATTTATGGAATTAGCTCACAAAAAATAATTAGAAGTTAATCCGCCAATTTTTTAGACACTCTGGAACATATTCATATCATATTTTCCCTATATATTAGATATACCATACACATTTCACAAATACTAAAAAAAGCGTCATATTTGATCAGTACTAATTTGGTACAATAACCAAATATGGGTCGGTAAAAAATATGTATAAATTTTCAACATTATATGTCATATTTGTTAATATAATACCGGTTTCTGCGAGAAAAAATTGGTTTCTAAAAACGTAATTGGATTGAGTTTTTGTATGACCCGGTTCTAGTAATGTACTCATGTCTTTTTAATACCAAAATGTTACCGAACCCATACTTGAAACATGTCTTAATCGCTACATTGAAACTAGCTCAAATAAAAAAAACATGTTTCGACATTTAAAAATAAATCACAGCTTTTTAAAACAAGAAATATGTGCTGACAAGAAATGCACGAATGCACTTGCTGCTGGCGGCGGAGGCTTCATCACGAGGCAAAATCGACACTGTTGACTTCTGGACGAAAGTTTAACACAAAATGAACCTCGGGCGAAACTATTTCACGTTTCTGACCCTTTTGTGTAGCGCCTCACGATCGGGCGCTACACTTACACTAGGTAGCGCCTGATCGTAAGGCTTTACACTGTAAGGGTAGCGTCCGATCGTGAGGCGCTACCCAAAAGGGTCAAATGCGTGAAATAGTTTCGCAGGAGGTTCATTTTGTGTTGTAGTTTCGTCGTCAACATTGTCTAAATTGCCTCATCACGAAGGATGGGCGAGGAGTCCTTGCGCCTTCAATGCGGGAGAGGATCAGAGGACAGAGGAGCGGGTCAGTTAATGCAATCATAGTGGGTAGGGCCAGGTCAGAAATACAGGATGCAGTAAATAGCTGAAAAGAATCTAATACAGCCAATTGCGGGCCCAAGTATAAACATACAGCCAATCGTGGCTTCTTTTAATTGGTTGGAGCCACACCGGTAGATAACGGCACCGCTAGAATTCGGGGTGGGGGCCCTACTCGGGAGTCGGGGACTGTGCCGGCAACATGGCCGTCATGGTGTCATCCTCGCGTCGCTCCTCGCCGCGCTGGCGCTGGCGCTCCACGCCGGCGTCAGGCACCTTCTCCCGTTCTCCGTCGTGGTCGCCAGAGGCTCGGGACGGCGCGGCGTCGTCGCGGATCCCGGCACTTCTGCTGCTGGTGTACTCGGGACAGAGCTTGTGGGCGCGGCCTCCGAGTGCGCCATCTGCCTGGCCGAGTTCGCGGAGAACGCGGTGGGCGCCATGCCGGCCTACTTGCACGGCTTCCAAGCCCGGTGCATCAAGTGGTGTCTCACCCCCGGCGGACGTCAGTCCTCCTGCCCGACCTGGCACGCGCCGGCCTACACTACGCCGGCGGCGGGACCGGCACCAGACGGCGCGCACACCGCGGCAGCATCTTGATGCCATGCCATGCGAGGCGCCGCGCGCGTGGCGGGCACTCTGTTCTTCCCAACAATTCCCCTGTTTTTTCCTTCGTTTCTGCTTGCTGAATTTCGTCGTGTTCTTGCATTCCATGTATGCAAAGTTTATTTTCATGAAGTTGTCGGAAGGTTTGGACCATTCTGTTCATATCCGGAGGTTTTGGTGTGGTTTCAGGGTGTTTTTTTTAAACGTGGGTTTCAGGGTGTTTAAGAGCCCAGAATCTTACCGCACGCTTCACCTGCATTAGCTTTGTTTTGTTCTTCCCACCATTCTCACATGAGGACCTTAGCTTTCAGTTGGGCCTTTTCATTTAGAATCCAGAGAAACTTGCATCATTTCATGAGCAGAGTTTCTCGATAGCAGAAGCTCCCTAGTTTCACCATGTCCCAGCATTCTCGATCTTGCCCTCTAGCATTTAAGGAGTACATGCCCCCCATGTCCCACTTATACTTCAATTTGTACCCAAATGTCCCATTTATACTTCAATTTGTACATGTCTAGTACAGAATTTTGGTCTAAAATTTTGTACTAAATATGTACAAAATGGGGTATAAGTGGGACAATTGGGTCCGGTTTTCGCATCCTTAATCCTCTGGTTTCACTGAAAACAATACGCACTTACCGTTCTAGACCAATTAATAAATGCAGCAAATTTTAGAAACTGCTGCTGGCTTAACCCTGGCTTAATCAACCGATGTGGAACCTGCCATGAACCCTCAGCCTCAGGGGGGATGTCATGAATAAGATGGACACATTTAGTTGTTGATTGATAGCATAAACCCAGAAGTATGGTTACACAGCAGAAACTGGAAGGGACAAATAGGGATGCACATCCTGGCAAGAAAAATGCTCTGTCCACCAATTTGTATACCATCCATCAATGCTTGGTCTTCACATGGCATTTCTGTTCCAGTTATAAAGGGAAACCAGCATAAGGATCAGGATGGAGACAATTACGGGTCAATTGATTAAGAGAATTTACAGTACAGGTAGACATAAAATGGCAGTCAAATCTATGCAGATCAATTGCTTCGAATATGTCAAACAGGCGAAGTTTTCCTTGTATACATCGTGAACAATACAAGAAACACTGGTCATGGTCCTCATGGACATTTTGGAGTTTAGCATTTAGGACAAGAACCATCGCTGTGATATATCTGAATCAAATATTTTGCTACACTGTAAACTACATGACCCAGAATTGAATTTTTGTCTGGGTGTTTAAAGCAGAAACATTCTGCAGACATTTGGGAGGCCCATTTTGCTCGGTTGATCCTTTAGTGGCGCCCTAGTTTATCACCAACATAGATAGCATCCATCCGTACTTGTTCTTCACATGGCATCTCTGTTCCAAAATAAAAAGGAAACAAGCATCAGGATGGGGACGATAACTAGATTAAGAGAATTGACAAGACGACAGTCATCCTCGTATATTATGCGGCGCTCAGAAAGTCAGAATGAAACATAATACAGCTAATGGATTGTGCTGGTGTAAATATGTAAGTTAGATATTTCTGACTTCAAAGCACATGGCAAAACGATGCAGCAACATAAAAAATGAGATTAAAACGATGCAAAACATTGCAAATATTTGTAGACTCAACAAGAACACTATATATGTAGATCATCTAAAGTCCAAAAGGCAAACCTTTCATTATCACACTTGAGTGCAGGGAACGTGGGAGGCCATATCATCATAAGGGGATAGATATCACCAAGCCTACGCAATGGATCCCAACTTGTCATCTCATAAACTTTGCGCATTGTCCTGCACTTGATATCCAAGTAGAGTATCCATTGACCCATCTCCAAGAACACAAACTCAGCATTGTCTCCCACATGATTTATCCGGAGAGAATCATTGCAATCTAGTATATCCAAATTCGCACACATCTCGCGCAAACAAATGGTGTGCACCAGCAACCAATCGTCCACATTGTATAGCCAGATGCTAAGTTGAAGCTGATTCACATGGATGAGGTACACACTATCGGCATCATAGGCACATGACAGTATGGTGTTTCTATCGCCATGCTCCACGCCTTGTGGGAGCCGAATTGTGGAGAAACTCGAGGCTACCAAATCCAGGACAATAATGCCGCTGCACGCGGCTGCCATATAGATCTTATTAGCGACGAGCATGGACTTTGGTTCGCACCGCGGATGAGGTCCCAGCTCTATGGGCAGATTATGCATGCACCATACACCATCTTGCAACCTATATATGAACACTGCTGGGTTTGTCGCTGTGGTACATTTTATGGACACGCAAAAGTAAGACAAACGGCCTTCTACTTCTTTGGACAGGACTTCGCCCTTAGTGAAGAAATTATGGAAATCACATGGGAATTTTGGGACGACGACCATGCCCCTCTCAGGGCATAGAAGGTTGTAAACTCCAAGGGTGGATTGGAGTGCTGTGTCATGGTACTCCACAAAGACGCAGCCTCTCCGGCAGTCAATGATGTGAGTCCATGCACGGTCACTCTGGTAGGTATCGAAGCTGGAGCTCGCGCGGTGAATGACGGTAGCGAGCTCTGTGAGCCGAGGAACCATGGGGATGAAGCGCGGGCGTTCCCACACTTTGTCAGGGTTGATGTAGAAGCCGAGGAGGCGGGGCGGGTGGAGCTCGCGGAAACGTTGGAGGAAGGCGTTGTCCGAGACGTGGTAGAACCAGCGTTTGCAGACGAGGGCGGCGTGGACGAGGGTGGTGGGGAAGCCGACCCGGAGCAGGATCTCCGTAAGGAGGTCGTCATCGTCGAGCACCTTGGACATTGCCACGGAAGGTGAGCAAGTCTCGCCAACCACACGTTGTTTACTCACGGGATCATCGACCCTGGAATATCAGAATCGGCAGCGCCAGACAAATGAAAACGAACATCAATAGAATGGACGAATTTGTTCAATCGGTTGCAGAGCAGCCAACACAAGGATCAATTTGTCCATGCATCTGGTAGGACGGTCATGTAAAACGACTGAGATGGAGAGACTGAATCTTACAGTTGGGGATTGATCTCTTCAGAAGAATCCATGGTTTGATCGGGGAGAGAAAATCGAGCTAGGGTTTCCCGCAAGAGAAGAAACGGAATGAGATTGGAAGAGGAAAAGAACTCTCGGCGATCAAGTCTGGTCGATCTGGGCATGCATGGGCTCATAAAGCCCATCATATCTGGCACAACACAACACGATTCAGACGTGGACTTGGACTCGTTGTCAAGCCCATCATATCCTCAGACTTGGACGTATATAGCATTTTTTGGGCCTCGATTGTATTTTCATTTGAACTTTTTATTTTGCTTTATTCTTTCCATGTACAGACCTTTTGTACACTTGTAACATAAACCTAACAAAACAATCTATTAAAAATGCGCACTGGAGTCCTAATGTTTTCCCTAAAAATGCAAAAAAAACAGCTTGCATGGAATGGAGCCCAAATCTTACGACAGTAATGTAGTGGTTGGGTTGCCTTCGGTTTGATTGGTATAACTTTTATTTCCCTCTCAGAATATGTTGTGTGTCGTAAAATATGCTATTGTTACAAGTACTGCAATGGCATTCTATTTGATGCATGGTCAGAACATCTACAAATAAAATATCGAGGCCAATTGTGTTTCGAACTCACAGCCAACCTTATCCTGCTTCATCTATCACAAGAGTATGGTTCTTCATCATCATCTACTACAAACCCGTCTATAACATGATAGAGTCTTGACGACGTTAAAATGTTAGTTAATGTCGTTATGTTTGTCTTTGGAAGCGAGCTGAAATGAAATCAAACGAAAGGTGTCGGACCTATTGTGTTTTTTGCCCAACTTCATGCTCTTCATCATCGAGATCGATGATCTTCATGGGGTGGTGTGATTTTTCTAGAAAGACATGCGCATGTTTAATTGGGCGGTGGTACGGTTTCTCCCATTGGATTGATCAAATCTTCTTCTCTATATATACAAAAATGAGACTATAATCCTATTAAACCAAATCAGAGTTAACTATATTTACAAGGCAATCTCATATGTAGTTCTATCTCCCATTACTTGCCATCAACTTGATTAAAGAGGATAATAGATGGACCACACGATTGATCCGTGTAGGATGGATGAAAAGTTTATTGCTGCAAGTATCCAAGATGAATGGTCGGCCAATGAATGAATGGCTCCAATTCAACAAAATGGTCCCTTCTGCTCATCCCACATCTCTGATGCTGGCTCCGTACGTATCATCTGATAACTCCCTGCATTTCTTCGCATAGGATTTCTGTTTCAAGTAAAACAGGAGAAATAGAAAAATATCAGGATGAAGGCAAATATGTACCACAAGACCAAGAAATTTAGAAAAGACAACTACTTGTACAACTTCAGCCAAATGTTATGCAGAACACAGAGACTCCGGATATTACAAGCACATGAGATTAGAAATGTTTCGAAATACCAAACAGAAAAACATGCACTTACTTAAATTTTCAATTGCAAACTATATGACAAGGAATTCCGTGGGAGCGACATGGAAAACTAATTCCAAAGCCGAACAACATTCTAAGAAAAAATAGGTACTCCCTCTGTCCCAATATATAAAACGTTTTGGTCAATTGTTTTAGCTTGCGAAAGCGTCTTATATATTAGAGCAGAGGGAGTAGTAACAATCTCATGCATAGTAACTAGAGTCCAGTTTTAACAACGTCAAAAATAAAAATGGTCCAGGTTCACAATTCAAAAGCGGCTTACATGGGATGACGGATGAGAGTTCATATAAAATATTAGGGCTATATGAGAAAAGAGGTGCAATAAATAAATTTTCTTTCTTCCAGCTGCTAAAACCTCACTTTCTAGCTTTCCTAAAACATCGCCAATTTCATTCTCAGCTAGCCTATCTTGCACACATACGCATGGAACAATGTCATCTTCCTGTGCTAAACCACTTGCAAATGTTTCTTCTCTATCATAACCCAAAATAAACTCGGCCTTGACCACATACCCAAAAAAATATTTTGGTGTTTATAAATTATCTTACGGATATGAAAAGCACTTCAAATGGTTGTTAACTAGTATTCCTAAAATCGCTGGTGTGAACCATTAACAATGTAATGGATGATTACTAGTGTGGCGATGCAAATAGTTTCCACACCTAATTGATTACGCTGGTGTATTGATCAAAGCTCCAAATTTCAACTCTAAAGCACCTGCCAAAAAATTGTAACCTCAACAAGAACACTAGGGATATCTTATAAAGGCGAAAATACGAACCTTGCAATATCATCCTGGAGGGCCGGGAATTTGGGAGGCCAGATCATCACAAAAGGATATACCTCATGCAAACATTTATTATCTTTTGTCACCTCATATACTTTACACATTGTCCTGGACTTAATATCCAAGTTGAGTGTCCATGGACCCATCTCCAAGAACACGAACTCGGCATTGTCACCCACCTCTTTTATTTCGACAAAAGCACTACAATCCAAAATACGCAAACTAGCACACATCTCATGCAAACAAAGGATGTCCACCGGCAACCAGTCGTCCCCATTGTGGAGCCATATGCGTAGTTGAAGCTGGTTGACATGGACGAGGTATAACCCAGCGGCATCATCGGCCCGTGAAAATATGGTGTTTCTCTGGCCATACTTCACCCCTTGTGGGAGGTGAAATGTGGAGAAACTCGAGTCCATCAAATCCAAGACAACAATGTGGCTCTCCGCAACTGGCATATAGATCTTATTGCCTACGAGGACGGCTTTTGGATCTGGCCGCGGATGAGGGAACTGGTCGATGGTCAACATATGACGCGTGACACCTGCAGTCACTTGGTGCATAAATACGCAAACCTTATATCGTCCCTCCTTTGTAGTCTCCATCACCACAGATAAGTAAGACAAGCTGTCTCCTTCTTCTTTGGAGAGTTTTTGGGAATAAGTATGGAAAGTGCCTTCTTCGACCTGGGGATTTGGCATGGCGATAACGCCATGCCTCTCTCAGGGTGCAGCAGGCTGTGCACTCCAGGTGTCCATCCGTTCCCGTCCTTGCGGTGCTCGATGATGAGGACAGTACCATTGCGGCAGTCATATATGAAGAATGACCGGCCGTCCCTCCGGTAGTTGTCGAGGCTAGAGCTCGCGCGTTGGATGACCCCCGCGAGCTCCAAGGGTTGAGGCAGCACCGGGACAAAGCGGGGGGCGAGAGGCCACAACGACATGGGATTGTGGTAGAATCCTAGGAGGCGAGGCGGGTGGAGCTTGCGGAAACGACGGAGGAAGTCTGAGTGGGATGCGTTGTAGAGCCAGCGCCTGCACACGATGGCGGCTCGGACGAGGGTAGTAGGGTAGCAGGAGCATGATCTCGTTGAGGAGGTCATCGTCGTCGAGCACCTTGGACACCGCTGACGAAATCGATGCTAGGGAATGCTGCGGCTTCGTCTCGCCGTCCGGACATTGTTCCTTCCCGGGATCGACCCTAGAAATTCAAAGTCAGCAGCGACTAACAAATCCGAACGGACATCAATGCAATAGTAGACTAATTTCTGTAATCAGTTGTCTTTACTCAGCCAATGCGCACAATCCATCCATCTAGCCAGCAGAAGAAGCCACGCCGGATAAAAAAGTGTAGAACAATCGGAAGATACTGAGAGATCAGATCTTACCATAGGGGAATAATCTCCTCAGAATCAGAAGGATCCATCACTTATCTCCCGCTGAACACTGCCGCAATAGATAGGGTTTGTTTAGCCAGCGAAATTGCGGCGCCCCACCTTCGTTCCGGTGTCGCCAAGTGTGGTCGAGCGGAAACCATGCAAGGCCGGTCGTTCGACACGTCCTAGTCCGGCCCAGTTAACAATTAATGAAGGACACGATTTTATTTTATTTTCGCGAGTATGCCAATGGCATACCTTATCTTTATAGAAGAAGAGCACAAAGATTTACAAGATGCTAAAACTTTTTTGTGGACAAAAAGGCTAGCTTACACCACACCACACTCCGAGACGCAGAAGCTACTCTCTCGCTTCATCAAACCTCTCTCCCTCCTTTGCTTGGCGCCAAAGTTTAAATTCCTCCCCAATTCTATCTATGAGTTGAGCTACACTACACTTTTTTTTAGATAAAGAGATTTTATTACTTAAGAGTTTTAAGCATTACATCCGGCCTCTGCATAGCTAAGATGCACACAGCCACCAGTTCACCAGTAACCAATTCAGAACAAAACGTAAAAAGGCGAATTACATATCATAATGAGAAATTGTAGATCTGCCTAAGAAGCTGGTAGGTCTATCCGGAGTCTATGTTGTCATCCATGCCGGGAGAATAACTCTCTGGCCGCAGCCTCCAGCCTCGACGCCACCTCCAAAAATAAGTCTCGGTGCTCCACACGCTGCAGGGCCGACCATGCTCGTAGCGTAGCTGTAGACCGATAGATAACCTGCATAACAGAAGCATTTTATCGTTAAAAACCTTGTCATTTCTACATAGCCACAGCGACCAAATAATGGCAATCGCGCCCATCCTACAGAAGAGTTTAAACCTAGGATCCACGCCATTTAACCAGTTGCCAAAAATGTTTACAACAGTACGCGGTGGATGTAAGTTAGAACCTATCTGGATGGCTGACCATATAAACCTCGCGAATTCGCACTGGAAGAATAATTTTTTAATGGTCTCGTCATGTTGACAGAAAACACACTTTTTACTTCCGTGCCAATTACGCTTGGCAAGGTTGTCTTTTGTAAGACTTACACCCCGACGAAGATACCACGCAAATACTTTAGTTTTAAGCGGGATCTTCATCTTCCAAATTTTGTTATTATCATTAATATCGACTGGCACTTCGGGTAGAATTAAAGCTCTATACATGGAATCAACCGAGAATTTTCCATTCTTCGTAAGATTCCACTGGAATTTATCTGGACCTTCCGACAATTGGACTGAATCCAATCGGATGAGCAAGACATTCCAGGATGCTTGTCTCGTTCCAAGTAAACTTCTTCTGAAGGAAACATCTGGTGGGGAGGTACCCAACACCTTCGCGATCGTGTCACTTTTGTTTCGTACAATAGTGTACAGAGCCGGATATTGTTCTCTAAGGGTAGAATGACCTAGCCATTTATCCTCCCAGAAACGAATTTCCGATCCATCCCTAATTGAGAAAGATCCATGTTGGAAAAAAAACTTCTTTGTAGCCATGAGGCCAGCCCAGAAGTGTGAATCGCCAGGTTTCCAAAAAACCTGAGAAACAGCTTGATCTCCCACATACTTTCTCCTAAGGAGGGTTTACCAAACTCCATCTTCCGATAGAAGTTTGAAGAGCCATTTACCTAGCAAGGCTCTATTCTTGACCTCAAGGTCATGAATTCCGAGCCCTCCTTGGTCTTTCGGGCAACAAACCACACTCCATTTAGTCAGACGATATTTTTTCTTCTCACAATCCCCTTGCCAAAAGAATCTAGACCGGAAATAATCCAATCTTTTTAAGACTCCTTTGGGCAATTGGAAGAATGAAATCATGTACAGTACCATGTTTGTTAGTACCGAGTTTATGAGAACCAATCTTCCACCCAGTGATAAGCGTTTGCCTTTCCAGCTATTTAAGCGTAATTGAAGTCTTTCCTCCACCTTTTTCCATTCAGCATTTGTAAGTTTCCGATACTGAATCGGAATACCCAAATAGTTGATAGGAAATTGACCTTGCTCATAGCCAAAAAGTTCAGCATACAAGGCGGCGTTTTCTCGAGCCTCGCCAAAGCAAAACAATTTACTTTTATGGAAATTTATCTTAAGACCCAAAAGTTGCTCGAATGCTGACAAGATCAGCCACTACAAGAAATATGTCAACTAGTGACCTTTTGATAGTGACTTTCAAAATATTGGTCATAGATCTATGACCATTTTAATCCACTTGGTCATGAGCTGGTTTGTAGGGTCCTAATCCAAAAAATTAACGACCAATTTGGTCAAAAAAGTCATAATCTATTTACACAAATTGGTCATAATGTAGACAGCAGTTGCGTATGACCTTATTTACGACCATTCTGATTGGTCATGAGGAACGACTGGATAGCCACCTCATCAATCATGCCCACGTGGCAGCCATATGTCGCTTACGTGTCCATATTCAGTCATAGTGAACTCGCTGACAGGTGGGAGCCATTACCAGGATTTGTTGGTATGACTGGACTGCCACCTCAGCGGTCTCTCCTACATGTCACTTCATCGCGCCTACATGTCACCGCCTATGTGTCATTTGTGCTTACGTGTCACCACACTGACATGTGGGACCTGTTGACAGGAGGTGTTGATTGTTGACCAATCTGTCAAGTGGGGCCCACAAATATGACATGTGGGACCCGCCCATCCCCACCTGACAGTGGGACCCACCCCCACCTCGCATGACATGCGGGACCCACCACGCCCACATGACATGTGGGTCCGGATCCCACCCCGCATGACAAGTGGGGCCGCCCCCACTTCGCATGACATGCGGGACCCACCACGCCCATTGATCTAGCAAAATTGGCAGAAATGTGCATGGTAGGGGATTCGTACCATGCACCTCCAATTCCCACCGGGCAGTGCTAGCCACTAGGCCACGCCACCTTGTGTGTCATTGTATAGAGTCGCGGCCTATTAAACATAACATTCGCTCTTTGCTGGGCTTAGGCCGGGCAAAGCCCAATTTTCTGTTTTCTTCTACCGAGTGGGCTAAAGCCCATACGCATGCCTAGTGGGCTAACAACCCATACGCATAGCCTGTGAGGGAAATGCCGAGTGGGCTAACAGCCCATATGCATCGTGCTGTGAGGGCTAAAGGTTTTTTTTTTCTTTTTCTGTTTTCTTATATAACTTTTGATTTCGAACTCCAATTTAAATCAAATAAATTTTGAATAATTTGTAAAAGTGTCCTCTATCATCATAGACTATTTGGGAATATATTTTGTAAAAAAATAACAAATTACTCCTAAGCTTGTATATTGCTTAATATAGGGGTTTGAAGAATTCGGAATAAAAATTTGGGATCGGTCTTTTAAATTCAAATGCAAAATAAAAACAAATGGAGGATTTTAACTAGGTTTATAATTGTTTTTGGTAACTAGGTCACATATCATGACGCCACACGAAAGTTTTCCATTTTTTTGTTTTTGTTTTTCGAATTTAGTATGCTCATTCGAAAATCTAGTCGAATTCGTGGCCGTGACCGTTCGTGTCTAGTGTTTGAATCATGTGGATATTTTGATGTATCTATGATGAAATGGATATTTGTGAACCTAAAAATGAAATTTAGGAAAAATAACGGGCAAGCTGTGTGGCAGCTGCAGTTCAAAATCTAGCCGTTTCCAGCTGAATCGGCAGGAAGCCGTTTAAATGGCCAGAAATAGGCAAAGAGCTCGAAAATGCATGCCTTTTGGTGATTGTACATGAAATGATATCTACTTTGTGAAAACAATTTATCGGTGCCATTTTGGATGAATTTCTCGGTACCCGCTTCACAAAAAATGCTATTTTAAGCACTTGAAAAATGAAATGTGGGTTTTTTGTGAAACATGTCGAAATCTTTGTTCGGCAACATTGATTGCCATCCCACAATGAACACATGTGCCAATTTTTTGCTCATTTGGACAAACTATGTCATGAATGTGGCCAAAACATTGCTCCTTCATCTTGAAAGTTATGAATGTTCGTTCGTGACATCAAGTTTCTGAGAACACTTTTCCAGTAAAACTTCCGCACCGCAAGTTTATAATTTTTTGTGGTAACTAGGTCACATATGATGACGCTACGCGAAGATTTTCCATTATTTTGATTTTTTTTAATTTCGTGTGCTCATTTGAAAATCTAGTCGAATTCGTGGCCGTGATCGTTCGTGTCTAGTGTTTGAATCATGTGGATATTTTGATGTATCTATGATGAAATAGATACTTGTGAATCTAAAAATGAAATTTAGGAAAAATAACGGGCAAGCTATGTGGCAGCTGCAGTTCAAAATCTAGCCGTTTCCAGCTGAATCGGCAGGAAGCCGTTTAAATGGCCAAAAATAGGCAGAGAGCTCGGAAATGCATGCCTTTTGGTGATTGTACATGAAATGATGTCTACTTTGTGAAAACAATTTATCGGTGCCATTTTGGATGACTTTCTCGTTACCCGCTTCACAAAAAATGCTATTTTAAGCACTTGAAAAATGAAAGGTGGGTTTTTTGTGAAACATGTCGAAATCTTTGTTCGGCAACATTGATTGCCATCCCACAATGAACACATGTGCCATTTTTTTGCTCATTTGGACAAACTATGTCATGAATGTGGCCAAAACATTGCTCCTTCATTTTGAAAGTTATGAATGTTCGTTCGTGATATTAAGTTTCTGAGAACACTTTTCCAGTAAAACTTCCGCAACGCAAGTTTATAATTTTTTGTGGTAACTAGGTCACATATGATGATGCTAAGCGAAAGTTTTCCATTATTTTGATTTTTTTGAATTTCGTGTGCTCGTTTGAAAATCTAGTCGAATTCGTGGCCGTGACCGTTCGTGTCTAGTGTTTGAATCATGTGGATATTTTGATGTATCTATGATGAAATGGATACTTGTGAATCTAAAAATGAAATTTAGGAAAAATAACGGGCAAGCTGTGTGGCAGTTGCAGTTCAAAATCTAGCCGTTTCCAGCTGAATCGGCAGGAAGCCGTTTAAATGGCCGAAAATAGGCAGAGAGCTCGGAAATGCATGCCTTTTGGTGATTGTACATGAAATGATGTCTACTTTGTGAAAACAATTTATCGGTGCCATTTTGGATGACTTTCTCGTTACCCGCTTCACAAAAAATGCTATTTTAAGCACTTGAAAAATGAAAGGTGGGTTTTTTGTGAAACATGTCGAAATCTTTGTTCGGCAACATTGATTGCCATCCCACAATGAACACATGTGCCAATTTTTTGCTCATTTGGACAAACTATGTCATGAATGTGGCCAAAACATTGCTCCTTCATCTTGAAAGCTATGAATGTTCGTTCGTGATATTAAGTTTCTGAGAACACTTTTCCAGTAAAACTTCCACAACGCAAGTTTATAATTTTTTTGGTAACTAGGTCACATATGATGACGCTACGTGAAGATTTTCCATTATTTTGATTTTTTTTTATTTCGTGTGCTCATTTGAAAATCTAGTCGAATTCGTGGCCGTGATCGTTCGTGTCTAGTGTTTGAATCATGTGGATATTTTGATGTATATATGATCAAATGGATACTTGTGAATCTAAAAATGAAATTTAGGAAAAATAACGGGCAAGCTGTGTGGCAGCTGCAGTTCAAAATCTAGCCGTTTCCAGCTGAATCGGCAGGAAGCCGTTTAAATGGCCGAAAATAGGCAGAGAGCTCGGAAATGCATGCCTTTTGGTGATTGTACATGAAATGATGTCTACTTTGTGAAAACAATTTATCGGTGCTATTTTGGATGACTTTCTCGGTACCCGATTCACAAAAAATGCTATTTTAAGCACTTGAAAAATGAAAAGTCAATTTTTTTGTGAAACATGTCGAAATTACTGGTCGGCAACATTGTTTGTCATGCCACAATACACACATGTGCCAAATTAGGGCACATTTCGACAAACTATGTCATGAATGTGGCCAAAATACTGCTTGTTAGTCTTGAAAGCTATGAATGTCTATTCATGATAGCAAGTTTCTGGGAACATGTTCTCAATAAAACTTCTGAATTGCATGTTTATATTTTTTTATGGTAACTAGGTCACTTATCATGACGCTACGCGAAGGATTTCCATTATTTTGATTTTTTTTAATTTTGTATGCTCGTTTGAAAATCTAGTCGAAGTCTCGGCCGTGACCGTTCGTGTGTAGTGATTGAATCATGCAAAAAAAATTGTGTATCTCTGATGAAGTGGTTAGTTGTGAACCTAGAAATGAAATTCCTAAGAAATAACGGGCAAGATATATAGCACTTGCAGTTCAAATTTTAGGCATTTCCAGCTGAATCGGCAGGAAACCGTTTAATTGACCGGAAAATGGTAGAGACCTCAGAAATGAATACTATTTGGTGATTGTACATAAAATGATGTCTACTATGTGAACAAATTGTATCGGTTCCATTTTGGACGACACTCTCGGTAGCCGCTTCACAAAAAGTCGGGCTATTAGCACTTAAAAAAAATGAAAAGTCAATTTTTTTGTGAAACATGTCGAAATCGCTGGTCGGCAACATTGTTTGCCATGCCAAAATGCACACATGTGCCAAATTAGGGCACATTTCGACAAACTATGTCATGAATGTGGCTAGAATACTGCTTGTTAGTCTTGAAAGCGATGAATAGTTGCAGCAGCTGCAGCGTGAATGTTCAAGTAATGAAATAGTAGCGCGGAGGGGAATTGTTTTTGAAAATCAACCCGCTGAGTCGATCTTGGCACACCAAAAAATTTGTAGCCGGAAATTTTAGAGATTTGATTCAAAAATTTGGAGATTAAAGCGCAAGAAATGGGGCTTCACATTTGTGGTAGGTGCTTCACAAAAAGATCCAATTTTTCAACATATTTGTGGTAGGTGCTTCACAAAAAACCCATGTTTTTAGCACTTAGAAACCATTTTAAACAACACTTGTCCTGAACCAATCAGAAGGCAGATCAACTCTCCCACGGATCACCCTTCCGTGGCTGACCTGAGCCGTCCACGCCTTAGATCCAACGTCTCTGGCTAACTTCTCCGCCGAAGAGACCGCAGCGTGCGGCAGCCTCCGAAACCCTAACCCTAAATGCCCAAATCCAGCCCCTCGCTCCTCTCACCAGAGACCCCGCCGCCACGTCTTCCTCTCGCCCGTCGCTCCTCAACCCTAGATCGAGACCTCCTCTCCCTCTCGCTCGACAGCCGCAACGAGCGAGCGCCGCCTCTCCCTACCGCACCACCTCCTTGCCTCACCGCGTCTCCGGCCGCACCACCTCCTTGCCCCACTGCGCCGCCTTGCGCTCTCCCACGAGCAAGCTTTAGTTCCCCTCGAACACATCCCCTTCCCGTCTTCTTTCTCGCGACGGCGATGGCGACAAGAGCTCCTCTCGAACATAGCGACCATGACGTCTTGGCTGGCTTGCTCGCCGGCGCACGCGTGCGTCCTTCGACGCACGGCGCTCCGCCGAGCTGGCCGGACCGCGGCGCGCGCGTGACCTGCCAAGGGTTTGTGATTGCGGCCCATCGATCCATGGCCGGCACGCCAGATCCGCCGCCCTGGCCGCACGTTCCTGCGCTGCAGTGATGGACAATCCTGAATCCTCCGGCCGTGCGGTCGTCCTCGACGTCGTCTCCGAGCAGTCGCCCATCTTCAAGTCGAGCCACCGCGAGTCCATTCATCTCTTTCTTTCTGAACCGCAAGCATCTCTCAAATCATGATTCATACTTCATGCACATGTCTTCTGTTTGGTGAAGCGCGGGAGCACGGCCAGTCTCGAATCCAACTCCACCATCGGCCACCCGTTGCGTCCACTTTGACGACAAAGGTCTGGAACACCGCTGGACTGGAAAGGCAAGTATCTACCACCCATATCCATCTGTGTCTACATGTTAGAAATTGGTATATGTCATGCTGTGTGGATCTCAAGAGCTCTTGCTAGATGTTCATACTTCTATAGGTCACTTTCAGTTTTATTACTACCTGTATTATGTTTAGAACAATCATGCTGTCTAGTTTCTGCAAGTTTTAATTTGTAACAGTCAATGGCATTTTTCAGTTTTTACAATGTTGACAGTATCATATTTCTGTCTTTTTAGACTGCTAGAATGTGCGAGCTAAACATATATTAATTTCTAAAGCTCACTGTAATGCTCTTGGTCTCTTATTATTGCTGGCCTACTGTTTGTTTTACAACAATTGAGAATATACCTATATGGGTCGAATTCTTGTGACTAATGATCTGATATTTTGTCTAGTCTATACCATACTAGAATGGCTACTTTCTACTGCTATTACACTGATGGTTGTGCTGTTTTTGTGTGCATCAAGCCTTCAAGCAAGCCCATGCCAAAACCTCTGCCAACCCTACCAATGCGGCTGTCGGAGGAGTTGCTGTAATGGTCGGAGGGGAACCAGGAGAAGTAGGCAGTGTGGCGTACGACACCCGCAAGCGCCAAGTGGGGAGGTCTCTGATGGCTTCCTAATTCTATCTATCTTGTTAATCTAGGTAGTTTTTGTGGAATGTGTTTTCCTGGATTGAACATGCAGCGGCAGATTTATTTGCATATCATATCTATCTTGTTAATCTACCACAACATGCCTCATTTGATTAATCCACTGGACTTGTGTTGGTTTGGATAAAATGTTCCCATAACTAATCAACTTAAGCTATGCCTGGTTCTTTTATTTTTAGTTCACCGATATTGTTTTTTATAGCTCTCAATGTTTTATTTGCATATCATATATATGCTCCGTCTCTTATTGTTGGCCTATTCTTTGTTTTACAACAAATGTAAACACACATGTATAATTCAAGTTTTGTGATGGCATACTAAGGACCATGCTACAATGTTTAGTTTGCTACAGCTGTAACTCTAGCTATATTTCTTATATGTGACAAGACCTCAGAGCGCTGCTTAACTCAAACACACGCACACATCATGTTCCTGTTGCTTGCAGTTTTTTCCTTACCCTTAATATCTAATGGTCGTGCTGCTGTTGTTGTTCCTAGGATGGCTGTGAACTGGTAGGCTCGACTTCTACTATGTGCTCCGTGGTGGTGATGCTCCAACCACTATGGTGAGTCCTACTTGCTTGCCAATGACCTAATGTATGTGCTAGGCTTACAGGTGGGTTAGGCCACTCGATAAATTCGTGCATGTGCTCTGTTCAAAAGTGAAAAATATATGTTTGATGAAAATTGAGATACTGTTGTAAGCCGTGTATTGTGATGAACCCTGGACAATTGTTCTATCTCATTCTTGAGGTGCCTTCCATGGATCCTGGCTTGCTCGTTTTATTGCATTCATTTGTCTGTTCTCCATTTTTTCTAAGTAAATCTTTAAGATGCTTTTGTAGAGTACAAACCCTTGTTTCTATGTAAATGTGTGCACTGAAGTTGAGTTATATTCTGGGAAATTATTGGTGCATTTTTTCAGTTCCTAGCTGTTGTACCAATGAAATTTACTGATTTATGGCCGTTAGTATTTACTTGGGTAGTTAACTTTTAGATTTGCTTTTATTTTGTTCCTGACCATTTTGTTTTATCAACATTCAGATGATGGCCTTCATTCAGTTTCGCCGAGAGCTCCAGGATGCAAGAAGAATAGAGTTCTAGCTCATTGGAGTTTTTTTTGAAAGGAGCTCATTGGAGCTAGTTATACCTTGATAGCTAGTTTTATTTTGATAGTTTATTGTGTTTCAGGTAGCTGGATACCTGATGTGACTATGTATAATTTGTAAACCGATGTGAACTTGGTTTGATTGTAATGATTGTAATGTGCAAAGTTTGGCCATTGGCTCTGTTATTATTATTGCGTCTATTTCCTGCCTGTTCCCTTTTTCATATTGTTTATTTCGTTACTGGAATTTTAGGTTTGAAAATATGTACCTGACAACTGGGAGCCACCACTGGAGTCTGACAATTCGGACCCACAGTTGAAACCTGACAACTGGGACCCAATCTGACTAGTGGACCCAACTTTTGAAAAAAGAAAATAGAAACTCTTGGGCCAAAAAGGCCTACGCCCATAAAAACAAAAGGTTTAATTGTTGGGCTTGGCCCATGTTGCTGCCCAGAATTCACAGGAAAAAAATATAAATAGGCTGAACTGTTGGGCTTGGCCCATGTAAAGGATTGAACTGGACTGGGCTGATTCTGATCCATGACCTTCACATTTGGTCACAATCTTGCCACGTAGGATTGGCCATGTAGGATCTGACGTGGCTATGCCAGACAACGCGTGACCAAAAAAATTGGTCATAAGAGTTATGACCATCAAATTTGGTCATAGATGGTTATGACCAATTCGAAAAAAGGTCACATATGACCGTTTGAGACGCTCCGTATGTGACCTTCAGATTTTGGTCATAAGAAGGTCATAGATGAAAAATTATGACCTTTTAGTGACCAAATTTGTAAGTCACTAGTTGACATATTTCTTGTAGTGAGCTTAAGGTTACGAGCTTTTTCGATGTCATGTTCCATGAAAGAATTGTATCGTCAGCATATTGAAGAATCGATAAACCACCATCTACAAGATGTGGAATCACGCCTTCAATTTGACCCTCAGATTTAGCGCGTTCGATCAAGATAGCCAACATATCAGCCACTATATTAAATAGTATTGGCGATAACGGGTCACCCTGTCTGAGGCCTTTTTTCGTTTGAAAGTATTTGCCAGTGTCATCATTGACCTTAATGGCTACACTTCCTCCCGAAACAAAGCTATTTATTAACGCGCACCACTCAGTAGAAAAACCTTTCATTCTGAGGGTCTGCTGAAGGAAAGACCATTTGACTTTATCATAAGCTTTCTCAAAGTCAATTTTAAAATTACCCCATTCAGCTTTTTCCTATGTAGCTCGTGAACTGTTTCATGTAGGATCGCAACTCCATCAAGGATGTTGCGGCCTTGCATAAAAGCCGTCTGAGACGGACGAACCACATGATCTGCCACACTGTTCAGTCGAATCGTAGCCACTTTGGTGAATATTTTAAAACTAACGTTAAGAAGGCATATAGGTCTAAATTGTTGAATCCTTTCTGCCTCGTTAACCTTAGGTAATAAAATTATCTCACCAAAATTGAGACGAAACAACTCTAGCTGTCCATTGTGAAGACAGGCGAACAGTTGAAGTAAATCAGACTTGATAACATCCCAAAAGTTCTGGTAGAACTCAGCCGGGAAACCATCAGGTCCAGGTGCTGTATTATGTTTCATTTGGAAAACCGCCATCCTCACTTCCTCCTCTGAGTAGAGTTTAGTAAGTAGACTATTTTCCGCATCTGAAACCTGGGGGATATCCTCTGTTCGAGACTCATCCAAAGTGAAATTTCCTTCCTCTGGAGCACCGAACAGGCCTTTATAGTAATTTGTAATGTACGACTTTAGTTGTTCATGGCCCTCAATCGTTCCCTCATCCTGGACTAGAGAATGAATGCGCTTTTTCCTGTGTCTGCCATTGGCAATACTATGGAAATAGCGAGTATTCGAATCCCCTTCTAGGATGAATTGGGCTTTAGAACGTTGATACCATTTTAACTCCTCCTCTCGCAGTAGCTTCGCTATCTGTGCATTGGATTGGCTCTTTAGCTCAATCTCTTGCGCGGATAGTAACCGAACTTCTGCTAATGCTTCTAGAGCATCAATTATCGAGGAAAGTCGTTCCTTCTCTTTTTTAAGTAAACCAGAAGTATGACGAGCCCAGCCAACGAGGTGCGTGCGTAAAGCACGTATCTTGTTGTTCCACCGCTGGATAGGCGTATCACCCGCAACTGGTCTTTCCCAAATTCTTTTAACCATCTCATGGAAACCCTCGCGGTGCAGCCACCCAAGCTCAAACTTGAACCGTGGCTTACACTGTGGTCTGGGTATTCCAGTGGTCAAAAGAATGGGAGCATGGTCTGACAATCCCTCAATACGTTCTAGAGCCCGTACCGACACCAGTGGGAACCTAGATTCCCAATCAGTATCCATCAGTACACGGTCTAGTTTCTCGTATGTGGGTTCAGGGAGAGAATTAGCCCAAGTGAACTGTCTCCCCACCATTGTTATCTCTCTTAAGTTCAAACTGTCGATGACTGCATTGAACAAAAGAGGCCAACGGTTGTCAAACCGACCTTTACTTTTCTCAAACGGAAAACGTAGCATATTGAAATCCCCACCAATGATAACAGGGTGTGGGTTATCTTTTGCCAAGTTTACCATTTCACAGAGAAAAGCAGTCTTAGCCGCTTCCTGAGCCGGCCCATACACGGCAACAAGACTCCAAATGAAATTATCGGATTTATTACGGATGTGCATTTTAATATGAAAATCACCATCCGTAACATCCAACACTTCCATGGTATCAGTCCTGATGCCTAGTAGAATGCCGCCGGAACGGCCATGAGGGGGACGCGAGTACCAATCAAACTCTATACCGCCCGAAAGTCGGTTCAATAGAGATTGCGAAAACTCACGTCTACCCGTCTCAGAAATAGCTAAGAAATCCAAATTATGGTCCCGAACACAACCAGCAAAGTGCAAATATTTAGCCAAGTCACCAAGACCTCTGCTATTTGCAAACATGCCATTCATTGGGAAACCGTGGGGGATTTGGATAACTTGGCCCGTTTCCGAGACTTGTTAGTGGTAGATTTAGATTTCCGACCGGCTGCTTTTAACTCATACAATGAGCTCAAACCGTCGTCATCCAAACCACCCTCCAACACTTCACCAATTAGATGAGAAAGAAGCTGACCATCTGATGTGGCATTCGCTTCTTCTTCATCCAAATAGGTGGCTGTCAACTTAGTCGAAGCTTTAGGAATAACCGTTAGACGGTCAACTTCCATATGCCTCAAGACATTAGTTGAAACCTCTACTTGTTTCTTACTACTACCAAGATTAAAACCTACACTATTAAGCTTGGACTGAATCGAAATAGGAGAAAACGAAAGAAAAGACTTTGATTTCATTTCCGTACCTAGAGAGTCCAAGTTGAGAGCCGCTTTACGACGCATAGCCTTCTTCAACGAGTCCTCGTCCGTCATGGAAGACCCATCCGCCGCCACCCCAAACCTCTCACTACGACGGATCGGAGTGACTCCATCGGTAAAGACCGTCGTAGTGGGTGGCGGTGTACGCGGCGAGACAGAACCCGTCCCTTAGGCGTGGTCGCAGAAGAAGCAGAAGCATGGGTCGGCAAGGTTGGAGTAGCAGCCGACCCCGCCACTACAGCAGCCTCCAACGAAGCCGTACTCGTCGGGTGGGTCGGAGTCGGAGTCAAGACCCCACCCGACCTAGCTGTGTCGGAGTCGAGACGTACCCGGGGGGTTGAGCTGATGAAGAAAACCCCTCCAGGTCCAGCCCAGCAGGAGAGCCGGCACCATGGGCCAGCCCGCCAGCTGCTCCCAGCCCAGCAGAAGCGCCAGCAGCGAGCGCAGCCTGGTCAGGGGCCGAACTGGGCCGGCCCGGCTGCAGCCCAGCCTGCGCCTCCAGCGCCGAGAACTGCAGCTGCCCAGTTGGGCCGTAACCTGTCGCCGCCGCGCGTGGAGGCTCGGTTTGCCACTCCTCAGGCCCAGCAGGGGTCCCCAAAGACAACGCCAAGCAAGGCGACCCCTCCTGCTGGACCGAAGCAGCGAGAACACCTGCCGCTGCACTCTCGTCCTCAACAACCCGGTGAGACACGTCTTATCCTCGATACAATCTCAATCCCGCGAGGGGTTTGCGGATGAGGATTATATGGGGTAATAACCAAGGTAGTCCTCTGAATAGTTGGCTGCGAAGAGGTCCCAGATTTTCCAAGATTGGATACACCCGAGGTTTGGTTCCCATTCACATCCAAGCTCAAGTCATACGAGCGACGAGCCCGCTCCCAGTACACCTTGTATCGACGGTGGAGATGGGCCCAAGGTCCAGGATGGTCACGCTCGTCCGCATGATCGCAATCCCCAGCACGCAGGTTGGCCACGCTCCCGGTGCCATGAGCCAGAAAGGGCGGCGGTGCAGCCGTCGGTTGCGGGGGGGGGGGGGGGGGGGCGCCAGTGCGATGCCCACCAGCCCCGGCCCCCACGACCTGCTGCTGGAGAGGAGTCGGAGCGGCGGGACGTGTGCCGGGCATCCGCGGCCCCCCACCGTGCTGCGGCCGAGGCGGAACCGCCATGAGGCGAGCCGGCGTCGCCGCGACAGAGGCGAAAGACCTCTCCCACCGCAGACCCGGCGGCGAGACTTGCGAGGACGATGATGAGCGGGTCGAGTCGTGGGTGAGCGGAGGCGAACTTGGCGAGACGATGGAGTCCGAGGCGAGTCGAAGGCAGCGTTGCGATTGCCCGATCGTACCCCACCGTAGCGAAGAAGAACTAGGGCATCTCCTGGACGGGCGAAAGAGATACGCCCATGGGTTTGCACGGTCACGATCATCCACGCGATCCCGCGGTCCCACCTGCATGGATTTTGAAAAATGCCCCGCCTCCAGCTCCGGGATAGAAGGATCGGCGGCCGTCGACGAGCTCGAGGAATCCACCACCGGCATCGGCGTACCCGGCGGTGACAGTCCGTCCCGCCTTTGCATAGCCTTGTCGAAGAAGACACCCAAGATCGGCGGCGGCGTGACTCGGCGCGGAGGAAGAGGGCCACGCCACGGCCCCATTCTTGACGGCGAGGAGTTGGTGCCCCGGCTCGCCGGCGGCGCGCCCGTCCCCGCAACTTCCGCCTCCGGCGATGTCGTCACGGCCACCGCCTCCGAAGCCACCGGCGACGATCTCTCCTTGAAGGCCTTGTCGATGAACGTTCCAAGGATGGGCGGCGGCGAGTTTCGTCGAGGAGGATGATCATACACTACACTGGTCTCGATCTCTACCGAAAACTCGAGCATTCCTCTGTTTCCACAGCGACCAGGCCGTGAGGATGATCAAGGTGTCAAACTTCCTTCGATCCTGCTTCCGGACTCCAGCTCTTGTCGTTAGCCACCATGTCTCCCATCTACTCTCGGCACTCGGCCCCTCCAACTGAATCCTCGCTCTCTGTAAGCAACCAAGCCAAACTTGTTGCGCATAGACGCACTGCACTAGTACGTGGTCGTTGTCGTCTTCATCCTGTAGGCATGTGTAGCACACATCGGGATGTTCTTGGAGCCCATGCCTTACCCTCCTATCTGAAGTCCATAACCTGTATTTTGTCGCCAGCCAACTGAAGATTTTACACTTGGCCGGTGCGTACGAACGCCATATCAGCTTGGCAACAGCTGCTCTTATTCTCCCTGACAGAGAGCTGCATACGTCGCCTTCGCAGAATACACCCCCGACGCAGCGCACGACCAACTGAAGGTGTCGGGCTCCAGCTGATGTCTCTCGACAGCTCCAATGGCCAGCCATAGGTTTAGTAACTGCCTGCTACCTTCGTCTGTCAGGCTTCCTGTCATATCGAGCATCCACTTGTCCTGTACCATCGCCTCTGCTACCGTTCTGCTATTCCTTCTTCTCGTGCTAACACATTGGACAATGAGAGGTGCAATCTCTTCCGCTCTCCTCCCTGGATCCATCTATCATTCCAGAAGAAAACTTTTGTCCCATCGCCAACTCTGTATCTCACTAAGCTCTGAAACACCTGTTCCGCCTCGACATCTTTCAATGGTGGCAACCCTTGCCACGGTCTTATTGGGTCGGTTCTACGCAGCCAAACCCAACGCACAAGCAGTGCCAACCCTTGTAGCCTAAGATCTTTGACTCCTAATCCACCATAGATGATCGGTTTGCACACATTGTCCCAAGCTACCAAGCACTTGCCCGCAGTCGCCTCTTTCTTCCCTTCCCAAAAGAAGGATCGCATACAGCCCTCAAACTCCTCAAGCAGCCATCTCGGCGCCTCTGCAACCAAGAGCTGGTGTACTGCTTCGGCTGCGATAACTGCTTTGATCAGTATCAACCTCCCTGCTCTCGCTATCAAACCCCTCTGCCATGCGGGCATGAAGTCAAGTGCTTGATCAAGTAGCGTTTGCCACTCCGCCTTGGTAAGAGGCCTCAGGGCTAGCTGTAATCCGAGATATCTATTGGAAAATTCGTTACCTGGCACCCTAAATGCAGCTACACCCTCTGTTCATCTTCTTGATCTCCTCGGATTAGTGTGGCAGTTGTTTTCCTGTAATTAATCTCTAGACCAGTGGCTTCACCAAACAGACAGAGCAGCATCTTAACCATTGTCATTTCCTCTGTGACAGGCCTGAGGAACAAAACTACATCATCTTCGTAAATTGATACTCGTTGCAGTGGTTTAATACCAACTAGCTGAGACAACCAATTCCGGAATTCCCTTCCACTGCCTTGCAAATCAGTGCAGTAAACACCTCCATACCAATCACATATAGCAACGGCGATGTTGGATCACCCTGCCTCAACCCTCGGACATGCTGAATTCTATCACCCGGCACACCATTTACAGTAACTCTCGTTGTTGCCGTGTTCAGGAGCACTGCCAGCCACTTGAGGAAGAGCTCGCTGAACCCTAGATGTCGTAGAACCTCGAACAGGAACGCCCATGAGATCGAGTCGAAAGCCCTCGAGATGTCTAACTTGAGTAGCACCCCCTTCTGCTCACTCCTGTTAATCCTCCTTGCCACATGTCGGACCAGCACGAAGTTGTCGTGCAGATTCCTACTTTTCACAAAGGCACACTGATTTGCACTCACAAGTACCTACATCCTCGGCCTAAGCCTATTTGCAATGAGCTTCGAGAATAATTTTGAAAAGCTATGTACTAAGCTGATAGGCCTATAATCTCCCACTCTAGTCGCCTCTGCTTTCTTTGGAATGAGTGATTAGAGCTCTGTTGAGTCTCGCAAAACCTCTCCCGTCTCCCACTGCCAGCTTCAGGAGTCCTGCCATGATATCAGATTTGATCACCGGCCATGCTCGTAGTCGTATGTAGAATGCCCGATGAACCCATCAGGTCCTGGTGCACGGTCCTTCGGGAGCTCCTTGATCACCGACCACACCTCGTCCTCGGTGAACAGCCCATCAAGGTCCTGCAAGTCTAGCCTCGGCAGGTTCAGAGCATCAAGATCTAAAGTGTGTGCTCGTTCTCGCGTCATGCCCAGCAATTGCACGTATGTGCTGGTGAAGATCTCCACCTTCCTCGCCTGCTCCATGATGATTTCGTCCTCCGTTTGGATGCTTGAGATGTAGTTTTTTGCTCTTCGCCCATTAGCCACGGCGTGGAACAGGCGCATGCTAGCGTCGCCTTCCTGCAACCACCTGATGCGCGACCTCTGACGCTCGATTGTTCGCTCCAAAGAGGATAGCCCCAACACTGCCAGTTTTAGCGTCTTCCTAAGCCAATGTTCACCCTGTGAGAGGCTTCTGCTGTCCTGGGCTTTCTCCAATTTCAGGATCACAAGGTTCGCAATTGCGATCTTGATTTTAATGTTGCCCATCCTCCTCTGCCCCCATGATTGCAGGTATTCTGTTGCATTCCTATATAGCGCATCGAGACGTTTGAAAGGATCCGTGATTGTCGCATTGCATCTCCAAGCCTCCTTCACAGCCTCATCAAAACCTTCCAACTTTAACCAAAAGAGCTCGAATTTGAACCTTTTCCTCGGTCTGCAGTTTGCGTTCAGCGCTAGGTGAAGCGGTGTGTGGTCTGACGCTGAAGATGACAGTGCTTGCAAAACTGTATCTGGGTACATTAGTTCCCAATCCACGGTTGCTAAAGCAAGATCAATCCTCGTCATCGTTGGATCCTCCCTCCCATTGCTCTAGGTGTATTTCCTACCGTGAAGATGTAGGTCTTTCAACTCCTTTTCCCTCACAAAACTCCAGAATCTTCTCATGATATTCCTATCCAAATTATTGTTGTTCTTGTCTCTAGCATTCAGTATCATGTTGAAATCCCCTAGCACGATCCACGGCCTAGGACACAAGGCCCGCCGGTCTACTAACTCCTCAAGAAATCTCACTTTGTCCTCGGTGGACACAGGACCGGGTACGATACAGAAAGGCTTCACTTTCAAAAGGGAACTAGCACCAACGTGTGCCACGTGGTGAACTCCACGAGGTGGACAAAACCAAATTTACTTTGGCAGCGGGCCGACGGACCGACCGAGCTGAGCCTCGCGAACGATCAGCTATCGATCGAACGAGCAGCTGGAAGCCCATGCGGCATGCATGCGTACGTGGCCTAGGACTCGCATACTAAGCTCCCCGCGTGGAAATCACTATAAAAAGGGTTCCCTTTGCAAAGGTAACCCCACCATCGTTCTAGTTGTGACAAGTGTCGGTTTCTCCTCACATGATTCAATTTTAGTTGTCTACATGTCTGCCATGTGTCACAATTAGATTGAAAGTGGGGGAGTATGAGAGAGAAAGGGAGGGCATACACGTACGTGGGCATACAGTTTTCCCTTTTTGCCTTTTATTTTTTAAATCCGAATTTTAAAAACGAAATATCTTGAGAACCGTTTATCCAAATTACTAACCGTTTTCACTTTTGAGCTCATCGCGTCGAGATATTCAAAACTAGATCCTATGTTGATATGTTTCGACGAACTTTTTTTTTGTACAACCGGTTATGTATAGTTGTACAACCTGTGTTTATAGTTGTACAACATGTGTCTGTACAAGCTGTGTATGCGTAGTTGTACAACTTGTATCTGTCTAGTTGTACAACTTATATCTGTCTAGTTGTACAACCTGTGTCTGTACAACCCGTGTCTGTCTAGTTATACAAACTGTATCTGTACAACCCGTGTCTGTCTAGTTGTACAACATGTGTCTATTTAGTTGTACAACCTGTTAGTTATACAACCTGTGTCTGTATAGTTGTACGACGAATACACGTAATGACCACTATATTTTTTCAAGATATTTATTAAACTTATCGAGGAAACCGAACCGTAATTCTACTAGCTTTTATACTTCTGTTGACATAATCGGGGTATGCATGCGGGTTTTGTCACGTAGATACTTGGATTGGCTACGGAAGTTTTTTCTTTTCTTTTTGGCATCGATGGCTGGGAACTGCATGCAGGAGCGTACAGAGGAGGCTTGCATGAACAACGATCGATCAGGTACACGGCAAGGGCGGGGCTATCGCGCGCTGCTGCTTCGTACACGGACGCAGGACGGCTGTATCACGCGCGGGGTGCGCGGACGACTTCGCGTCGTGCGTTACGTACCAAAATTTGTGTCCTCTGCGCAGGCAACACGTCATGTGATCTCACGGATCCAGCAAAAAGTGACCTTTGAGAAGGTAACCCTTTTAGTAGTGATACCCTCCCTGCGTACGTGCAGCTCGCGCGTGCCTATACGCACAAATCCGTATTGTGTTTGTGATGTTTTTTGTACTTTTGATCGTAGTACACAAAAACAAAATAAATAGATCACAATGTACAAAGTACACAAAACATGATATACGAACTACATAAAAAAGGTGTACAAAGCACACGAAACTGGAAATACAGAGCACGATGTACAAACTAAATAGAATAGGAAGTACAAACTATACACAAAAAAGATGTACAAAGACACAGAAATAGAAGTACAGAACACTCAGATGATGATGTACAAAGTACACGAAACAAGATGTACAAAGTACACAGAACCCGAAGTAAGGTTCCCGTTACGAAGGGAACCCTTTTTCTAGTGATTTCGCACAGGACACGATTTTATTAGGATAATACAGTACGTCAAGGCTTGCGGCCTGAAGGATCAGTTAAACGGGCTGGCCCAAACGAGGCACGAGTTTTTTATGTTTTTCTATTTTTTCCTTTTACTTTATTTTTTAGGGTTAAAAAAATATTTAGAATTTTTTTTAGATTTGGAGAAATATTCAGATTTAAAAATATTCAGTTTAAAAATGTTCAGATTAAACTATGGTTGATTATGAATTTTTCTCCAATTCAAAAAATTATTCAGATCTATAAAATATTCAAATTTGAAAATCTAGTTATTCTATTCTTTGAATTTTTTTAAATAGTCAGATAAAAAACAAATTAAAGAGAAACTAAAAATAGAAAGGTAACTATATAACAAAATAAAAAAAGAAAAGAAAAAATGTGGATGAGCTAGCCCACCCCTGCTCGCTGTAGGCGGTGCGCTGGCCCGCTGCCACAATGAGCGATATATACGAGCCGGGAGGTGCTATACATCGCTTATTAGCGATGCAACGCGGTACCGCCGCCTGCACGACTGCTTCTCGCGTGTTAAATGGGCTGGGCCCAAAAAAATTCGCCGCCTGCATGACTTCATTCTTTCGTGCGGCGCTGTTTCGCCGCTGCACGACATTCTTGGCGCGAGATTGATTTTTCTGAAGGATTCACACATGAAAAAAATCTTCGTGAGACACTATTTGTTAGAAATTGACCATTGAACTGTTTCTTTTTTGAACTGTTTTTTCTAAAACGCTATTGCATGTCTAAAAAAAATAGTTGAACACTATTGCATTAGTTTAGATACTTTAGAAAAACTTCAAGTGTTTTAATGTGACTCCAGTTCTCAAACTTCGCGCGCTACTGTTTCTTCGCGGCATTACAGTTTCTTCTCGCCCTAGTGCATCCTCCATTTCTAAAAAAAAGTATTGTTTCTTCGCGCCCTAGTGCATCCTTCGTGCGCTACAGTTTCTGGGCGCGCTACTGTTTGAGAACTGGAGCCATTATCCTTCGTGCGCTATGATTCACACTTGAACAGTTTCATTTTCTTTCACAAAAATAGTTGAACACTATTGCATCGCTTTAAATTTGCTTAAAAATAATTTTTTGAACAAATTTAAAACGTGAACAGAAAAAGGTTTATGAACGAAAGTTATTAGTTGAATGATTTTAAAAGTGAACGAAATTTTATTTTGAACAATTTTAAAAAGTGAACAGAAAAAGGTTTTTGAACAGATTTAAAAAAGTGAACAGAAAAAGGTTTATGAACAAAAGTTATTTTTGAACGATTTTAAAACTAAACAAAAATTATTTTTGAACGATTTTAAAATGTGAACAAAAAAAGGTCGATGCAAAAAATTATTTTTTAACAGATTTAAAAAAGTGAACAGAAAAAGGTTTATGAATGAAAGTTATTTATGAACAATTTTAAAAGTGAACGAAAATTATTTTTAAACGATTTTAAAAAGTGAACAAAAAATGGTCGGTGAACAAAAATTATTTTTGAACAGATTTAAAAAGTGAACAGAAAAGGTTTATGAACGAAAGTTATTTTTGAACAATTTTAAAAGTGAACGAGAAAAGGGTCGGTGAACAAAAATAATTTTTGAATGATTTTAAAAAACGAACAAAAAAAGGTTTATGAACGGAAACTATCTTTGAACGGTTTTAAAAGTGAATGAAAATTATTTTTGAACGATTTTAAAAAGTGAACAGAAAAATGTCGGTGAACAAAAATTATTTTCGAACAAATTTAAAAGGTGAGCAGAAAAATGTTTATGAACGAAAGTTATTTTTGAACGATTTTAAAAGTGAACGAAACATATTTTTGAACGATTTTAAAATTGAACAGAAAAGGCCAGTAAACCGAAACTATTTTTGAATGATTTAAAAAATGAACAGAAATGGGGTGAACGAAAACTATTTTTGAACGATTTTAAAAGTGAACAGAAAAAGCGGTGGAACAGAAACTATTTTTGAACGATTTAAAAGTGAGCCGAAAATGGGGGTGACCAGGAACTATTTTTGCACGAATTTTAAAAACTGAAAATGGGGTGAAAACAAAAGAAAAAAAAGAAAACGAAAAAACAAAAACAAAAACAAAAACAAAAACAAAACCAGAAACAGAAAATAAAAAGTGAAAAACAAGAAAAGAAAAGAAATAGGAAAAGAAAAATTAAAAGAACGAAAATAAAAATAAAAAAGAAAACATAAACGAAAACGAAAACGAAAAAATAAAAGAAAATGAAAACAGAAAAAGAAAAGGTAGAAGGAAAAAGTGGGAAAAGAAAAAAGTGAACATAAACTATTTTTTGAACGGATTTCAAAATTGAACAGAAAAAATGATTGAACGAATTTCAACGTGAACAGAACCTAATTTCAAACGGATTTTGACCTGAACAGAAAACAAAAGTTTGGAACGAATTTAAAAAGTAAACAAACCCTATTTTTGAACAGATTTAATATTTGAATAACAGAAAAAAAATGAGCGAATTCCAAACTGAATATAAATTATGTTTGAATGGATTTCAAAGTGAATAGAAAAAAAGTGAAACGAATGGATTTCAAGGTGAACGAAAATTTAAAAAAATAGAATAGCGAGGAAATATTAATAATCTGTTAAAAACGTAAATGTGTTTTTTCCAAAAATGTGCTACTTCGACACAAACAAGCCACGCACCAGCTGGCTAGCCCAGTCGGACATCCTAGTGGTTGCGGGATCGACTCCCCCTCCATGCACCATATGCACCATATTTTTCTCGCGGGTAAGGATATTTACTATGGGCTGGTGGAGAGGGGGAGAAATGGGCCCGGCCCAAAACAACGCTGCTTCAGGCGGCGCTACGACGAAACGCCGCTAATAAGCGGTATATAGGATTTACCATAGGAGCCCCACGTCAAAGTAGCAAGCAAGTGACCCAATGTAGTAGAAGGCACTGCATGCAAACCATGAACTATGTCGTAGCATAGAGACTAGGCAGTAATCTTATGGCACTCCCGTGCAGGTGTAAGGTCCTACGAGGATCGCACGGGATGCAACAGGCCGACACGAGGCTACTTGCACGGGGCAAGAGACCTACAAACATGACAAACAATCCCACCACTCTCATATATTTTCAGATTTGTGATCCACTTAAATGGAGGGAGATCTCCATTTTTATTGTTGGGTGCCCGTGGCCTGCACAGGGGCCGTTGGGGGCGGAGGCCCACATGTGCAACGACTGGCCTTAATTAAAACTTAAATCTAAATCAAATAAAACATGTTTAATTTAGTTAGTAAACCTAGAAAGAAGTGCTATATTTAAACATTCAACCTTTGGTTTAGCGAGAGAAGAAAGAGAAAGAGATTTGGAGAGGACGGAAAGGGGAAGAGGTCTCATTTGGATCAAACTGGAAGAGGGAGAAAAATTAGGCTGTGTTTGGATGTTGGTATTGGGGGCTTGGAATCAGCTATTTGGAATTTACCTACCCGACTTCTGGTGTTTGGCTGCTTTAGTATTCGGGCCTGGATAGGAGCCTCAATTCCAAGCCCAACCCCCGCCAGTGTGCGCGCACGCTCGGGAGTCGGGAATACGGAGGTCCCGACCTCCGTATTGGCTTGGAAACGAGCTCTCGTGACTCTTCGCTCCGTCTCCCTCCTGGCGACTCGCAGTCTCACACTAGGGCGGCGCTCCCGTCTCCCTCCTTACGCGGTAAGCTCCCCTCCCGTCTCCCTCTTCCCCGGCCGCCCTCCCCTCCCTCCCCTCGTCCTCCCCCTAGCCGTCCTACTCCCCGCCCCGGAACCCTAGATGGATGGGCAAAACGGCGGCGGGAGGGGACATGGCGGCTAGAGCAAGCATGGCGGCGCGAGGGATCTTCCCCAAAGCCGGCCTCTCCCCACCGAAGCCCCTTCCCAGTGGCCTCTCCCTCCCATTTCTTCTACACCGAAGCACTTGACAGCAGATTTTGGTTTTATTTATTTATTTGCTGAAATTGTTCCCTTTGCAATTGCAGATTACTAGATTGATTGGCATCTGCAGATTTATGTCGTGTGTGTATATGGTTTCCCTTTGCAATTGTACTCCATAGTTTGATGTATGCCTTGTGTCTATATGTGTTGCAATTGTACTATCCACTTGTAAGAGACCTAATTATCCATGTTGTGAGTTTATTTGCATTATTTTAATGTTATTATGTGTGAAAATAATATATAAACATTCAATATACATAAAAATATTTTCCATACATGTACACAACTTTATATTGTCCTAACTCAAAAAAACATCAAATTCCACGGTTTGTACATCCAAACAAGATTTGGAATTGGATCCAATCATTTGATTCCAACATAAAATACAATGCACATGCAAACCACAGATTTGGAATTGGAGGCCAATTCATTTCCATCTCAGCTTTAGTATTCCTCCTCCAATTCAATTCCAAGGTTGAATACCAACATCCAAACACAGCCTTAGCGTCGGCCGCTGGAGGGATTGGGCGAGGACAGGTCGCCTTCGAAATTTGCCACGCCCGTCCTTTATCACCAAGATGACCTGGGTAACGTGACGCGACGAAGCGATGCCTAAGCAATACGGTCACGCCTGGCCCCAACTGTAATTTCCATGAGGCCTAAAATGCCAATCATACTTTGCATATAACAAGACGACTTAGACTTGGATTTTTCTCGGGACTTGGTCTTGGGTTGACAAGAATGAAAATGTGCATGTGTACTCCATCTCCGATCCATCCAGAAGGTGTTGTTATTTTTTTGAAACTCGGCAAAAGTTTTGTCTTTTATATTGATGGACCTAAGCCCAAAAAGGAAAGAAAACACAGAGGGAACTACATTTAGTGATAATCTTCACAAGATGTTTGGCCCCCTCCAGAACCCATTCACGGCCTTAGCTCTTGATTTTTTTTGGATCAGCGTGCACGGCATGGCGAACTTGTTGTTGAAAACCAATCATTTCGTTCCTTCCAAATTTCCCAGGTGATGAGAAAGATTGCCGTCTTGAGACCTTTTGGATGCACAGTGGGAGATTCAGAAGCGGCCTTCCAATAATGGAGCATAGATGGGCGATCATGTCTTATCGGTAGCATAGTGGAGTAGTGCAGCCTGACAAGTGACATGCTTGTCCAAGGAACTCATGTCGATAGTGTTGAACTCTTGATGACTTTGACCTGGCGCCAGTAGTGGAGCTGTGGCTGCTGCCTTTTTATAAAGTAGAGCATTTTATGCGTTTTCTAAAAAAAAGGAATCCCTCTCAAAATATAATATCTAAAATATAATCAATCCAAGTAGTTCGTACATAAAAACGAGAACACGAGTCTACAATCCGAACAAATCGTAATGAATTAAACACTCTATAAATAGGCTAACTCGATCATATCTGGGGCAAGAAAAACCAAGTCAAAGACAATGGACCGCCATGTGAAGCCAACATGGACGCCATCTCTATCGGTAATCTCGACATAGTCTGGTCTTTGACATTGTACACGCAAGTAATGCCGACATAGTCTGGTCTTTGACATTGTACACGCAGCAATTGCGAAAATCATCCTCGGGCTTTCTGTCATCCCTTGGGTCTAGTTTATGCTCGTTCAGGAAGTAGACGCAATCTTCTTGGACAGCTCCAACCGTGGCGCTACCACAATAGTTTCTGTTTGCAACAGGGAGCGACCAGGATCCGTCTAAGCTGATAAAAAGAGCATGCCCTGTCAACGTATCAAGCTTCCTCCATCGTGCATGGCCTGGTCCGTTCAGCAGACCCGTCGCCTCAAAAACCTCGAGCCGGCGAGTGTGGCTGGGTATAGAACGGAGGTGCTGCATTTCGACATCCCGTTCAACCATGAGCAGCCGGTCACCGGACACGACGACCAGGTAGTAATAGCGCTTATAAGTGACGATCGGGTAGGTAAGTGTTGAGGGGCAGGGTGCCTCCGCGGTGCCGAGTATGACGCATTGCAGGGTGGGTGCATGGACGTCGTCGCCATGGCCCACGTAGTCCATGGCGTGGAGCTGATGATGTAGACGAGTGGGCGAATGTCTTGAAGTGATTAGATAGAGCTTACCTTGGAAGAGCACGATGTCGTGGGCGAGCAAGCCTGCGGTGCGCCGCGGGAGCAGCAGATGCTAACTTTGCCGCCGCTGACGACGACACGGTCGGAGACCACCACCTTGCGGACGTTGTGCGTCGTTATCCCCATCTCGGACCAGAGGATGTGTTGGGCGGTCTTCTCCCTGGTGAGAGGGTTCGTCAGGAAGCAGCTGGCGTCGCAGCCCACCGTGAAGAGGGCGTCGCCAGTGGAAACACAGTGGGAGACGTCGGCCGGGATCGGCAGGAGGTGGAGGATGTCGTCGGGGAAGCTGAGGAAGGCGTTGTCGCGGAGGGCGACCCACGGGAGCAGCGGGGGCAGGTCGCCTGGTTGCACCGCCGAGCGCCACGACCGGCAGACGGCACGGAAGCGGAGGCGGCCGGCGTGGGACGGCAGGCGCAGGAGGATTAGGACTAAGAGCTCGGGTGGGAGGCCCGGCCAGGAGCCGGTGCATGCAGCTTCGTGCTGCGGCGGCACAGCGTTCCTGGTTGTGATCGGAAGTGCCATCAGATTGTATGACGGCCAGGCTCAGGCCGGTATGGAGCAGTATGTATTTACAGATATTCTATCCTGGTCTGATCCAATCGAATGAATCCGATCAGGACTCGGTCGACTCTGCTCACGTACGTACTTGTTGTGAAAGCTAGTGTTGTCCCTTCGCCGCTGCCGCTGTGTTCGTGGCCGCTCCGCGCTGCCTTGCCCCGTTTGGCCACCTTGCCTTAGCCTGCAGACGTGTGTGTACGCGCCTACGCGGCCCGCTCACCGAAGCCGCCACGTGACAGACTCTTGTCGTCGAAACCTTGGGCTCACCTGATCCATCCCGCTTCCTCCGAACTCCGAGTCGAAGCTAGCACAACGATCCAATCTCAGGATTTTGATCCGCTGACCAAGGTCCGAGACATCGCATTAAGCCAAAACTCCAGAACATACTCCAACTGCTGGAGTGTCAGGAAACCCTTGGAGACAACACACCCGATCCATCCTGCTCCTTCCCAAGTCGGTAAGTCGGAATCGAAGCTAGCATAACGTCTAATGATCCGATCTCAGGACATTGAACCGCTGTCCGCTGACCTGCCTTTTTATGAACCCACCAAGGTCTGACTTTTTACGGGGGCAGGTTCTTACGAACATGCCAAACATGCCAGGTGCACATCTGCACCTAAAGTGTGTGGCATGCGAGTGAAAAGCATCAGAAGTTGATATTTTTTTTCTTAGCTCATTTCTTGTTTTCCAGATACACCGGAGTAGATAGAGCATATCTCACAGTAGGAAACTCGGGACTATGTAAGATAAGGTAGAGAAAATCCACCACAATACGTGTCAGTTTAAAAACCAGAGAGGATTGAAACCAGCTGAAAGCTCTAGAGTACAGGAGACAAACCTTGACAGATCACTCTTGAGCTTAGGGAACGTGGGAGGCCAGATCATCATAAAAGGATAGATATCACCCAACTTATAGAATGCATCCAAATTTGTCATCTCATAAACTTTGCGCAGTGTCCTGCACTTGATATTTAAGTAGAGTACCCACTGACCCATCTGCAAGAAAACAAACTCAACATTGTCCCCCACCTGGTTTATCCGAAGAGAAGCTTTGCAATCTAATATATTCAAACTCGCACACATCTCGCGCAAACAAATGGTGTCCACCAGCAACCATTCGTCCATGTTGTATAGCCAAATGCGAAGTAGAAGCTGCTTGACATGGATGAAGTACAAACTAGCGGCATCATCGGCACGTGACAGTATGGTGTTTCCATCGCCATGCTGCACACCTTGTGGGAGCCGAATTGTGTAGAAACTGGAAGCTGTCAAATCCAAGACAACAATGCCACACCACGCAGCTGCCACATATATCTTATTGGCAACAAGCACATACTTTGCTCCCGGCAGCGCATGAGGATGCAGCTCTATGGAATTATGCATGCACCAAACACCACCTTGCAACCTATATATAAACACTGTTGGTGTTCTCGCGGTGGTGCACACACAAAAGTAAGACAAACGGCCTTCTTCTTCTTTGGAGAGGACTTGGCATTTAATGAACGAACCAGGGACTTCAGGGAATGTGAATTTTGGGACGACGTCAATGCCCCTCTCAGGGCGCAGAAGGTTGTGTATTCGCAAAGTGGATGGGCTTCCTATGTCATGGTGCTCCATGAGGACGCTGCTGTTCTGGCAGTCAATGATGTTGGCCCATGCGCCGCAGTTCCTCTGGTAGGTATTCATAATGGAGCTCGCGTGATGGATGACTGCATCAAGCTCTAGGGGCTGCGGAAGCAACGGAACGAAGAGTGGGCGGGCCCAGAAGAAGTGACGGTTGACGTAGAATCCGAGGAGGCGGGGCGGGTGGAGCTCGCGGAAACGTTGGAGGAAGGTGTGGTTGGAGACGTGGTGGAACAAGCGTTTGCAGACGAGGGCGGCGCGGATGAGGGTGGTGGGGAAGCCGACCCGGAGCAGGATCTCAATGAGGAGGTCGTCATTGTCCAGCACCTTGGACATTGCGGCCAAAATCAACGTCGGGGAGCACCTTTTCATCTCGCCAACCACACGTAGTTTATTCTTGGGAACTGACCTGGAATATGAAAATCGGCAGCGCCGAAGAAATGCAAAGGAACAGCAATACAATGGACTAACTTCTTAAATTATGGCATCACTGCAAAACAGCGAACACGATAATCAATCCATCCGTCCATCCGACAGGACTTGCACAACACAATGAAGGATATGGAGATCCATGAACAATGAACTATCTATCTCACCGGCCTCAGCTCGCTCTCATGACAAGAAAATGCCGGTAGGGTTTAAATTAGGGAAGAAAACCTAAAATCTAGCTAACGTTTCCCTGGAAAGAAGAAACTTAAAAGGAATTAAGAGAGGAAGGGAAGGAGAAGCGAGGTCTCACATCGATCAAATTGGGGGAAAGGGAGAGCTAGGAAAGCGTCGGTCGCCGTCGGGAACGTCGCCGCCGAAGTTGCAGCGCCCTCCTTACTTCCGGTGCCCGTAGCCTACTTTTTTTCTACTTTTTTTTTTAGTATCTACTTTTTTTTCTTCTTTTTTTTCTACTAGAGAGAGGAATTCGATGCCTTGCCCAATTAAACATTCTATTGGGCCCATATAAAGCCCATCATGCCTGCCATAGAACACGACTCGGATCCAAAGTTAGATAGTATAGTACCGTAATGGTTTTTTTTAGAAAAAGCCATCATGGCGAAGTACAGTGATGGTTAGTATAGTCAAAAGAAATGGTTAGTATCAGATATCTCATCACGGTGCTGATTTGGCAAGCAGACTCTTGGTCTCTGCCACTCAAATGCAAGATCTTCCGAGTTAATTTCTGTGACGATCACCATGTTGTCAAAAAGAAACAACCACCGAAGGTGCTCCAGCACCACCCACGGCTTCGATTCTGAGCAGCGAAAGAATGAGACGGGGACATGGTACGGTTATCTGCACCTACAGTGCCAGCATGCTCTGCTGATAAGCAGCATCGACTATCAGGTTATTAGTTGTAAGACACAAGTTGATGTATTATTTTGTTTTTCTTCAGTGTTGGCTCATCCTCATGTTTACCTGATACGCCTGAGTAGTGAGTA
This sequence comes from Poa pratensis, assembly GCA_947311845.1. Taxonomy (NCBI): domain Eukaryota; kingdom Viridiplantae; phylum Streptophyta; class Magnoliopsida; order Poales; family Poaceae; genus Poa; species Poa pratensis. The sequence continues at coordinate 3,508,522 of CAMZMU010000043.1, forward strand.
CACACAGAGCCTAATTTTCAGTACACGACTCGCTGCTATGGGAGATAATAAGGTGAAGAAAATCACCACCCGGCATACATATATCATGATGAGCATGAGAATCACCTTCAAAACACAGAAATAATTCAAACGGCAGGATAAGAACAAGTGTTTTGTCAGTCTGCAGGTGGCCAGATCTTTCACAGTTAGGAGAAATTGTGATCCATGCTTATTGCTCAGGTGGCAGTTGCACGATTGGAAGATTTTCCCAAATAAAATAATAGTAATACAGTTGCTAAAGCAATGCAGACTAAATGCTTCGATATCACAGACAGGATTTGTTTTCCTTGTACAACATGATGAGTAAAACAAACACTGGTCATGGACATTATTCCTTTTTATCCAAGTCATGTTGGACAACAGTCCTTGTTATGATATATCTGAATCCAAAACTAGGCACCAACAAAAGTGTGCCTCCACAAACTACATGATCGATCCAGAATGATTTCTTTTACAGTACATCAGAGGAATATGGGCCGATTATTTTGGAGATCCAACGGTCCATATGCGTAGTACTACACCCAGTTTTATGTAGTGTATATGAGCGTAAGGGGTATTTTGGAGAATGCACTACAGTACATAGTCGATCAGCACGGCCACGTCGTCCTAAACATAGTCCAGGACGCTCGCCGACTATAGGATCTTCACGGCAACGACACTGCCACCATGGAGCGACGTATGACACGTTGTGCTGAACGCGCCACCCTGGCTTATGTCCGCCGCCATTCTCGGCAGCCCGGTGCCGCCCACGAAGGCTGCTCCCAGGTCAGAACACAGCTATCTTCGCCCTGATCTTCTTGGACAAGGTCGAGCTGCCCGAAATGATGTTCACTGTTTTCGAAGGCTGATTCTCCGGAACCCATCAACACCGTCGCTAGCCCTCCGCTACCGCCCTGGTGGGGATGCCAACACGGAGCAGGATTTCGATGAGAAGGTCATCTGCATCGAGCAACTACCGCCGCCGAAATCAATGTTGGGGAACACCGCAGTGATTTGCCATCCACACCTGGTTTTACTCGAGATTGATCCTTGACCTTGAATATCAACACATCAAGCTATCCATCATGCAGAACTGACACTAGTAGGAGAATGGCTACCGCTGGCGGATAAAAAAATGTTACCGCTGGCAAACTAGTGCGCGCCATATAAAGAAATTTGTTCGCCAGCGGTAGGGCAGGTTAACGTTGGCGAGCAAAAAACTAGTACGCCAGTGGTAGTTACCGCTGGCGGGCATTGCCAAATGTTTGCTCGGCCCAAACCTCCGGCGATGGGCCTCCCTCCACTACGTCTGAAGTTAGCCTTTTATCTTATATGAATTTGGATCATATCAAAACAACACTATGTAGCTAAGTTTTCCTTTGAGACCACGGAGAGAAGGTACATAAAGAGATTGGAAAAAACAGGAAGAAGAAGAGCTCACGTAGATCGAATCGGGAGAAGAAGAAACGTCACAAAGCATATCTAATACAACATGACTAGTAATCTTAATATGACTGTTTGACACGAAAAATAATAACTACGCGTATGCGTATTATTATCTCTCTACGCGCCAGGGGAAAATAAATATGCGGGCGTGCCAGTGTACTAGGTACACAAATAAAAATATAGGGAAACTTGCATTTTATTAATCTCTCAACGGAGAAACAAAAGTACATGATCCCTTTACAATATGCGCTCCGTGGACTGCTAGCGTGGCTGATATGACTTGGGCGATTGTGATGTTCTGGTTCACAGGGCCTCGGAAGGCTCCCGCTTAATTACGTCAGCGAGACAAGGTCGCGGACAACCTACGATTAAGCTGCTGCAATGGTCGTCGTCTTCAAGTCGTGTCTTCTCCATGCGCTTGGTGTGGATGATGGTGATGCGATGGTGAAGTGGAAGATGGAGCGGTATGTCCGTCGCTCCGGCGATGCTTAGTCACATCTCTCCGACTTGTCGATGTCCGATGATAAAGATGTCTGGCTTCGTCAGCTCACATAGGTGGGCGGCCTTCGCCTCGTCGGTGCCCGGCCTTGTGATGTCCGCCTCGTCGGTCGGCCTTGATGGCTTGCCTTCTCCTCGTCGGTGCCCGGCAAGCAATGATATGTTTCATCGGAAGAAGACATGTCGGTGGAGTGGCTTCGCCTCGTCGGTACTAGGACGATGTCGGGGAAGGACGTTGGTGTAGAACTTGGAGTAGAGGTCGAAGTATTAAGAGTTGGTAGCTTGTATGTTGTGTATTGTACGTGTATGTACCGGTTTGGTAAACTCAAACCTATCGATCCGATCTCGGCTGTGAGATCGATCGTCCCTGTACTCTCCCGTACTCCTATATAATGGAAAGGCCCACGATGGGCTATGTACGGCAAAATCTTCTTTCAAACTTGGTATCAGAGCAAGAGCCACATCGATCCAGCCTATGGTTAGGGTTCCCCATCGCTCCGCCGCCGGTGATCTACATCGGCGATGTTAACCAGCGCCATGACCCTCTCAACCGCAGCCGGTGCTCTCACCTCGTCGGTGTCCGCCTCCACCTTCGTTCCCATCAACTCCTCCACCATTACCGTGCGCCTCGACCGCAACAATTTTCTCCTCTGGAAGACGCAGGTGGTTCCAAGCATCGCCGGTGCAGGGTACTATGGCTATCTCAACGGCAGCTGCAAGACGCCGCCCAAGACCGTCAAGCAGGGGACCGGCGACGCCGCTGTTGACGTCGCCAACCCCGACTACGCGACCTGGTGTACGCTGGACCAAAGAGTTCTCAGCGTCCTCGTCGGGTCGATGACTGAAGATATCCTCGGCCAGATGGTCGGGAAGAACACCTCCGCCGCAGTTTGGGAGTGTGTCACGGGCATGTTTTCAGCCCAGAATCGCGCCGGTGTGCGCCAGATCAAACGACAGCTTGCGTCGTTGAAGAAGAAAGACCTGTCCGCAGCCGCCTATTATCACAAGATGAAAGCGTACGCGGACGCCATGGCCACCATCGGGAGCCCTCTGGAAGATGATGACCTGATCGACTTCATCGTCGGTGGTCTCGGGCCGCAGTTCGAGTCGTTCCAGGCGTCACTCAACATCCTCAGCCACACCACCTCGGCGCCCCTCTCCCTCACTGACTTCTACGCCATGCTTCTCTCGTATGAGGCCATGCAGGAGCAGAATAGCTCCGACGCTGCAGAGTTCACGTCTTCAGCAAACGTTGTCGCCCGGAGTGGCGGTGATGGCTACGGACGTCAATCTGGACGTCCGACTGACAACGCCGGCGGTCGTTCCGGTGGACGTCAGAACGGAGGGCAACCCAACCAGGGCTATGGCGGTGGCGGCGGCCAAGGCGGCAGCTACCAAGGAGGACAAGGTGGTGGCTACCAAGGAGGTGGTTACCAAGGTGGTGGCAACCGTGGCGGCGGCCGCGGCAATGGCAATGGAGGCGGCGGTGGTGGAAACCGCAAGTGGCGCCCCAAGTGTCAACTCTGCAAGAATTGGGGTCATGAGGCCCTCCAATGCCGGAAGTTCACCGGTGGCGATGGTCGTTCTGGAAATTCGGCAACCCATGGCCATGATGATCCGCCGCATTGGATTCTGGACAGCGGTGCCACCGATCATCTCACCAATGACATGGAGCGGATGAATGTCCAGGAACGCTACCATGGCAAGGATCAAGTTCAGGTCGCCAACGGAGCAGGTTTGTCTATTACTCATGTTGGTCATTCTCGTATAGCTGGTTCTATGCAATCCGTTGCTTTGAAGAATATTCTTCACGTACCTGCACTTAGCAAAAATTTACTCTCCGTTCATAGAATTCTTTGTGATAACCCTGTTTTTATCGAGTTTCACCGTGATTTTTTCTATGTTAAGGACACGGACACGAAGCAAATCATTCTTCGAGGTAGAAGCTGTGGTGGTCTTTACCCAATCCCGTTCGGCCGCACATCTTCGTCTTTGGGTCGTCATGCTTCCTCTAGTGTCAAGCTTTCATATGAACAATGGCATCAACGTCTAGGTCATCCATCCAATAATGTAGTTCAAAGTGTCATCAAGAACAATAGTCTTTTGTGTTCCCCAAATACTAGTTCCTCGGTTTGTGATGCTTGTCAGCGTGCAAAGAGTCATCAGTTACCTTATAATCATTCGTCTCGTGTTTCTCTTGCACCTTTAGAGCTTATTCATACTGATGTTTGGGTTCCTGCGTTGCCTTCTTCTGGAGGTTTTAAGTACTATGTCAGTTTCATTGATGATTATAGTCGTTATTGCTGGATATATTTGCTCAAACACAAGTCTGATGTTGAGGACATCTTTTACAATTTTCAGCGTCATGTTGAGTTGACTCTTAACACTAAAATTCGTGCAGTACAGTCTGATTGGGGTGGTGAGTATCATCACTTGCATAAGTATTTTCTGCGTACTGGCATCGCTCATCGTGTGTCGTGTCCTCATACTTCCCAACAGAATGGCATTACTGAACGCAAGCATCGACACCTTGTCGAGACAGGGCTTGCGCTTCTCGCCCAGTCCTCGTTGCCACTTCGTTTTTGGGACGAAGCATTCCTCACCGCTTGCTACCTCATTAATAGGATGCCTACACCTGTGTTACACAACACCACACCTGTCGAGAAGCTTCTTCAGTCACCACCGGACTACTCGTTCCTCCGCACTTTTGGATGCGCTTGTTGGCCTAGTTTGCGGAAGTACAACTCACGTAAGCTGGAGTTTCGCTCCAAAATGTGTGTCTTTTTGGGATATAGCCCTATGCACAAAGGCTACAAGTGTTTGGATCGTTCCACGGGTCGGATTTTCATCTCACATGACGTAATTTTTGACGAACGCGTGTTTCCGTATGCCACGCCCGGTGTCGTGGTTGATGTTTCGCAACTACATCCTGTATCTTTTCCTATGCACGAACCAGCTATTCAGGATGTCCACTTGCGTAAATATGACATGTCCTTGTTGCCCCGTGATCCGCTTGTTCCTTTGTCTGGTGTTTCTATGCAGGTGTCAGCGCCGATCGACGTGCATGGGTTCACGTCGCTGCATGGGACGGGCGCGTCACCCGAGGCGGCGTGCGACTATGGAGAATTGCAAGGCTGCCTCAACGCCCATGTCCACCACCGACAAGCTAACCAGGGATGTCGGTCAGCTGCTTGATAGTGGTGATGCTTTTCGGTACAGGAGTTTAGTTGGAGGACTCCAATACCTGACGCTGACCAGACCTGATCTGTCTTTTGCTGTGAATAAGGTATGTCAGTACTTGTCACAACCCACCACAGTGCATTATGAGGCGGTCAAGCGAATCCTTCGGTATGTGAAGGGAACAGTATCTACAGGATTGCGATTTCAGAAAGGGTCATCTACTTTGCTGAATATCTATACAGATGCAGATTGGGCAGGTTGTTCGGACGATCGACGGTCCACTGGTGGCTTCGCCATATTCCTTGGACAGAACCTTTTATCGTGGAGCTCTCGCAAGCAACCCACAGTATCAAGGTCAAGCACCGAGGCAGAGTACAAAGCTCTTGCTAATGGCACGGCTGAGGCGATGTGGATTCAGTCAGTGCTAAAGGAGCTTGGTGTTCATCAGTCCAAACCACCTGTTTTATGGTGTGATAACCTTGGAGCCACTTACCTGTCCGCCAATCCTGTGTTTCATGCCCGCACGAAGCATATCGAGATCGATTTTCACTTTGTGCGAGAGAAGGTTGCCTTGGGAGCTTTGGATGTTCGATACATCAGTACAAGAGATCAGCTAGCCGACGTCTTCACCAAGCCAGCTACCGAACAGCTGCTTCGCAGATTTCGCGCCAATCTCAACCTCGTACACGACGGTTTAGATTGAGGGGATGTATTAAGAGTTGGTAGCTTGTACGTTGTGTATTGTACGTGTATGTACCGGTTTGGTAAACTCAAACCTATCGATCCGATCTCGGCTGTGAGATCGATCGTCCCTGTACTCTCCCGTACTCCTATATAATGGAAAGGCCCACGATGGGCTATGTACGGCAAAATCTTCTTTCAAACTCGAAGTAGACTTGAATGTTGTCGCAGCAGCGTGGCGACGGTATAAGAACTTGGTGATGTAGATCTTGTGGCATCGGAGGTGTGCATGATCTCCTGGAGGCTTGATATGTCGTGGTGGCGTAATTCAACTCGAGTAAATGGTTGATGTAGACAAACAGCGGCGTGCTGGTGTGAGCGGCGTCCTTGCCGGGGAGACGTCGATGAAGATGGGCGTCATGTCGATGTAGCTGGCCTCTGAATTGGCTGGTTGTGGTGGCGTCTTGCCTTGAATACGAGATGGAGTTGGTGTAGTCTCCGGCGACAGCTCCGGGTCGAAGGCGACGAACACATTGGCGTGCGGACGTCCTAGCGAGGGAGCCATCTCGTCCATGATGAGGCAATCTCCGGCGGATGCGTGATGACAATTCGTGTGGTGTTCTCCTTGATCCATTCCTACATAAGAACGACAAGAGACATGCACACGTTGTAAAATGATAAATCAATATGGCACGTACCTTGGTTAGATTGGTCTAGAACGTCATGGGCTAGATGCATCATGCATGCAATGGTAAGGACGTAAACATTGACGGTGGCCGGCATCACCAAGAACGCACCGGCCGGCGACGAAGGGACATTCTCGTCAAGAAAGATGATCTTGTTGAAACTTGATGACAATGACATGGGCTCAACGTGGACGGCATGAACTCCGCGTCGCAGCAAGCTCCATCGGCTACTCTTCTAGATGTGTACACCATGACGGTGGCGTTGGGCTGCGTGTCGGCAACACCTTGACGGGCTGCACGGCGACGGTAGTTCTTGTCGAGGAAGATATCCTTTTTGATGATGGTGCCATGGGCTCAGCTCACATAGACGAGAAGCGGAGATGAACTGCGTCGTCATGCCAAGTTCCCATCGTACATCGTGGCACGTCGTTGGGCCGCTACCTGCAGCGCCATGTCGCCGACGTCGTCGCGGAAATAGAGATGACCTCGGCTGTAGTATTTTTTGCCCTTTTGAGCAACTAAACACATATATGGCCTCTTCTCAAAACTATTTTCAAATCTGGCCTCTTGAGGTCGGCGCCAATGAGGATGGAGCCGAACGTGTTCAGTTCGGCGCCATCCAGAAAGTCACATAATTTTTCTAAGGATTTAGAATTTTTAAAACAGGGGGTCGGCGCCAACGAGGATGGAGCCGACATGTACAAGATCGGCGCCATCCTCGTTGGAGCCGACCTTAGGGGCCAGATTTGTAAATAGTTTTGGAGAGAGGCCAGATTTGAGATTAGTCTCGTAAAAAGGCCATATTTGACAAAAAAAATACTCGGCTGTACAGCGGCTGCCCGATGTTGACATGTAGGTGAAGATGACATCGGGCCGTGTGCCGGCTGTCGGGACATCGTCTTGATGTTGGAGATGGCGCCGTGCTGCTCACCGGCGGCGGACGTACTTGTGAAGGTGAAGATGACGCCGGGCCATGCGCCGGCTGTCGGGACGTCGTCTTGATGTTGGAGATGGCGCCGTGCTGCTCACCGGCAGCCGCGCAGACGTACTTGTGAAGATGGAGATGACGCCGGATCGTCGGCCTCGGCTTCGTCGTCTTGGTCGATGATGGTGGCGGTTGATCTGCTCCCGGATGCATGTGCTCACTTCGATGAAGAAAGGATCGATCGTCATTCCTCGGCGTGCACTCGACATCGCCATGCATGGCATGTCCAGGACGCCGTGGCCGTCAGCTCGAGGGCGTGTCCTCAATGGCCACCGCCGGGTGCGAGCATGCACAGCCCTGACGGGCGTGTCATGTGCTGCTTCCTCAATGATCGATCTGGGTATTCAGCTCCGCCTCGTGTGTCAACGCTGCCGCCGCGTCCCTCGTCTCCCGGTAATCTGCTATACAACGAGAGAGAGAAAATACATATATTGGTAAAAAAAAAGGAATATGCGTGCTAGACAATCAAGCATCACAAGATGCATGATGCCTCCACATTGTTCCTACGAGGAAGGCATGGTCTTCTCGTCGCCATGGGGCCTTTGGCTCGCCAGCCTGTTCTCCGGCGCACATCCGGCATCGTGGTATGTCCGGGGCGCCATGGCCGGCAGCTCGAGCATGTCATGGACGGCCATCATATGGTGCAAGCATCCACAGCCCTGCCGGGCGTGTCATCTGCTGCACCTTGAATGATCAAATCTGGGTGTCTCCGCTCCGTGTGTCCTCCTCCCCAGATGTGTGTGCGGTTCAGGTCCTTTTATAGACGAGTTCCAGGCTGTAACGGATGGCGACGCGCTACGCGGGCGCAGTTGAAGAGTTGTTACGTCGTTACTCTTTTTGTGGCTCAGCTGGGAACGTGCTTATCTTATCCCAGATCAGCGCGTCCTGCCGATCCGGCGTGCGAGAGTCCCGCCCATCAGTTGGCTCGGTGCAGGTCGACCGAGCCTGGCACCTGGACTTGGACGCGTACGTGTACCTGAGCTCCGTGAACTCCTTTGCATGCAAATAGAGCTAGCTAGCTCATGCAGCTCAAGAAAGAAGCCTAGATTAGCCTGGTACATAACCCAAATCTTATCTGCATGCATGGAGTGCTAACAACAGGCAATTAATTAAATAAGACGATTAGCACAAGCAGCTCAAGTGATTGCACGGCCATCGTATCACTTTTTAAAAGAAAAATTGATACTAAATCAGTACCGTATATGTTCCGTACTTGTACAAATATCATGTGATTTTATTGAATTTTAGTACAAAAATACGTCGAACAATGCCCCCTCACCGAGTCGAGTTCGAGCGCGAAGCAGATTAGACTCGAGTTGGTGAGAAAGAAAAATCCAGATCTATAAAGAGGCGCGTTAGTGAAAATATCGCGGCCGGAACATTTTTCTTGTACCATAGGCAACTTTGGCGTTGCAGATTTTGTATCTCTTGAATTGAACAGCTTGAAGACATTGACCTTTTAAACAGCTATATCTCCTGGACGGTGTTTAAACGCCACAAGTATGTAGCATGACTGAGCCATTTTTTTTAACTGACTCTCTCACGAGAGGATCCATGCTAGGCATAACGTATAAATAGGCAGCAGTAGCATGCAGTGGACGGAAATTAATCTTCCTTGATGCTTCCTGCCGCGCGTGTTCCATCATCAAGGCCAAACAGCATGAGGCGGACAGGAGCTTCTGCAGGATAGATAACCAAACGTACACGCACTGCTCCAATCTCTCCTAGTTAGCTTGCTTGCTCCAGGACACACGTACATGTATGTGATGATGTCGCGCAGCGTCGGAGTTGAGACTCGGCGACGGCCACGGCGACCATTGCGCGTATGAGACGACCAGTGCCCCCGATGACGAGGTAGCATCAAAGTCTGTCGAGGCAGATTGGGCCGGACCTCGCCACATGTAGTTGCAGTAGTTAGGACGACTGCGCCGTCATAGCGGCTGCACTATTTTGAGCTTGCCACCATGATCAATGAAGCCAGAACATGCTGCGTAAGATGACCATGCACAAATGCATTTGAGTTCTTCACCTGATGGCGGACTGGCCTGCAAAGGTGCCGCTGTCGAAGGCGCGCTCTTGGCGGCCCCAATATGGATGGCCTCCTAGCGCAGCCGGGTGTACTGACGCGCTTAGTGTGGTAGCACGCTGAGAAGGTACACACCACGTGATAATCAAGGAAGAGGATTTTTCAGCTTGAATATGAGAAATTAGTGGAGTCGTGCAAGTTAATCACTCGCACACATATTGGATGAGGAAGCTTGTTGCGACCATGTAACAGACATGGTGCCAGCCAACAAAGACAACCTTAGTTCTTCTTCTTTTGACAGCGAAATACCATGCCGTGCCTTGAAGAAATTTGATCAATCTAGTCGTGACCGCAGGTACCACGGTGCCAGCCGAATAGATCGAAGGGTTTCATATATGTGTTGATAAAAATGAGACACCAGAAAGCCATTGGTGGCTAATCATCGAAGGAATGCCAATGTGTCGTGGTGATGCAGAGGGAGGGTCAGAAAGCCGTTGACCATCAGAGGATATTAATATGTCGGAATGCCTTCAGCGATCTCATGAGAGAGAGAGAGAGAGAGAGAGAGAGAGTGCCGGATTAGCCATCGGCTATGTAGACGACCGATGGGCGGCGTTGCCCCAGCATCGTTGTCGTTGAAGATAAGGCGCCGGAGAGCCATCGGCGTCATGAAAACACGGGCGTTGCTGGCCCATGTATATGTTGATGTAGACGATCGGACGCTGGGATGACATCAGCGAAGTCTTGGGTGTGTTGTTGTCGCTATCTCCAGTACGCTTTGTGTAGGTCGGACCATGGGTGATGTGGAATAGGCAAAGGTGTGTATAAGCCATGAGAGTTTAGAGTAGACTTAGCTTTGAGACATGTTGAATATCGTCGAACCAAGCGATCCACATCCCGGTACATCATTGGCCAATAGTAATTTGTGGAGAGCATTGCAAAGGTCTTGTCACGTCCAAAGTGTCCCATTAAGACGCCTCCATGCGATTCCTTCAAAAGGACCAAACGTAGCGAAGACTCGGGTATGCATAGTTTGTTAGCCTTGAACAAAAATCCTTTGTGCAAATAGAAATCATCAATGCCTTTATGTTCCGTGCACATGCAAAAATTGGACCAAAGAAAGTGTCCATGGCATAAAGATTCTTGATCTCATCCAAACCCAAAACATTGATTTCAAGATGCGTAAGTAGGTTGGTTTTGCGAAAGAGCATCCGCGACAACATTCTCTTTGCCCTTTTTGTACTTGATGACATAGGGAAAGGATTCGATGAACTCAACCCACTTAGCATGTCGTTTTTTAAACTTGTTTGAGTTTTCAAAAACTTCAAGGACTCATGGTCGGAGTGGATGACAAACTCCTTAGGACGAAGGTAGTGTTGCCAAACATCTAAAGCTCGAATCAAAGCAAACAATTCTTGTCATAGATGGGGTAATTCAAACGTGCTCCATCAAGTTTTTCGCTATGGTAAGCAATTGGTCTACCATTTTGCATAAGCACGGCTCCAATGCCTAAACCACTAGCATCACAATGAATTTCAAATGTTTTTGAAAAATCCGGTAAAGCAAGAAGGGGAGCTTCGGTTAACAACCTTTTGAGCTCATTGAAGGCAAAATCTTGCTCATGGCCCCAAATGAACGGTACATTTTTCTTGTAAGTTCATGAAGAGGGCAAGCAATGGTGGAAAAGTTCTCAATAAAGCGGCGATAGAATCCGGCAAATCCAAGAAAACGTCTCAACTCGGCAAGTGACATAGGAAATGGCCAATTGCGAATTGCTTGATTTTTGTTTCATCAACTTCAACTCCATTGGAAGAAACAACAAATCCCAAGAAAACAAGCTTGTTGGTTGCAAATGTGCATTTGGAAAGATTGGCATAAAGCTTCATTTCGAAGAGCCAACAAAACTTGAGCAACATGTGAAGTGTGCTCATCCAAAGATTTGCTATAGATCAAGATGTCATCAAAGTATACACAACAAATTTTCCAATGAAAGGTCGCAAAACATGGTTCATAAGACGCATAAATGTGGAAGGTGCATTGGAAAGACCAAATGGCATGACTAACCATTCATAAAGACCAAGTTTAGTTTTGAAAGCGGTCTTCCATTCGTCACCTTCACTCATTCGTATTTGGTGGTATCCACTCTTAAGATCGATTTTGGAAAATAGTGCACCACTAAGCTCATCCAACATGTCATCGAGGCGCGGGATAGGGTGGCGATACCTTACGGTGATGGCGTTGATGGGGCGACAATCCATGCATAGGCGAAGGTGTTGTCGGCCTTGGGACGAGGATCACGGGCACGGCGCACGGGCTCAAGCTTTCTCGAATGTGACCCATGGAAAGGAGCTCTTGTATTTGCCGCTCAATTTCCTTGGTCTCCTCGGGGTTGGTGCGGTATGGGGCGCGGTTCGGTAGAGGGGCGCCGGGGATGAGGTCGATGCGGTGCTCAATGCCGCGTAGAGGAGGTAGTCCCGGTGGCACTTCTTGTGGAAACACGTCTTCAAATTCCTGCAAAAGAGACATCAAAGGCGGAGGAAGGTTTGTGAAGTTGTTAGTCAAGAAAACCTCTCCTTGCATATAGGACATAGTGGAGTGGATGGGTTTTCTCTCAACTCTCTCATCTCTCTTTTGGTGGCAAGCAAGGACATGCTTGTGGAACTCTCTTAGTGTGTACACTCTCATTTGGCTTGTGCTCTCACTCACATTTTGGTGGATCTCTCTCTCCACTCTTCTCACTAGAAGCTTTCTCTTGTTGTGCTCTTGCTATTGTCTTGGCGTTGTCGGCAATCACTTGGCTTGGTGTCATGGGACGGAGGACAAAGTTCTTGTTGTTGCTCTTGAAGCTATAGTAATTGGTCCTTCCATCATGCATTGCACCCTTGTCATATTGCCATGGGCGTCCAAGAAGCAAGTGACAAACGGACATAGGCACAACATCACAATCAACGGTATCTTCATATGCGCCAATCTTGAAGGACACTTGCACCATGTGTTGGATCTTGACGGATCCGGAATCACTCAACCATTGCACATGGTATGGGTGTGGGTGCTTCTTGAACTTCAAGTTGAGCTTGTCACAAAGTCTTTGCTAGCTAAGTTGTGGCAACTTCCACCATCGATGATGACCTTGATAGACTTTCCATTGATTCCCGCTCTTGTTTGAAACAAGTTGCATCTTTGGTCTTCTTCTACTTGGACATTGGCGGTTAATGCTCTTGCCACAACCAATGAAGGGTTGTTATCGCCATCGCAATAGATGTCATTGGAGTCTTCTTCAACATTTTGCGTTGCGGTGGCTTGGTTCAAAGCATGGTATTCATCTTCACTCATCGACTCATATTCTCCCATGTCGTTGACAACCATGACCTTCTTGTTTGTGCACTCAAAGGATTTGTGTCCTTGTCCTCCACACTTGAAGCATTGCAATCCTCTTGTGCCGGCGGAAGATCTTTGAGGTGTGTTGCTTGAGGGAGGTGCCTTCTTGAAAGGTTGAGTAGTTTGAGTGGATGGTGTAGGAGCTCTTGGAGGACCTTTAGTGTTTGCTTGAGGAGAGCTTGCGCGGATGTAGGCGTGGATGATGAAGGCTTGTTAGCGAAGAATGCCTTGGCCTTGAGGTATTTGAGCTCTTCAAGCACGTGACGCTCGGCCTTTGTGGCTTGATGGACTAGCTCAACCAAGGTGGCATAGGGTTGGAATTCCACAATCTTCTTGATGGGATAGTTGAGGCCATTCATGAAGCGAGCCATTGATTGCTCTTCCGATTCCTCAATATTGGCTCTCATCATGGAAATTTCCATCTCCTTATAGTACTCATCAACGGATTTCAACCCTTGCTTCAACTCTTGCAACTTCTTGTACAAGTCTCTAGTGTAGTGACTTGGCACAAAGCGCTTGTACATCGCTTCCTTCATCTCAACCCAAGTGTTGATTGGTTGTTGATGGTTGTCCACACGTGAATCTTGAAGTTGTTCCCACCACAAAAGAGCATAATCTTCGAACTCCATTGATGCTAAGGCAACCATCTTTTTTCGGAGTAGTGTCGACTCGGAAGATCTTGTCAACCTTGAGTGCCCATGAGAGGTATGCTTCCGGGTCGCTTGTTCCATAGAACTTGGGCATATCAAAGCGAAGGTTGTTCAAGTTGTCATCTTCTTCTCGACGGTTTGGAGGTGGGAATGCACGTCCACGTCTCCTTCGGTGTAGTCCATCACCAAGATGTTGGTTGGACTCCACATCACTTGATTCGTAGTTGTTGTGGTGGTGACGATCATGCGGACGCTCTTGGTGAGGAGGCTCATGGTGAGGATGATGCTCTTGGTGTTGGCGAGGCTCATGGTTTCCATGCGCACGATTGTTATGGCGTGGCCTTGGAGGATGGCGGTGACGACGGCCTTGTCCTCATAGTCATGATCACCCGGGACACCATTGTCATTGGCCAAAGGGTCTTGACGTTCTTGATGTTGAGGTGGCGGTGAAGGAGTTCGTTCACGGTGTCCACCATTTGGTCGATGTTGTTCTTGATGTCCATTGTCATGTGTGCGCGAGGAGAAGGTGGGTGTTCCACTTCATGGTGATGTCGAGCATGTTCGTCGCGCCTTGGGATGTCTTGACGACCTTGATGCGGTTCATGATGCGCATGCGTGGTTGTGTCGACCTTGAGGTGCTCCTTGTGCGGCGCGAGCTTGAAGAAGAGCGATGTTGCGCAAGGTTGTTGATAGCTTCGGTCACGCGCCATTTGGTCGTTGAAGTTGGCTTCTTGTGCTTGAAGACGGCGCTCATAGCGACCTAGCCCATCACGAACAAGATGTCGAAGGCCCACGAACTCGTTGTGTGTGACATAGCCATGTCACTTGAATTCCTCCATGGATATCATCCTCGAATTGAGCTTCCGTTTGTACTTCCCCTAAACATGGAGATGGAGAACCAAGAGAAACTATATCGTAAGAATAGAGTTGCTTGACGAAAGAGAATCCGGTTCTAATACCCAACACACACACTTATGAGGATAGAAAGGTATAGTGTCTAAGGAAATAAGCAAATCCAACGAAAAGTATGTTGTAAAGAGTAGAGAAAACCACAATGACCAAATTGACGAAGAACAAACCAACCACACAAATGTTACGGAACAACGGAAACACACACACACACACAAAAGATACAATAGGGATAGTGTGACCAAAGGGCGAGCACTACGAAGATACTATATGATGATCCTAACGAAGACTACGTGCTCAATTGCCGTGTGTAACGAAGACTACATGATGATCCTAACGAAGATACTATATGATGATCCTACCGCAAGAAGGACACTAGTTCAATTGTCGTGTGTAAGGGCACTAGATTTGCACACGTGCCAACCTTTTACTCTCACTAAGCATTCGCAGCGTGCTACTCACAAAGGATGATACTTGTCACTTGCTCTTTTTTTTTTTATACAAGCACAAAGAAAACTAACTAAGCTGCGTTTTTGATGTACTACTCAAAACCAAGTTGACACGATTGCAATGCCCGCAATATCAACGAACTAGTCCAATAGGATAGGTACACAAAGAAGAAGAAGGTCTCACAACGGATACTAGACAAGGAACGTGTGTTGAGTCGAAGGTGTCGTTGGCGCTTGTTGTTGATGTAGGGCGCTTGTGGAAACTTGTCGACTTAGAAGACGTTATCACCTCAAAGGACAACTCAAACACACAAGAGGAAATGCCAAAACGAAAATAGGGAAGAAAAAATTTCGGCCAAAATTTTGCACACCCGGTAGTACCGGCCAGGGCTCGGTATTACCGACCTGCCCGATTTCTGAAGTTTGACTTTCGATTTTGGGCAGAAATTGGACTCGAAAAATCCTCAAATTCGTGGGAAATTGGCAAAATTGGGCTGGGAAACTTGGAACAAAGGTGGAGGAGGTCCTAAGGCAACAGATCCGTGGATCAAAACTAATCCAAACGCAACAAATCGAGAGATCGGCTCAAATCCAAAAAAGGCTATTTTTGGTGGAAATTTTCGAATTTCTCAAAATCAAAGAAAAATTTGGTAGATTTGAGGGTGAAACACAAATCAATCCGTGTCAACCCAAGCTCTGATACCATATGATGCGGGTAGGGTCCCGATTTTCACGGATTGAGGGCGGACGAACGAAGAGCGCGACGAACATGAAGAACACAAGAGGGAAAAGTCAAACACACGGTAAATAGCAAAGCAACACGGACGAAATCAACCGGTAACGAATCCCCAAGGGCAGCCCCCGATTCTCAATCTCCAAGCAACCTTACTCTTAGGATTGTTTCTCTCACCGGTCAATCCCACCGGTTCAATCTAGTCACTCAAAGAGGAAAGATTGACAAGTAATCGCAACTATAAGAAGAAGTCTTGGAATCCACTAGAGGGATCTTCTCCACAAGGGGAGACCTTGATTCATCTCCGCAAGGGGAGGTCTTGATTCATCTCCATAGGAGGCAACACCAACAAAGGGGTGGAAAGGAGAAAAGCTCAACTCAAGTCTAATCTCAGTCTAACCCTAACTCTAAGATTACAAGGCACAAGGCCCTTTTCAGCACGCAGGCTCGCCCACGCCGGTAGTACCCTCTGGGGTCCGTTAGTACCGGCCATGCGGTAGTACCATGCCAGTACCGGGTCACTACCAGGATAGAAACGAGGCGGGTCCAGTAGCTCCTAGGAGATCCGGTAGTGGGCGCGGTAGTGGGCCGGTAGTACCGGACCGGCCTGTGGCGGTAGTACCGGGACGGCTGGACGCGGTAGTACAGGTGCGGGCTGCCTCTTCGTCAGGTGACACGTCAGACGGCTGGCGGTAGTACCGTCCGGGCGGTAGTACCGGGGCGTGTCCGGTAGTACCGCCTGATGCAGTTTGGGCTTCATCTTCTTCTTCTCCTTGGCTTCTCTCTTGTCCATCTTCGACACTTCCTTGTAGATCTTCATGAGGGCCAAACCTGAGTATACACAAGGTATCGGAATGAAGTAGCAAACCATCCAAAGGGGTGTCGAAGTCACACAAAGAGATGAGCGAGGTCACCTTTTCATGAAGTGCTTTGACTCTTGATCTTGTCATTGGACCATTTGGCGTATTTGGTGTCGGTGTCCTCGGTTGCACTACATCAAGCTCGCTTCACTAGCTAGTTGTCTAGTCCTAGACTACTAGCACTAGCGACTGACTAGCTAATGGTGGAGTGGAGCTTGATTGCTGGTATATAGGTGGCGCTATGAATGATTTTTAGATATTTATGAATATTTTTTCCGTTTAGTTATCTTATAGTTTCTTCTATCTTATGGGAGACAATACTGTTGGAGTTAATCTCGTACATATCTCTAGCAGAATGCGAGATAAGCCTCGTTATCTGGTAAACCTAATAGAAACGAGACAAAGGAGTATAATCCCACGTCCATAACTAATGCGCTATGATTGGAGGCACCTCCAACGTTTATTTGGAGTACGCTGGTCAATTGTCCTCAGCGCTAGATATAAAAGGGAGCAGTCGGCATGTTTGAGGTGACGATCTCACATGGTTCTCTCGTTGTGGAAATTCCCACACCGATCCTAAGCTAGCGCTCAATGACAAGACTTTCTCACCGGGCATCCCTAGGCAGTGCCGATGGCGTCACAAAGGCTTTGGTAGCCACTGCTGGAGCGACCGATCTCTCGTCGACATACGACCGTGTCCATCAGCGATCAATCCCTAATGGCTTCCCAAAACAATGGCTGGCCTTCTCTATCTATTTTTAGTTTTGGTGTTCATGTTTAGGATAATATAAGATATGTAAATTATTGCTTACGATTGGTATCAAAGAAGTTCTTAGCCTATCTTGAACCCTAATGATGTTGTTTATTTGTTTAGTCTCGGTTTGCTAAGTCCTACTTGGTGATCATGATTAATTAATGCTTCAACTCATGTTTGTCTTAGCACTAATTGCCTAATTAGTTCATGTAAATCATCATGCGCTGCCTAGAATTTGTTCAGACAATCATGTTTAGTTTAAAATTTCAACCAATTAAGTTAGTTTTACATGTGTTTTGTTTAGCGTGATTGCACAATCAACTACAACAACTAGGAGGAGATGTTATTTCAAATCATATGCAAATTTCATCAAAAATTTCAAAATTCAGTGAAAACCCCAATTTCACAAATTATAAATCCTATGTAGGAAGAACTCCCTACGACGTCACATCGGGGCCTCTACACACACTGGTTGTGTGTTAGGGAGTGTTCTCCACACATACATCATCTTTCTTCGCGAAAACGTGTCGGATAGATGCCACAGAGCCCATCCACGATGGAACTATGTGATGGCTTACGCCACGGCATGTGGCGCCTATGAAGGGAGCCAACAGCTCCTCCCACGTCTACGCCGCCGTGCCTTAGTCTCTCTTTGCGTTCTCAACTCTACACGTGCTCCACCAATCTTCGATAACTTCAGTGTAAGCGTCATGGTCGACAGGAGCACAAGGAACTTGCGCTTGTGGGATACAACGGATCTGCTCCCCCCCCCCCCCCCCCCCCCTCCTTTCATCTCGTTGTGGAAATTCCCGCACCGATCCTAAGCTAGCGCTCGATGACAAGACTTTCTCACCGGGCATCCCTAGGCAGTGCCGATGGCGTCACAAAGGCTTTGGTAGCCACTGATGGAGCGACCGATCTCTCGTCGACATACGACCGCGTCCATCAGCGATCAATCCCTAATGGCTTCCCAAAACAATGGCTGGCCTTCTCTATCTATTTTCAGTTTTGGTGTTCATGTTTAGGATAATATAAGATATGTAAATTATTGCTTACGATTGGTTTTAAAGAAGTTCTTAGCCTATCTTGAACCCTAATGATGTTGTTTATTTGTTTAGTCTCGGTTTGCTAAGTCCTACTTGGTGATCATGATTAATTAATGCTTCAACTCATGTTTGTTTTAGCACTAATTGCCTAATTAGTTCATGTAAATCATCATGCGCTCCCTAGAATTTGTTCAGACAATCATGTTTAGTTTAAAATTTCAACCAATTAAGTTAGTTTTACATGTGTTTTGTTTAGCGTGATTGCACAATCAACTATAACAACTAGGAGGAGATGTTATTTCAAATCATATGCAAATTTCATCAGAAATTTCAAAATTCAGTGAAAACCCCAATTTCACAAATTATAAATCCTATGTAGGAAGAACTCCCCTACGACGTCACATCGGGGCCTCTACACGCACTGGTTGTGTGTTAGGGCGTGTTCTCCACACATACATCATCTTTCTTCGCCGAAAACGTGTCGGATAGATGCCACAGAGCCCATCCACACGATGGAACTATGTGATGGCTTACGCCACGGCATGTGGCGCCTATGAAGGGAGCCAACAGCTCCTCCCACGTCTACGCTGCCGTGCCTTAGTCTCTCTTTGCGTTCTCAACTCTACACGTGCTCCAACAATCTTCGATAACTTCAGTGTAAGCGTCATGGTCGACAGGAGCACAAGGAACTTGCGCTTGTGGGATACAACAGATCTGCTCCCCCCCCCCCCCCCCCCCCCCCCCCCCTTCATCTGGCACGGATTAACATCCTTATTTACTTTAAGATGGAATGAAACAAGCTTGCCCTAGACTAGAATTCATCAATTGCTGGACGCAGACCACAAAATATGTTACATGTTCAACGTGAGTTATTTCTCGGGTGCATTTAGCAGATTTATTTCAACCACATTCCTCCCCAGATTTGCCCATTGGTGTTCAAGTGCTTTTCTGACATTCCTTCTAATCAATGTAATCTGATTTAGTTTTTCCTATTACTGTATTATGACTATATAGATTCTGTAGACATTTGAGAAAGTTTTTTGTTGTTGATCCGGCAGATTGCCTGCTCGCTGTCTACGGAAATGATGCCCTAAGGGAGCTGTCTTCGCCTGGGAAGAGCCATTTCTTTTACCTCACCCAAGATGATCGATTCATAATTCTGATTTTTTTGAATTGCATCAATCTACTCCTATACCTACTCTTTAATCACTTCAAATTATTATCTGTACATATGAAAATATTTTAGATCTGGCATTTAAATTATTTGCATACTAATAAAGTATATGCTGCTTTTTTGAGTTTGCATACATATTAAAAGAATAGCACCTCTGGGTTGAGTTATGTTTAAGATTTACATACTGCTGGTGACAACTCCATGGTACCGCGACTCATGTCCAAATCAAGCAGCTAGAGTTTTACAGGAGGATGAAAGCTATTCTTGTGAGGATTGATTGCATAGAATTATTATGCAGTAATATAGCGTGGATTTTTAATGTACCTGCTCTTATCCTTTGTAGATTCTGATTCTATTACTTTGCAGGTTATTGCTTACAGTACTGGGAATGGAGATGATAAGAAGATTTTCCATGTTGGTGCAGTGTCACTGTACAGATGAATGTAATTGCTGAAATATGCTTATGGACAGTTTGGACCGATCATAGGAGTCTGACCAACAGTCGCATAAGCTAACCTGTGTCTTTTCTGCTATGTTATCCTTAAAATATCTGCTATTCTCCACTAATTCAACTGCACTTTCAGAACTTGTTCGGCAGAGGGAGGCCTGGATGATTGTATTTCATTTTCGTAACATTAGCGGAAGCCAGAGTTTGTGAGGAGTACCTGCTAAAACAACACAAAGCCACATTTAATTTTCATTGGTTTACAACATTTTTCTTTGATATATCTCATTTGGGCATGTTTTTTCCTTGAACATGTTGTTCAATACAGTGAAGCATATTCATCAATCTGAATTCTGTAAGCTTGTAATATACATCCAAGTGCTTCCAGAAACCAAAACTGAAGCAAGAGAGAAATGAACTATAACAGAAAAGAACAAAAAACTGAATTTCTCAATTTTTGTACCAAAGCCAAACTTCACAATGAGTCTCGAGTGGATAATGGAAGAGGATAAAGAAAATAAAAAATCAAGAAATACACATGCAAATAAGTTGGTTTTTGAGATAAATTTCAAGAAAATGACACAATGATAAATGTACTTTTGAATTAGGAATACTTGAGCGAGAAAGAAAAAAAGGAAAAAAATGAGAGACGTGTGTTGCACGTGCACACTAACTATAAGGAAAAAAGGATAGTTTGAAATTATCAAGCTTCTTAACATTTAATATGAACTATTTTCTGAGTATTTTTTATTGAATATACTAGAAATTGTAATCTATAATCGAGCAGGTCATCATGTGATTTGTCTCATGGAGTATTGGATAGGAGATATTTTGTGTGATATTATCGGCAGGTATATTTCGCCCCATATCAAGTGTTATATATTGTTTCATTAATTTTGAACTAACTCGGATTACTAATTGAGAGGTTCACATGACAAATTTTAGCACAAAATGAGTTGTAATTTAGTCAACTCAGAAATGAATGATGATGTTGTGAGAAACCAAGACTTGAAAGTGAGGAAAGCAACATAGATCCCACAGATTGCATTATGGTCTCCAAAAAAAAAAAAATCAAAACATCAAACTTATCATCAAAAGTTGAGCTCTTGTCAAAACCATTGGTCATTTCACCATCTATTAATCCAACAAACACAGACTTTGATAGAATCATGAGAAGTTGGGGCTCTATCGCAATCATCGATCCGTTCACCGTATGTTGAACCAACAAACGCCGACTTAACATATGAACTTTTCTTATACATAAGCATGGTTGATGATGTCCCTTCCTTGGAGTAAGTCATATTTTTCTATTCTGGGTTCATTTCGTGTTATATATGTGTCATTATAGTCATGCATTTCTCTCTTTCACAATAGCGAATGGATGACAAGCTCTAAGCCTTATCCTATTCGTTTAAATCTAAGACTAGAAAAAATACATATTGATGATTTATATTTTTGAGACGTGCGTTGCACGTGCACGGCTACTATTTGGACAAACCTATGTCAATCATTTCAGATCGAAGAGAGTAATACGAAAAGAAACTTTCTTGAGAAAAGTGAACTTTTTTTGGGAGCACATAAATTGTGGACTTCCTTTTTTTGGAGCACATAAGTTGAGGACTTAAGCATGCATCTATCTATACTACTATTAAAAGAGCAAACATGTTTGGGATACATTAATCTATACTTACTATTAAAAGAGCAAAACATGTTTGGGATACATTAAATATAAGACGTTCAATATCTGATCAACGGTCCAGATTACTCTAATGTTTGACAACTCAACACACCTTTTTGTTTTCGTAAAAATTACATGCATTGCCACCGCCTAAAAGAGAAACAATTTGGGAAAAGAACCATCGGACCGCCGCATCGTCGCGAAAAAAAAAAAGAGTCCCGCTCGGACGTGCTATGCATTGGTTGGCGGATCGGACATGAACATGCATGAGTGCTGGCATCAGATGACGTCAGCAGCCCATACATATGCATGTTTCTGTTTTCATAGCTTCGTGGAGTAGTTCTTGTTCAGAGTCCAAATTCATTAAACCATATATTCGTTTCGACTGTCTCCACAAGCCAGACGTGATGGTGAACTTTAAATCGATATTCAAGGAATCCTATCAAGAGAAACATACAGGCAGTCTTCGGTGTTCCTACAGAAGCAATCGACTTGAGTCGTCTCCATGACCGGAGAGATTTTTTAAACAAACCAGAACCGATCAGCGTCCAACTCTCCCGAGAGCAATCCTATCCGCACGAAAGAAGGAAAAATCTAGAGGTGATCTCATGACTTCGCCGGTCTGCTCCATGGTCGTCGATGTCGTCACGGACTTGATCCGGGACGTCTTCGTGCCGCTGTGAGACGTCAGCGATGGCCTCGGTGGTGGGGGTTGAGGCGGGGTGGAGTGAAGGGTGTATATAGCGTGCAAGGAGAACGAGAGGTGCCTCAGTGCATGGCGTACATGTGCGCCCCCACGACGTACGTGGTAGTGAGTGAGGCGGCGGCGCTGGGGATCATGCTCAACATGCCCGGTCCCCAGCGAGGCGGCGGCCCACGGCCAGCACGCGGAGCGGCATCCCTTCCTCCCGACGGCGGGTAACCACGGCCAGTGCAGAGCTGAGGCTCGTTCTCCCGACGACGGCGGTGACCCACGGCCAGCGCGAAGCTGCGGCCCGTCCTCCCGACGACGACGGCGACCCACGGCCAGCGCATGAAGTAGTGGTTGGGTGTCCGCTACTGCTGGTGTGCTACACAGTCGTGCCCCTCGCCGCGGCGTCTCACTCATCCTGCTACAAGTGCGCAGCTGCTCGCCATTGAGGTTGTGTGACGCACGGCTGCCGACGGGCTGACCCTCCAGTACTTCGCAATCTGCGGCGGCTCCGCTTGTTACTTGTTAGACGCCTGGTATGACCTCTCTTCCGATCAAGGTGAGAAAACAAGTATGGTTTTGATAAAGAAATATGTGGGGTCTCTGACCTTGTCTTAACCTGCGTTTTAAGTCTTGGATCATGTACGTACTTGTCCTCGGTGATTTTGAGTCGCACTTCTTCGTTCCCTTTCTACCAAGCAGCTGTTCTCATATACTGCATTGATTCTCCATTGCAATTTGCAGAGTCCAGATCAATGCAGATCTAATATAGTCAAGTGGGTTCCTTACTATAGAATCTGAATGAGTATTCTACTCATCTGCATGTTTTCATGGTTTGTTGTTCTCATATACTGCATTGATTCTCCATTGCAATTTGCAGAGTCCAGATCAATGCAGATCTAATATAGTCAAGTGGGTTCCTTACTATAGAATCTGAATGAGTATTCTACTCATCTGCATGTTTTCATGGTTTGTTTCATCGTATTTTTTGTTACATTCTAATTTAATGAGAAGCAAATTTAAATCCCGCATGTATTCACTACAGGAACGCGGGTATGTGCCGACGGCCAAAGCCTATGCCGACGGCCCCGACAAAAAGCCGTCGGCATAGGGTCCGACGAGGCCGTCCCGTCGCCCTGGCCGTCGGCATAGGTAAAGCCGTCGGCATAGATTTGACACCAGGCTGTGCCGACGGCAAAGCCGTCGGCATAGGTTCACAGGGCTAGGCATAGCTATGTGTTTTTTTTCCTATTTTTATCGGATATGGAAAAATTAATATCTTTAAATCCGTAAATTGAAATTTAACAAATAAAATGTTACACAAATATGGTGCAAAATGGCACCCATCCAATTGTTACACAAATTAGGCCATATTTTATCGATAATCCAGCAATATTAGAAATTTTCTCGGTTTCTACCTAATTTCGCCTATTTAAATGACTTTATGCCTATTTTCCGAAAGTAATTCAATTTTGAACTACAAGTGTGTGATAGTTTGCTCTGAAAATTTTACAAAAATCATTTTAAGATACACCAGTAGTGGTTATATCACAGAACCATCGATAGTTTTGAGAAATGCAGCCCCTTTGGATGAATAGGCACGACGGGCATTTTGACCGTTTTTTCAACAAAATAAAAGAAAGTCAAAAAATATTCAAAAAATGAAATCCTTTGGCATGGAGTCCTTTTATGTGTACTAGCTGCTAGGAAAAATGATAAACATGAATTTTGACTAAGTTTTCAAAAAACTTATTCACAAAAAGGTCAATCATCTCTAAACATGTATAAGTTTCGATTCAAATGACCTAGATATAATCATCCCCGTGCCATAGTTTGTGATAATGTGCCCATATTTGACACATAGGTGTGTCTTGGTATGACAAACAATGTTGCAGAACTAAGTGTTTTCAAATTGTGTTTATAAATATCATTTTTCATTTTTTAATTGTCAAAAATGACATTTTTTGTGAAGCAAGTACAACAAATATGGTGCAAAATGGCACCCATCCAATTTTTACACAAAGTAGGCCATATTTTATCGATAATCCAGCAATATTAGAAATTTTCTCGGTTTCTACCTAATTTCGCCTATTTAAATGACTTTATGCCTATTTTCCGAAAGTAATTCATTTTTGAACTACAAGTGTGTGATAGTTTGCTCTGAAATTTTTACAAAAATCATATTAAGATACACCAGTAGTGGTTATATCACAGAACTATCGATAGTTTTGAGAAATGCAACCCCTTTGGATGAATAGGCACGACGGGCATTTTGACCGTTTTTTCAAAAAAATAAATGAAAGTGAAAAAATACTCAAAAATGAAATCTTTTGGCATGGAGTCCTTTTATGTGTACTAGTTGCTAGGAAAAATGATAAACATGAGTTTTGACAAAGTTTTCAAAAAACATCTTCACAAAAAAGTCAATCATCTATAAACATGTATAAGTTTCAATTCAAATGACCTAGATATGATCATCCCCGTGCCATAGTTTGTGATAATGTGCCCTTATTTGACACATAGGTGTGTCTTGGTATGACAAACAATGTTGCAGAATTAAATGTTTTCAAATTATGTTTATAAATTTCATTTTTCATTTTTTAATTGTCAAAAATGACATTTTTTGTGAAGCAAGTACAACAAATATGGTCAAAATGGCACCCATCCAATTTTTACACAAAGTAGGCCATATTTTATCTATAATTCAGCAATATTAGAAATTTTCTCGGTTTCTACCTAATTTCGCCTATTTAATTGACTTTATGCCTATTTTCCGAAAAAAAATCAATTTTGAACTACAAGTGTGTGATAGTTTACTCTGAAAATTTTACAAAAACCATTTTAAGATACACCAGTAGTGGTTATATCACAGAACCATCGATAGTTTTGAGAAATGCAACCCCTTTGGATGAATAGGCACGACGGGCATTTTGACCTTTTTTCAACAAAATAAAAGAAAGTGAAAAATACTCAAAAAATGAAATCCTTTGGCATGGAGTCCTTTTATGTGTACTAGTTGCTAGAAAAAATGATAAACATGAGTTTTGACAAAGTTTTCAAAAAACTTCTTCACAAAAAGATCAATCATCTATAAACATGTATAAGTTTTGATTCAAATGACCTAGATATGATCATCCCCGTGCCATAGTTTGTGATAATGTGCCCATATTTGACACATAGGTGTGTCTTGGTATGACAAAGAATGTTGCAGAACTAAGTGTTTTCAAATTATGTTTATAAGTATCGTTTTTCATTTTTTAATTGTCAAAAATGACATTTTTTGTAAAGGAAGTACAACAAATATGGTGCAAAATGGCACCCATCCAATTTTTACACAAAGTAGGCCATATTTTATCGATAATCCAGCAATATTAGAAATTTTCTCGGTTTCTACCTAATTTCGCCTATTTAAATAACTTTATGCCTATTTTCCGAAAGTAATTCAATTTTGAACTAAAGTGTGTGATAGTTTGCTCTGAAAATTTACAAAAATCATTTTAAGATACACCAGTAGTGGTTATATCACAGAACCATCGATAGTTTTGAGAAGTGCAACCCCTTTGGATGAATAGGCACGACGGGCATTTTGATCGTTTTTTCAACAAAATAAAAGAAAGTGAAAAAATACACAAAAAATGAAATCCTTTGGCATGGAGTCCTTTTATGTGTACTAGTTGCTAGGAAAAATGATAAACATGAGTTTTGACAAAGTTTTCAAAAAACTTCTTCACAAAAAGGTCAATCATCTATAACACATGTATAAGTTTCGATTCAAATGACCTAGATATGATCATCCCCGTGCCATAGTTTGTGATAATGTGCCCATATTTGACACATAGGTGTGTCTTGGTATGACAAACAATGTTGCAGAACTAAGTGTTTTCAAATTATGTTTATAAATATCATTTTTCATTTTTTAATTGTCAAAAACGAAATTTTTTGTGAAGCAAGTACAACAAATATGGTGCAAAATGGCACCCATCCAATTTTTACACAAAGTAGGCCATATTTTATCGATAATCCAACAATATTAGAAATTTTCTCGGTTTCTACCTAATTTCGCCTATTTAAATAACTTTATGCCTATTTTCCGAAAGTAATTCAATTTTGAACTAAAGTGTGTGATAGTTTGCTCTGAAAATTTTACAAAAATCATTTTAAAATACACCAGTAGTGGTTATATCATAGAACCATCGATAGTTTTGAGAAATGCAACTCCTTTGGATGAATAGGCACGACGGGCATTTTGACCTTTTTTCAACAAAATGAAAGAAAGTGAAAAAATACTCAAAAAATGAAATCTTTTGGCGTGGAGTCCGTTTATGTGTACTAGTTGCTAGGAAAAATGATAAACATGAGTTTTGACAAAGTTTTCAAAAAACTTCTTCACAAAAAGGTCAATCATCTATAACACATGTATAAGTTTCGATTCAAATGAACTAGATATGATCATCCCCGTGCCATAGTTTGTGATAATGTGCCCATATTTGACACATAGGTGTGTCTTGGTATGACAAATAATGTTGCAGAACTAAGTGTTTTCTAATTATGTTTATAAATATCTTTTTCATTATTTAATTATCAAAAATGACATTTTTTGTGAAGCAAGTAAAACAAATATAGTGCAAAATGGCACCCATCCAATTTTTACACAAAGTAGGCCATGTTTATCGATAATCCAGCAATATTAGAAATTTTCTCGGTTTCTACCTAATTTCGCCTATTTAAATGACTTTATGCCTATTTTCCGAAAGTAATTCAATTTTGAACTACAAGTGTGTGATAGTTTGCCCTGAAAATTTTACAAAAATCATTTTAAGATACACCAGTAGTGTTTATATCACAGAACCATCGATAGTTTTGAGAAATGCAACCCCTTTGGATGAATAGGCACGACGGGCATTTTGACCGTTTTTTCAACAAAATAAAAGAAAGTGAAAAAATACTCAAAATATGAAATCCTTTGGCATGGAGTCCTTTTATGTGTACTAGTTGCTAGGAAAAATGATAAACATGAGTTTTGACAAAGTTTTCAAAAAACTTCTTCACAAAAAGGTCAATCATCTATAAACATGTATAAGTTTCGATTCAAATGACCTAGATATGATCATCCCCTTGCCATAGTTTGTGATAATGTGCACATATTTGACACATAGGTGTGTCTTGGTATGACAAACAATGTTGCAGAACTAAGTGTTTTTAAATTATGTTTATAAATATCATTTTTCATTTTTTTAATTGTCAAAAATGACATTTTTTGTGAAGCAAGTACAACAAATATGGTGCAAAATGGCACCCATCCAATTTTTACACAAAGTAGGCCATATTTATCGATAATCCAGCAATATTAGAAATTTTCTCGGTTTCTACCTAATTTCGCCTATTTAAATGGCTTTATGCATAGTTTCCGAAAGTAATTCAATTTTGAACTACAAGTGTGTGATAGTTTGCTCTGAAAATTTTACAAAAATCATTTTAAGATACACCAGTAGTGGTTATATCACATAACCATCGATAGTTTTGAGAAATGCAACCCCTTTGGATGAATAGGCACGACGGGCATTTTGACCTTTTTTTAACAAAATAAAAGAAAGTGAAAAAATACTCAAAAAATGAAATCCTTTCGCATGGAGTCCTTTTATGTGTACTAGTTGCTAGGAAAAATGATAAACATGAGTTTTGACAAATTTTTCAAAAAACTTCTTCACAAAAAGGTCAATCATCTATAAACATGTATAAGTTTCGATTCAAATGACCTAGATATGATTATCCTCGTGCCATAGTTTGTGATAATGTGCCCATATGTGACACATATGTGTGTCTTGGTATAACAAACAATGTTGCAGAACTAAGTGTTTTTAAATTATGTTTATAAATATCATTTTTCATTTTTTAATTGTCAAAAATGACATTTTTTGTGAAGCAAGTACAACAAATATGGTGCAAAATGGCACCATCCAATTTTTACACAAAGTAGGCCATATTTATCGATAATCCAGCAATATTAGAAATTTTCTCGGTTTCTACCTAATTTCGCCTATTTAAATGGCTTTATGCATAGTTTCCGAAAGTAATTCAATTTTGAACTACAAGTGTGTGATAGTTTGCTCTGAAAATTTTACAAAAATCATTTTAAGATACACCAGTAGTGGTTATATCACATAACCATCGATAGTTTTGAGAAATGCAACCCCTTTGGATGAATAGGCACGACGGGCATTTTGACCTTTTTTCAACAAAATAAAAGAAAGTGAAAAAATACTCAAAAAATGAAATCCTTTCGCATGGAGTCCTTTTATGTGTACTAGTTGATAGGAAAAATGATAAACATGAGTTTTGACAAATTTTTCAAAAAACTTCTTCACAAAAAGGTCAATCATCTATAAACATGTATAAGTTTCGATTCAAATGACCTAGATATGATTATCCTCGTGCCATAGTTTGTGATAATGTGCCCATATGTGACACATATGTGTGTCTTGGTATAACAAACAATGTTGCAGAACTAAGTGTTTTTAAATTATGTTTATAAATATCATTTTTCATTTTTTAATTGTCAAAAATGACATTTTTTGTGAAGCAAGTACAACAAATATGGTGCAAAATGGCATCCATCCAATTTTTACACAAAGTAGGCCATATTTATCGATAATCCAGCTATATTAGAAATTTTCTCGGTTTCTACCTAATT
This sequence comes from Poa pratensis, assembly GCA_947311845.1. Lineage (NCBI taxonomy): Eukaryota > Viridiplantae > Streptophyta > Magnoliopsida > Poales > Poaceae > Poa > Poa pratensis. Next base: position 3,537,500 of record CAMZMU010000043.1, read on the forward strand.
TCGCCTATTTAAATGACTTTATGCATATTTTCCGAAAGTAATTCAATTTTGAACTACAAGTGTGTGATAGTTTGCTCTGAAAATTTTACAAAAATCATTTTAAGATACACCAGTAGTGGTTATATCACAGAATCATCGATAGTTTTGAGAAATGCAACCCCTTTGGATGAATAGGCACGACGGGCATTTTGACCGTTTTTTCAACAAAATAAAAGAAAGTGAAAAAATACTCAAGAAATGAAATCCTTTGGCATGGTGTCTTTTTATGTGTACTAGTTGTTCGGAAAAATGATAAACATGAGTTTTGACAAAGTTTTCAAAAAACTTCTTCACAAAAAGGTCAATCATCTATAAACATGTATAAAATGACTTTTTATTAAGCAAGTACAAAAAATATGTTTCAAAAAGTCATATACATGATGAAAAAGATGATATGGATATCATATTTGGATTACTCTCATTTTTCTAATCGATTTAGACATTTTATTTGTTAAATTTTGATTTACGGATTTAAAGATATGAATTATTCCATATTAAATGTAAAAAGGTGAAAAGAAAGTAAAATAAATTTTATTCTTATTTATTCAAATATTATTATTACATAATCATTGTTATTTATTCAAATAAATTTTCAAAATTTAAACAATAAAAAGTGTAACACCATGACCCAGGGGTTAGTATGGTTTATAGGATATTAATATCAGTAAATTCTAACATCTCATTTGACAGCTAATTTGGAAGGAACTCTAAATTTAAGCGTGCTTGGTCTGGAGCAATTTGAGGATGAGTGACCGGACGAGAAGTTTGACCGGGGTAAGTACTTTGACCTGAGATTAAGTGTGTAATATGTAATTAGAGATTATGTGTGTGGCTATTTGGGAAATTTGGAAATTAAAAAAAAATTGGAAATATCAGAGTAAAATTAAAAATATATTTTTTAAAAAAATTAAAAAATTTGGAAACATATGCCGACGGCTTTCTAGGCTATGCCTACGGGGACCTACGCCGATGGACCTATGCCGACGGCACCGACGGTATTGAGGGCTATGCCGACGGCAAAAAGCCGTCGGCATAGGTCTTCATTCCTGTAGTGATTGAACAAGGGCCTACATTTTGTTGTTATCTATTTACCAATAATATTGGTTCATTAAACAATCTAAGTTGAGGTAAGTGTCTAGATGCTAATTAGTTTTATTATCATGCCATCTTATTTGTACAATTTGATTTACATGCTGATTTAATATCTTTGTTATTTTAGGCTTGGTGGTTCTCAGATGAAACATAATCAAGTCCTTGGATCAAGCGCTACATGTTGTCACAACATTTTTTTTTTTAAGAGTGCACTAAGGCGCACCATAGTTTTATAGAAGGCAGAAAAAATTTACAAGAGAACTTCACCCTTGCGTACAAGGGATCCGTTTTACACCGGAACATCCAGAACTCAACGCTACCCTTTCGCTACAAAGTTTTGCACTCCAGCACCAACACTTTAACCTACTCGGACTCTCATCCAGAGCTGGTACTCGTCCAGAATCTGTCCAGCGAGCTGAAACGCCGTCCGCTGCTGTCCGAGGTTGTTGTACACCCGAGAGTTCCGCTGCTTCCAGATGGACCAGCAGATGAGGATCACCACCGTATCAAACCTCTGGCGCTCCTTTTTCTGAAAGCGTTTGCGTTCCCTAAGCCACCATGGCTCCAAAAGATCCGTGGGCAAAGGAACCTGAACTCCGATACCTACCCGATGGAAGCACTCGTACCATGTCTCTCTAGCAAACACACAATGCATAAGGACATGCTCTATCGTTTCTTCCTCCTGCAGGCAGTTGGCACAAGCAGAGATGGTATCCTGAAGGCCATGTCTCAGTCGTCTATCCGACGTCCATACCCTGTGCTGCAGCGCTAGCCAAATGAAGATTTTGCATTTGGGCGAAGCTTTGGACTTCCAGACACACTCCGCAGTAGCTGAACGAGTGCGTCCATGGCACAGCATCCTGTAGGTCGAGCTCGCCGTGTACTGACCGCTAGCAGACCATGGCCACGAGAAGGAGTCCTGCTCGCCAGCTCTGCACTGCACTCCTGCCGTCTGAATCCACAAGTTCAGTAGTTGGGTTGCTCCTGTCTCCACCGGCAGCTCTCCAAGGTCACTCATCCAAGTGTGATCACGCAGTCCCTCAGCTACCGTTCTGCTGTTTTTCTTCCTCGTGTCCACCGCATCAAAGATCGCTGGCGCAATGTCCTTGACTGACAGTCCTTCGATCCAGCAGTCCTTCCAGAAAAGGACGCGATGCCCGTCCCCCACCTTGATTTGACCAGGCTTTGGAAAACCTTGGCCGCATCCGTGTCCTTCAGCATTGGGAGCCCCTGCCACGGCCTGTTCAAGTCAGTGCGTCGCAACCATTCCCATCGGGTGCGCAGAGCCAGCCCCTGCAGTCTCAGGTTGATCACGCCTAGTCCGCCGAACTCAAAGGGGTAGCAGATCTTCTTCCAGGCGACGAGGCATTGGCCGCCGTTTGCTTCCTCCTTTCCTGCCCAGAAAAACGACCTCATCCATCCGTTGATCTCCTCTAAAACCCACAGCGGCGCTTCCGCGACGAGCAGGTGATGGATTGGCTTGGCGGCGATCACAGTTTTTACCAGGACCAGGCGCCCTTCTCTCGCCATGAGTCCCCTCTGCCAAGGCGGCATGAAAGCCACCGCCTTGTCGATCATAGGCTGCCATTCGTCCTTCGTCAGCGGGCGGAGCGCCAACTGCAAGCCCAAATACTTGATTGGGAACTCCTCGATCCTGCAATTCATGGTATCCCGAACCAATTCCTTGTCCTCCTCTGTCCCTTTGATCACGGTGGCCGTGGTCTTGGAGTAGTTGACTTGCAGCCCCGAC